>ML663566.1:29977431-30666237 GCA_007570785.1 Antilocapra americana
CAACCTAGATGCCCATCAACTGATGAATGGATAAGAAAGCTGTGGTACATATACACAATGGAATATTACTCAGCATTAAAAAAAAATTCATTTGAAGCAATTCTACTCAGATGGACGAAACTGGAGCCCATTGTCCAGAGTGAAGTAAGCCAGAAGCAAAAACAACAATACAGTATATTAACGCATATATATGGAATTTAGAAAGACAGTAACGAGAACCCAACATGGGAGACAACAAAAGGAACGCAGATGTATAGAATAGACTCGTGGACTTTGTGGATGAGGGTAAGGGTGGGATGATATGGGAGAAGGGCATTGAAGCATGTTAATTGTCATGTGTCTAATCAATCGCCAGCCCAGGATTGATGCTCGGGACTGGTGCAGCGGGATTTTCCGGGGGGGAGGGAGGAGGGAGGGGGGTTCCGGAGGGGAAGCATATGTAAACCCATGGTGATGTCATGACGTTGTATGGCAAAAACAATTTAAAAAAAAATTTTAAAAAAAAAGAAAAAAGCTGCTGTTACTCCATCGCCCGAGTTTCTCTGGACATCATGAACCAAAGTGGGGAGGCCAGATGCTAAACCCATCTGGACAAGAGGAGTGAGGCACACACCCCACCCCACCTCCCAGCATGGAGCTGCCCTAACTGCCCCCAGGAGGCGAGCCTGTGCACAGGGATTGAGTGTAAACACACACACACGTCACTTCCCCAGTCACAGGAATGGCAGTGGCTCTAGGGCCAGACCAGCCAAGCCTGAGGCCCTGCCCTCTTTTCTACAACGTGTGCCTGTTTTGTAAAAGGCCACCAAGATGTAATGGCTTACGTCCAGGGGCGGAGGGAAGGAAGCAGGTGATGGAGGAGCACCCCTCCCCTCAGCTGGGCACTATGAGTGGCAGAGGTGAGAAGAGTCCCTGAGCCCCCTGGAGCCAGGTGCTGCAGGAAGATGGTCTTTAAATAGCATGTGAGGCTCTTCAAAACCTACCTTGGGTCCCAGGCCCAGCAAATGCACAGCCTCTATACCTCCCCCACACACACAGGCATCCCCTCCACTGGGAAGGGGGACAGGGCACTGTGAAAGATGGCAGGCCAGCCAAACCCCTGCATTCCCCCCGATCCTCGCCCTGTCATGAGGGCACTCCACATGCCCTCCAGGCTCCAACCGCCCAAAGCTATCCACCCTGTCTTAGGAGACAACACACTGTGGCTTTCCAGGCTTCCTGAGGGCAGACTCCTTGGGGTCCCCAGGCTCCGGTATCTCATTTCCTTGCAAAACTGAGTTCCTCAAGGACAGAGACCGTGTCTTCCAGCACCGGTGTTCAGGACAGGTTTTAGGGTAGCCATCAAGCAAAGGAAGGTCATGACAGTGGAGAAGGGAAAATAACTACTTATGAATAGCTTTTCAGTAAACACAGAGAACACCCGAGCTACTGAGAACAAGGCTTCGAGGAATGAGCAGACGCACCGAAGTCCAGCCCCTAAGGAACAAGTGGCCCATCTGTCCAGCACCCCCACGAGAGGCCCAGGGACACACCAGTACCTGATGCAGGCACACCAGCGTGTAGAAGGCCTCGCCAGCTGCCGTGGTCATCTCCGTGCTGTGCTTCTGCAGAACCAGCATATCAAACACCAGCTGAAAGACACAGGAACACCTCTCAATAAAGACATGGGAGGACAGTACCACTCTTCAGTCCCTCTCCATTCCAAGAGGGAAAAAGAAGGTGGTGGTTATTTTTCCAAAATCACAGCAGATGGTGATTACAGCCATGAAATTAAAAGACGATTACTCCTTGGAAAGAAAGTTATGACCAACCTAGACAGCATATTAAAAAGCAGACATTACTTTGCCAACAAAGGTCCGTCTAGTCAAGGCTATGGTTTTTCCAGTAGTCATGTATGGATCTGAGAGTTGGACGGTGAAGAAAGCTGAGTGCTAAAGAACTGATGCTTTTGAACTGTGGTGTTGGAGAAGACTCTTGAGAGTCCCTTGGACTGCAGGAAGATCCAACCAGTCTATCCTAAAGGAGATCAGTCCTGGGTGTTCACTGGAAGGACTGATGTTGAAGCTGAACCTCCAGTACTTTGGCCACCTCATGTGAAGAGTTGACTCACTAGAAAAGACCCTAATGCTGGGAAGGATTGGGGGCAGGAGGAGAAGGGGATGAAAGAGGATGAGATGGCTGGATGGCATCACTGACTCGATGAACATGGGTTTGGGTGGACTCTGGGAGTTGGTGATGGACAGGGAGGCCTGGCGTGCTGTGATTCATGGGGTTGCAAAAAGTTGGACACGACTAAGCCATTGAACTAAACTGAACTGAAAAAGTAAAGAAAATGGTTTTCTAAAACCCAAGGACAAACGTGAAGATGTTATTGCTTGCTGTGGTAAATTAAGTTATCTGATTATCGAATTCCTGCTACAGTTCACCACGTGGAATTTCAAGAACACAAAGCAACAGAGGAGTAGTATCTGAGGCAGCTAGGAAGCTGAGCTCCAGAAACCGCAGTGGAAAGAAAGACAGCCTTGTCAGGAATAAGGCCATCAGCACCGCCTGGCAGGAAGGCCCAGCGCCTCACCTTAAGGAAGTGCCGCGTGGCCAGGAAGAGGGGCGCGTCCGTCTCCTGGGCTTTTGCACACTGCTCAGCTAACGGAGTCAAGGCTTCCAGGCACAGCTGGCAAACCTCCGAACTCATTCTGATCACCACGGTCAAAGAACAACCAGCACAGAGAGCCATGACTCAGAATACAACACACAGAGCTGTCAGCCAGTGAACGGCTGTTCTAGAAGTGAGCGCACTGAAGTGAGTACGTGGGAGTCTGCTAAGTGAGGTGAGAGACAAGGTTCCCCACTGTGTCCCAGCCACCCGCATGGGTCTGGGGCCCAGGACTGGGGATCTCCATGTGCTCTGACTGCGATGCACATAACCGAGCAGGGTTAAGATCCAAGGCCAGCAACAGGGCCCAACTCCACTGACTGGGCTCCATCAGACAGGATTCTGGGACCAGGGACCAGAGACCCTGGGATCTGCGAAAGGAGGCCAAGGTGAGGCAAATTCACAAAGAAACACAGCACCATTGTAGCTAAGAGACATTGCTTTTCAAAAAATAAGACTAAAGAACAAAAGGAAAAATACATCTCCTGAAAATGCTTCTTCAAGCACCCTCCTTCCCCAGTGCCAAGTGCTCACGACACGCATTTAAAGGATATGATGTCATTCCTAGTTCCAGCGAGTACATCAGACTTTTAAAAAGATCTTCAGGAAGCTGTGGTATTTTCTCAGGAAAAATCTCACAGATAAATGTGATTAATTTGTAGTACTGATTACACAGAGTTGGAAACTGAAAAAGAAATATTAAACATTTAGATGTTCAATGATACCTGCTTCCATTAGTGGAATAAAGCATTAAGCATCAAGCTTCTAACGGTTTCTTTAAAACACATACAGGATACAGAAAACACAAAGACACAAATAAGATGCAAACAAAAGTTACAATAAAGCCAGCAATGCTAGGAAATAATAGATCCTGTGCTGGGAACTAACAACCCTCACCCTGACCCTCAACTGCACAGGCCCCTCAGGGTCTCTCTCCACCCCCATTTTGTGTACACATGCTCCTCAGGGTCTCTCCCCACTTTCTGTATAGCACATGCTCCTCAGGGTCTCCCCCACCATTCTGTGTACACACACGCCCCTCAGGGTCTGCCCCCATTCTGTGTAGCACATGCTCCTCAGGTCCTGCCCCCCAACCATTCTGTGCAGCACCCAGCCCCCTCTTCTTCACCCTCCTACTCCTGGATGGTTCTGAGGTGGGCGGGGCAGAAGGGGTGTGAGGCCTCATCATCAGCACACCCTTGACATAGACTGGTGAGAGGAGACAAGGCCCAGTGCAATCAGACACAGGGAGCGTGACCAGCTGAGTTAGCCCTGCTCTCTCCACCTGCTTGTCCAGGAGCGGCTGGGATATACCCTGCTGCCCAGCCCCTCAGCCTGGGCATGTGCTGGGAAAGTACCAGAGGACACACCTACACGTACAACTATACACACACAACCTACTGTATCTGCTGAACACAAGCGACCAGCAAACACTGGCACTTGGTCTCTAGAAGATCCAGTCTTTCCCTGGCACCGAGGGACTGATGGGCACAGGGCTGGGGCAGGCACATGTGTGAAGGACACAGCATAGCAACACACAGGCTCTGTTTTCACGCACAATTCCCAGGTACTGGCCCCTTAATTAAATCAGATGTGCACTTGTGTCCCAAGTATCTTGAACCTTCACGTTCAAGCACACATAGTTTCATCGTTCACATTCCTCTCTGCATGTACCTTCAAGAGGTCCTGTGACATCAAGGGCAGGATCAGGTTCACTCCATATAACACAACATCAGCCGCCGACACAGATCTGCTCGCTGCTGGCCCGGGCTCCTGACCTCGGAACACTTCATCTGCAATGTGACAACAAAGCGGTCTTACAGCTGCAACATCAACAGACGGGTATGCTCTCCTGCCTGACAGTGAAAGTGGAGTCATCCTAGGACAAAACAAACCCACGGGAGGATGACACAGATACCTGGGTGCTCCCTTCCTGCCTCGCTCTAAGGGTCTGAGCACTGGGTGGAGGTATTCTGTGTTGACATTATCATTCTACAGCGATGAAAGTAAAACAAATGTGTCATCGACGTTTTTTGAAAAGTAATGTTGACTCCATTGACACAATGGTCATATTGTGGAGTAAATTATTTCCATAGCAGTATTCATTTTTCTCCTAGGTATGTGGGATTTTTCTAAGATGAAAAGGATTGGAGAAAAATACTGGAATATTACATAAAATAGAGGTGGTTTTTTTAAGTTGCTAATATGACAAAGAATTATTATTCTTAATCCAAAAATGAGGCATAAATTACTAAGACTCCTAAGACCTAAATGGATAAAGGACCAAAATCCATAAAAATAAACATCTAAGAAACTGTAAGTATTTCAAATGTTCAATATTAGGAAAACAGGTGGGTTAACATGCAGCCATGAGAAAGTCATGAGATGTGTTAATGACAAGGGAAAAGCTAACAATGAAAAAGGCAGAATATAAAATTATATTTGGATTATGACCACAAAAAAAATTGTACAAAATAACCCCAAGAGAAATTAACAAAAAGCAATTGAAACAGTTGACTCTGGATTAAGTCAAAGTATGGGTGATTTTTTGGTCTATATATTTCACATCTTTTCTACTATGAGCATATTACACTCACAAGGAGGGAGAAAAAAAATGGGGTTAAAAAAACTGCACCTCTACTTAAAAACCATGTTTTCAGTGTAATTCTGTCCTTCTCTCCAGAGGCTCAGCTCTAGCTGGGAGGATCCTTCTGTCCACAGCCGGGGCCTGCTGAACCCACTGGTAGGAAGCCTGGGCTGCTTGAGGGGCTCCCCACGTCCTGCACCTGCTCACGGGACAGGCTCTGGACCTGGACTGTGGGACCTGGCTCTGCAGCTGCGGGCTCCCCCAGGAATGCCGCTCAGAGGCTCACTTTCAAATGTGCTTTGATATCTCACCCAATGTATTATTAATTTTATTTCATAATATTAAAATATTTTCTATCTAATCTCACCTATTTTTATTTTTAAAATAATCACTTAAAAACATTCTTTCCAATTTTACCATCTGTTTTATCAGCTAATGCTGCTGTTTTATCATTTTGTACACTAACTGTCTTCATTTTTTTTTCTTCTAGATTTCAACTCTACCCACCTTTATTCTTTTTACCTTTATTTTGTACTTTCAATCCTGAGCATTTTGGCCTCAGTTTCTTTTCTAACATGTTATTATGATTTTAATCCTTTTGCTTTTTTATTCTGAAAACCTGCCCGTCCACAGTGACTCATAACCTCTTTTCCACGGCTCACTCCTGAAGGAGGCTGGGGTCTTCTGTTCCCTCCTAATGCCCTTCACACAAAGCTCTCTATCCCTCCCAACCTCAGTTCTCAACTCCAGTTAGGGCTCAGGGCTCAAGAACTGTGGTCCACACTCCCCTTGGAAGTCCACACACCAATGGGCACAGTGCTTGAACCTCAGCAAGTCGTGTCACACACAACTTCAATGGAAAGGTCAGGACAGCCTGAGGTGTTACAGGGTCATCTGATCTAGAACAGGTGACGCAGTGCTAGCCTAAAGGAATCAGGAACCCCAGGACCGACACCCACATGCGAGCAGCCAGGCCTGGAGACAGTGAGCAGTGGACGCCCATCATCTTGGTGCCCTGACACAGGCAAAGACTGCCAGAAACTGCTGGTGAGTGGACAGGAAAGTGACCAGTGCAAAGAACAATGTCCAGTGTCAGGTGCGCTGAGCCCAGGGGGTGAGAGGTTTCTGAGAAGAGGAGACAGCAGTACCCATGAGGTCGAATCACCCAGATGCACTGGCCTGTGACAGCAGAGATGACAAGACCGCAAGTGATGAGAACAGGTACCAGAAGTACCTTGCTGCTCATCATTAACCCATCTGACTGGACAGGCGCTGACTATCACACCTACAGTGAGGGAGGCCAGCACAGCCAACAGACTTCCCCCAAGTCCTGCTGGTGGGGAGGCCCCAACGCAGGGCTTCACAGAGTCGTGTGCCATCACCCAAGTTCAGTGGCTCCCAAGCTGCACAGACCAAGGGCTCGGGCTCCCTAGGCATACCTCAGAGGACACAGAGGAGCGAGTCAACAAAGCTAACTGTGAAGACAATGGCCTCTGGAGTCCCACACAGGGATGGGAACACCAGCCCTGCTACCTGCTAGCTGTGCACCTTCGGGCAAGTGGCATAGCCTCTCTGTGCCATTTCCTCCTCTCTCACATGAGTGAGCAGTGGTACCAGCCTCATGCTGCATGCCTGGCACCAACTGGAACCTTGTGAAGGGCAGACATCAGCACTGCCATCCCTGGAAGAGAAGAGCCTGGGACACAGGGCGCCGGGCTCCCCTACCCTGCCCCCACAGCCAAAGAGACTAACTCTGCCTACCACGTGAGCAGAGCTTCCTGGGGAGGCCACACCAAAGCCTCGCACACATTACCTGTGTCGCTGAAATCTATGAACTCTTTGGACAGAAGGTTGGTCAGAAGCTCCATGATGAGGAGAAGGTCCTGGTACTGCTCCTCCTCGGCCGTGACATCGATTCTCTGCCGCCCCAAGTTATTCTTCGAATACACTTGTAGCAGAGTGAGGCAGGCTTCATACAAGTTCATGGCTTTGGACTAAAAAAAAGGAGGCAGAAGTTATGCTACCGGGGAGAACCTGGCTGGGAAATGAACATCAATATCAAAGAATATTTTGGATATAATAAATTTCCTCTAAATTCTGATAGTTGCTCTAACACTTGTTTTAAACCATATTAAAGCATTAATAAAAACAGTAAAGCATAAGATTACAGTTGCATTTAAAGTATTAGTAGTATTCTAACATAAAACATGACACTTTGTGTGCATTTGATAATACATACGAGAAAAACAGTATGATTTTGGCAACAGAACTGCTTTACTAATTCAACTTCTTGTATGACAAGTTTTATTTTAAGATTGAAAATGGTTTAACATGCAGCAGCACAGAGTACCAAAGATTAGAATAAATAGCCCTGGCCTAACCATTGAACAATGCACCTGTGACAACACTTAACAACATTTACAAAATGAAACCTCACTTTTGAGCAGGTTCCTTTGATTTAATGGAGAAGGAAATGGCAACCCACTCCAGTATTCTTGCTTGGAGAATCCCACGGACAGAGGAGCCTGGCAGGCTACAGCCCGTGGGGTCGCAAAGAGTCGGACATGACTGAGCAACTAAACCACCACTTTGATCTAACAGCAACAATAACAAAACACAAATTGGGAACATCTTTGTTGACTGAATATAAAAGACACTTAGTCTCTCTAAACATTCATCTGATTACAAAACAAAGACACAAATCACCACCTAAGATTCTAAGTCCTAGGCATCCACCTAGAACTTGGTTACAAGTCCTTGACTTGAGAACTTGGTTACAATCTTCTACCATAATCCAACTGTTTTACCAAACAGTCTTCATTTGAATAAGTAAAATACTAGTAAAAAGAAATGACTGATCATTAATGTTTTTAGGGTAAGAATCTACATTCATTCAAGTGCCATCCTCTGAACTCTGAATTCTTTTGAAAATAGTTTTTTTGAACAATGCTTTGGGGGCACAAGAGTATTATTTCAAATAATGTTCACTCAGTGTGAAGTGTCTATAACCCCGTTACACAGCTCTCAGGAGCTCTGATCTGGAAGGGACCAAAGACTCACCTCTCCAAGATAGCATATCTGCTTATGCGCAACTTCAACAAAAACTTCTATAATGAGGTTGACTGTCTCTGGCGTGTTTTTGTAAACTTCCATCAACCCAATGCAATTGGTAAGAAAGTCCATAAGAAAGTTAAAAAGGATGGCCACGTTGTCCACCTGGGTGGCCTCAGCAATGCCGCACAGGGCTTCCAGCGTGGCCGTGATCTCTTGCTTCACCTCCTCCTGCTGGCATGTCTGTGGGAAGTTCTCCTGGTTTATCACTCTCAAGAACCGCTGCTGAAGTGGCTGAAGAACCTAGAAAATAAAGCATGGGTTTTCTAAATGTATGACTCACAAGTTTTTTCAATTTGGACAAATATTCACTTTCCACAACATTTCTAATTGTTGGAGGCAAAAAAGTGCAGAAAACAAAGGTGATCCTAACTTCTGGCAAACACATCAACTAGCACCACATGGAAAGGTGCTCACATGATGAGGCAACAGGAAAACCAAGTCAAAACTCTGTGAAATACCTCACACCTGTCAGAATGGCCATCCTCAAAAAGACAAAAAAACAAGTGCTGGTGAGGATGTGGAGGAAAGGAAACCTCCAAGCACTGTCAGTGGGAACTCGAGTTGATGCAGCCACTATGGAAACAGTATGGCGGTTTCTCAAAAAATTAAAATCAGAATTATCACTTGATCCAGTCATTCCACCTTGGGTATTTATCCGAAAAAAAGAAACACTAATTCAAAAAGATACATGCACCCATTTACAATAGCCAAGATGAGGCAGCAACCAAAGTGTCCACTGACAGACAAATGGGTGAAGAAGGTGAGGTACATACACACAGTGGAATATTACTCAGCCATAAGAACAAGGAAATCATGCCATTCATTCATGGAGGGAGGAAGACGGTCAAAGGCACAAAGTTCTCGTTATAGGATGAGGAAGCAATGGGGGTAAAACACACATGACGCAACTACAGTTAACGCTGCTGCAGGAGATGTGGGAAGGTTAAGAGAGGCAATCTCAGGAGTTGTCATAACAAGAAAATAAATGTTCCTTAACCGCGTCTTCTTTTTCGGTACCCATGAGATGATGGATGTTAACTAAACTTACTGCAGCAGTCCACTTCACAACATATGTAAGTTAAACCACTATGCCGCAAACCTTAAAAAAGTTATACAGTGATGTATGTCAAACACATTCCAGTAAAACTGAAATAAAGAAGTTACTGTTTATGAAAAAGCATGTAAGTGCACACAATCATCTTACTTCCTTCAGTAATTTGAGAAGAAAAAGAAAAAAACACGACTTCCTCAATGACATTCACAGATCCTGCTACTATTCTCATCTCTTTTCCATTAGGGGAAAAAAAAAAGATACTTTATAAAGGGCCAGAGTGTAGATATTTTAGACTTTATAGGACATACTATCTCTGGCCCAACTACTCAATTATGATTTCACTGCAGTGCAGAAGTAGCCAAGGAAAAGATGTAACTGATTAAGCGTGACTGTATTTCAATAAAACTTTATTTATAAAATTAGACAAAGGCCAGATTTGGCCTGTGGGCTGCAGTTGCCAACTTCTGTCCTATGGGTGAAGACCAATAAGCTCTGAGTCTGTCTCTTTCCTTCCCAACTCCTCTTGGCACAGACCATAACTCCAGATACTGAAGCCTGCCCTGGGTACAAGTAAATATGAGTAACCATGAAGAGGATGTCTTAATACTATTTAAAGCCGCACATATGATAATAAACTTAAATAGAAACATGGGACTGGGCTGGTTTTTCATTCGGTTCTGAAGTCAGACCATTCCCTATTTCTGTTCTTTTGCCCTTTCTCAGGCACTGAGAGCATCCAATCATTGAGATGACAGACTGCTAACTCTCAGTGCCAGCTGAAACCTTATGTAAGACACTGTGTCCAGGGTGGCTGCTATGGGTTGAATTGCATTCATGCTGTGCTCGGGTCATGTGTCCGACTCTTCGTAGCCCCATTAACTGTAGCCCGCCAGGTTCCTCTGTTCATGGAATGTCCCAGGCAAGAATACTGAGGTGGATTGCCATTTCCTCCTCCAGGGAATTGTTCCAACCCAGGGATCAAACATAAGTCTCCTGCATCGGCAGCTGGATTCTTTACCACTGCACCACCTGGGAAGCCCATGGGTTGAATTACATCCCCCCAAATGGAAATGCTGACGTCTGAACCCCTAGCACCTCAGAACACAACCTTATTTGGAAACAGGGCAACCTTATTTGGAAACAGATGACATGGCTTCCCTGGTGGACACTGAGACACCAGGGCTTCCTTGGTAGTGCAGCTGCTGAAGAATCTGCCTCCAATGCGGGAGACCTGGGTTTGATCCCTGAGTTGGAAAGATCCCCTGGAGAAGGGAATGACTACCCACTCCAGTATTCTGGCCTGGAGAATTCCATGGACTGTTTAGTCCACAGGGTTGCAAAGAGTCAGACATGACTGAGCAACTTTCACTTTCACTTCATGGGTGACACAGAGATGCCATGCAGATAAGGGGGGGCCGTTACCTCTGTCCAGTACTGCTGCTTGGTTTCTGTGTCCATGTGTGCAAACCCTCCCAAGACAAGCGCCTTCATCAGTGTCCTCTGCACAGGGCTGGACAAGAAATTCAGAGGTGGGCTTCGGCTTGCAAACTGCTTGGCTAAGTTCCACCAGTTTTCACACTGGATGACTAAGTTTGCCCTGCAGGGAGAAATGACACACATAAGATGCATTACTTACTTACCCTGCATGGACACTCAGTAACAAAAGTGGAAAACTGGCTTTAACTACTTTTTAAAGTCCAGCATGGTAAACTTGGTACAGACTTGGAAGTCTTGTATTCAAACCCAATTAGCCTTTGTCAAGGTAAAATTTATTTAATTTCTCTTAATTACCAGTTTCCTCATCTGTAAAATAAAGATAACGGGAATAACAGCTCTGAATCTCATGACTGAGACTGATGAGCTAGCTGTGCAGATGCCACACGTGCAATGTCAGGAGCAGCATCTGGTAAACTGTGAGAACTCAACAAACAGCAGCCAAGGACAGGAGTAATCACAACCATGGACCGACGGAGTAAGAAAACTGAAAACATTTCCAGAATATGTTGTAGAACACACTAAAAATTTTATTCTGTGAAATTAAAATAATTGTTAAATTACCAGTTTTCCTCATCTTTAAAATGGGGTAATAATACTAATGGGATACCTGAAAATTCAAATTAGACCACTCTACTCCTAATGTGTGAGAGACCTCTCTGCATTTGTACCAACGGTTTGATACATTTTCTAAAGCAGTGGTGCCCAACCATTTTGGCACCAGGGACCAGTTTCGTGGAAGACCATTTTCCCACAGACAGGGGCAGGGTATGGGGATGGTTTGGGGATGATTCAAGTGCATCTCACTTTTGCTCCTGCTCCCTCACCTGACAGGAGGCGAAGCACAAGCAGCGGTGCCAACAATGGGGAGTGGCTGTAAATACAGATGAAGCCCACTCATCTCCTGCTGGGTGGCCAGGTTCCCAACAGGACATGGACAGTACCCGTCAGTGGCCCAAGGGCTGGAACCCCTCTTTTAAACACTGCTCCAAAACTGCAGGGTCTCCCTGGACCTCAGGACTGGGTGACTGTCCATCAGTGGGAAAGCCTCTCCTGACCTGACAGGTGGAGCTCAGGCGGCAGTGCCTGAGGTCAGCGTCTGCTCACCTCTCCCTTCTCTCCACCAGCGTGACGAGCAGCTGAACCGTGTCATCAGCGAGGCCCTGCTCGCTGCTGCACACTGAGAGGTTGCTCAGGACCTTCTGTAAGAGGTAGCCAACAATCCACTGAGAGCCCTCTGTGTCTGCTCCAAATGCTGTGCTGAACGGCACACTTATCTTCAGAGAGAAAATAAATGTTTTAAGGTCAGAAAGATCTGCTGAAAAAGAAAGGAAGAAAAACCCACAGAGAAATCAAACTGAAATTAGCACTAAACCTGAAGTACCTCGCACCAATTTTCTATAGGTATTCATTTCCTGAAGTCCAGAAAGGACACCCTTAACTCACAGATGTTCCCCACTGTGGCTTTTCTGTTAGCTTTAACTATTCTCGTACCAGGAACATAGGCACGTATTTACATCAAATGCAGAGAATGTAAATTAATCCATTCCTAAATAGTACTCTGAACTTCACAAAGCTTAAAGTGTAAGAATCACACGATGCAATCTAGGAAAAGTTAATAAAACAGTAGGCTGTCCATACAGTGTGGAAGACGCTTGGCTATTACTCACATGCTGATAAGAAAATCACCAAGAAAATTGTTTTCATTTCTCTAACTCCCATCCTCATAAATGCAAACCCAGTCAAGCAGTGCCATATTCTGACCTGATCGTACAGCTTCTCATCCACCAGGAGGTAAGTCTTTGCCCAGCGCTTTAGAAACCAGACAATGTCTTTGCCCATCTGAGGGCTTAGCAGGTGTGTGAGGTCAGCCCTTATTGCCCGAGACTCAACTTCTGAAACTCTGAGGATGGCAGACAACAGCCTGTGGGCACAAAAAGGAGGTCATGTATTTATTTATTTATTTACTGGCTGTCTAACCATATTTTTTCCCTAAAAGCCCTTTTCTGTTTCTCAACTCTCTGAAACTGTCTTCAAGAGGGTTGGAGACACATCCGTGTCTGTCTTATTGCTGACCTTTCAGGAAGCAGGAAGAAAGAAAACAAGAGAGTCATGGCTAGAGACACCTGCTGGGACAGAGCACATGTGAATCTACCATATACAGATTCAAGATGGAGAAGTGCAGGAAGTTAACCGCGCAGAGTAAATGAGACTTAAAACTCCCACTGCTGGCATTGCTCTATTATCACATGCTGGTTATGTTACGGTGTGGGCACAGCTAAGTGACTCATCGGAATATTGAGTCTTGTCTCTCAATCTGACAGTCTTATTTACTTTCTAACAAACTTGATTAGTAATAGCATTTTTCAATAAAAATGTTGCACGTATGATCCTTTCTGAACACTACGGGGTTCATACCCTATGTAGTATTAACATAGCAGGATATGCGGGTAAGTAAAAAAAAGAAGTCTTGGTTCTGTGTTTGGGAGGGGACACAAGTGATGTCCATTTAACTTGATTTTGGATAAAAGGCAAAGCAGCGAAGGACTGAAGGGGAGGAGCCCATCCTGACACCACTTCAGCAGCTTCAGTGCCGAGGCAAGACTGCTCTTCTCAGGACATAAACCCCCTCGCTACATGGAAGCTCATGGACAGTTTCAGCTCCTGACCCAATCGGCTTCCGAGAAGCACCTCCTGCCGTGGCCACTCCCTGCTGCCTGGCTCCTTCCGGGCCTGTGACACCACCTGCACCCCCAACACCACATGGGTTCTAAGGTCCTGCCCCCAGAACCTCTTAGGTCTCAGTGTGAATGAGTGAGTGAGTGTGAGTGTGAGTGTGAGTGTGTGTGTGTGTGTGTGTGTGTGTGTGTACAATGCTATGCCAACAGTGCTAAAAGTAATTATTTAAATAATATAATTTGCAGCTTCACAGAATCTGAACTAAGTAATTACAGTGGCCACTTGAATGTATGCATTGGCATTTAATTATCATAGAATTCTGACACCACCATCATTCATTTGAAAAATAAACAAATTGTTCTTTTAACAGTTGGAAACTTAATATTCTTTTTCTCCTTAAATTTTTATTTCTATTTCATTCCCCATAAAATATTATCCTAACACAATAAATGTTTATACTCACTTTACTAATCATACCATATACTTCTCTGAAACAAGTATATAAAGATATTAAAATACAATCCTTAAAAATTTCCCACAAGACTGTGCTAAAGATGTCCTCTGGATTAAGTTATCATTACAATACTTATTAGTACACAACTAAACAAAATGTAATGCCCATTTAAATAAATTAAACACATTTATTAAAAAAATTTCTGTACAATATAGCCAAAGTGTCATAACTATAAATGTTATATAAACTTAAAAAAAATTGTGAATCACTATATTGTACAGCTATACTTCATATAATACTGTATTTCATATAATTCATATATTAACTATATAGTAATATAGTATAATCCAATTATACTGCAATTAAAAAAATTAACATACACAAAGATGTATGTATCTGAGTAAGATAAATGTGGGTTTTCTTTTTCTAAATTAGTCCATATTATGTTTGATTCTTGCCTTTCATTTCAATGGATATAAGCACTGAGAACACATATTCACGTAAGTAAATGGAAGGTATTTCTCAAACAGCAGGGCACCCGGTGCCTCTGAGCTAAAGCCCATCATGTTCTTGGCATCAGGTGATGTCACATGACATGACAGCAGTCGTGAGGTCTGCCCATGGCCCTGTCTGCTTCCCGAAGCTCCTACACTGGCTAACAATTCCCCCGCTTCCTACTTCTCCTTCTTGCCCATGAGGAGCTGGAAGATGGGAGCCTTTGTCTGCTTTGGTCTAGACCAGTGTCTGGTGCATAGCAAGGATTCAGTAGTTGTCAAATGATCAATTCTTCAAGAAATGTGAACTATTTTTTTAAGTAAACAAGGCCTGATTCTCTCCTACCACTCAATTTCACATTAATTCTTTGGACTGGAAAACAACAGCGATTCTTTGTTGTTCTACCCCCACCTCAACCCTCCATAGTCTGTGCTCTCAGATACCAAAATGTTTTGCCCCCACACTGATATGAGTGGTAAGAATCGAAAAAGCACTGAAAATACAAGGACAGCATTCCTAAGGGTGCTGCCCAGACAGGGACAAAGGCACGGAAAGTAACAGGACGGCACCATGGAATTAACACTCCCCATGAACCAAACCAATCCAAACCAGTCGCTCACCTAAGGCCTACAGCAACTCCAAAGGGAAGAAAGACGACTCTGCCAGTAAAGTGTGGGTATTTTATTCCCAATGAGAGAATGCAACAATAAAGGAAATAAATTCCCAAACATTTCCCAGATGTTTGCTTAACAGTTTAATGTTTTAAAAATCATATTTTTCATTGCACAGGTTTAAGTGGTATCTATGTATTTTGCATTAAAATAAAAAGAATGAGGGGGCAGCATCTTGAGTTACTGATCTTGCAACTGACAGAAGTAGTATTATTTCATTATTCTCTCTTCCTGCCACCTAAATTTAAAGATGCTGAAACTTAAACTGCTGTTTTTAAATCTGCTTTCAGGAGGATACTTAGTTGAGGTTCATCACGCCTTAACCTCACTATCAAGAATTAATGGAAGATCTGCCACTGCTCTTAGAAAGATCACAGTGAATTCTCTCTCTGGAAGCTGCTGCCATCTTGTAACAGGGCTCCCAAGGGCTCCTCACATACTCAGGACAAACACTTCTGCTTTGTAAGAGGTGGGAACGCCCCTGGAAAGACGTTCTAGCTTCCTGAACAGCAACGATGTGCTCACGTCCACCTGGTTTCCAAGAACTCCCCATCCTGATGCTTTCACTTGGGTGCTTGAGCCCGCATTAGCACTGCTTTCTGGTGGGCAAGGGATGTATTTGTGAGAATCAGCCCAGATGTCCCCCCAGAGCCTCGCTGCACCTGGAGTAACCTCACACTGTTTTCTTTGGCCCTGGACATGCTGTCCGTCCCCAGCAGAGTGATGCTGCTTAAATGCACGGAGTACCTGCATCCTTGCTTGTTTCAAGGCTTCTCCAAGCTTTACCTTCTTTCATGTGTCAGCTTTACAACAACCTGTCTGTCACTCGAGTCATCTACCCATCAACTCAGAATTTATAAAACAGAATAAATTACAAGAGCACAGCTATAGAGGTCATATTACCTAATCACAGAATCTGTTCTGTTGTACCCTGGGATGGAAGAAGCTTTTTCTCCTGGAGATCCCAAAATTTGAAGTGTTGTATTAATGTCAACTTCAGATGAATGCTTAATGGAATATTCCATTATTTCTGGAGGTATTAGCGGAGTCTCTCCCTGAGTATCATCAGCTAAGAGGTAGCCTTCAGTTTAAAAAAAATTAAAAATGAACACTTAACAATCTACATTTATCAAATTGCACTATAAATGCGTTCAGTTTTGATTTATATACATCATATAAACTGATGTAAAAGTAAATAATAAACGTTAATGTCAAGCTTGATGAGAAGAAACTTTCTATTTCTAAAATAATTAATCCTCAAAAATACAAGAAAGGACAAATGTTTTATTCACCAATTTTATAATTCATATATTGACATGTAGGCTTTTTACTCTATGACCTTTAAATAATTTCTGGTAATATAGTCTGCAAAATTAACATGAATTCTATTACCTCAATGAAAAGTCAATATTTGGGAATGCCTTTCCAAACAGTAAGGTCTTTTCCCCTTTGATTATTTAAAATACAGAAACACTGACAACATGGTTACAGAAGACCCTGAAGAAAAGTCAGACTGCCAGGACCAGAACTCTGGCTCCAAGTGTTAGCACGGCCAGGGCCAGTCTCCAGGTCTCAGCTTCTTCACAGATAAGACGGGGTGATAATTAACAGCCATAGTATTAATAACAGCAACAAGGACAACAGTGAGACCTAGTGACAGCACTAACGCAGGGGCCGCATTGAGCTCCACACAGAACATGTGGTTCGGGACAAGTAAGCAAAGTGCCCCTGCTCTAGGACACACGGCAGCCATGTCCAGGTCTCAAGTTCAGCCCTACCTGAGAACTGCTGCTATTAACACAGGCTGAGAAACAAGCAACTGACCTGTAACTAGAATGAGCCAGTGGATGTCCTCGTACAGGTCGTCCAGCGTCTTGCTGTCGGCGGAGCCTGAGGTGGGCGAGGCAAGGAGCTGCTGCTGCTGCCGCTGGAGCTGGCCGTGGAGCCGTGTGACTCTCTCCTCTAACAGACTACAAGAGGGAAGACAGCAACACTTTCATGAGGCTCGGAGAGCAAAGACCAGAGCGACTTATCACTCCCATTTGCTCACAGCGTAGATTCAGATGTTAGCACAGAGCACATATACAGAAATATTTATTATATACACAATGTTCTCATGACGCTATAAGAATTGTGATTTATTGTTTACGACATAGTATTAAAACATCACTTTACAAACAATCATGGTTTACAACAGGCATTTGAAAATCAGTTATTCCAAGTGTTTATTGATATGGGTCCAATATTTCTCATACCACGTTTTCCATAATCTGTCTGCCATCTATGCTGTGGTGCCTGGGCTCCAAATGTACAAGCCAAGGAACGCCACCACGAGTGCGTTTCTGTCCACTTGTTCCATGTGCTGTGCCCGGGGCGGGGGTGTTTACAGTCTTTAAACACTTAAAGCTCTCCGGGGCATGTGACTACAGGGTGTTTGCTCCATGGGGTGTCTTTGGACCGTGTGTACCTTGTAAGGAGAGGGATACAGTGCTCTGCAGCAATGCGTCCTAGCATTCCTACACTGGCTAGCTGATCAGAAAACTGGTCTCGGTCGTCCTCCTGGAGTTCACTGATCTCTTCTTCCTCCCGAGAGGCCACTCCGTTGGCAGTCTGTTATTGACGAAAGAAAGAAAGACTGAGCTGATCTTAGGACCCAGCCTGTTCCTGTGCTGAGGAACAGAACCCCAGGACCTTCAAGAAGGAGCACCTTCAAGTGCAGCTGCTGGGGACGCCCGTCTGCCCGCCCAGTTACTAAAAGGGGGGAAATTTGAAGAGAAAGAAGTGGGGGTCTGACCACTCCCGCCAACCACAGGTAAACATGGCCAGTGCACACCTACACCCCACCCCCCACACAGAGTGGAGTTCCTGTCATCTCTGAGGAGCTCCAACATCATTAAGAGCCACTGCCCCGTGGGTGTCACTGGACAACCAGCAAGACACAGTAGGTGACTGAGAACTAAAGAGAAGTGGAGAACCAGAAGTCACAGCCCATGAAACACGAACCTGCATAGATGCCTACTCTCCACCTGGCAAGTCCTTGGAAGAGCTCACCCTAAATTTCTAGTAGCATGTGTGATGCAACAAACAGACCAACAATAGCCCACGAGGAGATAGATTTTTTAACTACAACCTGGCTTAAAACTCACCAGATTCCTTGTGCCATCAGGTGCAGCAAGGTGGCACTGAATGTAGGAATTGAACACCTGGACTGCATGCTGGGTGAAAAAGCCTTTATGGAAGTGCTTGTCGTCCTGTACCAGCGTCAGCCAGGATTCCAGTAGCCTGTCGTATGCCTCCATGTACACCATGTCATCTTTGTCCAGCTAGGAGGAAGGGGCATTTACAAGTCAGACACCAGTGGGATGGAGTCACAGCAGACAGGTCCATGGATCAGCCTTCAACAAAGTTCCCAATCAGCAATCAATGATCAAGCTAACTGATCTCATCTTCAAATTTAACTGATCAATTCAAACACTGCAGTAAATATGTATAGACTTTTATTAGACTTTCTAAAAGCTTTCTAACTTAATCTAAATTCTTAGGCAAATACGAATTAATGTTCATTTCTGTACAAGACTAACTGTTCAGCACTTTGTAGATCAGGTATTTTTCAAGCAAAGATAATTGACATTTTTCTATGTCAAGAAGAGAACTGTTTGGGCTTTGTACATACTCCATGACATTGTATTAGAAACTGGAAAGGCAAGGATGGGCCTCAGAGAAGCTGGAGGAGGGCCCTGAGGAGACTGAAGCGTGAGTGAGAAGGCATGGGGAGGCCAGCAGACGGCGAGCAGACAGACCTGGGGATGGGGGGGTGGGTGTCAGACTTGGATAGCATGTCCCCAGCGTGGACAGGCTGGGTCCTAAGATCACTTCGGAGCAGAGGGTTTCTCGGTGAGGAAGAGCCCACACTGAGCGACTCCGGGCAGCTCTGTGAGCACAGTGTCTGACACTTCCCTCTTCTTACATGCCAGTGAGAAACCACGCCTGAATTTTGCCATTAATTAGTAGGACTGTATACAATTCAGTCTTTGCATTGATTTGTTCATTCACAAATTCATCAGATCACCAATCAGTGAAATCTAGAATACTTATGTGTCAAGCACTATGTTCAAAAACGTAAATAACAGAGCATTCAGAGACTTTCACATTGAGTCCAATGAAAACAGGAGAAGTGAACAAATACTCGCAGAAGACATGCTAAAGGTCACAAGAGATAAATGCACATCCCAGGGTTGGTATTTGCTGTGATAATGGTGTCTCTCAGGTTTGGTCTACAGCTTGTCTTCTAGCCTCAAGCCACAAACACAGAGCTTTGGAACTTCCATCAGAGGACAACAAACTCAGACTGTTATCCCAGCAATCTGCCAATGATTCAGAGAAGAAAGTAATGGGAGATCTCTTTCAAGAATTTCAAATTAAGCCAGACGTCAAATACCACCTCCAGACAGGAGTAGGTAAGCACCTGAGGAATTGCGTCCAGCAATAGTATTTTATGTCTTTAGCTTTTATTAACCTAGGGAATACAGAGAAAAATGGTCATTTTCTGGATCAAATGAAGCTTTAATTTTTTGAAAAAGTATTTAAAAGTAATCTGTGAAAACTTCACAAAAGAATAAAGGCAAAGTAAAAACTAAACATTTTTTTCATTAGATAACTTTATAAAGGATTTTAAAATAGCAAACCCAGAGCTTCCCTCGTGGTCTAGTTGTTAAGAATCCGCCTGCCAATGCAGGAGACAGAGTTCATTCCCTGGTCCAGCAAGATCCCACATGCCTTAGAGCAACTAAGCCTGGGAGCCACAAAGGCTGAAGTATGGCAAACTGGAGCCCCTGCTCTGCAATGAGAGGCTCGAGCATTTCAACGAGAGAAAGTTCACCAGCAGCAATGAAGACCCAGCGCAGCCAAAAATAAATCAATAAAGTAAATTAAACAAATAATTTTTAAAAATAGCAAACCCAAATTTTATTCCTATTTTTCTGGTCGTGAAGGTGTTTTTACTGAAAACAAGCAACATTATTTGAGTGCAACTAACTAGGACATACTCATGTTGTAAACAGTCAATTCTTCTTAGTATCTGTGGTATTTATGTCCTGTAAAGTTGACCCAACACTGAATCAGCGAACACTCTGGTCACTGCATTTACACTGTGCAAAGGTGGACAAACAGATACATCCCCTTGTTTCACGTGTGTTTCTGTGCATAGACACCTTACTTCACATACAATGTTGAGTCATGGCCAGCAGCCTGTTCAACAAAGCTCACCTAACACACACATCTTCTCCCTAAGGCATGCCCCAGCCTCACTGCACTTGGGCACAACACCTGGAAGCCATCTGAAACAGCAAGATCATCGAACTGTAAGTACTTCGGTATTTTTTGACAAAAACTTGGGGAACTCCATTTCACACAAAAATGCAGCACTGGAGATGGTGAGAAGGACATCTGTTTATAGTGAGAACAAGCATGCTGGGTGGATCATGGTTTTTTCACTCTCTTGCACACACATGTCCATGAATGACCAAGAAAAGTCACACTAGTGATTTTGGGGGTCACAAAGAGTTCTCAGCAAGAACGCAAATCTGCAAATATGGAATCCACATTCAACGAGGACCAACTGCACTTGTAAAGTCTAACTCCAGGAGGTCCTAGCATCCTACTCATGCTGGTTCTTCCTGCTCATGAAACATCAGAGGTGTTTTTTCAAACCTTGACAGCTCATAATTTTGTTGAAGGACATCCATGTTCTTGGTTCCATAAAAGCAGTAACAGATATTCGTTTAATTCCTAAATACCAATAAAAAGGATCAATTCAGTCAATTTTTCCATTACATCAGTTATTTCCTTTCACACTGCTTTTACAATCAATGCAATTATAAACCCTAATAAATTCTTTTGCACAAACATCAAAAAAGATGAAGGAATACTGTCAGTAATCTTTATGAAACTTTAAACTCACAAAATATTGGGTGAAGCTTTTCCATGGAATAAGTGACTGGATGGGAACGCCATATTTTCTTTTTGTTCTTGGAAATAGACTGTTGGCTCATAAACTGTTGAGCTTGGGAACACTTATCACCTAAAACTGTCTCCGATTTCACTTACACATCAGTTATACCAACACTATTAGAGCTCAGAGAGCTGCTGTCTCTACATTCATCTTCTGCTTAGCACTGTGAAGCATCTTATTTTTAAAATTTCTCTCTTTGATACTCTGGGCAGAAAGTGAAAAATTCTGAATTTCAACTAGCATCCAATGAAATGTTAACAACAACAACAACATAACATAAAAAAATGGCATCTCAAGACCTCTGGAAAGATTGTACCATATTTCAGAAAATGCAATAAGAAAATTGAAGTCATAAAGAGTAGTTATTTATTCTATTTGTGATTATTCATTTCACTATTCCACCAACCTTGTAGGTGATTCTATCATTCTTTCATTTTCTTATTCTTTGAGTCTCTTTTTTATTATAGATGGGAATTGATGAGTAATGGTGAACTACTTCCTAAGATTAAGAAACAGCAAACCTCTTCAAAATATAAGAGAAATTAGATCACTAAAATTCCACAATGCATTTTAGACTTATGCTAAGATAATTGCAAATGTTTTTTTTGTTCTAAGGTCTCTAGGAAATAAAAATAACGAAAAACTGATGGTTAAACAGAACTGTTCAAAAAGAAATCCAAAAGCTAGACCCTGGTGGAACACTGAGGATTAAAGAGTCAAATAAAACCTATTCAGACATCATCTGTTGCCATGGGATTGAGGATCCATGTCATTCACGACATGAAGCTTTGCAGGAGATCATTTTCCATCTTTATTTTTACCAAATATTTGGGAGCATTCCTCTGAGGAGCAGGTGTGCTTCCTCTTTTTCCCCCAAGAGCCTTCTAAGGACCTGGTATCTCCAGCCCCTTCTAAAAAGTCAGGCTTGAGGGTACAGATACTATAGCCTGATTGTTCAGATTGCTCCTTTTCTCTAGGCTTGACTTTCTACTTCCCTCTTTCACCTAATTGCCTTCTGCAAGTTCTAAAAGATTATCTCACTCTAAACGTTCTTTTTATAAGCTATTAGACATTTTGTATGAAACAAAGAGAGTTATGAAAAAATACAATAACCTGTTATAGTTTTAATGACCAAGTTCTTTCTCTCTAGGACACATCCACTGTTAAAGGCTGCCTAATTCATGAAAGGGCAGCTGTAAAGGGAAACCTTAGGGAGAACAAGACATCATCTGAGGGGTTATCTGAAAATGAAGCTGATTTAAGAATGTCTGTCTAACAGGGGAGTCACTTGTGATTTGTGCATGAGAGTATGTGCTGCAGCATTACTGAAAACAGTACAAATGAATTCACTGAATCATTCCTCTAAGGTTCTGCATTAAAAATGATTTCTAACTCCAATTAATGACATTAGATGCTGATTATATAAAGGTATTATACACGTCTGGATGTGAATCAACAGATGCCAAGAAAGTGATAAATGATGAAATGTTGGAGAATTTTAATTTCATGTTCTATCTGAATTACTTTTACCAATGACCATATACCATTTTCACATTAAAATTGTACTCTGAAATAACAGTAGGAACAAAATTATAAGAAACAGGCATGTTTCATTCTAACAAATGTATTATTATTTTTAAAAAAGTGTCTTCATATTTGGATCAGGGAAAAAAGGAAACATGAATACTCCCATAACTAACCATTCAGATTTTTTTAGTCTAATTCTTTCCCCAAAGAAAAAACCAGTTTAGTAAACTTACAGGTGCAATCTACTCAACTAGCAAAAAACAACCAATCTTACAGAGACTGATCCAGAGAAGAGGAAACAAGAATGAGGAAGACATAACTCGCGAAGCGATGTGACCCTGACACCAAACAAACCCAGCCATTCACAAAAGGCCATGACACATGGTTGAGCTGGGTTCAACTCAGAAATGCAAGGGTAACTTTAACAAAAGAAAAATCTATAAAACCAACTGATCACAAATCTATAAAACTAACAGATCAAGTAGAAACACAATTAATGATATTCAATACTCAATCGTGATTTTAAAATCCATTAGTAGGACTTCCCTGGTGGTTCAGTGGTTAAGAATCCATCTTCCAATGCTGAGGACACAGGTTCCATCCCTGGTCAGGGAACTAAGATCTCACCTACCTCGGGGCAACTATGCCCGCATGCTGCAACTACCGAGGCTGCACCCGGCAACAAGAGAGGCCCCCGTGCAAGTAAAGAAAGCCCACACATCACAATGAAGACCCAGCAATCAAAATTTGAAAACAAACAAAAAACCTATTACTCATTCTGATAAAGGAGAGCTCAAAAATGGTTAGCAAACATTACTCTAATGATGAACCAGAAAACATGTCTTCTATTACCACTTGATTCAACACTGCGCCATAAGAAATGATCATACATTACATGTCAGAAATACAAATGGTGAAGACTGAAAAAAGCAAGACTGTCATTATTTAGATGACACGACTGTCCGCAGAGGAAAACTGTTAGAATCAGTAAGAATTCTGAAAGGTCAGTAAATATCAGATCAACATACAAACGCCAACTTCAATTCTCCATGCCAGCAGCAATCTCAAAAATGAGACTTACAGAAGATACTATTTACAACAGCAACAAGAATGAAAGGCACTAAAGGAAAACTTATTCCTTATTGAAAGGTAATGAATTATACCTTAATAAATATACAGAAATATCACATTTATGGGCAGAATTAATACAGTAGAGATGTCCACTTTTCACTAAAGAATCACTATAATTCCAAGCACAATCCAACTTGAAAAGCTGACGCAATTTTTACAGAAAATAAAAAAGCCAACATAGTCAAGATTCCTCCTGAAAATCCAGGGTGCAGTGAGAACTGACATCACCTTAAAACAAAACACATGTGCAAAAATAGACTGACTGACCAATAGAAGTGGTTAGAGCTCAGGAAAGATCGACTAGTATGTGAACACTGGATATATAACAGTAACAGTCTTAAAAATCATTAGGAAAGGAAGGGCTATTTGATGCATGTTGCTGGCAGCAGAGGAAAACAGCAACAAAACAAAAAGACAATCTAACAAATGGGGAAAAAATATTTGCAAACCATGTATTTGATAGGAGGTTAATATCCAAAATATATAAGAAACTCTTGCAATCCAACAGCAAAAAGAAAAACACAGATGGAAGAAACAGCTTAAAAATCTGATTAAGGCTAGGAGATTAAGATGATGGAAAAGAAGGACTCGAAGAACATCTCCTTCCATAAATTCATTTAGACTACATCTATATGTGGAATGATTCTCAACTGAACACCCACTGGAAGCTGGCAGAAGACCTCATACAACCAAAACTGCCAGAAAACTTACCACGTAGCTGGTATGACAAAAGGAAAAAAAAAAATCAGGGAGTCAGGACGGAATCTGCACCCCTGGGAGGGGGGTGTGCAAAAGGAAAGGTGCTCTCACCCTGGGGTCCCCCTTCACCAGCTGGGGGAGCAGCAGACTGTGGCAGGCAGGACAGAGAGATGTGTACACAGGGTCCTGGCCACCACCCTGAAGCCTCCAGTCTTAGTGCAGACAGACCTGGGGTGAGCACAGGGAGGGCTGTGTGGAGACAGGCCAAAGGGGCTGGAGTGTGGTTGGAGCCACAATCAGGAGTGTGGGGTGTGTACACGGCCCTGAACCCGGGTCCACCTCAGGAGCTCCACATCAGTGCAGAGCAGCCTCAGAAACTAACCAAGCAGGCTCTGCAGCAGGACACAACAGGGAAACACTGCATTAATAAAACATTAGAAGGAGAAAGTTTAAAAAAAAATCCCCTTTTAAAATCACATACAAAAAAATAAAATACTTAAGAATAAAGCTGACCAAGGAAGTGAAAGACTTATATGTTGACAACTACAAAAAGATGATAAAGACATATATCTGGAAAAGACAAATGTGTTCATAGCAGCAGTATTCACAATAGCCAAGACATGGAAGCAACCTAAACATCCATCGACAGATGAATGGATAAAGATGTGGTACAGATGTATAATGGAATATTACTCAGCCAGTAATGTTCTCAGTTGGGCTGAGGGCTCACCCGCGGGCACTTTGTTATTGTTTATTTTTTATCTGTATCGTATATGCTATAACACAGTCCTGAGAACTCGAGAAAGATACATAAAGCAGCCAGGTTAAGTGCTGGATCTGCTTTGAGCAGCAGCAGCAGCAGAGCAGCTGGCCATGGGCCTTCAACACACATTTGTAACCCAGAGCCAACTAAGGATGGAGCAGGGGGATCAACAAGACAGCCTCAGCCCAGAGAAACATCTGCAGCCTGTCAATACACTTCACGAAGCATGTGCTTTGTAGACATCATTTGTTAAGTCTTAACACAGTTTACCTTGCCAAAATAAACAGACCGGTAACATATCTTAAGAGGAACAGCATCCTGAGCCCACGTCTCAGGAGGACGAAGCAATGTTCCGCATTGTTTCTCAGCACATATGTGATGCATGCTTATCGTGTTTAATCTGAAATTCTGACAGAGAGAAGTACAAAAAACTGTAAAAGTGTTAGTTAGGAGCTGTTTACTCTTGGAAGAGTGTTGCACAGTCCCTTGCACAAAGCCCTGATGTGAGACAAACCAGAATCACATCGGACACTCAGCCCCCTCCCTGAAGCAGATCTAAAATAAGCACTGCAAACTTCCCAGAGCCTTCTGTTCCACTTGGAAACCAGCACAAGTGACTCATCAGGCAAAGTGTGAGAAATCTGGCTGATGACAATTGGCAGCTAAATCGTTCAGTCTAATCAGAGAACTGAAACCTGGCCCAGCGCTTTCTCCTAATGCTTTGGCCCTGCTCCACTGCCCCTCTGGCCAGCACCCAGTAGCCAAGCCAGAGCACGTGCCCAGAGCTGACGAAGGGACCAAGCTGGACACTGCTCGCGCCTGGGGGCCCTTGGGCCCACTGCCAGCAGAGCTCTAGAGAGGCCCTGGAGCTTAGGGGGGTACTTGACCCCACTCACTTCGTCTGGGAACAGAGGGTGGAGAACGTAATTAAAACATGATATCAGCACTGACAAGTCAACACCCATAATTAACTTGCGAGTGTACAGAGGGGTGAACTTGCAGCTCTCCAGTCTCAGGAAAACAGTCTGCTTTTGAATCTGGTAACTATTTGAATCCATTCATGGATCACAGCCTTGTCATAGCAAAGGGGCTTGCATAACCCAACGAAGCCATGAGCCATGCCATGCAGAGCCACGCAAGATGGATGGGTCACCGTGGAGAGCTCTGACAAAACATGGTCCACTGGAGGAGGTAATGGCAAACCACTCCAGTATTCTTGCTGCAAGAACCCCATGAACAGTATGAAAAGGCAAAAAGAAAAGACACCAGAAGGTGAGCTCCCCCTGGTCAGAAGGTGTCCAATATGCTACAGGGGAAGGGCAGAGGGCAATTACTAATAACTCCAGAAAGAATGAAGAGGCTGTGCCTAAGTGGAAACAGCACTCAGCTGTGGATGTCTGGTGGGGAAAGTAAAGGCCAATGCTGTAAAGAACAATATCACATAGGAACCTGGAATGTTAGGTTCATGAATCAAGGTAAACTGGACGTGATCAAGCAGATGGCAAGAGTAAAATCCACATCTTAGAATCAGTGAACTAAAATGGATGGGAATGGGTGAATTTAATTCAGATGACCACTATATCTACTACTGTGGGCAAAAGTCCCTTAGAAGAAATGGAGTAGTCCTCATAGTCAAACAGAACAGTCTGAAATGCAGTACTTGTGTGTAATCTCAAAAAATGACAGAATGATCTCAGCTTGTTTCCAAAGCAAACCATTCAATATCACAGTAATTCAAGTTTATGCCCTAAACACTATCCTGTATGATTATACAGTGGAAGTGACAAATTAACTCAAGGGATTAGATCTGACAGAGTGCCTGAAAAACTATGGACAGAGGTTTGTAACATTGTACAGGAGGCTGTGATCAAGACCATCCCCAAGGAAAAAAAATTCAAAAACGCAATATGGTTGTCTGAGGCAGCCTTATGAATTCCTGAAAGAAGAAAAGTGAAAGGCAAAGAGGATAAACTCAACTGAATGCAGAATTCCAGAGAATAGCAAGGAGAGATAAAGCCTTCTTAAGTGAAGTTAAGAAACAGAGGAAAACAATAGAATGGGAAAGACTAGAGATCTCCTCAAGAAAATTGGAGATACCAAGGAAACATTTCATGCAAAGATGGGCACAATAAGGGACAGAAATGGTATGGACCTAACAGAAGCAGAAGACATTAAGAAGATGTGGCAAGAATACACAGAAGAACTACATACAAAAAAGAACTTAATGACCCAGATAACCTCAATGGTGTGATCACTCACCTAGAGCCAGAACCCTGTATTAAGTCAAGTGGGCCTTAGGAAGCGCCACTACAAAGCTAGTGGAGGTGATGGAATTCCAGCTGAGCTATTTCAAACCCTAAAAGTTAATGCTGTTAAGAGTGCTACACTCAATATGCCAGAAAATTTGCAAAACTCAGCAGTGGCCACAGGACTGGAAAAAGTCAGTTTTCATTCCAATCCCAAAGAAAGGTAATGCCAAAGAATGTTCAAAGTCCATACAACTGCACTCATTTCACATGATAGCAAGATTATGCTCAAAATTCTCCAAGCAAGACTTCAGCAATACATGAACCGAGAACATCCACACGTACAAGTTGGATTTAGAAAAGACAGAGGAACCAGACAAAATTGCCAACATCCACTGGATCATAGAAAAAGAAAGGAAATTCCAAAAAAAAAGTACTTTTTGCTAAAGCCTTTGACGGTGTGGATCACAACAAACTGTGAAAAATTCTTAAAAGAGATGGAATACCAGACCACCTTACCTGCCTCCTGAGAAATCTGTACATAGATCAAGAAGCAAGTTAGAAATGGACATGGAACAATGGACTGGTTCCAAATTGGGAAAGAAGTACATCAAGGTTGTATACTGTCACCCTGCTTATTTAACTTATATATGCAGGGTACATTGTGCAAAATGTCCAGTTGAATAAATCACCAGCTAGAATCAAGACTGCCAGGAGAAGTATCAACAACCTCAGATATGCAGATACCACCACCCTAATGGCAGAAAGTGAAGAGAAACTAAAGAGCCTTTTGATAAGAGTGAAAGAGGAGAGTGAAAAAGCTGGCTTAAAACTCAACATTCAAAAAACTAAGATCATGGCATTCGGTCCCATCACTTCATGGCAAATAGAAGGGGCAAAGATGGAAACAGTGACAGACTTCATTTTCTTGGGCTCCAAAATCACTGTGGACAGAGACTGCAGCCATGAAATTAAAAGACGCTTGCTCCTTGGAAGAAAAGCTATGACCAACCTAGACAGCATATTAAAAAGCAGAGACATCACTTTGCCAACAAAAGTCCGTCTAGTCAAAATCTGTGGTTTTTCCAGTACTCACGTACAGATGTGAGAGTTGGACCATAAAGAAGGCTGAGCACCAAAGAATTAACGCTTTCGAATTGTGTGGTGTTGGAGAAGACTCTTGAGAGTCCCTTGGACTACAAGGAAACCCAACCAGTCCATCCTAAAGGAAATCAGTCTTGAATATTCACTGGAAGGACTGATGCTGAAGCTGAAGCTCCAATACTTTGGCCACCTGATGGGAAGAGCTGACTCACTGGAAAAGACCCTGATGCTGGGAAAGACTGTGAGGGTAAGAGGAGAAGGGGACGACAGAGGACAAGATGGCTAGATGGCATCACTGACTCAATGGACATGAGTTTAAACAAACTCTGGGAGATAGTGAAGGACAGGGAAGCCTGGTATGCTGTCGTCTTTGGGGTCAAAAAGGGTCTACGACACGACTTAGCAACTGGACAACAATAAGAACCATTTGGACACATAGAAACAGCAGTTAATTTTGTTTATGATAACACTGCCAAATGAAGTTTGGGGAAGAAAAGTTTCAGTATGTGAATCTGGTCTCCTTTTAACATGCATGTGAATTTCAGATTAAAATTTAGCATTACTGTACAATTCCAACTATATGACATTTAAAGGCCACACTTTGGAGTCAAGGAAAAGATCCCTGGTTGCCAGGGAGGGGTGGGCTGGGGGCAGTAAGACTCTTTCGTGTGAAATCATAATGGTGGATGCACTCGTCACACACGTCCACACCCATGATGCATACAACAGAGTGAACCCTGACAAAGACGTGGGCTCGGGGTGCTGATGACAGTCAGGGTGGGTTCATCAACTGTCACACGTGCACCCTCTGGTAGGATGTTGATGGTGGGGGAGGCTGTGTGTTGGGGGGGTGCAGTGGGAACTCTGTATTTTCACTCCATTTTGCTACGAATCTAAAACTCCACTAAAAAAATTAAGTGTGCATGTGTGCCTAATGTCAGATACTGTAAAAGCATACCAGATAAAACCTGGTGCCAGTGTGGCTCTAACATGTGACTGCTATGCTGTAGACAACTCCAGCAGACCTTTCTCTACAAACAGCAAAAAACCAATGTAACAACTCCAAATCATTTTCACAAAACTGGGAAGCTCTCTCTTTGCCCAGGAGTACTGTCTTCATATATAAACGTCAGCCACCTGACTCAGTTAAGAAAAACATTATGATCCACAGACAAAATAACTACAGTAAGAGGCTGTGGCCATCAGCTTTCACATGGAACCGCACCTCTAATGAAAAGCCTGCTGAACTCTTGCTTCCTATGCACAGCCAGGGGCTGCTCTCCTGCTCTCAGCAGGACTTGGGAAGGTGAGCAAGCAGAACCATCGAGGGCATAGAGGGTGGAAAGGAGTCAACAGCGTGGCCCGGCACCCTGGCAGCACTCATTAGCAAACACAACACAAAATCATTTGGCAGAAGTAACTCGCACAATATAAACCATGCTTATGACAACAGGGGGAAACTCCAGGTAGGTGGAAGGGGGAAAGGTGCGTGGAAGGGGGAAAGGCGTGAGCGATGTACTGTAACATCTGCATGGCTGGCACACAGCTGTTCATCTTATTATTCTTCACAATGTTTATACAAACACACACACAAAGTTTTTACTTGACATGAACAAAATACTTCACAGTAAGTTTAAATTTTATAAGTATTGACATAACCCACAAGTCCAATGACAGATAATACATGTGTAATACATGTATCAGATAATATATAGTGTAAAATAGCAAGCAAGGACATACGAAAGATTAAAGATAGAAAAAACTAAAACAGTTTGTGCTGTTGTTCATCTGATATACTCTTTCTGGTATGCATGCATGCTAAGTCACTTCAGTTGTGTCTCTATGACTGTATTCTTTGTGACTCTACGGACTGTAGTCCACCAGGCTCCTCAGTTCATGGGATTCTCCAGGCAAGAATACTGGGCGGGTTGCCATTTCTGCCTCTAGGGGGTCTTCCCAACCCCAGTGTCTCCAGCACTGGTAGCCGGGTTCTTTAGGTTCTTCACTACTAGCGCCACCTGGAAAGCCCCTTTCTTGGTGTAGCATCACATGAAGCAAAAATCACAACATAGAGGAAAAAACACAGAAATGTTACAAATAAAAAGTCATGATCTCTCCATTTTAAAAAGAATTTAGGGGCTTCCCTGGTGGTCCAGTGGCTAAGATTCCATGCTCCCAAGGCAGGGGGCCGGGGTTCAGTCCTGGTTGGGGAACTAGATCCCTCAAGATACAACTAAAATTTCTCATGCTGCTGCTATTAAAGATCCTGTGGGCTGCAACTAAGTCCAGGTGCAGCCAAATAGATATTTAAAAAAAAAAAAAAGAATTTAAAGAAGTCTCTGAATGTCAAGTGCAATAGAAATTAATTCATTCTCTTGTTTTTCTATCCAGTTCTTACAGCACAGAATTAATTTGACTCAGAGCACCCATGCCTATGACAGTACTTCTGGCCTCTGAATAGTCTGAATTATAACTTTTCAGAGAATTTTTAACGTTACACTCTTAGATTAACTTTTTCCTTTTGGAAACATATACGACTTTCCAAATTCTTAATGCTAAAGAATGTATTCATCAAACACAGTGCCTGGTGAAATGTAGGCGACAGATAAATATTCACAGAACTGACTGATCCAACAGCCCTCCTAAGGGCCAGCGCCACTGGGACTCGCCCACCTGCCCTGAGGTGGCCAGGCCTCCTTACTGGAGTGTTCTCTTATGAAACCCTGGCCATTAGATCTAGTTGTTTCCAACAACAGTCTTGTAAGCAGTACAACCCTTGCCAATTTGGTTGCTATGAGTCATGGAAAGCATTAGACAAATCTTTTCCCTCTGCTTTTTTCAATGGATAACCAACTGTTTCTAACACCATTTTTTAAACATCATAAACAGGTTAAAAGAAATCAATTTGTTAAAAGAAAGGAAGACAGCACAGTAAACACCCACTCTGCAAGTGCAGCCAGGCCCTCTGAGTTCCAATACTTCTACGTCAAACCTTGGCAGAAACAATGTTTTCCAAGTTGTTAGTCCCCTAGGCAAAATAAATAAATGCTCAAACTCAAAATCTGCAAACCAAAAATGTTATGTATCTTCCAGCAATTCCTCTATAAAATGGTTAGAAGATTCCTCAACCCACAGACAGACACTAAAACACAGCTGTGTTTCTAAATGTGCTTATTCTGCTGTTTAACCCTCAGGATTTAGAAAAGAAAACGAGCCAAGGGGGAAGAGGTAGGAGAAGAGGGGACTCAGGACGTGAAGCCCCGGGGACTCAGAATCTGATCAGTTGAAAAGGGTTTGAGTAAAGCTTCCTTTAACTCTCCCTGTATTTGCATGCCTAGAACATCATTTTCTCGCCTAGAAATTCATCTCACATGTGAGGCCTGTAAATGTCTATTCCTCCATGACCCACACTTTCCAACACACAAATGTCTTCCTGGCCTGGCTCCTTCCCCATCAAACCACGGGTGCCTACGGTGCAAACACAGCCACACCTGGGTTCTTCACGCTCTGACACCTCCAAAAAGGGACACTAAACACTTCCACGCATATTGCCAGACCTCCAACAAAACAGCTGTTAGGACTTAACCTGAAATTCTGTCAAAGGTTCACAAATATTCTCCTTACCCTTACAATCTTTGAAAAGGATTTACATTTCATAAAAAGAAAAATTAGTTTCAACAATAACTACTTTGCAGGGGAAAAAAAATCAATGACTTCCCAAGATTAATGGAGTTATTCACAGTAACCATTATATATGCAGCTTTGTTGTCAAAAAGTTTAGTGCATGCTTTCTAAATTAAATATAAAACTTGGAAGATAAGCATTTAAAATCTGTACCAAGAAACATCTCTGAGTACTGGAACTGGTCTTCATTTTAATGCTAATTAAAATTTACTAAGGTATATTATTAAACCATAGCACCAAAAAAATTTTTCAAGAGCACAGTCTAATCAAAATAAACAGGGTTACAATAATTTGAACCAAATTATATTTATGCAATTTTAGATAAGCCCAGGAGTTTTAAATTCTCAAGAAACACTTAAAATTATATACAGTCACAACCATACCATGAAGCTCACAGCACCCTTTGAACTTAATCAAATAGCTTAATATTAAAATGCGCTTTCCACATAATGTTTAATACAAACATTTCACTCCATTTGCTATATTCATGCACTAAATTATCTCAACTTAAAATCTTTAGACCAGGGCTAAAGTGGCTCAGTGGTAAAGAATCTGCCTGCCAATGCAAGAGACACGGGTTTGATCTCTGATCAGGGAAGATTCCACATGCCAAAGAGCAACTAAGTCTGTGCACCACAACTCCTGAGCCTGCGGTCTAGAGCCCACCAGGATCCAAACAAGAGAAGCCATCGCAATGAGAAACCCAAGCACCACAACCAGAGTGGCCACCCCCTGCCACAAGCAGAGAAAAGGCCTATGCAGCCAAAAATAAATAATAAAATTATAAAAAATAAACAAAAGTAATTAAAAGTAATTACTTAGACCAATAAGGGAAGCCTGGCGTGCTGCAGTCCACGGAGTCGCAAAGAGTCGGACACGACTGAGCTACTAAACTGAAAGTGATTTTAATCACAAACGTTTTAAAAGCCATGTTTCCAAGCACAGATCACCAAATAATTTGCACATATAAACAAGAATGCACGCCTTTAAAACGATGACTCACTGTGAGCAGCGCTCACAAGCAGAGCAGCCCTCACTGTGAGGCGGATGGAGAGACAGACCCCGTGTGTTAAGAGGAGCCACCTACCACTTCTTCCAGTGCAGCGCTGCGCCCGAAAGAGCAGGTGAGGTGCGTGAGGCAGTTGACGAAGGACGAGAACAGCTCTCGGGGGATGGCAGTCAGCACATTGCGAGGGAACACGGTGATCAGGTTGCTGATGATGCTGGAGATGCCCACGGCCTCAGAGTCTTCTATCTCGATCCTACGATCCAAGGTGTGGGCAGCGGCATTAAGTGGAGCAGGGGGAACTGGTTTCTACCCACTCATTTCAAAGGCACATCTCTATGTGCTCACTTCACATATAACTCTATTTCAGAGGGTTAAGGGGAATTGCTGGTTTCTCTTCCCCGCCACTGTGAACCATGCAGGAGAGCCAGGGCCTCTCCCGGCTGGGACACCTACCCGTTGATGGTGCCCAACAGGCCCTCGATGAAGTGGGCGAGGTAGTCCACCTGAGCGCCCTCATCAGGGAAGACAGGCCCGTGCAGGGATGCCAATTGCGCGAGGCACTGCAGTGAGTCCTGGGCCATGTCAGAATCCTCTCTGATCTTTCGATGTACCTGTTGGAAAGACGAGCTAATCCATAAAAATAAATTCCTCTTTTATAAGAGTTATGTGTCTATCACGCCAAATGAAGGGAGAGAAAAACTCACTGCAGCTGATTACTTCTAGAAAACTGATTTCAAAGTTAAACTTGAAAATTGTGCCTCAGTGCACTGTTTGTTACAGGCCATGATTTTAAACGTATCAGTTCATCTTCAGTGGAGGGCTACCTACGTTGTGAAAACTGAACTGTCTCCAGCCTATTGTGACAAAGAGAGACACAGATGCTGGCCAGTCAGGCACATTGCTCCTTCTAAAAACAGCAAGGACGACAGTCGTCTGTATTATGCTAACTATGCCTCAGCCAGGATCCTGCTAAAGTTAGCGAAGTTCAGGCAGCAGCGTACAGATGGCACTCTGGTGGACACAGACAGTCACGCTCAGAAAACCAGTGCACCCCTCCACCCCTAGGAGCGCGCTCGTTCAAACAACACATAAACAGTCTTCCATTAACTCTGAGACTACCCATAAGTTGTCTGAATCTCATTTTATGCTACATCACTGCAATTAATAAATTTAAAATTTTTTTAATTTTACTTAGATTATATTTACTTTGAACCTCATCTAGATTTTATTTCAGTTCTGCAATACTGATCTAAAACACCTGGCATACAGCATTCCAAGGAAGGTCATTAATGTTCTCAGACTTAATAACCAAAACCCAGGAAAATGTGTTCAGAGAACTCACAGGAAACTTCTCATCCTAATCCACCACACTTACTATGGCCATCCAGTTTCCACAAGCATTTCACTTTTCCAGCCCTCTTTCCCCTACACAAACCTCTCTGCTTTCTGAATGTCACAATGTATACATTTATTCTTCACGGGTTTCCGGTTATTTCACTTTGACTCCACAAATCATGTACAAGTTATGAGACGGTAGAATGGTTCCCAAGTATGCACTGGTGTAGGGCTGGGACACCGAGCACTTACACACTCCCAGTTCTCAGACGGATTCCACTAGTCTTCAATTTCTGAGCTTCTCAAGGTTCTAAGAAACTTAAAATATTAGAAACTCGCTACAAGTCACAAAATTTATTTATCTACTGACATGTAACCCTCTCTGGTTTAGAAAAGGGGTTGGCAACCCACAGCTCATGGGCCAGACCTGACTTCCTGCCTGCTTCTGTGTGGCCTGTGAGGTAAGAATGGTGTTTACCTTTGTATGTAACTGATAAAAACAAAACTGAAGAATGATACAGTATCTCAGGACATGTGAAAATTACACAGAACTCATGACTTAACAGCTGTCAGGGAGTTTTTGCTGTGTGCTTGTCTTTGGAGGGTGGAGTAGAAGCTGCTTTGGAGAACTCATGACCTGCAAAGCCCAGCAGCTCACCTGGCCAAGCCCTCTCTAGTCCATGGCAACACAGTGCTTTTCAAAGTATATTCTGTGTTTTATATAAAGTCGATTAAAAGTACAATGCACAAGTACATGTATACACTTCAAGAACTTCTGAACACAACTATTCTTAAGTGCCTTATCAAGGGTGTAACTCCATTTCTGTCATTGTGTTTTCTAACATTATCAACATGTAAATATGACAGACAACACAGTCTGGGGTCCCAGAGGGCTGCTTCATCAACCAAGTGGTCGCTCGACCCTGGTCTAGACCTGAGAAAGCAAAAGAAATAGCCAATGTGGACCATGTCATGAAATAAAATAAATAAAATAAAATAAACCATCCTCAGAGCCCGACTTCACTGTTTGGGCTTATCTTTCCTGAAACATGAACCACATAAAGCGCATGATAAACCAATGACTGATTTTTATGGAAGATGTAGATTCCTGCCCTTCTTCCATCACATAGGAACTCTACCATATCTGAACTACGTTACACAACTTAAAACACAAATCCAACACCTGAATAGAGGAAAGCAGAGGGACAAAGAAAGGCTAAGTCCAGCCAAAGACCCAGGGAGGTGAATGGAGAAGCAAGACAGGAAATACAGAGTAAAGAAAGGCTCATGAGTAAGATGCTGGGCTCTGTGGAGACACGGGGAATCAGAGATGTCCGTGGGCCTCCAGTCAAGTGCCTGATGAAGCACAGGACCAGAAGGCTCTGGGACTGAACATAGACAAGGAGTGGGGCGAGATGGGTGACGACCAGAAGACAAGTACAAGGAGATTGTACACGGCTGTGAAGCTGAGAGCTGAGCCGGGACCACCAGTATCCACACAGCAAGCAGTGTGAAGAGACCACATGGAAGATCAGAAAGGAAAAACTAAGGAGAGGGGCTTCTCCAACACCTACAGTAAAGGAGAAAATGGGATCAGTCGTCAACCAGAAGAGCCAGAAGGGCCTCTGGCCAGAAGGTCCAGCCCCCTGAACCCAGAAGGGTCACATCCAGGTCTTGAGGCCATGACATAGTACACATAAGTGAGGCAATTCAATCCTAGAGAAAAGTGACAACGTGTGGAAAAATGCTGCAAAGAGGCAATAAATTCACATAATTGAAACTTAAAAAGTAAACTTAAAAAAAAAAAAAGAATGAAACAAGATTAGTCACTGACATTTTTCTAACAAATGACAAATTAAAATTGTTCATAAACTGCATACGTGAAAGTAACAGGCCAGAGACTCAAAACTGTTAAAATAACAAAGCAAAAGGGTTAACTCTCAAGGCTGAGTGATTGCCCATGGTAGCTCCCAGCTGACAGGGGCAGCTGCTGCAGTGTCTAAACAGCTGTTCAGACCAGGAGCCACTTCCAGCACTGCCGGAAAGTTTTCTACCTTTTCAAAAACTGTTTTCAGTCAAATGAATAATACAGAGAAATGAACTTGGATCCACATCAAAACAATTTCTGCTCGAGGAGGCAGGCAACAGAGTGTTAAAGTGTAGTTACAATCACCTTTGATACTGATACTGTTTTTACACATTACTTCTTGGATTTACAGAATAAAATGCAAGGTAATACTCAGTTTGAACATTTCTACCGAAAAATATCTTTATGTACACTAAGGGAAGAATAACCCTGTTCTTGCTTTTTTTAAACATATACTATATATGCCTACAATATTTTAAATGCTGTATAAATAGGCAAGCAGTTGTAAGGCTGGTGAATAGCATTTTTAAAACAAATGAAAAGGTAAACTAAAATTTATGGTTGGGATTTAACAAAATAGCTTATCATTTTTTTAACTGGTCTTTATTTGAACTTTTGTCCCAGTTGCTATAACTAATATGGATGTTTGCACTGGATCTGCAGACCAGCATCCAACATACACACACTCACACACACACACTCTCTCTCACCCTCTATCAGAGACACACACACATGTATTTTCCCCAGCTTCTGCCTATTATACCAGGGGCCCTCTTGGGCAAAGATGGGAACATGTTTCTAACTTCTTCATTATTTAGCAAATAATAAGCAGGACTATTTAGAGCAGGGGTACAGCCGAACTGAACTGCTACTCAATAACACTGACTTAGGCCAAGGCTGACAACAAAGTGCGCTGCCTCAGAGAGCTCTTCTCATGTGGCCCAGGGTCCCCAGGACTTCCTTGATTCTGCCAGGTCATAAGGTCAACACTCCTCTCAGAACAGTGAGGGCAGTGCCTGCCTTCTCCACCCCCACTGCCCAACCCCCGACTCCAACACACGCACACTCTGTGTGTCAGCAACGTGATGGCAAAGCTGCAACCAACCAGACAAGGAGCAGAGGTGAGGGCTGGGCTAGGATGCCAGACATCAGCACCATCTGCAAAAATGTCAACTATGCCACTCTTCTCACTAAAGGTTTCATTTGTTTTTAAAAATGTAGCTATTTGCTCACTAAAATGTTATTTATGTTACTATATAGTGGTCTGATATTGCTATTTTTAGGTGAATTAATAATTTATTTTTTAAAGTTCTGAATTTGAATTTTTAATATGGAAAATATAAATACTATTAGCTATAACCCACATAAACAAAAGCTCTCTGGCGTTCTCGATAATTTTTAACAGTGTAAAGAGGTCCCAAGACCAAACACCTTGAGCCTATAATACTAAACCCATCCTAATTATATGACATTCTTATAAACCAGCAAAAATATTTCTATATAATCTTTGTTTAAGCAGTATACTGATTAGAAGAGAAGGCTTCGGAGGAGAAAAGCAATCTGTTTTGTTTCACTTAAGAGAAATACAGAAGCTGGCCTTCCCATGGCACCTTTCTGCAGCCTCCCTGTGGGGGCGGTGGGGGGGGGGGGCAGGACTTACGGTGAAGAACAGCTCCATGACCCTGCTGTCCAGGAGGGCCTCCCGCCAGGACTCCGTCGGCTTCAGGAGCACGTTCTGTGAGGACTCAAACATGGCTATATAATGTCTGCCCAGTTATCTGGGGTCAAGGTCAACCACAATAACATTCCGACTTTGTCTAAAATGTAAGCCTAAATATAACGGAGCCATCCAGAAAGAATGTAATGGAAACAGTTTAAGCCTCTTCACATATGCTACACAATTCCTGCCTGAAGCTAAGGAATAAAAGGCATTAAGTGCTGGAAAAAAAGGAATGCTACAGGAATGCAGATAACAGTTCCATTATAATTATATGTCACGCTGCAGGGATAGGCGATCTGAGTGGTGGTAACAGAAGGAAACCAATGCAAAACAGATGCCAAAACACAGGCAAAAAAAAAAAAAGAAAAGAAAAATCAACTTCTGCATTTTTATCCCATCACTTCCCTCCAGGATCTTACAGCAGCTAAAACCACTTATACAAAATGCAAGTCTCATACAGTCTGCTTGGAAAAACAGCATTTTCACCAAAGAAATACATTTTCTGGGAAGACAAAAAAAGAGAACAGGAAGAGCAAATACATGTGGTGCTGAAGGAGAACAAGTCCCACACATCAGAGCATTCGACTTCACACAAAGAAGTTATCTGTTTACACAAAATCTATCTCAGACTAAAAACCAATGTTTACAGTGTTCAGGCACCCACTGTTAGCTGCTTCACACAGAATCCTGTCCTTGCCACACAGAGTCACCATGACACACCTGCAAGGTGTCTGAACAGAACTCACTTGGAGACATGGACAAAGCCATTGTGGATTTAAGAAGACTGTGTGGACAGAGACAGCGCTGCGCCCCGTCTGCACGAGCCAAGTGCCCACAAACATACATCAATTAGGCCATGTGCTCATCGCCCAGTGAGAAACTTCAACAGGCTATCCAAAACTACAGGTTGCAAAAATCAGACCTAAGTTCAAACGCACTATTTATATTAAAGCCCAAATCATTAACAAGAGAACATTATAGGCAATATTCTCGAAATGTTTTACAAGATTTTTACTTAATAAATATCTAGTCTCACTCTGTGTCTTAAGAGCAAGGAGGGGCACTGAGAGTTCTTTCAGAAAAGAAGCCATTGCTTGCTTCTGAGAAGTCACCCCAGAAATGGTCTGCCTCCATGTGACTGCCAAACAAAAGTGAAACTCAAACCAGATTCCCTTCAGCTCACTTTCCCCTTCCTCTGTCTGCCCCCTCGTGGAGTCGGGAGCAGAGGGGACTCTGTACATGGTGGGGAAAACACCACCTTCTCCACGACCTCGTCCTCTCACAAGGCTCCTGACTGGAGTACCGCTCCACCAGAAGGGAACACAATGACTGCGCACTAGGTCTCCCCACAAGCTGTCTACAAACGGGGCTTGATCACCCTTTAGAGAAACACTGATGTGTCTGTGGTGGACTTATCTGATGTCTAGGACGTGCCTCACAATAATCTGGGGCTGGAGGAGCACACATGAAATAAAGCTTACAGCTGTTGAAGCTGCGTGTTCTATTTCTGTGCATCTTTGGAATTTTCCACAATAAAAGGTTGGGGCATAAAACAAGGAGGCTCAAACACAAGAAATAAAGCACCTGCATAAGGCAATAAAGTTTTTGTACTTTACTAAAAATACTTCACTTACTCTTTTCCAAGTTAATTTCCTTAACTTGCAGTGTCCCATTTTACTAACTAAAGGCAATTTGGGGGTATTGAAATTGTTAATGAAAAATATTTATTAAATACTTATACTGAGTACTATGCTGAGCAAAGAGGCACAAAAAAATTACAACCATTTTGTTTTTTTTTTTTAAGGAGTCACAACCTAACATTAAAATGGTAATAAACTGTTATCTGTTGGATATCCAAATCTAATACACAAACTATATGTATATAATCACTACACACTTTCATTAGGAAAATAAGAGAACTTAATATGCTATATGCTCACTAAGGTGTCAAGATTCCACTTCACATCACGGGAGCTGTGAGACAGACTCATTGAGCCTGGATAGAACAGTCAGGCCACTTGCCCTGGGTTTCATTCATGCAGCCGCCCACGCAGCATGAACGCATGCAGCTCTCAGGTGAGCAGTAGTGGAGGCCCCTGGAAGGCCTAGCACAGAGCGAGGGCACTGGGGGCGGAAGCAAACAGGGTGTTTATGGACTCTGTTAGCCCTGGACACACGGAAAAGCTCATTTCAGCCTGCCAGTTACAAAACAGCAAGGGCTTCATCCAAGTCCTTTGGTAAGTGAGAGGCGATAACGTTAAAAATAAGTATTACAAAAGGAAACAAGACCTAGACCAAGACACGTGTTCAAGTCTCCTTCCTATCTTTCATTCAATTACAAAGAGCGTATGCTACATAAATACTTGTAGATACCAGTTACTCATATTAAGAGGAAATAGGTAAAAGTTTGAGAGAGAGCTTTTTTCCAGATATGAAATGGAATCAAATGCAATGGCTCACCTAAACATCAGGTGCAAAATAATCCTCAAATATTTTACTTTCAGTGTTAGCTTATCTTGATCTTGGCTGTTTTTAAACACACTGATTCCTGTGCCCAGTCTCTATGGGAAAATGTCCTTAAAAAGCTGACAATCAGGCTGGTTTTAGAATCATCATTACTTACATGCTCTCCCCAGCACAAGAAGACCCCAAACTTTAATATCTGGCACCATCAGAAAATACTTTTTCCCCAACAAGCATTTTAAAGTTACAGGTGAGTTTTGTTTTCTAACCCCAACCTGGAAAGGCTCTTCATCTCTGGCATGATGCTTGCCTTCTGATGAGGAAGCCCACTGGTAACACGCCTGGCCAAGAGGCACGCTGACTGTTCCCCGAGAAGTCACTCCTGACCCTGTAGATTAACCCACCTTCTCTCTACCGCTCAGCTGGGCACCACCACCTAACACCAGGTATCAGAATAAGAGTGAACACGTGCTCCAGTTTGTACAACAGGATATAGTCTTATGACTCAGTTATAAATAATATCTCTACTAAAATAACATAATTATCCTCAGACACATTTTAATACAAACTTAAAACATAAAAACAACATAATGAAACAAATTTTTAAAAATGCTATTCTAACAAGAAACACACGTTCTTAGCACAGTCCTGTGAAATGGCTGGAGTTGCTGCCTGTGAAAGGAGAGAACAGGGACCCCTGTGTTGCCTGAAATACTGCTATTAACAATGCGTGCTCACACCACGGTTCAACTAAAAAGCCAGTTAGAAGCACATCACAGCGTGAACACACTAGTCACCTGCAGATCTGGACCCTAACTGCAGACTCAAAATAAGGTAGAGAAGTAAGGTAATTCAACTTTTGATTTGGTACTACCAGTTACTTATGTCTGTATCTATGTATAAGTGACCCCAAAATACACTGCCCCCAGATAATTCTTAATGTAGAATACTTTAAAAACAAAAGAAGAGCATCACCATAGTCCAGAAATCTAGTGCTTTTCCTCTTAAGAAAATATTTTTAAATGATTTAAAATTTAAATGAAGCAGTATTTCTTCTTTTCCAGTTTTATGCCTTTCTTTATTCTTCCTCTTCTGTGACCATCACACCCCTTCTTTCCATGCTTCCAAAATCTTTACCTTTTTCAAGTTCTTGTTTAACAACTTGTGATTCTCTTCAAAACTAGACTATGATACAGAAATGGTAACCACACTTTTCTTTCCCTGATAAGATAAAAGTAAGTTTTCCGAAAAAACTATTACACAAAGCAAGAGTCTCTAACAGTTTTAGCAAAACAGGTTCCTATTTAAAAGTTGCAAAAGTCTCGGTTTACAGTGCCACTTTAAACAGCTGTGTCATAATATCAACATTATATTGCTTTATCTTTCTTATCTAAATACATTACCAATAAAGAGAAGTCTGACAATGAAGTGATCATTTACTAAACGATTGTTTATTATATACCTGTCAGATTTTAGGAGACATATGAGTCAATCTGGTGATTGATAACATTAAATAGCAATTGTATGCTAAAATTCAAATCAGATTTTAAACCAAGAATTTTCTGGGGCTATAGCTTTACATATTTTTTTAAAAATAAATGCTAAACTCAAGTTATTCATATTCAGAACCATTCATTTGTGATCAAATAAAATTCAACCCACATGACAGCCACATGGAGCTGCTATCAGCTTTTAATAATCCGACATTAAAAAAAAATTGTCATCATTTCAATGTCACTTCACCTTCCCGTGTTTTCACCAACTTGGCAAACAGGAGCTACAGTACAAGGAGTCCCGTGTCTCTGAACACACTACAAGCCCCTCTCCGAGCAAGGCCGCAATGCTGAAGTGGAAACCCAGTGTCTTCCAAGCTCCACACTCTCAGTCCCCTGGAAATTGGTCACAGCTGGAGGCTAACTGCACACACGGTGTAGAATTAACTCTCCGGCTCCTGGCCGTCCTCCCACGGAGAGTTTACAGAGCTCTAAAGCTCTCCTAGGGTGAAGCTCGCCCGTCCAAGCAACCAGAGGCACCAGCACCTGGCCTGCCCTGGGACCGCCGGCCAGAGCCTCACATACGGAAGAGCCAACAGGAGCACAGGCTGCCCGCACCAGCCACAACTGTCAGTGGATAAACCAGCCAAGTCTTCCGTCTCAAACACAAAGCATGACCCCTCAGTACAGGCTCTTAACACAAAGGGAAGGTCACCTTGGAAACACACATGCAAATGAGGTCCTGTTCATCTGCGGACCCCTTGGGCCCCTTCTTCAGGGAATCACCACACAGTGGGGACCAACAGCAAAGCAACAACTCCACAGCTCATACCACAGTGACAAGTTACCCTCCGGCAAACATGGAAAGGCTGGAGTCTCAGCGACCTGGCCTTGTAAGCACCTCACAGCACAGGGAGCCCTCGAGGCAACCTCCTGTACATCTTACAGAAGGAATACCTTAACTCCCCCATCTCCCCACACTCTCTGTCCCACCTCATTAGTAAAATGAAAAATTTCAGAAGCAAGGGGAAGCCCAGTTTTTCTCCTGACATATTTAATCTCTGTTGGTACTACTTTTTCTAACAACAAAAAAAAACCCCTCAGTCTCACACAGCACTTAGTCCAAGGAACCAAAGTCCTTTGAAATAAAGGAGAACTGACCTCACCTGAAAGTCTTCCAAAGCCTTGCCACCAAATAGCAACGTTGGCTTTACTGGAAATCCTAAAGTAGGGGAAGCTTCTGTACCCCGTTACTATCTTATGATCCAGTTAGCTTCCCCAAGAGCTTGAGCTGAAAAATTTTACCAAAACCAAATCGGATCCACAAAAATAGAATACCAATAAAAGGCAGAGTAACCAAACTAAAAAAAGAATGACTACTTATGCCAACATACCACACATACCTGCCAAGCATTCTTATTACAAAACGACATTGTCATCTCTGACGAGTGTTGCCAACACCGGAGCGTTTATGGACACTAGGTGAGCTGACAGCTAAACAGTGTCAGCAGCACCGACAGGCACCCGAGGCCTGAGCGACGACTGCTGAGCTGCCCGCTCAGTAGGCAGGACGCACGCACGTGTCAGGCATCTGTCACCGCACGCTGGACACTGCACGGAGCTGACCACCCAGCAGCAGGACACAGCCGCACTTCCCTGCGCTCCCAGACAAGCAGCAGACAGGCACTGCTCAACACGCTAATGAAAGGAACGTGACACCTGAGAAGTGGGCCAGTGGGAGAAGAGCACGCACAATGTGCGTGTCAAAAGCCACAGCAAAGTAAACGTGGCATGGCCGGGGTGCGGGACGGAGGGATAGTCAGAAGGCAGAGAACGCCACGTGCAGAGGCCCAGGGCAAAAGGAGATGGGGCCCACAGGGGCAGCGCACGCTTCTCAATGGGGGTGGAGGTAAGACAGTGGACCCAGAACCAGGATGCTCCCTTTAGACAGTAATAATCCACAAAAACAAAAGCAGGTGGATTTCACCTCAGATCTCTAAAGACAGTGAGCCCAGAGTGGCTGTCTAACATCTGCCAAAGTGCAGGAGCTACAGGCCTTGTACCACTAGGCCTGGAGTGAGGACACCTCCATAAACCACTTCTGTGCATATGAAACCTACATGTAAATCCTTTAAAAAAAAAAAACAGTTTGCAGAAGACATGTACACAAAAAATCCAAAAACAATCCACTAAAAATACTATTTGAGCTAATAAGCAGGTTTAGCAACGTTACATGGTACAAGATCAATATACAAAAACTTGTATTTCTATATACTAGCAATAAACACAAAAATAATTTTAAAATCATGTTTGTAATTGAATTAAAAAATAAAATACTCAGAAAAAATGTAACAAAAAAGTATAAACTTCTACTCTGAAAACTATTAAAGGAGAGTTGAAAGAAAAAAAGAGATCTGAAAAGTGGAAAGACATCCCATGTTCATGGATTTGAAAACTTAATGTTTTGCCACTTGTTAACATGGCAACTCTCTTCAAACTGATCTACAGATTTAACATAATTCCTAACAAAATCCAGGCAGGCTTTTTTGAAGAAATTGATAAACTAATCCTAAACTCCAAATGGTTACAAAGAAGACAAAATAATCTTGAAATACACTATTACATTTACAGTCAGGTGATTTTACACATAGAGACCAAAGCAATTCAACTGGGAAAAAAGTAGCTTTACAATAAACTACGCAGGAACAATAGGACATTACATGTAAAATCCCATTATACCTTATATTAATATCTCCACAAAACTTACAATGGATAATAGACCTCATGCATGATAAACCTACACACAAGGGCAGAAACTATAAAACTCTTTCTTAGAACAAGATAAAGGATTGAATCTTTGTGATCTTTAGAACAAAGAGAACCGAAACAACTCAACTTACTATAAATCTACAATAATCAAGACAATATGGTTTTGGAGAAAGAACAAATAGATCAATGGCACAGAACAGAGAAGAAATAGACCTACAGACACGTTGTCAAATGGTCTTTGAAGACTACGACTAATACAATGAAGCAAAAAAAGTCTTCCACAAAGGCTTAATTACTGGACATTCACATACCAAAAAAACAGAATCAAGACATAGACCACATACCTTTCACAAAAGTCAACTCAAACTGGATCATAGACCTAAGTGTAAAACTGGAAAACCACAAGGGACTTCCTGGTGGTCCAGAGGTTAAAACTCCATGCTTTCCACGCAGAGGACACAGGTTCAACCCTGGTCATGGAACTACAATCTCACCTGCTGTGTGGCGCAGCTGAGAGAAAAAAAAAGAATCTTGTAAAACTCCTAAAAGACAATACAGGAGAAAGTCTAGATGATCTTGGGTCTGGCTGAATAACAAGGCATGATCCACGTAAGAAAGAACTGATATGCTAGACTTCACTAAAATTAAACATCCCTGATCTGTTCAACTCAATATACTAACTGAGTTAAATGTGATAATTAGATCTTTTACAAGCTATAAAACTAACCATTCAACTCCTGCTCAGTTTCCTAAACAGTAGATCTCCGAGTAATGGCCAAAATTAGAATTATGTCAGAACTGGGTTCCTTGCAACTGATTTTCTTAATCAGCACTGACAATGTATTAATGGCTAAGATGTTCAAGCTGGATTTAGAAAAGGCAAAGGAACCAGAGATCAAACTGCCAATATCCACTGGATCATCAAAAAAGCGAGAGGGTTCCAGAAAAACATCTACTACTACTTTGCTGACTACGTCAAAGCCTTTGACTGTGTCGATTACAACAACTGTGGAAACTTCTTCAAGAGATGGGAACATCAGACCACCTGGCCTGCCTCCAGAGAAATGCATATGCAGGTCAAGAAACAACAGTTAGAACTGGACTTGGAACAACAGACTGGTTCTAAATCAGGAAAAGACTACACTCAGGCTATATATTGTCACTCCGGTTACTTACCTTATATACAGAGTACATCATGAGAAATGCTGGGCTAGATGAAGCATAAGCTGGAATCAAGACTGCCAGGAGAAAAATTAATAACCTCAGATATGCAGATGACACCACATTTACGGCAGAAAGCTAAAAAGAACTAAAGAGCCTCTTGATGGAAGTGAAAGAGGAGAGTGAAAAAGTTGGCTTAAAGCTCAACATTCAGAAAACTAAGATCATGGCATCTGGTTCCATCACTTCATGGTAAATAGATGGGCAAACAATGGAAAACAGTGACAGACTAATTTTTGGGAGCTCCAAAATCACTGCAGATGGTGACTGCAGGCATAAAATTAAAAGATGCTTGCTCCTTGGAAGAAAAGCTATGACCAATCTAGACAGCATATTAAAAAGCAGAGACATCACTTTGCCAACAAAGGTCCGTCTAGTCAAGGCTATGGTTTTTCCAGTGGTCATGTATGGAGGTTAGAGTTGGACTATAAAGAAAGCTGAGCGCCAAAGAATTGATGCTTTTGAACTGTGGTGTTAGAGAAGACTCTTGAGAGTCCCTTGGACTGCAAGGAGATCTAACCAGTCCATCCTAAAGGATATCAGTCCTGAATATTCATTGGAAGGACTGATGCTGAAGCTGAAGTTCTTAGTACTTGGGCCACCTGATGCGAAGAACTGACTCATTCGAAAAGACCCTCATGCTGCGCAAGATTGCAGGCAGGAGGAGAAGGGCACAGAGGATGAGATGGTTGGATTGCATCACCTACTCAATGGACGTGAGTCTGAGTAGGCTCTGGGAGTTGGTGATGGACAGGGAAGCCTGGTGTGCTGCAGTCCATGAGGCTGCAAAGAGTCGGACACGACTGAGCAATTGAACTGAGTTTCATTCCACTGCCGTAGTCTCTGTCCTACATTTGAGCTAATCCACTCAAAAGAAGAAATGCTTGACTGCAGTTCTTGAGCCAGCAAATGGCTGTACAGGAACACACACAGGCAGAGAGACACGCCCTTTGTGTGTCGTGACACAGGATCCTGTCCCATAAGATCGAGACTCACTTTTCTTGACACAAGGAACGCTTGCCTTCAGCGACACTGCAGTCCTGCTTATCATTTTTAGACAACAGGTCTTCCAAAGCCCTCACTACACTTTATAAAAACATTTTGTATGTGTGTATCTTTAGACAAATTCTGTTTCCAAACTCCCAGAGCACTATTTCCCTGTACAAAACAGTTGTTCTTTAGTTAACTGAATTTTCCCATAAAACAGAGACTTTAAAGTTGGCTACATATACACAGCATAACTTTCCTTCATTTTCTCACATATCATTAATGTTTTGATAATTCCATATGGCCTGTTACTTTTTCAATCTGTCCCAAAGTTCCTCCACCAGATCTTCCCTGGTGGCTCAGATGGTAAAGCATCTGCCTATAATTTGGGTAGACCCGAGTTCAGTCCCTGGGTGGGGAAGATCCCCTGGAGAAGGAAATGGCAACCCAGTCTAGTATTCTTTCCAGAAAAATCCCATGGACAAAGGAGCCATGCAGTCGCAATGAGTCGGACACAACTGAGCAACTTCACTTTCTTTCTTTTCTTCTTGACCTCCAACAAAAACTGGAGCAAAACACAAAGGGGAAATGTTTTTCAAAGCAAACCTAAGATAATATTTGCCACCTAACAATCAAAAGGAATACAATGAAGATATAAAGCTGATTATTAGGAGAAAGAGGACTTGAGATTAAGGTGGAAAGGATTAACCTCCCTGTGAGCTCTGCCCCACTCACTGTGACCCCCTCTGGGAAAGAGGTCTGGGTACTCATTCCCCTTCCCGGCGTCTGACAGTTCATGTTCTGTCACATAAATGGAGTAGCCCCCCACCCAAACCCCTCAGTTTACCGCCCAGTCTGACAACTCATGTTCTGTCACATAAATGGATCAGCCCCCTCCAAACCCACAGTTTACATCCTAGGGGATGAATGAGTTACCATCCGTGCAGAGTCCCCTCATGTCTGAATGCATGGCTGGTTCTCTACATCCTTCTGCTGATTGTCTGCTCTTTTCTCCTTAACAGACCCCCATCCTCCATAAGGGACTAACACACACAGAACAGGTCAAATGAACCACTGTGTAACTTCCTGTACTGTAAGGAATAGATCAGATCAAGGAAAACAGAGCACAGCACAGACAGCCAGTTGACCAAGCAGACTCCTACGAGCTCAGCCAACATGTGCTAGATCCCAAGAGTTCTGTAAATGCATCCTCTTGTTCAATTCACTCACAGTCCATGCCCCCATTCTACAGGTAGATACAGTAAGACTCAAAGGAGTAAGTAACAGGCTTGAGATCAGCTGAAACTCAAGCCTGGATCTGTGACTCAACTAGGATGCGTATTATTGCTTTCAGTCCATCAAGTGAGCAAATGTTCTAGAAAATCTAATCAAACTCTAAACTAAGGAACAGCAGCAGTTCATTTAGGACAGTTCTAATAGCAGTTCTAACACACAAGTATCTCTACTTAAGTTAATAATTAAAAAGCAGATACTCTGTATCTATAATATAGTCCATTTAAACTCTGTACTAATAATAATGTGCTGTGCTTGGCCCTGTCTGACTCTTTTCGACCCCACGGATTGTACCCTGCCAGGCTCCTCTATCCATGGAATTCTCCAGGCAAGAATACTGGAGCGGGTTGCCGTGCCCTCCTCCAGGGGATCTTCCCAACCCAGGAATCGAACTGGGGTCTCCTGCATTGCAGGCGGAGTCTTTACCAGCTGAGCTACTGAAATTTTCATGTTTTTATATTGGGAACACTTTTTGAGGAGTAAACATATTACTACCTTATTATCTACACTTTAACAACACTGTAATCAACAAAGATCAAATGGAGAACTCCCAACCAGCCTTAAGGAAAGTCAGCCACAATCTGAATGGAATCACAGGTTACAGGAGAAATGACTGAGTTTCTTGATACAACTCCCTCCCCACTAAGGTGTGCAACTATCCCTTGGTTAGCAAGAGCCCAATGATGTACCATGCTTCCATGTTCAACCCTCTTCTACAAAGTTATAAATGAAACTTTAAATGTCCTAAGTTTTCCACTGCACTGTGGTAATATAAAATAAAATTCCATTTCTAAAAGGTTCTTCTTTTCTTTCAAAAACACGTTCTCTCGACCTACAGAGACACAGTGCCCTCAGCTACAAAAGTCACGTATGACCGCGGCCACACGTCAGCCTGCGGAGGCTGGAAGGATATGGTTTGGAGGCAGGAAGTTCCAGCTGAGGACGTGGTTGGCCAGGGCGAGGTAGCGCTGGAACACGGATGACATCTGGGCGCTGAGGTGCTCCCGCCGGCTGAACTCCTGCAGCACCTCCACCGTCAGCAGGAAAATCTGGCGGAGGTCTTCCTCCTGCAGTCAATTAACCAACCACACATGCTCTGGTCAAATGCTTATACAAAATACATTCCCTTTTAAAACCATAAAAGCAAATGAACAGAAACCTTAAAATTTCCAATGGAAAGCATGACTTCTTTAAGGACGCCTTCCATTTTTAGGCCTGCCTGGAAGTTACATCGCAGAATGTTCTCAAATGATGCCATCTGAAGACACCACCGTCACTTACAGGCCACTCCCCAGAGAAGCAGGTCTGAGGTGAGGGCCAGTGGCTTCAGCGTGAGCTCTCTGACTGAAACCAGTGTCTTCACATAACTCACTCTGGAGCCAAACAATACACACGAAACAAAGAGCCCACACCATCTGCAATAACACTGAAATACACAGCCCTTTCTGGCACACTGCCAGGCCTATTTTTAAGGCCAGCAGAGTCCCACCAACTGAATTAGTTCTATCTAAACACAATACGAACAAAATTAATAAGCTGAGGATCTTAATAGTAGCATTTCTGTTTTATGACTAAAATGAAACAAATAACCTTAAATCATCAACTATGTTCACCAAACCTATTGCTTTACTGTATCCTATGAAATCACAACACAAATTTTCACATACAGGCTATCATTCAACTAGATAAAAGAAATGTTCTCACTCCACTAGGAACAAATTGAGTAAAAAGTGAATGATCTAATGATTAAAACATAAGAACAAAAATAACAGTACCTGGAAAACTCTTTTGCAGTTGCCATGGAACTCCATACTCAGTCCAATGTTGCTCGTTTTACTTGAACTTGAGAATTCACTCAACAGTGCAGTGAGAATTGAACAGGCCAAAGTTTGCTGTAAGTATTTGATAACAAATGATCGTCAGTCACTGTTTCCCCATGCTTGGTTTCAATACAGTATCTGTTCAAACATAATGAAATGCTTTTATCTCTGGAGCACACATATCTTCTGCCACGAGAAAACCACACACAACAGGGTAAAGATGAGCTTGCCGCTCCCGGTGGCCTTGGAACTGTGGGTATGTCAGCTCATCCTAGTTACAGGAGACTCTGAGCCTGGCATGCAGGACACCATCCTACTGCTCCTCAACCACAATATAAATGGCATTTTAAGATGACTGATATTTAATGCATTATTTCTTTTGACTCACACAATCCATATCCCCATCTGACATTTGAAAGAAGTGAGAGTCAAAGGGCAAGTCATCAAGGCCAAACGAGATCTGAACCCAGGTTTGCCTGACTCTAAGTTCTGATGACTGTAACCTGTATTTCCAAACAGAAGAAAAGTGAATCAGATTTTACAGTCTCCAACATATTAACCAAGGTAGTACTGCTGAGTTTTTACAACTGAAAACAAAGATTTTCCTTCTCGATGGCTGGATTAATAGGCCAACTATCAGCTCACTGCTTTTACTCACAGTGTCAAGGTACCCAGACAGGGACAATACCACTTACTCTGGCAAGTTTCCAGAGGTTACACAGAAATATGCACACTACCTCTGAACAACCCAAAGATTAAAGTCAGGACGATACTATTTATGCAGCTTATACAACAGCTGAGCACAGTCCTACCCGCCCACCAACTGCAGCATCTCTGCTCAGAAATGCTTCTGATGTCCGTACCTTGACCTTACAGATGCTTGTCTTGGCAAATCTTAGCAAATACACATAAAATTAAATTCCTGAAGATTACTACGCATTGATATTTGTTGAAGATGAAAGATGGTTACACAGGTGACCAATATACTATCTGTAGTATATTTGTACACTTTTGTAGTATTGGTATATTTTTGCATGTGTCTAAAATTTTCCTCAAAGAAAATGTAAAGAAGAAATAAATTCCTATTGGCCTCTAAATCCTAACTGATGATAAGTATGATGTATAATTAGCAATTATGATAGCACACGGACCCAGAGATTCAAGCAGCTTGTCAGACTTTTCCACACCAGAAAGTCCTAACAACAAGGATTACATGTGAATACCCTTAGGAATCCTGGGGTGTGCACACCCGACTGCCTTTGACAGCAAGTCCTCTGACTATAGGTAGACAGCTTAAACACACACACACTCACTTTGTAACTGTACTTCAAAATACATACATGTTATAACATTAAAATACCCCCTTTTACCCAGTCTTCAAGAAGAGTGTATAAGTTGGACTGCCTTTGCAGGGACCCAGGCCCAGGGGGAGAAACAAGCATTCAGAGCTTCTCTCAGAGCGACAGCTGACCACACTCCCCTCACCTCACAGTTGAAAGGAGCACAGACATGCACCGAGTGCAGCCCTCTTCACGTTGAGCTAAGGAAACTGGTGTTGAAAATTGGCTTTCTGGAGGCGATGCTAAGATGGCGGAGGAACAGGACAGGAAGACTACTTGCTCCCCCACAAAGTCATCAAAAGAACATCTGAACGCTGAGCAAACTCCACAAAGCAACTGAACGCTGGCAGAGGACATCAGGCACCCAGAAAAACTGGCTTTCTTTTAAAATAGTGATTAATTATTGAAGTGCCAGCAATCAAAAGTTCACAGATACATTTAAGTAGTGTTGGGATCAACAATGAATGCAGTTTTTAAACGTGGCTAGGATCTGGTAGGGAAAGTGGGTAGTAGTATTAAACACAAATTAATAAAATTCAAAAGAAAAAGTTAACTTACAAGGATCTCACATGATGGGTTACAAGATCCTATGATTCTGAAAACAATTTTTCCCAATACTTCTCACTTTTCTCTTACCCCTTCTAAATAAGACTTCAGTACACAGAAAGAACACTATGAACAGATACCTAAATGTTTAAGAAAATGTGTCTTATTGAAATGGAAACTAATTTTGGAATCTAAGGTGAAATAATCAATCTACTGAAAACAGAACTGATGCACATCTTATTCAAAAACATGCAAACTGAAAAGAACCCAGAAGCATTCGTTAAATATAAACTTATCATCCTTACAAATTATCCATAATAGTTTTGCACAAGTAATCTACAACTTGCCACAAATTGTTTTTTAGTACCAGATTATTTTGTTGTTCCGCTAAGTCCTGTCCGACTCTTTGCAACACCATGGACTGCAGCACGCCAGGCTTCCCTATCCTTCACTATTTCCTGGAGTTTGCTCAAACTCATGTCCATTGATTCAGTGATGCCACCCAACCATCTCATCCTCTGCTGCCCACTTCTCCTTTTGCCTTCAATCTTTCCCAGCATCAGGGTATTTTCCAACCGAGTAGGTTGGCTCTTCAAATCAGGTGGCCAAAGTACTGGAGCTTCAGCTTCAGCAGAAGTTCTTTCAGTGAATATTTAGGGATGACTTCCTTTAAGATTGACTGGTTTAATCTCCTTGATGTCCAAGGGATTCTCAAGAGCCTTCTCTAGCACCACAGTTCAGAAGTATCAACTCTTAGGGGCTCAGCCTTCTTTACAGTCCTATTCTCACATCCATACATGACTACTGGAAAAACCATAGCTTTGACTAGATGGACCTTTGTTGGCAAAATGATGTCTCTGCTTGTTAATATGCTGTTTAGGTTTGTCATAGTTTTTCTTCCAAGGAGCAAGGGTCTTTTAATTTCATGGCTGCAGTCTCCATCCACAGTGACTTTGGAGCCCAAGAAAATAGAATCTGTCACTGTTTCCACTTCTTCCCCAAACTATATTCACCTCAAAACAGCATAAACTACAACCACATATAACATAACTCACTTTATTGTTTGAGTACATGCTGGCTGAGCATGTACTCACAATAAAGGTTTTTATGTGCAATAAGCACTTCCTGGGAGTACAAGCACGGGTCTGTGGTGAGCGAGTGAAGGAGAAGGCAGGAGCACAGACAGCGGAGGACCTTCCTGAGGCCACTCCAGCCGAGGAAAAGGAAGCATGCTTAAAAGTTAAGTCTCCTTTAATGACAAGCCTCAGCAGACACACGGGGAGTCCCCAGTGGAATGGGATTGCTTTTTCAACATCCCAGCACAACACAGACTTTCACACCAATAAGGTACAAATTCACCCATAAAGGAAAATATATTCTTAACGCTGGATTGGCCAAAAAGTTCATAAGATGTTACGGGAAAACGGGAATGAATTTTTTGGCCAACTCAATACATAGGTAAGAACAAACTGCATTCTTATTGTAGACTTAAGTTTGTTGACCCTAAGAATATTTTGTTTTTAAATTAATTTTTCTTACTACAAAAATAACCACTGAGAGGTTACTACTGTAATGTGTTTACTGCTTTCCAATTTTTAAGTGCAGTTATACATTATTTATTATAATATATTACCATTATCCCAGTGTATTGTTTTATATTCTACCTTTTCCACTTTTTAATTATGAAACAAAAAGACAAACTTTCAAAAACAAGTGGGTCCCTAGCAAATTCTCCATTCAAGGACTTAAATACATGAAAATAAGTTATGCAGCACGGTCAGCGGGGCTACCAGAAATCAAATATCCTGGCTTTGACCTACCTAAAACCACCACCTCTTTAAGAACTAAAGTTAAGTGAGATATTGTATCATTAAAAGATAACTGAGCAGTTTTATTCGCTCCTTAATGTGGAAGCCCTGCAAGGCTGAGATCAGCATCATTAATGATAATACTGTGGCCTAGAGGTGCCAGTTAACAGAAATCCATGACCAACATGAAGCATGGACTGTACATGGAAAAAGCTCTGCACAGACCAGCAGGGTGCTCCTCCTGTTCACAGAGGGCGCAGACACCTGCTGGTGTCTAAGACGAGTCACTCGTCTCCAGACCATCTACCAACCAGATCCCATGAACACAAAGCACCGTGCGAGCAGGGCAGGGCACTCAGGAGTCTCAGAGAAGGGGAAGCTCCTTCAGGGGAAGGAGAAGTGGAGGAAGGAGGGGCACCCCAAGTCCTCCCCTCTGCCGGCTTCAAGGGTCCCCCGAGGGCATAACCCCTCAACCCCCACAATTCAGTGCCTTCTGGAGCTAGGTCTTATTTCTGTTCTAGAGACAGCCGGGGCTAAGTGTTATTTCTATTCTACAGACAGTTGGGGCTAGGTCTTATTGCTGTATTAGAGACAGTGACTCCAATACTTCAGGGGCCAGAGACAAAATCTGTGATCACTACAGTGGGAACCCCACTGAAACCAGGTCAGAGGTGACTGGCTGACTGGCAAACAGTGTACTTACTGTGAGGCTCACACTGAAGTTAGCAGTCGGGATGAGGCCGGTATAAAGGACCATCAGTACAAAGAGGTGAACACGGCAATGCTTCATTTATCCAAAATCATAAAGACTAAGTATCTGTTGATCTTCCAAATGCAGCAAGCAAATGCTTTTAACGAAACTTACTTCATGTAAAATTTTCCAAAACAACCATTTCTAAGGCAATTATACATGGTGTGGTGACAAAGCGAGCACCAGGACTCCATTAAAACACACAAGGCGAGCTCCCAGCCCACGACACTGGGGGCAGAGCCCAGCCCTGATGGACAGACGTGTGCCCATGGCTGTGCCCAGGCACCGTCTGTGCCTGTCACTCGGGGCTACTGGCAGTGTGACCAGCACTAACAAGCACCCCCAAGTGACAGCTTTCATTTCCAATAACTCAGAAGCCAAATAATAACATTCATTACAACTATGGGCCAGGACAAGGACCTTAAACCCTACTGTTTCATATAAAGAGGTCAGAAAAGCTGGGCCCTGACGGGCTGAGACTCAGCACGTCTAGTGACTGAACCCAAGCACTTCATCTATCCGCCTTTGACTCTCAGCCACGAAAAGGCTACACCTTGCCACCCTGTCACCACAGAGGTCACATGACTGCTCTGAGGTTCAGACTGGATGATGGGGGAAAATGCTACATAAATGCAGCAGGTATGACAGGATAAAGTCAAAAGGCAACAGCATCCCAATCATCATAAAGACAGCCTGTGTTGTCAAGAATCTTTAGTCCTACTTCCTGACTGTTAACTACAATCCACCAAATTAAAATCACAAGGTAAGTTGCCAATTTAAAAAAGAAAACCAAAACTAAAGCATCGCTAGTACAACAAAGTGCTTGCTCACCTAGGTTAGTAAGCCAACCTGTGCTTAACATGACATTAACAAGGGAAGGAGAAAAATGAATGTGTTCCCAATTTTTTTTTAGCTATTGATGAATTTCAAAGACAAAACTTAATATGTAAAACAAGTAGAAGACATTCATTGAGGTTTGGAAGTAATGAGTCTAATATGTTTTCTTTCACTGAAATACTAAAATTCACAAATCAATTCACAACTGAAGTAACTACAGCCTTCATATTAGAAGTCTTAAAGCAGAATTCTCATTTCCAGTAAAAGACACTAATTTCATAGAAGTGGAAAGAACACCCTTCAGGGACAACGTGCCTCACTCTCCAGCTTACTGTCACCAGAACAAGATACTAGCACACTAACCAGCTGACAAAATACAATACTCCTGTTCAGAGAGAACTGTCTCTTATAATAGCCTGGCTCTTGCCCCCAGAGCTTTATTACCAAGAATAAACTTTATGAAAGGTTGCCATACATAAAGCAGACCTCCAGCTGCTCCTCTAAGCAAACATCAATGAGACTTGTGATAAGAGAGATTAAGTTGCTATCACGTCCACCGGCAGCCGGGAATTTCTCACCCTCTTCTCTCTAGCATGGCAAAGAGGAAGAAAGGAGGCTTAAACCACGCATTCAACAGCTTTCAGAGTGACTTACATGGGCCGACTGCTTTCAAAGGAAATAAACATGAAATTGGTTAAAAATTTAGCTTGAATGTTAATTAAAATACAACATTTAGCCACTTTCCTTGGGAAGCGAGGCCTCCTACGAACTCCTCCCAGGGGTGACCCCCTGCCCTCGGGAGAAAGCAGCTCAGGGGGAGGCCTGCGCACATGCGGAGGGGACGGCACAGGACAGAGACCCACACACGCACCGCCTGCAAAGACAGCACGACACACAGGCCAGGCCACTGTGCGATCACAACAGGAAACTGTGACTCACAAAATACAGAGAACAAAGACCTCAGGGTACTTCTTAAAGGGCTTCAAGGAAAGCTAACATGCTGGTCATATACTCTTAAAATACACAATTAGTTTTCATTCATGGATAATAGCATAAATACTTTCTTCTGGTTTTCAACACTTAAAATGCCACTGGATAGAAAAAGACGATAGCGTGTCCTAAGATCCTGTAAAGAAAGGGGTGTGAGGCCACGAGGGACACAGCATTTGCCAAGTGCTCCTAATGCTGTCTTTCCCATACTGGTCAATCGCCACCCAAAGAAGTTAAACAATTTCTCAAGTAAGGGAGGTAGTTTACCACCACTGATAAATGGCAGAGCTAGGATGTGAACCTAAGTGTGAATCCAAAGTCAAAATTCATGCTGTAGCATATGATCCTGCCCCCAAACGCATTCACGCTTACAACTTGACTAGTACAATGCTGGACCAGAAGCTACACTCAGAAAGCAAGGGGGGGAGCCAGAACTGAGTTGGCTAACAGTCAATTAGCCAAACTGACTAATTTCCAGTCAATCAGGGATGACAGGAAGCATCATTTATAAAAGGGTAAAGTTAGTCACCTAACTTACAAACTCATTAGGTCCACCCTTTCTTTCATGCAGAGAAAACCAGTTACCGCTTCCACCTTTATTTTAGAAACCAAAAGTTTCTAGCCACCATCATCAGTTTTCCGATTTTATCATTTTGCTTTCTTATCAACGTTTTAAACCTCTTCCCCACTGCTACTCATGTCTCCAAGACTAAGAAAACCTTATGCAAACTCTCAAAGCACTCGCACAAATCCTTAGCGGCTAAGACAGGAAGACAGACTCAAACGTTTCCTGGCCTGCAGTTTCATCTTTAAACCTGCTGAAGAAACAGCAATGGCTCCAGGCACATATCTTGAACTTGAACTTGCCATATAAATGCAGGAATGCTTTCCAAGTTCAACATTTTCAGCATGGTCACCAAAACAAATTCATCTAGCAATCCTGAAATTAAGTTCTACATCCCACTACTGACTTCCTGCTACTATAAAAGTCCTGTTAGGAGAAATTAAACTTTAAAAAACTCCTCCTGTTTTGGAGTAGTTCCTGAGAATATTAAATTTACTCATTCCTCTCAAAGGGTATGTACTGTCAACAGTGCAAAATCTCTAACTAAACAGCTGTTTAGTTTCAATCATTCTCGGAACATCGGTTATTTCAGTGGCTCTAAGAAACCAATTGCCGTTTGCAGTGGGCCTACTTCCTGGGGTGGGTCAGGGTCGGTTACCCAGAGGGAGAGAGAGGAGGGCACAATATCCAATTCCAGGCGTGTGTGCATTCCCAACAGCAAGGGTTCTGGGCCTTTGCCTTCAGCATCCGGAGGCTACTGTGGTGAACGAGAACAGAATAGAAATTCCACCTTGACACTGACACCTCAGCCGACAGGACCACCAAGGACAACCAACAAGAATCCCAGAGCCACTGCTAAGTTCCTCAAGTTCACCTCCCGGTCAGTCACAGTGAGCTGGAATCCTGTCCTGTACACAAGTCACCTAAGACAGAGAGTCGCTAAGTAAAATCAAAGCTACAAAGAGGAGCCTGTTCAGTCAGGCCTAGGATGGTATTTCCAAGGGGCAGCCTCAAGCTCCCATCTTTTCCCTATGAGTTCTGGCCAGACAGGTCGCCACATGACTTCCCCATGACCATCAGTGAGGCCCTCGCCGGACTGCCCACATGGCCAAAAGTGACACAGGAAAGGCTAACAAAATCCACACAACTGTGGGATGCTGGACACACAACAAATGCAGGCCCTGAGGTGCCGGTGCCTCAAGAGCAAAGTTCTTCATCAGAAGTGGGAGATTCCATCTACCTACAGAGGGTTTTGAGAGCGTATTCACAGGTTATCTTTACCTTGGAAACTGTTAATGGAATTTTATCTGCAGACTATTTTCAACAGAGCTCCTCACTACATAAAGTCAAAATGACTCATAAAGTGTAATGATTCAAACCTGCACATCTTTGCGGCTGTTAGCTTTATATAAACAAACTAGAATACTACGATTAAGTGGAAAGAACATGGAATAGGATCTTTAGAGTATAAAGTCTCTAGACTATAGGGTCCAATTTAGTTGTCTTTTGTGATATGTGGCTATGTTGAATTCAAATAAAATTTAATTAAGTAAAAAATTCAGCTCCTCAGTCACACAAGCCACATTTCAAAAACTCAGAAGCTGTATGTGCCACAGGCTGGAGAGTGAAGACAGAACATCTGCATCAACACAGCAACTTCTACCGACAGCATGGCTCCTGGAAGAAACCAGCCACAAGGCAACGCACAGCACACCATCCACACAGTCAACCTCAAACACTCTGCATCCTGACTGTGTGGTTGTTCACTGGTACACAGAACTGTCACAACTTGATGGATGCAGTAATCCATGGAATTTACTCCTTAATAAAGCTGATAAGAAAAACTCCAAAGGAAAAACAGAAATACCTAGGGCAGATAAAGGAAATTCCTTTGGTGGAGACCTCACTGGGTCAGTCCTAGCAGGACTGGGAGGTGAGCGTGCACACACGCATGTGTGTCTCTGTGTGTGTGTTGGAAGTGGCAGAAGACACCGAGATACTGTGGAAGGCAAGGGACAGGGCCCATGGTCCTCCTAAAATGACCTCACACCACAAGTCACGTAACACCACCCTGCTCGCTGGGGGACCATTAGACACCATCCATATAAAGACGTAAGGGGCAGAGCCTCAAAGACACCTTTCAAATGATTAAGGAAAAGGAACTGGGAAAGTGAGAAGACGACCCAAAATACTTAAAGGTTTAACACCTGAGAATCAGCTGAGCCAGGTACTGTCAACCCCAACTGGACACAAACTAAATCTCCCCCAGCTGATAAAATCAGCAACTCCAGCCAAGAACCACAGCTGACCACAGCCCACCACTCTAGACTGACTGGTTCTCAGGGGCGACAGGAGATGGAAAGGTAAAAACCAGCCAGGCTCCCCAGAAAACTCAGGTGTGCAGTCATAGCACGCCTTCACTTATTAGTATTGCCACATTTAAGAATTTTTCATGTCAGATATCATTTTCATATTTACTTCATACATTTCCAAATCCTTGTCAAAGGTTTATTAAAAATGGGGGAAATGTTCAACAGAAGGGTAATGGTTAAGAATATTATGGTATATTAGCTTATAATATTGGACACCATTAAATAGGATTATGAAAACTATACAAGGTTTATGAACTTATGATTATGAATCCTGGTAACACAGAAAAACAGAATCAAATGAAAAACCAAAGTACACTCTACCCACAGTTATGTACACATATAAAAGGACTACAAGAAAACATGAACAAACAGAAATCACTTGATTTATCAGACTGTGCCTTTCTTCTTTTTTTAATGTAGGTACCCATTACTGTTGCTGTAACAGTATTAGTGTAATACAAAATAAAACTTAAATATTTACAAATAGCACACTTACCACAGTGGGGTTGCCACTACTTATCAACTGGCTGACTTCATGAAAAATGCTTTTGCAGTCAATTGATTTATCTAATGATCCTCGTTTTACAATAACTGCTACTGCTAATAGAATCTGTTCCCGAACATACTTTTGGAGGCTGTAAAACATAAAAATCATTGTGAAAACTTTTACACAAATCCAATATAAAAATACTTCCAGATTCCTCACTGTGCCTGCAGCTGCTAGCAGCACGGCTCACAACTAAGGTGGCGTGCTCCTGGTCACACACTGCTCTACTGCAGAGTCCGGGGCTCAAATCCACACTCCAGCAGCAACGCTTATGTGACCCTGGGCAAGCCCCCTCACACTCAGAGCCTCAGTCTCCCCATGAAACAGGGGTAAGAGTAACAGGGTTGTCACAACAAGGACTGCCCACTCTCAGCTTCACAGCCCATGCACACTAAGCACCATTGCAACTCTGGGCAACCCTGCCAGACAGACATGCTGCGGCCTCGTCTCCATCTCCATCACTGCTAACATGGAAAGGTAATGCACTAGCTAGCCAAGACACAGAGCTATGAAAACATACACTCTCCAAAAACCTGTTTGTACAGATACGAACGCGAAAAAAGTCTTTGTATCTAAGCTCTGTTCCTCAGTGTGGTGGTAGAAACACCCGTCTCAGATGGGGGCCACAGGGGCATACAGACTTAACTGCCTTTTCACAACCGTTTCTTAAAAGGAAGGCTTGGAAAACCTAACTCTGAACTTCATAACCCAGCCTCTAGAGCTTCACACAGATTCAACAGCCACATGCCCCTGGGACCAAAGCCAAACTCCCCAACGTGGCTCATGGCAGTAGCAACCACTCCAGACTCCCCAATCCCTTGCAGTCCAGCACAAGAACTAACATTGCTTGCTTTACTCTGAAAGGTGTCCGCAAGTGGACATAAAAGGTAGAGCCCTCACTTTCAAGATGATTCCTGGGCCTCCCTCCATCTCAGTCCCTCCCCTCACTCTCACAACCGCAGCCACACTGACCTCCCTCAGGGCCTGCCCACTAAACACGGCTCTGCACCTGGCTGGTCATCCAGAGGAGGGCTCCCCACACCACACAACACTGTCTGTTTCTTGGGGGGTTAACTGTGTCTCCCTGGCTGGTTGCCATGCCAAGCATGCTGCTGTAGTCCCATGGAAAAAGCACACTGCCTGCCACACAACAGGCATCTACCAGACATTCATCCAAATGAACAAACATGTCTTGCTCTATCAAGAATGAAGAGAAAAATATTTCTTCAAAAAAGACCTGAAGGATTCATTAAGCAAATAAAAGCAAAGACCCTACTATGTGCAAGAATGTGAGGTGAACAAGGGGAATGTTTGTACTTCTGGGGGACACAACAGTTTGAAACACTGACTGCCACTAGCAAGGTACACAGAGCTAGTTTTTAAAGATCACTCCTGGGACTCTTTACAACCCCAAGGACTATATGCCACCAGGCTCCTCTGTCCATGGAAATTTTCCAGGCAAGAATACTGGAGTGGGTTGCCTTTCCCTTCTCCAGGGTATCTTCTCAACCCAGGGATCAAACCCATGTCTCCTGCACTGCAGGCAGATTCTTCACCATCTGAGCCACCAGGGAAGCCCAAATCACTAGAGAACAATATATCTAACATTTATTAAGTGCTAGTAAGTCATCTGTCTTTATATAAACTAACTTCATGAAAATTAATACATTTAATCCTCACAATCTTTTGTAAAGTACAACTATTCACTCTATTTAATAATCAGACAACTAATACACAAAGACGTTAATTTGCCCAAGGCCACAGAGTTAGTAAGGGGCACAAGGGGGACTCGTGGTCCTATTCTCAATCACTATGCTATATGCCTCTAAAAAGTGTACCCTGCATTTCACTCACAGATTGGAGGAAACAATAGAAAAGAAAGGAAAACTCTGGTGCCTGCAGTGGGAGAGACAACAGTACGTATGTATTAGTCTACAGTCCATAACCTGTAACGCTCTACTCATGTGGCACACAGAAAGCTTTAACTCGACTCCGATCCCCTCACAGGACATTCTACAAGATTAAAACTTCTGTGTCATGAAAGTCCAAAAAAGGCAGAACTGTTTTAGATTAAAGGAGACACAACAACAAAATATAACATATCATCTGTGGTTAAATCCTGATCAAGAAGTTACTTACAAAAGATAAAAGGGATATAAACAGCACTATTCAGACAACTGGGAAGGTCAGAATTATAGTAAATAATGTAAATACAGAGTTATATCAAGAGCGCTGATATGATCTGAGGTGAGCTGCGCTGCGGGGTTTAGGGCTGGGAGTCACTGAATCACTGGCTGAGCCTCTCCTAGGGAGAAGGCACGTGGCATGGCCACAGCACTCCTCTTTCCACTTGGCTGAAAAATTTTTTCCCAAGAAGTAAGTGTGGGAGACAATATATAAGTGAACTATTTCCATGTGGAACCCGACAATCAACTCTAAAATAGCTCCTGAACTCACTGGAATTCTTATGGTGAGATGATTTTGGATAACAAAAGAGATGACACACACATACAACTGAACTCTGCCAAGCTGAAAGGCTGGGTGAGTGGGCACGTACGGGGGCCAAGAGGGAGACTTGTGATAAATGAGCAGCTCCAGGTTTGGGGCGGGGGCATCTGTGCGTATATAGGGGGGTGGACCGTGATATACGAGAGGCTTCAGGGCAAGTTGACAGCAACATCCAAAAGGGTTCATTAAACAACTAATTTAAATAAAGGAAGAAAAACAGCATGAAGGGGAAGAGAAAGGTCTGAAACAGGAGCAAGCTTTCCTTATGCTGTTAAAACTGAAACAAATAAGCTACACCCTCACTTGGAGACAAGCACCCTTGCTCATCCCTGGAACACATTATCCTTCCAACCAGTGATGCTAACAGGCTGAGTCACACTTGGATTTTTCTCTTGTGCATTCTTCTACATGACGCACTTACCAGCACTTTACTGAGTGCTAAGTACTGCGAACTCAGAGACTGCTAGTGAACCGAGCAGGGACAAAGCCACACAGAACGCTCTGACACATCTTTAAGGTTGTGTGCATCTCTGTCACCACAACCAGCATCTTTATCACCAGCAGTTCTCATTACGTAACATTTCTACATTGAGTGTGAAAATAAATATCTGTGCAAAAAGTGTTAACTGCACAAACTGCACACAGACCATGTACGATGCCTCTCCTTAGAAGACTTGGCTTTGAGGGGACTTAAAAAAAAAACATACACAGTAAATTAATTTCTCCCAAAACCTCTATGGTCAGTAGTTTTCCTCGTTTGTTTCTAAATCATACAGGCAATGAATTCACACAATCTTGTAAAATTTTTAAACAATACAATGTGTATAATATAAAAAGAAAATTCACTCTCACCCCATTCCTCAGACCTGATCCCTCTCCACAGGAAACTTAAAAAGAATGTGGTGCTTTCTGCTCTACGACCTTCCCAACACTGCTGACCTTCCCAACACTGCTGTCTCTATGTACACATTAATGTGCAGGTTAATGGTGCCTGACTTCCCCCAACCCTCATGGCTGCTCACCTATGTCTTATAATACACACCAAGAACCAAAAGAAGCACAAGTAAGTATAAAGGATTTTTGACCGAGTTAAAGATCAACTGTTATTTATAAACAAAATCCTGGAACTAAACAATAACAAAAAGCCCTAACATCCAAGCACAATCTATCCAAAGAAATGAAACCCAGTGTCACAAGCTTATAGTAAAAAATCTTCTTTCATTAAGTTCCAAAACAACCTACAATTACATGTATGTTAATTTTTTAGATACGAGCCCCACACAGAGCTTAACCATAAACGTCAGTTATTGAAAAGCAAAGGAAAACCCAGCCCAAGGATGAGCTGCGAGCAGGTACTCACTGAGGCCTCTGCAAGACATAGGTCAGGAGGAAGGTGCGTAGGGACTCGATACTGCCCTTCTCCAGGAGAATCCACTCTCGGACCACGGCCTCCATGATGGCTGTGGCAGCTTGGAAGAGGACATAGTCCACTTTACTCGTTTCTGGGAAGGAAACCAGACACCTCATTTAAACAGCAGCCCACCTTCCCCTGCGCATTCTGAGTTTATTAATTTTAAAGAGAACTTTCAGACAAGGAAGGAGATGGTTACCTGTTCCTTTTTTATCCAGTGACCTTGCTCTAGCACCACAAAGAGGTTAGTTCCTCTCAGAAGACACCTCAGGCAGGTGGCAGCTAGTCACCGATCACAATTGTCACAAAATTTCCTCACCTCTCTTCAACTGTTACTTCCAAAGCATGAAGAACTAAAAAATAACACAGCTTTAACAAAAATAAAATAAAAATAGAAAGCAATCAGAAAATGTTCTAAGAGATTCTCACCCCGTGCAAAACAGAACTTTGTATCTGCAGAGCATCTGACAAATGAGCCTCTGAACATTACTATCTATGATGAGCCATGCTGTCAAGACATCTCAAGTTTGTTAGGTAATTAAGCTTTGAGCAGGATCGCCCATCTCCAATAGCAAGTTCAGAAATGAGCACAATCATGTTCAGGTTCTTTTCCTCAAAATGTTTAAAAAATAAAAAAGTCACATTTACACAAGGTGAGAAGTTCTTGTGAATTTTCTGATTGCAGTAGTGATCAAACTGAGTAAAATCCCAAAGCTACACTCAGGAAGATCCAGCTTTAATGAGCAAGTTACAGCATCTGCACTGAACTCGCTTCTGAGGGGAAACCAGACACCATCTCAAACAGCAGCTCACTTTCCCCTGCGCATTCTGCGCTTACTCATTTTAAATAGAACTTTCAGACAAGGAAGGAGACAGTTACCTGTTCCTTTTTTACCCAGTGAACTAAAACTGAGTCAGGAGAGTTTAAAAAAGAAAAAATAGAAAATTAACATACTGAAGAAACGCTTTACATTAATTTTCTATTTTTTTCTTTTATTCACCAATACCACTATTATCGGTTTCCAAAGCAGCATTATCAAAAGGGAGGAACAGTCAAAATGAAGTCAAGAAAAAGTAGAAATTTTCTGAAGCTCTACAAAATAACCATCATATGCAACCCACACAGAGTCTGATCCGACTCCAGGTTTCTGCCAAGATCACTGCACAAGAGCGCCTGAGGCCCGAGAGACACTTGTAGGCACAGAACAGCACCTACAATGACTTCTCAGAAGAGCACGAAGACATGGGCAGGCACACCATTTTCTCCGCTTTTCAAGCACAGACCATTTACAAATATTACAAGTGATCTCGACACAATCTTCTATAGAAGTGTTTGAAGAAAGGTATGCCTATGTCAGTTCCTATCATACTAGGCTACAGTGGAGGGGGGTTGAAAATATCAAAACTAGTAAGAGTAATCAATCTAGACCTTTTTTTTTTGATTAGTCCATGAAATTTTAACATGAATTCTAATCGAAATGGTAATCAGAACTCACAAAATTTTAGAAAACTTAAAATATAATGAATAAAGCAATAGTGTCCAAAAATGTAAACCTATCCTAAAAAGACGCATTTAAAGTTTTAGTAGGAAAAAAAAAAAAGTGTTTTAGTCAAAGAGGACTTGAAACAGAAACCAGTACTATCTATTTAGCTCACTAAGGAGAAATATAGTACTGCCTCATGAAAGTAATTCAAATCATCTACTATAAACCTCTTCTTAAAACGATGGTTATTTGCCTATCTGCACTTTTCACGGCAATGTCAAGTTTTTAAGGACCTGCAATCCTTAACCATGGATTTGAACAGGGAAGCAATATTGTAGGGACTCACAGAATTTTAGAAACAGAACACTGCAGATCCCCTAATCCAATCCCTGCATGTCACAGCTGAAGAAGCTGTTGCACCAAGAGACAGAGGAGACTGAGGCCTGCGTGGCTGGCCCTGCCTGTTGGGTGATGTGGGCCCGCCCTGAAGGCAGGTGCCAGGAGGCCCGGCAGGCACTCCCACTTCTCATGACTGCTGAACATACTCCTGTCTAACAGTGCTTACAGTCTAGCCTTTCTCCTCCCTGTCCCCTTGTTTGCTATTGTAAGGGGACAATTACAGAAAGTAGATGACATACAGAAATTTTCAAGAGAACTCTTTTCCTTATGTAGCTGTTTGGTATCAAATCAATCTCTCTGTACTACTATTCCTGTAAGAAAATGTCTCTAAGAAAGGAGGAATCTGGAAAAAAAAAAGAAAAAGAAAGTCAGATTCCAAATTTAAAAGTCATTTTCCTAACTTAATAAAAAGTTCTTTCTCATAAACACTGCTGTTGGCCTCCCTAAACCGCACTTAAACGTAACAGAAACATGCAGAAGATGGCAGCCAGAACTCTGCAAGCCTGCTGGCAGCAGGTGAGGCCTTCGCACACACAGGAACCTCCATCTTACTCTGCTGAGATGCTCAGAACTGCAAGGTCCCCGTGCAGAGCTCCCGGCTCAGCTGGAATCATGAGCACTCTCAGGGGTTCGCAGTGACTAGGACACTGTCTGAAAGATGACAAGTTAATTTAAGCCACCTTAGAAGGAAGCTTTTACTTCCTACCACAGTAACTCTCTCTAATAACAACCACATAAATAAAATTCAGGTGCATCTTGTCGGCCATCTGAAGCCAGACACAGACAGGAAGACTAGAGAGAGAGTAAAGCTAGCAGCCAGGAGCACAAGCACTGCCTTCCAGCCTCCAGTGACTGCACTGCCTCCCTGCTGGGGCTCCCATCCACAGCAGAGGCCACGTAAGCTGCATGGTGACACACGCACACCAACAGTAGTAAGGCTTGGATTCGCTCTGTCTAGGCCGTCTTTGAGATGAAAAACGAGAGAAATCCTCTTCTCCCGGAGAGCTCCAAAAGTGCTGGACCCACTCAGGTCTGGAGAGGATTTCTTCAACAAGAGCAGAACACACAGGTTTCCTGAAGGAATATCTGACCCTACAAAACTAGTAGATTCCTAAGTGCCAAAGACTTCTGAGGCGAAAAAGTCAGAAAGTGCCCTTCTAACAAAACGCAGAAGCATGCAACATGCACACATGTGCACACACAGAAAAGAGCCAACAAATTAAAACTACAATGAAAACAAAAGCTTAAGAAGAGAGAGAAATGAGGAAAAATAAAAAATAACAAAACTTAGGTTAGAAGACAGAAGGAAGAATTTTAAAAGGCCAGAAAAAGGAAGTATCCAAGAGAAAGCCTCCCCTGTGTCAGAAACTATTACCCAGACACTCCACACAAGTGACCTATATCCCGAAACAAGAATGTGAAAACCCTGGATTGCGATCGACTGCCACGTGCGTGAGAAGTCTTCTCAGAGGAACTAACATTTCTGGGCTGGTGGCAACTGGGTAAGGAGTTAAGCTTTCCGTGAAGTTCAGACGTCAACATTAATGTAACACCGGGCTTTGCAGTACATTAATGATTATGCTTATAACACATGCACCCAACTTTTAAACAGTTATGTCTCAAAACCCAAAATGCTTTCAGTAGCGTGGCCAGAACTAGCAATACTATTCTTTAGAAATTTTTATCAGGAAAACAAAAGTATTCTAAAACAAACTCAAGTCATAACAAAGCAATAGTTCTTCATAAAATATACATACTCTAAAAAGGAAAGAGTGGTAAACAAATACACTCTAATAACACACTTATCACTGAGACCAAGTATTTCCCAGCCAGTACAGAATGACAACCGAGTCGTGGCCACAAGTCGGATGAGCCACAGCGGGGACCTGATGATGCAGTTAGGCCGAAGCCTCGAAAGCCAGGCTCAAATCACCTGAGCTTTTCTCCCTCCACTGACACTGACAGCTTCAAGGCCATAAGGATGAAGAAGCAAGGCTCCCTCCAACTCTTAATGATCTTCAGTTTTGCTTCTTTTAATTTAATACTGAGTTAAATACTCTCCACATGGTAACAAGTTTTCTTAGTGTCAGAAACAAGTTCAACCAAGTATAAAAATTGACTACTCAAAAAAAAATACAAAAACCTGTCTCATTTAGAATTAAAGGTGAGTATTAAACTGCTTCTCTAACTTAAGCTCTAACTCCTGGATGGGACAGGGCCACCTTTACCTCCGCTGCCAGCTCCGCACAGAGCACTTTTCAAAGGCCATCTGACATGCGGTCACGAGGCAGTGACCTTCACCTGACCTGTCACCAAGTGCTTTCACATGTTGCTATATCTGTGCCTCACTACGACTTAACACGGTCAAATCCATTTAAGGAAATGGCATCATTATGCCCATTTCACAGATGGAAAAGGCTCCGAGGGGCAATGTGACTTCCTGTGCTGCTTCCGGGCTGCAGGTGCCCTGGCACCCAGCCCCTCCACTGAAGGCCTTTGACCTCAGCCCTGACCCAGAAAGCACTGCGCACACAGAGACCAACTGTGGGCTATTTACCAGAGCGCTGGGGGCTAGCGGATTAGCCTTCCTGGAGCACAAGAACACAAAGTAGATTTTTCAGCTCCTAACACTCAACTAACCAATTCTGTAGTCAAGGACAACTCAAGCAGGCTTCGTTTCAGAGCCCCCAATAGGGATTACAAAAAATGATTCCAAATAAGAAAAACAGCCAACAAAAACCAGGTCATAAAATAACTAAACAATGAAATTTCTCTTATAATAATTGAAAAATATCTAAGAGGCAAAGAGAATGCCATCTTTGAACAAGTTATAACTGCTGTTATTACTTTTAAAGAAAAGAGATCACTCTGTACGTATGTTAGATATAAGGTACAAACAAAACATTTTTTACAAGAGTAAAAAACTCAATGTTTCATTTTAGGACATACAATGAAGAACCTACACAGAACTGACTAATATTCACTATGTGAGCTTAGTACAAACTATTATATATGGTTTTTTAAAAACTGAAAAAACAACTAAAAGAAACTGTAGAAATCTCCAAAAATAATCTTAACTTTAAAACACTGGGATGAATCACAGTGCATTTCCTGTGATATCATAGTTGAAAACAATAGAAAAAAACATTAGATTTTCCTCCCACCATTATCAGCCTTGACATTGTGGCCAATAATAAAACAACTTACTGAGTGCGATACTTAGCAAAGAAAAATCCAAAGCAAAACCAAAGTTTTCTCTCTGGTCTTATGGAATATCTTTAAAGTCACTCCAGTGGAATGACTAATGGAAAATTTAATTGTACAAGCCTACTTATCTTTAAATGAATTCAAACATCTAAAGTTCAACATAGAAAAATTATAGTTATTTTTAAAGTAAACACACTTACCCAAAATATGCTTGCAAACTGCAAACGGTGATTTTGACTTCCTAAATGATAAGAATATGTGCTCAGCATGCTGGCGCTGCTCAGTGTTAACCATGGAAGGTGGTGCCTTGAGAGTTAAACAGAAACACAGAGCACACTTGTTTAATAAGGAGGCTTCAACAGCAGCAGTCCTTTCACCCACAAGAGAACACATTTTTACTTTCAGGGGACAACAGGAGGACAAATTCTTGCTTAAGGAACTACAGTATTAAACTTTATAATAAACACCTAAAATACATCTTCAAGAAAACAGAAGTTCCTGGCAAGGTTTGAATCAAGTTCCCTAACATTTTAGAAAGACAGACATTTAATATTTTTTGGTAAACTTTTTTAAAAACATAGCTAATATTGTCTTTTATTCCCAAATATACCATTCCATTTAAACTGATGAAGTTCAAATCACTTCTAAATTCTTAGGCACTGGTGAAACTGAATCCAAAGTTAATAAAACTTGATTTCTAAAAATGATCTAAGATAGTCTGTTCAGTTCTTCAAATTCCATTTTGTTCTAACAATATTTCTTTCAAAGACAGTATCTTCTGAACTAGCCCGACCTAAAACATACATTCCCACTCCACAGTTTGGTTATCTTTGATTTCACTGAGACTCAACTGAAGCTTAGAAGGATACAGATTAAAATATACAGCATACAGGTTAAAACATCAGATTCCTCAACTGGGGGGAGGGGGTGGCAAGAAAATAAACCTTTGTTGCTATAACCAATATAAATCAGGGAAAATCACTTCAAGTGTATTCAAAGACCTAGGAAGATGAAAAACATTTTGCCAGATATAGTAAATGAATTCTCAATATAAAGTCTATCAACTAAAAAAATAAATTAAAAAAATAAAGTCTATCAACTATGCAACATTAGTCTCTCTATTTTCAGTTAAAATAGTTTTAAAAAATCCAAGCAAAGTCAACTAACTTTGATTCTCTTGCCTAAAGGAATTCTAATTAGCTAAAGTCAGTTCAGACTACTATTCCTAATGATATAGCACCCTCTACAGCTCTCCAGGTAAAAATGAAAACATTTCCACTGAAAAACTACGGTAAACAGAGAACAAGGATTACACTGTACAGCACAGGCAATTACAGCCCTTATTTTGTAATAATCTATAATGGAGTATAATCTACAAAAATACTGACTATGCTGTACACCTGAAACTAACACTGTAAATCATCTATGTATCAGTCTTTCAAAAAGAACTGTGTTACACTGTTTTTTGGGTTTGCTTTTTTTTTATATAATTTTGGCTGCACCAGGTTTTAGCTGCAGCACTCAGGATGTTTAGTTACAGCAGGTGAACTCTTAGTGGCAGCACGCAGGATCTTAGTTTCGACCAGGGATCAAACCGGCATCCCCTAAATTGGAAACACAGAGTCTTAGCCACTGAACTATCAGGGAAGTCCCCTTTAATATTTTTAAAGGCTTTATTAAGAAAATACTGTGAACAGCTAACCATGCTAAACATAAATATTTTTTCATTTGCAAATTCTTAATTTCCACCATTTTCCCTAATTCAAAGAGTTGAGTCTGTGCTCTCACATCTGCTGACTATGACCTGAATATACAGCATGCTAAACACTACCACCACCTGCTATGCTGTTTATGAATACAAGTTCTACAAACAGTTCCCAAAGTTAATGATCCTGGGACAGCCTAATATTATACACTTAATAAGATATAAGTCTGAATATAATTTTAATATAACATAAAAAATGAATTCCATTTTTAAGGTCAAATGATGAAGTATAAACTAAAAGCTGGTATTAACCACCTGGTTGAACATTACCATACAAACAATAAAATCGTCAAGTCAATATGTTAAGGTACAAGATGGTGTTCACTTTAATTTCTCAAAACTAAATTTTCAAATTCTTTCTCCTTGAAAATGAGTTTGTAACGGTTTCCAAATAGCAAGTTATTATAAAGTCCTGAGAAACTTATTTGTCTTAAAAAAAAAAATCCCCAGTGTCCAAAGATTCAACAGGCTAGGAGTCAAAACCAAATACACGCATCGCCCCTCCAAGATCCCCAGGCAGCTCTGACCTAGAACTCCCTCCTCTTCAGATCATCACCCTTCACAGCTGCCTCAGTCCCGCCCCTCTTTACTAGCCTCTCTCAAGAGACGTCTCTACCCCACCTCGCACCACCAACACGTGTGAGCCCCCAGTAGCCACACGTGTGAAGCCTCCATCACCCAACTCATCACAAGGTACTGCAGGTATTCACTGCCCTTTCCTTTCTCTACTGCTTCTGTGACACCAGAGGCCCTCCTTTCACTCATCTCTAATTCCTAGAGCTGAGCCCATGCACAAGGGAGAGGGGGCCACAGCACTGACACTTACTGAGTATGGAGCACACAGCACAGTTTTCAAAGACAGGTAGACAGGGATATAGTCTTCCTGCTTACAGCAGGTCAAGTCTCTTAAAACTCCCTTACAGCCATCAGAAAGATGGCTGGTTTCTAATTGTTTATCTGTGCAGCACAATAGCTGGGAAACCTTGGGCAAAGACTCCTCTCTGGTCCCCCCATCTAGTGATGCTAAGGAATGCACCTTATAATTGCTAAGAGAACTGTGATTAAAAACATGCTTATGGATCTCCCCAAATCAACATACAGTAATTAAACCTTATTGAGACTTAAACTGGAATTGTATTATCTCAGAATACGACAAAGTGACCCAGACACATCTAAGAAAAGACAAGAAACAGTCAAAATAATTTGGAAAAGGGGAACTTTAGGGCCTTATGCTAAATGAAATAAGTCAGACAGAGAAAAGCAAATACCTTATGGTCTCACTTACATCTGGAACCTAACAACAACAAAATGCAAAACCCTAAGCATAAGATAGAGAAAACAGAAATTGGTGGCTGTCAGAAACAGAAGCGGGGAGTGGTCAAAATGAATGAAGGTGGTTAAAAGGTACAAATTTCCAGTTACAAAACAACTAAGCCCTGGGGGTATAAAGCACTGCGGGGTGACTGCAATAACCATTTTGTTGGCTGCTTAGCCACTAAGCCAGTGCGCCTCCGCAACCCCATGGTCTGTAGCCTCCAGGCTCCTATTCCATGGGATTTCTCAAACAGGAATACTGGAGTGGATTGCCACTTCCTTCTGCAAGCGATCTTCCCGACCCAGGGATCAAGCCCAGGTCTCCTGCATTAGTAGGGAGATTCTTTACCGCTGAGCCACCTGGGAAGCCCACAATTAATTATACTGAACTGCTTATCTGAATATTGCTAAGAGAACAGATCTTAAAAGTTCTCATCACACACACACACAAATTGGAAATGGGTGTCAACTAGACTTACTATGGTGATCATTTATCAATACATACAAATCATTATGTCATACATTTGAAACTAACATAACTCAGCGGTTTCTTTTTGGTTATTTTTTGTTTGTTTTGTCTTTGACCTCCTGGCATGCAGGATCTTAGTTTCTGGCCAGGGATCAAATCCTCACCCGCTGCACTAAAAGCGCAGTCTTAACCACTGGACTACCAGGGAAATCCCTGAAACTAACATAATATTAAATTTCAATTACACCTCAAATAAAAAGTAAATCACACTTGAGGTTCAAAAAATAGCCATTTAAAAACATGCAGAAAAGGAATGATAAGAAAGAAGTCTTATCTAACCAGATATAAATACTTAAAATAATAATTTAAGTGTCAACACTTAAGGCAAAATAATAATTTAAAAAACACAGTATAAGAGCAGGGAAAAAAAAAACAATGGAACAGAGAATTTCCAGAAACTCACGAGATGCAACAAATTAGTGAAGACTAAACCTTACAATAAAAGGCACTAGAACATTGGCTATTTATAAGCAAAAACGTAAGATTAGCTCTCTACTCATTTATAAACATAGTAATAAATTCTAGGTGAAAAGTGAAAAGCAGAACTTTAAAAAAAATTTTAACAAGACACAGGAAAATACCAGGGTAGGGCAGGACTTTTTAAACAATAAATAAAGGGCACAATTTTTTAAATTAATCAATTCAATTATATTAAAATAACTTCCTAAACATTAATCATAAGTAAAAGGCGATCAGAAGACAATAACCGCACTGCATGTAATTAACACAGGATTAATCATAAAAACCCCACAAAAGAAAGGACAACATGGAGCATGACCAGCAGCTCGTCCTCTTCATTCCCAGAGCTAAGGCATTGTCACTGGCACTTCCTGTTACATGCAGCCAAATCCAATTCAAGTGTATAGGCAACTCAGCAGAAAAATGGCCAATGGACAGACAACTCACAAAGTAGAAGGAAAACTGCTTAATAAACAAGGGAACTCAATCTCACTGGGAATCTCAGAAATGCACGCTGAAACAATGAGCTGTCTCTGAATGCTTGACAGACGTCTAGCACAAAAACAAGAGCCTGGGGAGCTCAGGGTACTGCAGAGTTATAAACTGCTGATAATCTAAAATGGGCCATTCACTTAAAATTCACAATTTTCTAGAGTAAGTTCATGGTCCTGAACAGCAAGGTGTGCACCAGTCCACTTCTGGGCATTTATTCCTAGAGAACCTCTCCTCTACACTCAGATATTCCTACAGGACTATTAACAACGACATTCCCACCAATGGCGAATACATGCAGTACCAAAGTAGAATGGTTTGTAAGAGCTATGTTTACCAAGGAGATAAACTCTGAAAGATATTCTGAAGAAGCAAATGATGAGACATATACAATATATCATTTATGTAAAAAAAAATTTAACTCAATATACTGTATTATTTACCTTTGTAGGCAAAGTGTACAAACATGGAAACGAAAAAACTTTAAAATCATGGTTATCTTTGATGAAGAAGCAGGGGCTGAAGAATGGTATTTAAAGGAAACCCAAAGGGGCCTGAATCACATCTGTGATTTTTTTTTTTAAAGACTGTAAGTAAAACGGCTATTAACATGTTATCCAAGGAGGTAGGTACAGGGGTGTGATTTATATTGTTCTATGTGCTTTCCCACTTATTTAAAACATGTCCTTTTTTTAAATGAGTGGGCATTCAATCCTGATAGTAATGATGACCAGATACCTCGAACAACTTTTTTGCTAAAACCAAATTAAAATAGTGAATAAAACATTTCTTTAAAATTTTAGTATACTGCTGCGCTTACAAGAAATCAGGAATCCCCAGAAGTGAGAAAGGAAGCAAAAGCAGGAATCCAAAGATGACATGACAGCATGTTCTCATGGATCCACCCTGAAGACACGTACCAACCCTGAGTGCCCTCAAGCTCCATCTGGATAGCTGCCCAAGGTGTAGAGGACAGGAGAGACTGCCAGGGCCCTCCTGAGGCAGGGGCACACTCCACAGAAAGCTAGCATCCTCCGGACAAGGGTAAACTTTAAAACAAATGGGGAGGAAGAGGAAGGAAAAGAGGGAGAGACTTGCCAGTCTGGCCCCCAGTGGTGGATGAAGCAGGGAAAATGACTCTAGACAGCTGACAACCAGTAGCAGGTCCACAGACAGGTTTCTTGTTCCATTTCAACAGGACCCATGAGGTCCGGAAACTTTTACCCAAGAAACATAAAGTAGTTCTGTGTTCAGGCAGTAGAGTAACACACCGAATACTGGCTTTGGAGTTTACCAGAAACACTTCCAGAGTTGATACTCGAATTCTAAACATATGAAGACACAAGCCACCCTAAGTTTGCAGAACAGCTAATCAAAGGATCAAACTAGCAACATTCACAGATACTGGAAATGCCAGAAATGTAATATAAAATGTTTGAAAGGAAATTTAAAACATTTGAAGCAGATGTCATCAGAAATAAAAAACCTTTGTACATCAAATGATATTATCAACGGAGATAATGGCAATTCAGAGAACTGGAGTAATTCAGAAAATTATTGAATATTACAAGTCACATATCTGATAAGTGATTAATAGCCAGAATCTATAAAGAACTCTTACAACATCAGCTAAAAATAAAAACAATTTTAAAATGGGCAAAGGAAGGAACTGCTCTGTCCGTCCGGGGTTTAACAATCCTTGCTCCTAATGCAGGGGGCATGGGTTTGATCCCTGCTTGGGGAACAAAGATCTTGCATGCCACACAGCATGCCCCCCCCAAAAAAAAGGGCAAAAAAGCTTGAATAAATGTTTCTCCAAAGTAATACACAAATGGCGAAAAAGCACTTGATAAAGTCTCAAGATCACTAATCTGGGAAACATATCAACATTGCAATGATACAGCACTTCCTGAAATACAACAACAACAACAACAAAAAACCAGAAGATAACTTGTTGGCAAGGATGTAAAGAAACTGGAACCCTTGTCCACTGCTGGAGGGAATGTAAAATGGTGGCAGGTTAAAAAAAAAATACACAGCCACCATGGAATACAGTGGCAGTTTCTCAAAAAATTACACACACTATACAAGACAGCATTCCACCTCTAGGTATACATTCAAAAGAACTGAAAGCATGACTCAAAAAGATTGTATACCAATGTTCATAACAGCACTATTCAAAACGGCCAAAAGGTAGAAACAACCAAGTGTCCACTGATGGACGAATGGATAAATAATATATCCACAGGACGGGATATATTCAGTTTTATAAAAGAATGAAATTCTGGCACATACTATAACATGAATGAATCTCAAAAACCTTGTGCTAAGTCAAAAAAGACAGACACAAAAAGACAAATACTGTATGATTCCACACATATGAGGTACCTAAAACATATTTGAATTCATGGAGAAAGAAAGTAGAATAGTGGGTACCAGGAGCTGGGGGACGGGGAGAATGCAGAGTTATTGTTTAGTGGGATCAGCTTCACTTTGGGAAGATGAAAAATTCTGGATATAATGATGATGGTTGCACAACAATGTGAAAGTACTCAAAAGGGAAAAATTTATGTTATATTTTACCACATTTTAAACAAAATATAAGAAGGAAGATAACACAACAGAGCCTTCCCATGTGGTGCTAACCTGCCAATGCAAGAGACTGAGACAAGGGTTTGATCCCTGGGTCGGGAAGATCTCCTGGAGAAGGACATGGCAACCCACTCCAGTATTCTCGCCTGGAGAATCACACGAACAGAGGAGCCTGGCAGGCTGCTGTCCATGGGGTTGCAAAGAGTCAGGCACGACTGAAGCGACTCAGCATGCACAACACAACAGGATTTTGAGGAGCAGAGAAACCTGAGTATCGCAGACACAGACCTTGTTTGGATGGTAGTTAGAAGGGTATATACAACTGCCTAAACGCTCAAAATGGACACCCAAGATTTGTGAATTCTACTGTACGTTAATACACCACAAGCAAAATATTTTAAAAACTCAAGGGGCAAATGAAAAGACAGACTCGATACGTTGAGAAGAAAACTGAACACAGATATGAAAAATTATTGAGAATGAAGAAAGACACAAATATTAAATCTTAGAAGACAAAATGAAGGTCAGTTCTCTGCCCTCCTGGGAGCCCCAGGAGCCACAGAGACCAGGCCCTCCAGCCTCCTCACCTCTTCCTGGCCCCAGTACCTCCCTTCCCCACCAAAGCCACAGCTCCCACAAGGCTGCTTGCCCCTGCAGCCACAGTCCTCTCTAACTCTTTGGTCTCCCTCCCTGCCCTGGACATATTGCAGGAGAAAGACGACATTATCGTTTAAAAAAAAAAATGCAGAAACATGTTTAACAAATTAAGATCAATGACTAAATTTCTGGCAAAGTGGGAATGGATGAAGATTTCCTTAACCTGATAGAAAGAACTTAAAAAAAAAAAAAAACTACAGCAAACATCAACTAATGTTGGAACAAAAACAGTATTCCCTTGAATTGTCAGTAAACTGTCAGTAACCCATCAAGGTCCACTGAACTCAATTTTAGAGATTTCTTTTTTTTTTCTTGTTGCAGTTAGTTTTAACTAATTGCAAGGCTTGATATTTCATGATTTTTACTTAGAGGTCTTCCAAAGAATAAAGGCAAATTCTATTTTTAGAAAACAATAAAACTCACTGTCATTTGAAGTCATTTATGGATCCACTGGACCCTTTTCTAAGATATATAAGATGATCTTGGTGATTTTTTTTCTCTTTTATTTATTTATTTATCTTTACATTATGGTGTTAGTTTTGTCATACATTGACATGAATCCGCCATGGGTATACGTGTGTTCCCCTTCCAGAACCCCCCTCCCACCATCCACCCGACTCCATCCCTCTGGGTCATCCTGGTGCACCAGCCCTCATATTTTTTCTATATCTTGAAAAATTTTGTTATTTCATCATTCTAAGGATTATTTCATCAGAAATCATCAATTATTTCAAATTATGCTAAGAAAAAACTAAAATAACAAAATTTTTTTGAAAAATTATTTTAAAGTCACCTAAAAAGTAATACAATAGTAAAATAAAAATAAATCAGCACTATTACATTATCCCCAATTTTTTTTTACTACATTTCTCAGAGTATAATATGATCTTCCTAGATGGTAAAAATGAAACCTGGGAACACCATCTTTGTAGCTTTTTTTTTTTTTAAGTTTCATTGAATGTGTTGAAAATTAAGAATTTTTCATTTTCTACCTATAATGACAAAGAGAAAAAAAATTGATAAAGAAAGGCATTTTACAACTAAAATATAAATCAGAAGATGAACGCAAAAAGTTATAAAGCAGCACACTAAACCCACACTGTCTAAAAGAGCAGTGCCTGGCCACATTTGTTGAAATTAAAGGAAACTTCAAGAGGAAGGGGACATACATATACCTCTGCTCCATGTTTATGTAGGATAGAAACCAACACAATATTGTAAAACAATTATCCTCCAGTTAAAAATAATTTTAAAAATAGATGAAACGGAAAATTCAGTTCCTTGGCTGCACTAGCCACATTTCAAGTGCTTAACTTAACACCCCGTGTGGCTGGTGGCTACCACACTGGACCACACAGAACATTCCTATCACGGCAGAGTTCTAAGGGACAACTCCACTAATGATGATAAAACTGATCATATACGTGTAATCTCAGCCCATGTCTTGAGATGGTGATACTCGAAATCAGTTGTTCTCAACTGAGGCCACTGTGTGCCCCAGGGGGCAGCCAGCAATGTCTGGAGACACTTCTGGTTGCCACAACTGGGAGGGGGTGCTGCTGGCAATGAATGTAGAAAGGGCAGGAATGCTGCTAAAGGTCCTACAGTGCACAGCCCAGCCTGAAACACCAAGAGTGACAGGGCTGAGAAACCCTGCTCAGGTGGATTTCCTCAAACTCAAGAATCAACACGCAAACAACATACCTCCAAGGATGAAAAGGCAATTCAGAATTCTCATCCATTACACAGAACTACTTCATTACCTAATATCCTGTCACAAGAACCTGAACCAACATGTTTTGCTAAAAGGATATGTGACAGTGTCTTCTCTCTTATGATGTCTGTGTAAGAAAATCTGCTTGATACAGTTCATAAAATGATTCTACAGCAAGAAAAAGAATCAGAATAATAATCTAAAACAAATTAAAGATGGCTTCCCAGGTGGCTCAGTGGTAAAGAATCCACCTGCCAATACAGGAGACATGGATTCAATTCCTGGGTCAGGAAGATCCCCTGGAGGAGGAAATGGCAGCCCACTCCAGTACTCTTGCATGGGAAATTCCATGGACAGAGGAGACTGGCAGGGGTCACAAAAGAATCAGTATTTACAGAGCAGAAGATGAAACCAAAGAGATACAGTCACACTTTACAGCTGAGTTGCCCAAAATGGTAGCCACTGCCCCCATACGACTGTTTTAAAGTAAAAAAATCAGTTTCTCCTTTGCACAAGCCATCTTTCAGGGGCTCACCAACCAACCACCTGTGGCTACTGGCTACCTCACTGGAGAGTGCAGATACAGAGGACGCTTGAAGAGAAGACACTTGAAGAAATTTAATTAATTCAGCAAATATTTACTAAGTGCTTCCTATGAGATTACCTAGATTCACACGATTTCATGCAGTGTTATTTGACAGATTAATGTACAAAATAACAGCTATCACTTCTAGAGCACTTACTATGTACCAGGCACTGTATTAAACACATTTCTTTTAAAGTAAATGAAATCACTTATTCTATACATTAACTCCCTGGAAATAATATATTTTCCTATTTTGGAGATGAGGAAACAAGACACAGAGGTTAAGTGACTTGCCAAGTGTCACATGTCTGGTCACGGGTGGAGCCAAGAAGAATCCAAACAGCTTGGCTCCGGAGCCGCTATGTTTTCCTGCTGCTCAGTTCCTAAGAGTCAGTACTTATGCTGCCTGGTCTAGCAATGGGGTGATTTTCTAACATCTTATCTATGTCACCGTCATACTACTATTGTTTTCCAATTAGCTCTCTAATCCTTGCCACAAAGTCACAAAATATAGACAGACCAGCAGGAATGGGGTCAAAGAATTTTATATTTGGACATTTCTATATTTCATAAAATAAATATTTTATATTTATTTATATCAATATATTATGGACTAAAATAAAATTTCTATTAAGATAAAAACTCAGAAATTCTTAGCTTATACAAGCTGTTCAAGCTCCCCAGCTTCCCTCAAATACACATGCACTCTCTTTTACCAAGAGTCATCTTGGCATTAAAAATTTTTTGGAAGAATATTAACATATCCTTCTTCCGCCCTAGCTTTGTGCAGAGTCTCATCCTCTCTTTGCAGAACAACATCGAAAGCCTAACTGGTCTTCGGACTTAATCCTCTTGCTTCTCTCAGGCCAATCTCCACACTGCTGTCACCCAGTGAAACCACAGAACTGGCGTGGAATACTGCAGGGCGACCTTAGATCACCCACCGTGCCAATCCCCCTGGGCCCATTTCCCTTCCCCATTTACTTATTCCCTTCTTTCAACAAATATTACTGAGCAAATATTAAGTGCAAACGAGATTCCTAACCTAATACATATTAGCATCCAGCCAATGAGTTCAACATTCATTCATTAATCACACAAAAAATTGTAAAATCCCAGGTGGTGCAGATGTACCTAAGTTCAGGACAGGTGAGTCTCACCTTTCTGGGAAGCTAAGGAGGGCATTCCTGAGACCTGAAGGATCAGGTGAGAGTGAGGAAAAGTGTTTCAGGCAGAGGGAGCAGGAATGAAAGGCTCTGAGACAGGACCAAGGACAGGATGGGATGGGAGATGGAAGGATGGAGAGAGTTGCTATGCTGATTCAGAAAAAAGCAATGGGAGAAGGGTCCTCAGAAGCAGGAAAGACAGAAACTTAGAGTCTTACAAAGAGAAAACGTAGTGAAACTTCAAACCCAGGTACTCTGTCTGGAACCCTCCCCTACAACATATTTCTATCCACAAATTACAATCAAACGTCCGCTCTGTACTAGGCAATGTGCTAGATGCTTCAGACACAAGTCAGTCAATAATAAGCAAAAACAAACAGAATCCGTGTTTCCCAGGAGCTCACAATCCAGCAGAGGAGTCAATCACATAATCGACAAGTATCATAAAACTGGAGGTCTCATCAATGTTACTAAAGCAAACGGTGATATGAGAAGAGTGTTTAATCTAGTCCAAAGTGCTCAGACTTCTTTCTGCCAAAGTAAACAACTACACTGAGATCTGAAAAGCCAAACATCCACTAGGTACAAGCAGAAGGGTGTTGCAAGCCAGGGGCGTACCTGCTTGGGAGGCTCAGGGAGGAGGGGGCTGATCCAATGTGACAGATGTGTGTGGTTCTACAGAGCCTCAGGCTAGCTTCCCGAGTGTGTGACCAGCGCGGTAGTATCAGGCACAGCTCTCTCCAGAGGGCTTCGATCTTAATGTGACACTGCGGTGGCCATCCTGAAATTCTTAACCATTTTATCTTTGAACCTGTATTTTGTAAGCGAAGCCCAAATGGGACAACGCAGAGTGCATAGGAGTAGTGAGGACAGGCACTCATGAACAGGCCTCTAAGAGGCATGGGGCGCCCGGCCAAGGGGGCTGGAGTGGGAGCTGGGTCCAAGTGGCAGCAGCAGAAGGGCCCCACGAGCCTGTGGGTCCACCCCAGAGCCTGCCCCTAAGGCACCTGAGAGATACTAAATGCTTCAAACTGAATCTAATGACAGGAACTCTGTCAAGCCTTAAATCTTTTAAGAAAAAATGTTCTGCAAGAATCATCAGCTCTAAATGTACTGCAACTTATACTTGTAAATAACTACTTTCAGTCCTCTGTATCCACAGATTCAACCACCTACAGATCAAAAATATTTAGGACAAAATTCCAGAAAGTTCCAAAAAGCAAAACTTGAATTTGGGACTTCCCTGGCAGTTTAGTGGTTAAGACAGCATTTCCACCGCAGGGGCTGCAGGTTCAATCCTGGTGGTAGAAGCAGATCCCACAGGCTGCAACTAAGGCCTGGTGAAGCCAAATAAATATATTTTTTTAAAGGTCTCATTTCTCCTGTTTCCTCAGCATGTACAACATCATGCCTAACACACGTGTACTTAAGACACTGTAGAATGAGTGAATGGCCAGAGACTGAATTCCAGAGCCAAACCATCTGTGTGACCATGGGAACACCAGTTACCATCTCTGAATCTCGGATTTTCTCACTTACAAAGTTAAAGAATAACTCTTTTCCTATCCACTTCACAGGGCTGATTTAAGAATCAATAACTCTTTTCCTATCCACTTCACAGGGCTGATTTAAGAATCAAATAAAATGGTGGACTTCCCTGGTAGTCCAGAGGTTGAGAATCTGTCTGCCAATGCAGGAGACACCGGTTCAATCCCTGATCCCAGAGGATCCCACATGCTGTGGAGCAAATAAGCATGTCCTCCACAACTTCTGAGCCCATGCCCTAGGGTCCTTGCTCCACAGGTTCACTACACCTAGAGAGAAAGCCTACACACAACAATGAAGTCCCAGTGCAGCCAAAAAGAGAGAATCAAATAAAATGTAGTTCTACAGCACTACATTTTGGCCAATGCTTTTAAAATGTTAACCAAATTCCACAATAAAAACCATGAAAACCAATCATGAACCCCTCTCATTAAAGTTGCATTTAGATTCATTAAAACCTATTCCAGCTTTAAAACAAATATAAAGTATCAATTAATGTATGTATTCTCCATTATTTTATATTATCACTGCACACACTCATTAAGGACAACCCCTTATCTAAGGGAGCCAGGGAAGCAAAACCAAGGAAATTTAAGACAATTAATAAATCACTCTTGAGGGTTATGCTTCAAACAAATGCAAGAGTAATACCAAAATACTAGGTTCTCCATTATGGTGTCTCCAAAATCCTAACACATCCTATATTTTATGTCTATTTACGTAAAAAAGAAAACGGAAATAAACTTTAAAATTCATCTATAATGAAGTGAACAAAGAAAGATATGGACCACACCATCCTATTTATGTAAAACAGTATTAACACATTTTTTTTTTTTAAAAAAAGGACATATGTGTGCTCTCAAATGCTCAGAGAGCTTCAGGATGGACACTCAAAAAACAGTGACCTCCGAAGGGCCAGGGTGGAGGCAGGAGTGCAAGGAGCCTTCACTTTTCCCCACACAGCTTCTCACAGCTTGAACTCTGTGCTCCTCAGAAAGCCGCTGCTAAGACTTTTTTTAATCAAGGATATTTATAGTGTATCATTTATTCGAAAAGCACTACATAATGTATGGGCTTCCCAGGTGGCCCTAGTAGTAAAGAACTCACCTGCCAAGGCAGAAGACATAAGAGTCACAGGTTCGATCCCTGGGTCGGGAAGATCCTCTGAAGAGGGAAATGGCAAACTACTCTAGTGTTTTTGCCTAGAGAATCCCATGGACAGAGGAGCCTGGAAGACTACCTACAGTCCATGGGGTCACAAAGAGTCAGACACGACTGAAGTGACTTAGCATGCACATGATGTATGTAGAAATACATATGTGAATATACAATATTTATTGTAAAAAGCACAGGAAATAAGGGCATAGTATATCCAAACTTAATAGGGATCGCTTAGAGAGGGGGAGGGGAAGAGGGAAAGGGGAAAGAAGGAACACTTTATTCTGTACACTGTGTGCTGTCGATATACTTTAATATGCTCCAGTAATGACTGTCATAATGTGTAAATGACACAGAATGAGTCAGCAACACCAAATTTCCAGATATACAACTATAACCTGCTAGCTCATACAAGAGACTCTCACTTCTGAGACTGTGAGCAGACAAGTGTGGTCCATTTTATTTTGGTATGTAGTTAATTTATGGTTAGGTATCTTAAGCAGAAGCCAACAGTCAGATTCTTCTCAGAAAAGAAAATTTCAATACCTATTTAAATGTTCCATTTGCACAGCATTTTCAGAATAGATGACACAAGCATACTGTTGCTAATTTACAAAAGCCCTTCCTCATTCAATTTAGTTCACCTTCAAATTTATTTTCCTTCAAGTAACCACACTGTCTTGAATCAGAAGATTAAGCTGCATTTACAAGCATCTACAAAAAATATTCCCTATACTACTTTGGGGGGGGTGGGTGAGGAGTCAGGTTTTATGTTGCAACCTATACCTATAAAACCCATGAACACCTTTTTCCTCTGAAGATCTAATATACTACTTTATTGGCAGCTTACCCAATAACCTAAACAGGAAAGAATATAGGTTCACAGTGAAGCAACTGCAATATCCAAAAACACATTCTGAAATTTCCCACCAAGCAATAAAATGTAACATGTGTGGCATTATAACATGTTAACTTTGAGAAGGAACATGGCCGAGCAAGAATTTTAAAGAGTTCTGAAACGGGTGTCCAGTGATCTGGGTTCTGGATTGCTCTCATCGCTAACCTGTCTGTGACCTACGTTTGGCAAGTCACTTCTACCTCTTTGAACCTCACTTTCCCCATCTGCAGAATGGAAGGGAGAACACTTAATTTTTTTTTTCTGGGTCTCTATTTCTTGAGAGTAGCTGGTAAAAGCTATAAACTCCATCACCAAAAATGTATATCTTCATCCAAAAAGTTGCTTACAACCTCCTTCTGATACCCATCATGAACTTCCTAAGACCTCTGCATTAAAATATCTTTTGAAATTGTTCTACACACTAAAACTACATGCTGGGACTTCCCTGGTGGTCCAGTGGTTAAGACTCTGAGCTCCCAACAGAGAGGACATGGGTTCCATCCCTGCTTGGGGAACTAAGACCCCACATGCTGCATGTCCAATAAATAAATAAAATAAAACATTAAAATTAAAAAAAAAACCTACTTGCTGATTTTTATGAAAGAAATATATGGAATATCAAATGGAAAAACATAAGCAATTGTGAAAGACATCACACTAACTACTTTGAATCCCCAAACATATCAACAGCTAAAATACATAGCAGCAATTTTCTATAAATGAGATTTCCTCAAGCAATACCCTGGCAGTCCAGTGGTTAAGACTCTGCAATTCCACTGCAGGGGGCCCGGTTTGACCCCTGTTCCGGGAACTAGGATATCACAAACCATGTGATGCAGCCAAGAAAAAAAAATATTTTCTCAGATAAATATCCATCTGACCCACAGATAGATAAATACTAATATCACCTTTCTTTTAGCAAATTTGGAAAACTCAGGAGAGGCTGACTGGAAAAGGTCAGTTTTCATTCCAATCCCAAAGAAAGGAAATGCCAAAGAATGTTCAAACTACCACACAATTGCACTCATCTCACACACTAGTAAAGCAATGCTCAAAATTCTCCAAGCCAGGCTTCAGCATTACGTGAACCGTGAACTCCCAGACATTCAAGCTGGTTTTAGAAAAGGCAGGGGAACCAGAGATCAAATTGCCAACATCCACTGGATCATCGAAAAAGCAAGAGAGTTCCAGAAAAACATCTATTTCTGCTTTATTGACTATGCCAAAGCCTTTGATTGTGTGGAAAATTCTGAAGGAGATGGGAATACCAGACCACCTGACCTACGTCTTGAGAAACCTGTACGCAGGTCAGGAAGCAACAGTTAGAACTGGACATGGAACAACAGATTGGTTCCAAATAGGAAAGGAGTACGGCAAGGCTGTATATTGTAACCCTGCTTATTTAACTTATATGCAGAGTACATCATGAGAAACGCTGGGCTGGATGAAGCACAAGTTGGAATCAAGATTGCGGGGAGAAATATCAATAACCTCAGATATGCAGATGACACCACCCTTATGGTAGAAAGGGAAGAAGAACTAAAGAGCCTCTTGATGAAAGTGAAAGAGGTGAGTGAAAATGTTGGCTTAAAGCTCAACATTCAGAAAACTAACATCATGTCACCTGATCAGATCACTTCATGGCAAATAGATGGGAAAACAGTGGAAACAGTGGCTGACTATTTTTTTGGTCTCTAAAATCACTGCAGATGGTGACTGCAGCGATGAAATTAAAAGATGCTTACCCCTTGGAAGGAAAGTTATGACTAACCTAGACAGCATATTAAAAAGCAGAGACATTACTTTGCCAACTAAGGTCCGTCTAGTCAAGGCTATGGTTTTTCCGGTAGTCCTGTAGAGATATTGAGAGCTGGACTATAAAGAAAGCTGAGTGACAAAGAATTGATGCTTTTGAACTGTGGTGTTGGAGAAGACTCTTGAGAGTCCTTTGGACTGCAAGGAGATCCAACCAGTCCATCCTGAAGGAGATCAGTCCTGGGTGTTCATTGGAAGGACTGATGTTGAAGCTGAAACTCCAATACTTTGGCCACCTGATGTGAAGAGCTAATTCATTTGAAAAGACCCTGATGCTGGGAAAGACTGAGGGCAGGAGAAGGGGATGACAGAGGATGAGATGGTTGGATGGCATCACCGACTCAATGGATATGAGTTTGGGTAGGCTCCAGGAGTTGGTGATGGACAGGGAGGCCTGGCGTCCTGCAGTTCATGGGGTCGCAGAGTGGGACGAGACTGAACTGAACCGAACACTAAGTAACTGAAGGAGGTTTGACAATCTTCAGTTAAGTTGCTCAGTCGTGTCCAACTCTTTGGACTTCAACTCCATGGACTTCAGCATGCCAGGTATCCCCAGATAATTAGTTCACCTGCTTTCCATTTCAACTACCCCAAAGGCTAAAAACCACACATTGGTAACAGATGAATCTTCATTGGATTCCCCACTCAACCACTTTCTTTGAAAACTTAGGTAAATTACTTAACATCTATATATTTCAGTCCCTTAGTCCATAAAATGAAAATGAAAGTAATAACTACCTCATAGTTACTGATGATCAAATAAGGTAATACATGTGAAGTGATTGGCATAGTGCCTCACACAGTAAGCACTAGGTAAAATGTCAGTTGTCACTCTTAAGATGGACTGCAGCTTCCATCTGAGAAACCATGTAGTCTCTGCTACGCAGCCACACTGTCAAACAGTACTTTCCAAAAAGAAATTTTCTATTTTAACAACACTTTTTTCAATACTCTTCTCCTCTGGAAAGATTCCAAGTATGTAAACAGATAGCAATACAACACACAGAAGAGATGGTGAGGCAGAGCAGATAGAGACCCAGCTTTAGAGCCACAGATGGGAGTTGTAGACCTAATTCAGCCACTAAGTAATTACGTAACCCGGGCCACTTAAGCTCTCTCTCAACCTTGTACGGGAGGAGGAAATGGCAACCCAATCCAGTAGTCATGCCTGAAAAATCCCATGGACACAGGAGCTTGGCAGGCTACAGTCCATGGGGTCGCAAAGAGTCGGACACAACTGAGCGACTTCACTTTACTTTCACTTTACAACCTTGTAAAGGGGTTGCAAGGATTAACAAAGTATGAAAAGCATCAAGCACAGTGTCTGGCGGGTGATATGCACTCAGTTACTAGTATTTACTCGGACTCTTCTCCCCTACTCCCTTATAGGTGATAAGAATAGCTTCTTCCCAGTTGTCAAGGGAAGAAAAAAGGTCCTAGCAAGCACAAATACTAAACAGTACTGAGACCAACTATGAAGGACAACTATTTTACGTTAATCTTCATGAGAACTAAAGCAGTGTTTGGGGGGGGGGGGGCGGGGTCACATACTCCTTCCAAAGTCTAATGAAAATGGGGCCTCTATCTTATAGAAAATTTCCAGATATCTCAGGAAACTGTCAGAGATTTTAAAAACAAGGTATTTAAGGGTAATAATAGCTAGTTTTTTTCTGGACTTAGTTGCCAGAGTCTGAAAACGTACTCTAAGTCACTTTTTGTGATAAAACGATTCACCTAACTTCGCTCATATTGCAGCAAGTAAACTCTGCTTTAATTAAACTTCTCAGCTTCATAAACTAAATTTCATAAGCTATCTGGTGTTGGGTGTGAAAACAAAACTTGATAAAATGAACTACAAACTACATGAGAGTTAGTTCAAATGTCTTAAAATATGATGCTTGAACACATAACCTAAACGCCGAATCAAAAGGGGGGGGTGCAAAAAGGTACCAAAGATTGCTGCATCCAATTCTTAGCAAGGCTGTTCGTCCATTCAAGGAATCAAGCCTCTACCTTCCAAAGAAATATACAAACACGGAAGTCGTGGTTTACAAAAACAAAACTGAGCCAGCAAATAGTTTACTGAGTAACTAAACATGGTTTATCCTTGCTTCTTCTCTGTGAGTGGAATGCCTTACTCCTGACTCGGCCTCACCTTCTCGAGTAGGTAATAACCTACTGACTAAATTGTACTGTTCATTGTACTGCAGCAGGAAAAAGTCCAAGGGAGCTGCACACCCAACTGTTCCCCAACGCACGACCCGCACGGAGCTCGGTCCCAGACAAAGTTCTGCCCTAATGACCTTGGTCCTAGGATTCCCCTCCCTCCCTCCCGCCGCTCCTTCCTTGAGCGGCAGGCTGCGGCTGCCGGGCCGAGGTCGCAGGTGGGAGCAAGAGCTCGTGGACCCAAAGGCACGAGCAGAACCACAGCTGCGGACAGCACCCGGGCCATGCCAGCCCTCCGCCGGCACCAGCTCCCCAGCGGCGCGCACAGCCCCGACCTAGGGCGCACCTTCCCCCGACCCCGAGCAGAGGACTGGGGCGCACGAAGCCTTCCTTCGGCCCCACTCGGTGGCGCGGCTGGGGCGTCGCACAGCCATGGAGCGTACAGTTCGGCCAGGGGGGCCGAGGCAGGAGCGCAGGCGGAGGAGAGTCCTGCGCCATGCCACCGCCGCCTGCTCCAGCCCTGGGCTCCCGGGAGGCCCCGGCCAGTCGCCAGTCCGGCGGGCGCCAAGGCCGAGCACGGCAGCGTCGCCAGAAACCGCGGGCGCAGGGCGCGGGAGCGCGGGCACTCACCATCAGAACTTTGGCCGCGTTCTCCAGCTGAGCGATCACTTCTGGGGGCCCCAGCGCCGCCGCCATCATGGTCTCTCTTCAATGACGCGCCATGCGGTGCATTCTGGGAGCGGGCGCCCGGCCGGCCAATCGCGAGATTCCTCGGGCTGGCGCGCTCCCGCCGGAGCCGTCGCGGCCGCCGACGTCGACGCGGGGTCGCAGGGTCAGGGCTGCGGGCTGGCGGGCGAGGGCTGTGGGCGCTCTCCCGGGGCTGGCCGCCTCCCGGCACCCGCGCTCGCGCGCTCGCTTGCCGCCGGCCCCGGGGACGCCCCTGGCCCTGCCGTGTCCTCTGCGGACGCGTCCCTCCCGGACAGGGCGGCTTGCGCCCCGCGAGAGCGCGTGCTCCGCGCTCGCGTGCCCCCGTGCGGGTCCGGCGCGGGACCGGGCCGAGGCCGGAGCCAGCCCTCGCGGGCCGACTTCCTGGCGGAGCCGGCGGGCAGGTTCACCTGGGGCTTGGAGCCCAGCTTCCCCATCCGGGCCTGAGAGCGCCGTGTCCGCGCTCGCGCCGGCCCTCACTGCTGGAGACCAGGCTCTGTTCTGAGCAACATGTGCGTACCTGCTACTAGCTTCCACCTCTTGGTGCCGGTCTGCTTCTTGGGGTGCACAGAAAGTCACTTTCGTTTCAGTGTAAGTTTCCTCTGTTGACATCGTCCTTTATTTCTTCTTCCAGTTATAATAAGCCATATTTGCAGGGTTTTCCCTTTTTTATGTCCCTGGAACAGAATTGCATTGTCAGCTTCTTTGAAAAACGAGTTATTATATTTGGCATCTCTACAACATGAAGTTGAAGTGAATTAACAAGGTTTTATTGCTTAAGATCACAAAGGAAGTACCTTTTACTTCGTTACAAAAGGGCAAAATGAGTGCAGTTAATGGCTTTTTTAAAAATTGTGTGAAATTGATTCACATAGTGCCTCACATGTAGAAGGCATTCAATAAATATTTCACTAAGTACAAACGTCTGAACTTAATGATTTTACGACTGCTCCATTAAGTGAAGCGATACATATTCATTAGAAACTGTACTTCAAATTTTGATCTCTTCCTGGGCAGCATGTGCGGTCAGATACCCACGTGGTGCACAATCAGAAAGGTGAACAACTGATATCTTAGAAATACTCTATTTTTCACTTTCAGTACCGTGTTCTCTAAACTAAATGAGACAGTCAACACTTTATTATAAAATAGACTCGCTATTAGATGATTTTGCCCAGCTGGAGGCTAATATAAGTGTTCTGACTACCTTTAATGTAGGTGAGGCTAACCTGTGAGGTTTGGTAGGTTAGATGTATTAAATGCATTCTCAGCTTATGATGGGTCTACTGGGACTTAACTCCATCATAAGCCAAGGAAGATCTGCATAGCAAACTGCAAGATTACAAAGTGTCTCTACCTGCTACAAAGAGTTATTATTACTGCAGATCAAAGATACATCTTCAAAAGTGTAAGACAAATGAGTATTTTATGACATTAAATGTTTGAGACCTATAATGCTTCAGATTGTGCCCTGTGTTCCATAGCATTTGTTTTGTGCAACTACACAAGAACTTTGCATTGAGATGCTCTTTAAGAATGAAGAAGAAAAGGTATTTTATTACATGTGAAGATGAGTATGCTTCCTTTCAAATTAGCTTAGCATTTTGAAGTTATATCTCAACATAATGGAGCCATAAATTTTAGGGCAGGGTTGTAGACTCACTGTTGAAAGACTAGAATTTACCTACTACTTTAGCCTTCTCTCCAATGTCTGACTCTTGTTATTTCTTGACTTACTATTCAACAGTAGCATTCTCCTGGGTTGGTTGGTGGGGCAAGGAGTAGTATCCCTGCCTACCCACATAACGCATCCTTAAGTAGAAGAAAGTTGTCAGATTCCAATTTCTCACTTGACACAAAAGAGAAATATTTATGGTCGTAAGAATCTGCTTGAAATGTTCCTGGAATCAAGAACATTTCACAAATACTACATCCCGTATACTCTTAGGGTATGCCTTTAACACCTGTGATATTATGGGCTCCAAAAGTGATTAGCTGAATATATTACATACTTTTCCTTGGAAACACTTTAGTTTGGGGATTTGGGGTGGTTTTTTGGTCTTTTTGTGTGTGTGTCAAGCCATAAACATCTTCTCAACATAAACATGCTGACTGAAATACGTTAGAGCAACAGTTCTCAGAGTGTAGGCTAGGGATACTTACTAAGTCCCAGAACACCAAGGAGTTCCCTAAGATCCTGTCAGAGGGTCTTGGTCAAAACTATTTTCAGATGTTTATAGTCATATAGCCATGTATGGATGGCATCACCAATTCAATGGACATGAACTTGGGCAAACTCCAGGAGACAGTGAGGGACAGAGTGGCCTAGCGTGCTGCAGTCCACGGGGTCACAAAGAGTTGGACATGACTGAGCAACTGAACAACAGCTTAGTGACTGAACAACAATAGTCCTATCAGTAACTACTTTTAATTGATTCAACTCCCCAGTCAAGACACAAATTAGCTAAGCGGATTAAAAACACAGGATCCAATTATATGTTCCCTCTTAACTACTTCTGTTCAGCATACTAATGGATATCCTAGCCAAAGCAATTAGTCAAGATAAATAAAAGGCATCCAAATAAGGAAGAATTATCTCTGTGCACAGATGATGTGATCTTATATACAGAAAATCCTAAAGATTCCACAAAATACTGTTAGAACTAATAAATCAGCAAAGTTACAAAATATAAAATCAATTTTAAAATGTCAGTTGCATTTTTATATACTAACAATGAGCCATCAGGAAAGGAGATTAAGAAAATAGTTTCAGCGAATTCCCTGGTGGTGCCATGGTTAAGAACCCACCATCCACTGCAGCGGACTCAGGTTCTAACCCCAGGGAACAAAGATCCCACGTGCCTCAGAGCAATTAAGCCCTTAACCCAGCAAGCCACAACTACTGAGCAATGTCACAACAGAGAGCCTACGTCCCACGTGCTGCAGCTAAGGCCCAATTCAGGCAAATAAATATTTGTTTAAAAAAGAAATTTTATCCAAGTCAAAACTACAATGAAGCCGTATGAGGAACATGATAAATTATGCAACAGAATGAGAGATTATTCTATTTTACTTGAGAGACTCAAGAACAAATCTTTTTTAAAAGGCATTTCTAAACCCAAATTAAATGGCCACACTTAAGAAAAATAATTCTATATCAATAGAGGACACTTGATCTAGAAAGTGTTAAGGGATCTTATGACCCAAAGTTCTGAAAACTTTGAAGGCAGCAGTATAGAACCGAATGTATCATGGTATCAAATTTATAGGAGCTTAATATAGTTCTCCAGAAGTAAAAACAGAAGACCAAAAGGGAACTATATCTTTAAAATATTTCCTTTGTACAGAAACTGTATTTCTGTACATATGATACATCTGTGAAATGTTACTATTTGGAGTTCTTAAATATTAAATACTAGATTAACAAAGCACAGTTCTGATGTCTATCAAAGTAACTAAACAGCAGTGCTTTATCCCTCCTGTTCTCACAACATATCATCTTGAAATTTATTTCTAAGCCAGTTTAACCAAGTACAATATTCCATCATCCTTATAAAGTTGAATGTTATAAGGCATCCATCCCATTAAAATTTTTGAGACTGGGATGAAGACCTCTTTTTCCAGAGAGATCTCTGGAATTCCCCTGACAACCCAGCAACCTAAAGGCATGAGTTGCAACAGATTTCCAAAGGCTTTACCCAAGCCGCCTGCTGCTGGGGTGCCTCCGGGTACCTGGGCCAGCCAGAGGCTGTCCAAGGGGCGACCACCTAAGGGACTACTGTGCTATCCTAGCACATGATGTCATGGTGTGGAAAGGCCACCTGAGGGTAGAGGCTTCCTCGCCTGGAAAACGGAAATTGTGGATGCATCAGGGGCAAGACTGAGAAGGTGTCAGGGAGAGGCAGCAGAGGGGTGCTGCGGTATGTCAGGGTTCAGAGCCTGGAGCTCCGGCAGAACAGAGGGCAGGGGTCCAGGCGGGGCAGAGAGGAGCCTCAGCCTGGGACCAAGTTCCTCTCAAGCAGGCCTGATCAGGCTCTTCAAATGATGCCACAGGACTGACATTTCAAGATGTCCTCTGCTCATGGATAAGAATCAGAGCCAAAGCTGCTGGCAGTGGTCAGAGGACTGCCCAGCTGGACTTCTGCTGTGAGTTCTTGGGATTGGGGCCGGGAAGGGGCCTCCCATCCCAGGGACAGGGCTGCCTTGTCTGAGAACAGCAACTAGGACTCGGTTCCTGCCCCAGTCTCAGGGGCCCGAGCCTTGTGACCAGGAACTGACAGTGACATCTGCTTGGGTTCTGACAGAACAGAGGCTTGTGAAGGTGGTTCCTGATGGGCGCCCCAGGAGTCCATCACTAGCCCCCAGAGATGATCTGGGGGGTTGTCAGTAGAGCTCTGCTTTATTCTGAATATTTTAAAACAACAGGAAATTGGCAAAAGTGGGGCTTGATTTATAAATGTCCTGAAGGCGCTCCTTTCCCTGTTTGTGGTGTTTCTCTGACCTGTGAGCAGCCCTGGGCCTGCGCAGAGGTGTCCTGCCGTCCCCACCAGCTGTCATCTCACTTTGAGCCTGAGGGCATCCTCCAACAAGATACAGATGTCATAAACAATGGCATTTGGATCCTCTAATCTGAATATTCTGGGTCATTATTGATGACAACTTTGCCAAATGTTCCAAAATATTCTGATCCTTTTAAAGCTTCTAATAAGCTGGGCCAGAGGACGACTCACAGCAAAGATGACATTTGTGCAGTGCAGACACCAGGCAGTCAGGAGCCGTGGCTTGTCTTCTCTTGTTTTGTGTCTGTTTTCCTCATTCTTTATCCTCCTCCATTCTTCCTGGGAGGGCGGGCTGTTACCGAAGGGTCTTCTGGCCTGTCCCTCTACCTGCCGGACCAAGCCCTGTGTCATCAGTGCAGACCAGGTGCACCCAACAGCCACAGGGGTGATGGCCTGCCTCGCAGATGCCCAGAGGAGAGCCTCCACTCCTCATCCACCCACCCAGCCAGCCCAGCCAGCAGCCTGCCCAGTAGGGCCTTCAATACTTGTTAAGAGCATGAAAGCTCTAAAACAAGACTTCGAGAACCAACCGGCTGCTCTGGCAGATGCACCCACCAGGAAGAGCGTCCTCTGACACATGTGGAGAGAAGGAACAGGGTATTTGGCAACTGCTGATTTGCCTGCTCTTTCTGACAGCCTCGGCTAGCTTGGTCCCACTGTCCCCAAGACCAGTCGCCCCACTGCACCTGACCTCTGCCCTGCAACTGCCGCCTCACCCCAGCAGCCTTCCTGCCTCCTTCTGTGACTGCGGTCCTGTGCATGCCTTCAACACAATGCAAGCCCACACACTCTCATGTGTGGCCCCCCTGGGGTGGGGGTGTCGGGGCCCTGTCAGCTCTCCTGACTCCGGCTCTGCATGTTTACCTAAAAGGAAGCAAGGGTCCTGGGTCCTGGTTTAAGTAAAACTGTTCTTTCTGTAGCCTTAAAATAATTTTCTCTGCAAGTTCGATGAAAGTAATGACTATGGAACTTATTCACAGAATCAGCTAATCCCATCTGTTTTATAGTTTGTCCTGCAAAAAATCTAACTTCGCTAAAGATCCCGCATGCTTCAACAAAGATCCGGCACAGCCAAATAAATAAATACTTTTTAAGAATTTCTGTAGACTCCTAGGCCTTTTTAAACATGCAAGCTTCCGTTTTAAGGATTTAATACGTGCCATGTGGTACTCAGTTATACACACTGAACACAGTGCTGCCCCATGTATTTTTGATTCAGTGTGTAGTGAACAAATAGTAGGTGCCCATAATGATTCAAGACCAGAGTAAGCCACATTATTCTGGGGTCCCGTGACAGTCCAGTTTTTAAATTGGGGAGAGGAGGGGAGAGGAAGGAGACACACTGAAGATTTGCCTTCAGTTCAGTTCAGTTCAGTCCCTCAGTCATGTCAGACTCTTTGCAACCCCATGAATTGCAGAACGCCAGGCCTCCCTGTCCATCACCAACTCCCAGAGTCTACCCAAACCCATGTCCATCAAGTTGGTGATGCCATTCAGCCACCTCATCCTCTGTCGTCCCCTTCTTCTCCTGCCCCCAATCCTTCCCAGCATTAGGGTCTTTTCCAATGAGTCAACTCTTCACATGAGGTGGCCAAAGTACTGGAGTTTCAGCCTCAACATCAGTCCTTCTAACGAACACCCAGGACTGATGTCCTTTTAGATGGACTGGTTTGGCTTAACAGAAAAGAAGTCTGCACAATATTGATTATAAGTGACTGAGTAGGTTCAACAGCCCCTCCCTAGAATATATAGATATAAAAAGAACACATTGCTTGAATAAAAAGAAAGTCCTACTGTAGAGCACAGGGAACTATATCATCTCCTGAGATAAACCATAATGGAGAATATTATATATATAATATTCTATACAGTGTTTTAGTATTTATATATATAGGGACTTCCCTGGTGGTCCAGTGGTTAAGACCCTGCACTTCCACTGCAAGTGGAATTGGGGTCGATCCTTGATCTGGGAACTAAATTCCCACAAGCCTTGTGGTGTGGCCCCAAAAAAGAAAAAAATATATATGTGTAAGTCTCTTTGCCTTACAGCAGAAATTAGCACAAAACTGTAAATCAACTAGACTTCAACTATAAAACGTGAAAGAAAAACACTGCAATTTGTGGGTGGTTTAATAAGAATCCCTCCCTACTTTCCTCTCCCTGGAAAGGACCCACCAGGACATTCTGTGAGTGCGTATTTTAAAGTGAGTGCAGATCTTGCAAAAGCACATCACCAGCTCCCTCTGCTGTCTGTTGGTTGGACTTGGAACTCAAGAGAATCTGTGGTACTTTCTGTACTAAAATACTATACAGAATTCAGGATAAGTTAAGACTGGATTAGGCACAGGTGGGTCTATTCTGTATGTATTACATATTCTAGAGTAAAGGAAAGCAAACCACCAAACACATTTGCAGAAGGGATTCCTACATATATTTTCACTATAATAGTGTCTTTTTGCTTCAGCTGTGATCATGGAACCTCTTGCTGTGAAGAAGACCTGCAACATTTATGTGTTTATTTAGTATAAATTACATGGTCCAGAAGAGAAACATGCAAAGCAAATCGGCTTAAGACAATTCAGATGATCTCATGAAGTTATTTGTGGAAGATCAGAACAGAGCAGCCAACGCCCACCGGCCCCACCGACCCAAACAGCTAAGTACCGCAACAAAAAATTCCCAAGTTGCTAGACATGGCACCTGGGGCCACCTCTGCCTTGAACTGAAGCTTTCATCTCCAGTTCATCAGCTCTTTAAGGTCAAAATTCTGGGTGGGGGTGGGGGAACAGACAACTAATTAATTAGGAAGAAACCCTGCAGCTGTATTTAGGTTAATTTTATTTTCTTTTCCTGGCCTTAAAGTATTTTTCATTCCCAGCATTAAAGCCTTCTTGAAATCTCCCAAGATGGAAAGTGATTATAGAAATAGTGTGGTTCACTGGGGATAACATTTACATAGTTGTAGTAAGAAGAAAGTTATGACCAACCTAGACAGCATATTAAAAAGCAGAGACATTATTTTGCCAACAAAGGTCCGTCTAGTCAAAGCTATGGTTTTTCCAGTAGTCATGTATGGATGTGAGAGCTGGACCATAAAGAAAAGCTGAGCACCGAAGAATTGATGCTTTTGAACTGTGGTGTTGGAGAAGACTCTTGAGAGTTCCTTGGACTGCAAGGAGATCCAACCAGTCCATCCTAAAGGAGATCAGTCCTGGGTGTTCACTGGAAGGACTGATGTTGAAGCTGAACCTCCAGTACTTTAGCCAGCTGACTCGAAGAACTGACTCATTGGAAAAGACCCTGATGCTGGGAAAGATTGAAGGTGGGAGGAGTAGGGGATGACAGAGGATTAGATGGTTGAATGGCATCACCGACTCAATGAACATGAGTTTGGGTAAGCTCCAGAAGTTGGTGATGGACAGGGAGGCCTGGCGTGCTGCAGTACATGGGATCACAGAGTTGGATACGACTGGGCGACTGAACTGAACTGAGTAACATGCTAACTATCAGCTTTACCAACAGTCTGATAATGTGTATCAGGAAGACGGGAGTGGGAAGGACAGGCCTGGGCAGCAGGGAAGAGGGCTTAAAAAGAACTAAATTCTCATCTTCTGTAACAACAGGAAGTTAAGTATATCACACCAAGATGAAAAACTCAAAAAAGATACTGCTTTACAAGGATACAATCTGGATATGAGTCCTCTGTCAGATCTGTGCACAGATAATATTCACCCATTTTCATAATGGTGACTTTTTTTATTATTTGAAAAAGATTTTATTTGCTTTGTGAAAGTTGTTCAGTCGTGTCCGACTCTTTGCGACCCCAAAGACTATACAGTCCAAAGAATTCTCTAGGCCAGAATACTGGAGTGGGTAGCTGTTCCCTTCTCCAGGGGATCTTCCTGATCCAGGAGTCAAACTGGGGTCTCCTGCATTGCAGGTGGATTCTTTACCAACTGAAGTATCAGAGAAGCCCTTATTTGCTTTACCCAGCAGTAAAAGTTATACATCATATGTATCTGGGTTCAGTCACTAAGTCATTCCAACTCTTTTGTGACTCCTTGGACTGTAGCCCATCAGGCTCCTCCGTCCATGTAATTTTCCAGGCAAGAATACTGGAGTGGGTTGCCATTTCCTACTCCATGTAATAGTGACTTTTAAAGAGTGGAAAGTTTTAATTTTTATGAAGCCAAATTATTTTCTTTTACTTTTAGTGTTTTCAGTGTTCTATTTAAGAAGTCCTTTCCTTCCTCACGATGGTAAAGAAATTTTTGTTTTCATCTAGCTTTTTAGGTGAGGCATTTACATTAAATCTGTGATCCTTGTTGAAGTATTTTTGTGTATACTGAATTAATCATTGCCTTGTGTTTTCCACTTACTGTTTTTTATATCCTCCTCCCAAATCCAATCCCAAACTGTTCTCCAAGCACCCATATCCTCTAAGGCAGGTAAATTACCTCTTTCCAGCAAAGGTCGTCTCCTACACCCTCTAACTGAGGATCTGAGTGAGCAGCCCACCCCCCACACCTGGGGCACAGCAGTCCTTTGGGACCCCCAACAGCTCCCAAGAGCCCCTTCCTTCCTCCCCTTTGTTGGATCCGTTTCTTGGAGCCCGTGTCTGCCTCCAGCTTTCTGGGAAAGTATATGGGAAGAAAATATTCTGAATTCTTGAACGTCTGAAATGTCTTTATTCTACCCTCATACTCAACTAATGACTTGTCTGGATTGAAAACAATTGTGTGCTCAGTCACTCAGTCATATCCAACGCTTTGTGACTCCATTGGCTCTAGCCCACTAGGTTCCTCTGACTGTGGGATTTTCCACTGGAGTGAGTTGCCATTTCCTTCTTTTCACACAATTTGAAGGCCTTGTTCCATCATCCTCTAGTGTCTAGAATTGGTGTTACCTTCAAAGCCATTCTGATTCTTTTTATTTTTTGGTTCTGATTCTTGATCCTTTGTATATGAACTGTTTTATATCTCTGAAGTTTGCAGGACTTTCTCTTTGTTCCAAACATTCTTGAATTTTCTGATGATGTACATTTGTATGGGTCTATTTTTACTCATTAGTTCTGGGCACTTCAGGTCCTTTCAGTCTAAAAATATACCCATGGGACTTCCCAGAGATCCAGTGCTCCCAATGCAGGGGGCCTGGGTTCAATCCCTGGTCAGGGAACTAGATCCCACCTACCACAACTAAGAGTTCACATGCCATGACTAAAAGATCCCACACACCACAACTAAAACCCCAGCATAGCCACAAAAAAAAAAAAAATCCAGTCATACAATGGAATTGCCAGAAAAAATAACACAGAGACATGAGAGAGGCTGGGGATTGGGAGCTGGCAAGAGATGGACAGAGACTCTTTAAAAAATAATAATAATGTAATTTTGGGACTTCCCAGGCGGTCCAGTGGTCAAGTCTTTGGCTTCTACTGCAGGGAGGCACAGAGAGGCAGGCTTCTCTCAGTCCTGTATCTACAAGCTACTATGATCCTTTTGAAGACACTAGTCACCAGCTTAAGAAGGCCAGAAACGTGATTTTAGGAGGGTCCCTGTTTGGAGCAGCAAGCAGGAAAGGAAGAGGGTGAGATGCTGCTGAGTGGAAGGCAGTGCTGGACTCCGGATGGTCAGAGGACCTGCTTCTCCACTGCCCAAGTGTGAATGACACAGCAGAAACAGATGAAGGCCAACTGCTCACTAGTCCCTTCTCAGACCCCAGCTATCCAACATGGGTCCTGGCTACACGAGCTTGAGACACAGGGCTGGTGTGACTGAGGAAGTGAGCTGTGAATCTTCATTAGTTAAAACTGAAATTGAAAACCACTTCGAGACAGACTTTTCTTCTAAAACTCCTGAACACTGTATACAGAGCAGAAGACCTTGAAAGGTGGGGAGGCAGGAAAGCTGGGCCTCAGGACTACACAGCACTAAGTTCTCTCGGTATTCTCTTTGCCTCCACATTCCAGACTTGGAGGTGAAGCCAGCAACCTGGAAATGTCAACAAGCCCAACCCTCAGCACTCCCGCCAGAGGAGAGGGGCAAATGGGCAATAACTGCTCCACTCCAGCCAATCAGAACAGAAAACTCTGCTCCCCCCGCCATGCCAGCAGAGCTCCCCAAAGTCCCTGCTAGGGTGCTAGGCAGGATGCTTGGATCTCCATGGCACTTGGCTGGTGATGCCTCCCCAACATGGGAGCCTAAGAGGAAAGCTGGGCCTACATAAGTGGAACCCTGTCTCCACAAGGACAGGGTCCAAGACGGCTTGGTGGAGAGGGAACTGCCCAGTGGTGACCACATGACTGCACCTTTCAAAATAACAATTCAGAATCTAACGATGACAGCTTCTGGAGCTCTTAATACCATCGACCATTCTGAAGCAAAGATGAGTGTTACCCTTGTACTGTCAGTGTGACTGTCTTGGACAGGGCAATCAGCTCCCACTCACAATTTATCTGACAGCCCACCGACGCCTCTTAGCAATCTAACCCTGTATACCCGCCACCACCTTCGGGAAGAAAGCTGGTCACAGAACCACACCTGGACTTGGACCCTGTGCTGTGACCTGAAACCCAATCTCCAAACCCCAGACCCTTCCCAAGACAAGAGCTCCTCTCCCTCGAAACGGCAGCCCCCACTGTGTTTGAATCACAGGGAAAGCACATGAGACAAGCAAGAACTTACAAATTTCAATAAAATTTGACACTTAGTGATTTGGATTCAAACTTTTAATAATAAATTGTGCCAGTAGAAGCTTTTCAAAGGCAATGATATATCAATAAATAATAGTTAAATTGAGTTCCTGAGAAAGAACCTACCACATGAAGGCTGTCAGAGTGTAAATAACAACACGGCGTTACTGCAAAACTAGAGAAACACTGACAGTCACGACACAGCACAGCAGACTCAGAACCTGCCACTCATACACATGTAAACCAGTACACAGGAATCTTCTTCTTCAGTTTAGACATCCATAGACATGTGAGTGTTGCTGCCTAGAGATACACTAATGGATACATTATGCTAAAAACCTCAAGGAAAAATATGTGAATATAACAAAAAATATAATGTATCAGGTTTTTAAAAAGCAAAAAAGAAATTTAATTTTTTATTCAAATATAAATCACTTTAAATAGGAATCATACTAATTTGAAATAGGAATATTTTGCGTGTTTATCTATATAGTTATATATACATCTATACTCCTAAGAAAATATGTATGGCTTAATTATCTTTTTTTTCCCCTCCAACATCACTTTGAATAGTCCTTGCTGTTTCACAAAGATTAGAAAAATGTGCTTTTAAAACCGAGTTAAGTTGGATCCTTCAAAGCACACTAAAAGCACTGCAGAGAGAACCCTCCACAGGTCTGCAGGTGGGGCTCTGGCTCCCTGTGTTGGCTGGGCTACAGGACAGCATCCTGACTGGTGAGACAGACAGAGGTCCATGGCTAACTTATTTTTGGCAGAGCTAAGTGAATCCCTTTTGATGTACACAAGTTTAGTGTAGGACAAATGTCTTTGCCCCCTCAAAGAATCCAATCACACCCACGACACATCGAGTCACATCATCTCTCAGGTACATGTGCATTTCTGCAATGAGAGGAGGGGCGTGCAGCCACAGTGAGGAAGTCACTCACGACACAGCATCAGCACACTGTCCAGAACAACTCATCCAAGGACACTCAGTAAAAATGTATTCACAGAACCTGCTGTGAATGGCAAGACTCGGTCACGTTATATTAATAATAGAAAAACCCTGTTCATGCTCTCTCCATACCTGATGTCTGAAGTCACACCCGCATGATCAACTGCTCACACTTCCTATTATGCTATAATATGCAAAAAGCGAACAGAACAAAACAACAAAAGCAGCTTTTAACATATATCACAATTTCGAAATGTGGGAAGAATATAAAACAAAAACCGTTGTGTGAATAAAATGGTTATCAGTAACATCAGGACATCAGGACAGTGTTATCTTTTTTTTTTTTCTTAAACATTATTGCACAGAAATTTCTTATCACATGTTCTTCAATCCTTATGTCTTTCCCTAATGTGAGTAAGTGCTGTGGATAAAATACAAACGTAGAAAATAACAGCAGCATGATTTGTCAAAATTAATCCCTATAATTTAATAAGAAAAATGGCTATAAACAAAATAAGTGCTCTTTCTACTGTACTGATTTAAAAAATATTGTTTTAATGTCGTGAAGGTCCTCAAAGCTAATTCCAGGCTGCGCTGATACCTCCTGCCATCTACCAGAACCTGGAGATGCAGACCTCAGAGGCAAGTCCTCTTTCAGAAGCTTTTCCGCTTTGGTTTTGGGTGCAGACTAGACTTTGAGGGGCAGCCAGCCAACTGACCTGACAGGCTGACCTCCTCATCCACCAATCTACACGTACACGGGCTGGCAGCCCCCGGCCTGCGCCCCCAGGGCTGGACCCACCGAAGCCGGCTGCTCAGCCTCCATCACAGCTTCAGACACTGCAGGCTTGGGGCACCGGAACGGGTGGCCATTGTCATCGAAGAACCTCCGGAAGGTGAACTCATAAAAGGCATGCTCAGGGTGCCGGCTGCCCGCAGGGCCCAGCGCATCCCAGGCTTTGGAGCTGTCCTCACTGCCGTCCTGCCAGGGGCCCTCCTCATCTACTGGGTCAAAGTTGGATGTGTCCATGGGGTGGCTGATGGTGGGCACATAGGGGGCTGGCTGCCTCCGGATGTCACTGGAGAAGTCGATGGCGCCCAGGAATGGGTGGGCCTTCAGATCATCGGCCCCGTTGCGGCCTAACCGGTGCTCAGCTGCACAGCACAGCTTGGCGATGAGGTCCCGGGCCTCAGGGCTCAGCTCCACCTGCGCAGGGATGTGCAGCGTGCTCTCCCAGTTAATCACCTGCGGGGACAACACACCCAGTGTTCCTTCCTCCTCACTCTTGAGATCAAAGAGGGCCTTTATGGGACAGGGTGTTAAAGAACATGATTGTTTCTGAACATCACTAATCATTAGGGGAATCCAAATCGAAACCACAATGAGGTATCACCTCACACAAGTCAGAATGACCATCATCAAAAAGCTGACAAATAATAAAGGCTGAAGAGGGTGTATGGAGAAAAGGGAACCTCCTACACTGTTGGTGGGGATGTAAACTGGTGCACCACTCTGGAGAACAGTATAGAGGGTCCTTAAAAAACTAAAATTAGAGTTAGTATATGACCCAGCAATCCCACTCCTGGGCATAAATCCAGACAAAACTCTAATGCAAAAAGATACATGCACCCCTGTGTTCACAGCAGCACTATTTACAATAACCAAGAAGCAAACTAAATGTCCATCAACAGATGAACTGATAAAAGATGTGGTCTATATATACAATGGAATCCTACCCAGCCATAAAAAAGAACAAAATAATGCCATTTGCAGCAACATGAATGAACTTAGAAATTGTCATACTAAGAGAAGTAGGAAGACAAATACCATATGATATAGCTTATAGTGGAATCTAAAATACAAGATGAACTTATTTATAAAACAGAAATAGACTCACACACATAAAAAACAAAGTTATGGTTAGCAAAGGAGAGAGGGAGGGATGGAGGAACAAATTAGAGGAGTATGGGATTAACAGATACACAACACCATACATAAAGCAGATAACAGGGGCAGACTGGATAGCATAGAGAATTATATTCAATATTACACAATAACCTATAATGGAAAAGAATCTGAAAATATAATCTAAATTACTTTGCTCTACATCTGAAACTAATACTGTAAATCAATTATACTTCAATAAAAATAACTTTAATTTTTAAAAGATTTTGATAGTTTCACAATAGGAGAACCAAACAGACGTAGGAGGATCTGAGGCAGCTACAAATGGCCAGTGTGGTTTCAGCAGGAGCCCACAGTCTGAGGCACAGGGTAAGGGGGCCACCCCCAGACAGCAGTGATCAACAACACAAACCAGCCATCCGGATGCTCTACTAAGGGCTTATTTACTCCTGGAGTCAGAACAAAGTAAGGTCAATGTAACTGGGAGTTGTTCGGAGGTGCAGGGGCTGGTGTGGGCTTCCCCAGTGGCCTAGCAATAAATAATCTGTCTGCAATGCTGGAGACACAGGTCTGATCCCTAGGTTGGGAAGATCCAGTATTCTTGCCTGGGAAATCCCATGGACAGACGAGCCTGGTGGGCTACAGTCCATGGGGTAGCAAAGAGTTGGAGACAACAGTGCACATGCACAACACAGATATAGAACTCAAAAGAAAAAAACATAAAGCAAAAATCTTCATGAGGGACATCCCTGGTGGTCCACTGGCTAAGACTGTGCTCTCAATGGAGGGGGCCAGGGTTCAATCCCTGATCAGGGAACCAGATCCCACATGCTGTAACTAAGACCTAATGCAGCCAAATAAAAAAAATAAAATATATATATTAAAAAAAAATCTTTGTGACATTCAATTTGGCAATGATTAAAAAGCATAGGCAATAAAAGAAAAAAAACACATAAAAGTCTTCATCAAAATTTAAAACTTTTGTACATCAAAGAACCCTATCAACAGAGTGAAAAGACAAACTTATGGAAAGGGAGAATGTATTTGCAAAGTATACATCTGATAAGAAATTAATAAGCAGAATACATAAAAAACTACAACAACAAAAACCCAAACAACCTAATTTAAAAAGGGCAAAGGATTTGAATAGACATTTCTCCAAAGAAGGTATCTACACATGCCCATAAAAATATGAAAAGAAATTCAACATCATTTGAACATCAGGAAAATACAAAATCAAAATCACAATGAGACTGATACCACCTCACACCCACTAGGATAGCTACTATTAAAAAATAATAATAAATGTTAGCTAGGATATGGAGAAATAGGAGCTTCAGTATACTGTTGGTGGGAATGTAAAATGGTGCAGTCATATGGAAACAGTACGGGGGTTCCTCAAGAAGTGTCAACACAGAAAGATGCTATGACCCAGCAATTCCACTCCTGGGTATGTATCCAAAGGAACTGAAAGCAGGGAGCAACTTACATACATACTTATGTGCATAGCAGCACTACTCACAAGAGGCCAAAAGGTAGAAACAACCAAAACGTTCATTGCCAGATGATGGATAAATAAAATCGAATGTTATTTACATACAGTGGAGTATTTATTATTCAATATTACATACAATGTAGCAGTATTTAGCCTTAGAAAGGAAGGACATTCTGACATAGGCTCCAACAGGGATGAACCTCGAGGATGTTATGCTGATGAAGTCACTGAGGCAGAAAAGGAAAAATACTGTATGATTCCACTTATATGAAGTCCCCAAGAACAGGCAATTCATAGAGACAGAAAGTAGAAGAGTGGTTACAGGAGCAAACGGGAGGGAAGAATGGAGTTATCATTTAGTGGGTGAAGTTCTATTTGGGATGGTGAAAATGGCTGGAAATAAGTACTAGTGAATGTACTTAATGCCACTGATTATACTATTAAGTGTAGTTAAAATGGTAAAATTCATCACATTTTTTAAAACTAGGTGATTATCATGCTGGCAAATTACTAACTAGAAAAAAATTAGTAATTAGTTCCAGCAATTCAATTAGGATATAAGATAATACCAAGTTCCAATTTTATTTTTACTGGAAAGAAACGGGGCCTTAATTGGGCATTTTTTAAATTAAGAAGCCATCATAATAACTATTACTAACATTTCCGGGTCTACCACAGACTCGGGTATGTGAATACATCCTACAATAGTCAGTGTTATAAGAGCACTGTTTTGAGATGTTCCAAAAGTTTCATCAGATTCTCTACTCAATCTTTCTTAAGGAATCAAATTAATTGCTTCAGAGAACAAAAGGCCACCATTCTAAAACTGACTACTGAGTATTATTACTTAACAGGATAATCTTTTAATTAGTTGAAACACAAAACGTGCGTAAGTGGCTGGGCCCACAGCTCTTACATTATGCCGACAGTACAGGCATAACGTCCAAACCAACCAACTCATCTCCTCAGGGCCACGCGGTTCAGACCGGGCCCTGCCCGCCGGCCCAAACGTGCGGTCACGGTGCCTCTCCCGCGTCCAGGTTCACACGCACGTCACAACTGAGCTCTGACCTTGGGCCTTTACTCACGCAAATTAAAAAACCTAACAGGAAGTAACAAAAATACCTGAAAACTCCTCACTTCATACAGCTGACACTCCTGCACTACCCGGAACAAAAGGCCCAGTGTCAGCCAGAGACCCCAGAGCTCCTCAGAGGCCCGTGCGCGCCTCGTTACCTTCAGCTGGGTCTCCGTGGGCGTCGGCGCCAGGAACGGCGGCTGGCCCACCAGCATCTCGAAGAGAATCACGCCGACACTCCACCAGTCGCAGAGCTGGGTGTAACCTGAAAAACAGCGGGGCTCAGCTCGCACCAGCGCTCCGTTCAGCGAGGGGCGGGAGAGCTGCCGCGCTTCACGGGGCTCGCACGTCACGCCCCGCGTCACGCCTCCGTGGCGCACGCGTGACGTCACTGCTTCCTGCACAGGGGCCGGGAACAGACGGCTGAACAGACGGCTGGAAAAAGGCTGCCTGCCGAAGGTCACAGGCTCCACGTGGCAGGAGTGTGGGCACAAGTGTTTTCTGATTTTATAGCATTAGTCTATGATAAACACGGGATGCTCTTATAATAACATCTTTTAAATTTAAAAAGTTACTGTTATTGTTAATAACAATACTAAACCAGGAATTTAAGTTCTTAAAGGACACAGACACAAATTAAACGCGTAGAAACTAGGGACTTCCCCGGGGGTCCGGTAGTTAGGGCTGTGTGCCTGGCACAAGTTGGACCCCTAGTCAGAGAGCTAAGATTACACAGGCTGAGACGCAGCCAAAAAAAAAAAAATGTAGAAACCAAAAAGCAGAAGTGCTGTGACCAGAGGTCAAGTAAGGCCAGTGCTGAGGCTCCCTGGGGAGCTTTTAGAAGAGGGGAGGAAACTGTGGCAAAGGTAATAGCTGCCCCTGCCCTGCTCCTTGGGGGCACTGACCAGTCCCCTCACACCCTGCAGGGCTCCCACAGCCCAGGCTCCAGCAGGACAGCCTCGTAGGGTATCAGAGAAGGCTGATCTTTGATTCTGTCCCATGTCCCAGTCTGAGCCCCACTCTGGTCCCGCTGTCACCGAATTCTTGCTAAGTGTGACCTGTGGCCCCTATCTGCCTGGACGTGGAGGCTCTGCTGGGCTGCTGCCCAGAGCAGGGTTGGGGGAGACCAGTGAACCCCCTTGCAGACCAGCACCCACCCCCACTTTGAAAGGACAGAGAAGGTGGCCTGTACTGGACAGTGAGGTCAACACGCCCAACAGCTCTGGAGGTACTGCCCTTATACATGCGTCCCTGAGAGACTGGCAACCTGCCATGAGGCACACAGCTCATAGAAAACACAGTGAGGACAGAGCCTGCTGGCTCCAACGGTGGAAACCGCAGGTGAGGACAGACAGTCGGGTGATCTTCGGGTTTCTTACAGGAAATCAGATCCATGCACACTGCTGCTAGGGACCCCCACAACTGACCATCAGAGGTGCTTCTCATGCTGGTCAAGTGCCTGCTGGATGGGCTGGAGCACCCCATCCCTGAGGCTTACCTCGAAGGGACCTCTGGACCAGTGGGGAGAACTAGAGACACAGGGAAGGTCTGCATTCTCACACCCACTGACCAGGGAAGATGGTGCGCCCCAGTGAGCACCCCGAATCCAGTCCTGACCCTCAAACAACTCCTCTGGGCTCTAGGGAGCAAGCCCACCATGCAGCCAGCTCATCATTTCCAGCCTAAGGAGGAGCAGGTAGAGATGCCAGGCCAGCTCCCGAGCAGAGGGGGATACACTGGAGGTCTGTCTGCTGACAGAAGCCCATCTCAGGCTCCCGTGGGGAGACACAAGGGGACACTGAGACTCTGAAAGGGGGAGCTGGGACCCTCGGAGATCACCCAGCTTGGGTGCACAGCCAAAGCACACACCTTTCCGGAGGAGCACTTCTGGGGCAATGTAGTTTGGGGTCCCAACCAGGGAGTGAGCCAGACACCGCTGGTGCTGCCTCCGTGCCCTCTGCTCCAGGGTCTTGAGCCGGTCTCCACACCGGCAATTAGACACGTCGTCCCAGAGGTCGCTGGGCTCCATGCTGTCCTGCCGGGAGTGACTCCCTATCACCCAGGAAGCAGGGTGGGGAGAAAAGAGAACAGAAAACAAAGTCAATTTTCAGTCTTCAACAATGAAATAAACCCAGAGCTTCAAAAGGAAAAGTAACCTGACCCAGCTCCTGACACAGTGAGAGAGAGAGTCCCCTGGCAGACCCCAGAATGACTGTGGTCCCGGGCCTCAGACCCAAGCATGAGGTACACACGTGCCTCAGGACAGGAGCCACGGCAGGGGCTGTGCCCTGTGCTGGGGGCTGTGAGCTGGCACATAGAGCTGGGTGACAGTGTGGGGCTGGGTAACACTGTGGGGCTGGCAAGACAGGCTCAGAGACAGTGAGGTGGCATTCCCAGCGCCTTTCTGGCCCATCCCAAAGGCTAACACCACCTGTTTGTCAGACATGTTTTGAGACAGGCATTGAAAAGATTGAGGATTTCAAAAATGTGGACACAGATGATTTCAATGCAAAAAAATAAAAAGGAATGAATCAAATGATTTAGAACTAGTTTTGAGTTAAAAAACAGAAGTCTGAACTGTAGTAATAAAATAACTAGTTCAAGAATTCAAGCCAGGGCTTCCCTGGTGGTCCAGTGGTTAAGAATCCTCCTGCCAATGCAGGGGACACAGGCTTGAGCCCTGGCCAGGAAGATCCCACATGCTTCAGAGCAACTGAGCCTGTACTCTAGAGACCATGCTCTACGAGAGAGGCCACGGCAAGGAGAAGCCCGTGCACTGCAAGGAAGAGTCGCCCCCACTCCTGGCAACTAGAGAAAAACCCTTACAGCAACAAAGACCCAGAACAGTCAAAAATAAATAAATAAATAAACTTAAAAGGAAAAAAAAAAAAGAATTCAAGCCACAAATAAGATGATAACCAGCTACTTCTCATTTTTCTGAGTGGTGAAACTACAGGAGGTACAGTTAAGCTGGACCCACAGCCAGGTCTGCACCTGCAAGGAGACTCAAGGGGGTGTAAGAGTGGGCTCCCCCAGAGGCCAGGAGGCTCGTTTTAACAGGGCATATTGATGGTTCCTCAGAAGGGCCCCAAGATACCCTATGGCCTACTGTTCTCGAAACGTTTTAGTAAGACTTGAAGCCACTAACTTAAAAACAAACACCTCACACATCAGAGTACTTCTTCATAGAGAAAATGGTATCACACCAAATTATGAAATCACACGGGGACAGGATGGGGTGAGGAGGGGAGGCCGGAGGCAGTACCTTTCTGGTAGTATTTGGAGTTGTGGGTCCACCTGAACCCAGTGCAGAGGCCAAAGTCTGTCAGCTTGATGTGGCCGTCAAGGTCTATAAGGATGTTGTCGGGCTTGATGTCCCGGTGGATGAAGCCCATCCTGTGAACGCTCTCGACGGCCAGCGTCAGCTCAGCAATGTAGAAACGCGCCAGGTGTTCAGGGAACACCTCCATGCGGATGAGCAGGCTCATCATGTCCCCACCCGGGATGTAGTCCATCACAAAGTACAGGCTGTCCTTGTCCTGGAAGGAGTAGTAGAGCTTGACCACCCATTCGTTGTCCGCCTCTGCCAGGATGTCCCGCTCTGCCTTGACATGGGCCACCTGGTTGCGGTTCAGGACATCCTTCTTTCTTAGGGTCTTCATGGCATACAGTGCATGCGTGTCCACCTTGCAAGCCAGGCACACCTCCCCAAAGGCGCCAACACCCAGGGTCTTCACTTTCACAAACATGGACTTGTCCATCTTGGCCCGCTTGAGCCTATTGTAATTGGACTCCTTCTGGTAGAGAATCTTCCTCATCTGCTCCTGCTCAGCCTCACAGAGCCCAGCCTGTGCAGGAGGAAATAGGACAGGGTCACACTGGACGGGCCCCATTGGGGCAGGAGGGACGGGACAGAACAGGGTCACACTGGACGGGTCCCATGGGAGCGGGAGGCCCCAGTGGGAGGGCACACCATGATCTGTTGAAAGGAGAGTGCAGAAGAACCGGGCCAATGCCACAAGTGAGAAATGACTGTTGGTTCTCTACATCCACAGTCACAGATCTAGAATCAAAAGGGAAGATATAAAAATAAGGAGTTCTTTCTCCAGGTTGACTTTTAGGCTCTAAAAACTAAAGACAACTTGTATTACTAAAAACTTGTGGGAAAGGGGACCATAAAATTCCTAGAACTCTAAAAGCAATGTAATAATTTAATGACAGTTCAGGGGAAAATGGGAAAACAAAAAGACAAGTCAATGAAAATGGAACAGCATTTTCACTGGGATCCGATCTTATTTTTGGAACTTCTTAGAATCTGAAATTACCATAGCATTTTAATATAAATGATTTCATTAATAATTAACGGTCTCTAACAGCTCAGTGTCAACTAGCATATACTTCAAACATTCTTTAATAACTATAGACTTCAGCAAGAATGAACTGAATCACTACTAGCTATACTTCTCTTTAAAAATCCCACAATGTCAATGTGTAAAACGTCAAGTTTTCTTTCTCCTCTTTCAAAGTGTTTCTTTACCAGTTGGAGAGCCTTGATGGATTTGCTCCCCGGAAAGGACACGCCATAGAAGCAACGCGTTCGTTCAGCGGGGGCACATCCACACAGCCCTCCCCACCCCAAGCCGGGACAGGGGACATGGTGCGGGGGGCTTCTCCCACTGGAACCTCAACACCAAGCGTGCCCTGTGCCCACCTTCGCCATCTCCTGCTCCAGCTGCAGCCGGCGTGCCACCTTCTGCTGGTGGGTCTTGAGCACGTTCTCCACGTGCTGCTCCATGAAGAACTTGAAGGCCGACGGCGAGTAGCTCTTGATGCGCGACTCGCGCCTGTCCTCGTCGCGGCTGCCCCTGCGCACAGGCACCGGGGATGTCTGGATCTGCTTCCGGTCCCTGCCAGCCCTGTCGGCCTTGGCAGCCCCGGGGCTCGTGGGGCTGCCATCGGGGGACTCGGCGGCAAGGCCGCCCCGGAGGCCCTGCTGCAGCCCAGCGCACAGCCCATCCACGTCGAGCGGCTCGGCTCGAGCCTGCGGCCGCAGCAGGTGCCGTGGATAGGGCGGGGGCCGGCCCCGCGCCTCGGCGCCCCCTACAAGCTCGTCCGCGGGCTCCGGGCCGTCGGGCGGGGGCGCCGGCGCCCAAGCAGGGTGCGAAGGCCCCACAGCTGTCTGGGGCTCAGGCCGCAGCACGCGCACGCTCCGCACCGGGTGCAGGATGCGTGCGGCCGTCACAGCCGTCACGGCGTTGGGCGGGGGCGCGGCGCTGCTGAACGAGCCGGTGCGGCTGGGGCCCGGCTTGGGCAGCGAGTCCCGTCGGGCCAGGCCAGCTCCCGGCCAGGCCGGCGCGCCCGGCTCGAAGCGCTCGGCGCCCAGGCCGGTGCGCGCGGGGGCGGCTAGGCTGGGCGGTGCGCTGTCGCCGGCGAATGCGGCGCCCCGGGGGCCCCCCGCGTGTCCCTGGTGCGGTGGCTTGGGGTGCGGGGCCGGAGCATAGGCGGCGCCGGGGGCCGGGAAGGGGAGGCCGGTGGGTGGCACCGGCACGGCTGCGCCCTTGGCGGCCAGCCCCGCGTACGCGCCGGCCTCCGAGGCCGCCTTGCTTTGGAAAGAGGGGCTGCGCTGGACGCCGTAGCCCAGGGGCTCCGCGGGCACCAGCAGCGGGGCTCTGTAGTGCGCGCCCCCGGGGCCCGCGAGGCCCAGGCGGGCCGCCTCCCCAGCAGTCGTATAGCCCTTGGACGGATGCGGACGGCAAGGAGGCCCAACGCCAGCAAAGAGGAAATCCGGGTACGGGCGGGGCGCTTCCTCCAGGGTGGTGGGGCCCTCGAAGGCCGGCCCGGCCACCTGCGCGAAGGGCGGGAAAGGCTCGCCTGCTGCTTCGAAGCTCGGCCTCCGCGGCCCGGGGGCCGGCGCCAGGCCCTTCCCTGTGGGCAGAGACGGAGAGAGGCGGCGTTAGAGGGCCGCGGGCAGAAGGCCCTGCGTCGCTGGTCGGGTACCTGCCCAACGCAGGAGCCCCCCGCAGAGCCCCCCAGGCGAAGATTAAGCCCCCAGGGCTGGGGCAGGGGGGGGATGAGCTGCCACACAGACCCCGAGATCCCAAGGGTCTGGACGTGGTGGCAGCGAGGCGCTGCTTAATGGCGTTCCTCAATCAAGAGAAAAGGAACGTGTTCTCACCGCTTTCACTCTGCATTTCTCAGTGCCTGAGAGGTGGTTAAATTCACCCACAGTGAAAATACATTTTTCTATTCTTTTAATTCTGTCAGTTTCTACTTGATATATTTTGAGGATATGATAAATACACTTTTGAAATGTTATGCCTTCAAAAAGAAGAAAAGGGAAACTTTCATCTCAAGGAAGGTACAATGTATTTAATACAAAGTTCCTCACTCAGCAGATGTACTGGGTTTATCCAAGGTCTCCAGGGAAAACTCCTTCTGGTCAATACCCTGAATCTCTATTAGCCCCCAGGGGCCTCAGGTCCCCAAAATGGCTCCATCTGCTCTACCCAGGAAGAGAAACACCCACTGACTAGCAGGCAGGGGTGCTGAAGCGACTGGCCCTCCCCAGGAGCACGGGGTGGGGTGGGGTGCGGTGGGGAAGGTTCCCTCCCTCCCCAGGGGTATAGGGGGAGTGGCTTTCCCACACCTCTGCCTGAGGCCCCGGACTCTGGAGTCACCTGCTGCCGTACAGCCTGCTCTCCAAGCCCACAGAATGGGTAACAAGTGTGTTTTAGAATCAGTGAAATAAGCCTCCCCTTAAGACTCCCTCAGAAGTCCAGAAGAACCTGCTGAGTGGTCTAATTTTCATTTTGAATTCTGTTTCATGAACAGAACAACTCCACAAACTCCCAGAAAGGAAGGATCCAGCTAAGTGTTAATCTGTCCCCACCCTGGGGGACAGGATGTCGGGCAGGGCAGGTTCAGTCCCTGTGCCTCCACTCCTGTGAGGGAGGTGGGCAGCACGATGGCCACGAGGTCCTCTCCCCAGAGCCGCCTCTCCATAACACCCAGCGTGCTCACCTGGTGAGGTCTGCTTGACAACCCGCACGATCTGCTCCTTGCCTGGTTCCAGGTAGCCCATCTTACTGATGAACTCCAGAGCAGCCTCGATGCTGCGGCTGCCGGTCTGCTTGAGGGCCCTGCCCGCCATCTCCTGGAGAGGGGAGCACAGAGACATTAGCTGGGGGCCTGGGCATGGGTCCCCCTCCATGTGAAGCTTCCAGGGACAGCCTTTCTGTCCTGCACCTGCCTCCAAGCCAGTGGAGCCAGAACAGCTAGGGACTTGTCTTGGGGTTGATGAACCTCACTCACACTCAGTTTAGTCACTCAGTCTTGTCCTACTCTTTGTGAGCCCATGGACTGCAGCATGCCAGGCTTCCCTGTCCTTCACCAACTCCTGAAACTTGCTCAAACTCATGTCCATCAAGTCAGTGATGCCATCCAACCATCTCATCCTGTCATCCTCTTCTCCTCCTGCCTTCAGTCTTTCCCAGCATCAGGGTCTTTTCCAATGAGTCAGTTCTTTGAATCAGGTGGCCAAAGTATTGGAGTTCAGCTTTAGCATCAGTTCTTCCAATGAATATTCAGGACTCATTTCCTCTAGGATGGACTGTTTGGATCCCCTTGCAGTCCAAAAGACTATCAAGAGTCTTCTACAATACCACACTTCAAAAGCATCAATTCTTTGGTGCTCAGCTTTCTTCATAGTTCGACTCTCATATACATACATGACTACTGGAAAAACCACAGCTTTGTTGGCAAAGTAATGTCTCTGCTTTTTAATATGCTGTCTAGGTTGGTTACAGCTTTTCTTCCAAGCAGCAAGCATCATTGTAATTTCATGCCTGCAGTCACCATCTGCAGTGATTTTGGAGTCCCTCAAAAATGAAGTCTGTCAGTGTTTCCATTGTTTCCCCATCTATTTTCCATGAAGTGATGGGACCGGATGCCATGATCTTAGTTTTCTGAATGTTGAACTTCAAGCCAACTTTTTCACTCTCCTCTTTCACTTTCATCAAGAGGCTCTTTAGCTCCTCTTTGCTTTCTGCCATAATGGTGGTGTCATCTGCATATCTGAGGTTATTGATATTTCTCCCTGCAGTCTTGATTGCAGCTTGTGCTTCATCCAGTCTGGCATTTCGCATGATGTACTACCCTGCATGTAAGTTAAATAAGCAGGGTGATAATATACAGCCTTGATGTACTCCTTTCCCAATTTGGAACCAGTCCATTGTTCCATGTCCAGTTCTAACTGTTACTTCTTGACCTGCATACAGATTTCTCAGGAGGCAGGTCAAGTGGTCTGGTATTCCCATCTCTTGAAGAATTTTCCAGAGTTTGTTGTGATCCACACAGTCAAAGGCTTTGGCATAGTCAATAAAGAAATAGATATATTTCTGGAACTCTCTTGCTTTTTCGATGATCCATCGGGTGTTGGCAATTTGATCTCTGTTTCCTCTTCCTCACACACACTGACCCCACCCAGATCTTGATGGTGGGCCTGGAAGACTTTGTGTTCTGCTCCTCCTGAGAAAACTTCTGTAACTGGAAGGAGATATTCCTGTCTGGTCTGTGGAAGTCAGAGAACCAGCCTTCCCCCACACCAGGGAGGAAGCCAGGGGAAGGCCTACAGTGGGTGAGAGAGCATGGGCCACCAGGACAGGCCTGGCAGGACAGCCCCCCTTCCCAGAACAATCCCCGAAGGACAGCTCCCCCCTACCCCACAGCAATGCTGCCAGGATGAGTTTCCGGGGAAGAGGGACATAGGAGGGAGAGGAACCAGGGACTGTCCTCATGCCAGATGAGGGCACACAGCCAGCTCTTCAAGGACAGCAGGATGTGGGCAGACGGTGGAGAAAAGGTATTCTTGGCTAGTAGTCATTCAGAGCAGGGTAAGGGAAAACATAAAACATTCAACTGTCCTGAAACTTCTATTCTCTTCACATGTCCCTTTGTTCAGAAATGAGCATGACAACACCTGCAGCCTCATGTGCACAGGCTCAGCTCTGCCCCTAGAATCTTGGTGGCCTGCAGTCTGCTCCAGGGAGCAGGATCAGGCCAATGCCAGCCCCCAGACTCTGCTGGAGTTCCAACATGTGAGCAAACAGCCTGGATGCTCAACCCCAGCAACACAGCTGGACAGCCCAGAGGATCATAATAAGTAATAAAGTACGGTTGTTCTTCAGCCGCTGAAACTCCTGGGATGGTTTGTTACATAACAGTAGATAGTCGGTGACTACTTTTACTGCAGGTATAACCCGAAAAACATGTCCAGCTATTAACTTTACCTCAACTCTGAATGGTTGGGTTTGCTAAATAAATTCAATTTGTTAAGGTCAGTTTTATGGAAAGTTAAATTTACAGATATTTAAGATAATCACAAACAGAGATTTAACCAAGAAATAATATTTCACCAGAAAATGAGAACATTATTACAATATTGATTACTGGTGTGATGAGTAAAGCTTAAGAACCTTAAAAATGTATTTTTATTCCAGTGTATCTCATAGGTTATTCCAGTTGTTCTGTTAGGAGGCTGATTATAAAGCACCAACTTTGCTTCTATTTGTCATATTCTGGCTGCACAGTCAGCAGGAAGTACTGCTTTCTACATTGTCTTGCAACTTCACAGTCCCTCAAATAAGAATTTTGGTTGGATTCATATTTAACTACAAAACGATTAGTGTATCTCCATGATTTGTTCTTAAAGAAGCACTACACTCTTGTATACGGTTGTTATGGTAACTTAGGTCCAACCTCTTTTGAAGAAAAACACATCTGTTTCTTTGAGTAATGAATTCATGTGGAATTTGAATTCATTCTTGTTGGGAACTCTGGTTTTCATGACGTAGATTCAGTCTGTCTCAGCCCACAGTACCGGAGGAAGAACTAGGAGGTGACAGGCTAGTGTGAGTAGCAGGACCCCAGGCCCAGGGTGCACATGTGGGCAGCAGGGGATGGGGAGACAGGCACCGTGGGGGGGACCGCCTGATCAGTGGGGACAAGTCTGCACCTGGAGACGGGGGCAGCCGGCAGAACAGAAGCACCACTGCAGGTTTCATCACCAGTGACGAGCCAGCGTCAGCTCCTGGGACTGAGCGGGCTGAGTGTGGGGGAAGACCACGGACAGACAACTACTGCTATCCAGTCCTGCCATTCGGACGTCTCCCTGCCAAGAGTCCTCAGGCCTCCTCACCAAGCATCCTTGTCACAGACCTTAGCACTCCAATCCACACTTTGTAAATGAGCAGCTGCTGTGTCTCGTGTGTGTCCACAGTAGCCCCTGTGCAGCCGTGGTCCCACTGCACAGGGGACAGTCAGCCCACGGGCGACCAGGGGCAGGGATGTCACGATGCAGATGTCATACAGATGCTTCCTTCCCTCCATCAAGACGGGCTTCCAGAGACTGTGCATGTGTGGGGGCTCCCGCTGCGTGTCAGCACATGTATCCTTTTCTTGATCTACAGATACACGTGACACATGTGGTCTGCTGTGCATGACCTGGCTGCACAGATGTTCCTTGTCACAGGGAAGCGCTGATCTCAGGCTGGTCCTGTGCCCACAGGTGGCAGACTGAACCCTGGACAGTAACTGGTCATCCACGGCAGAGCATGGATGTTTTCTCTAAGAAAACAACCGAGTGACCCCAGGTGGGGCAGTCTGTACACCAGGAGGCTCCACCCTAGGCCAGGAATTTCAAAATGTAGGCCACTGAGGAGTTAACAGAGTTCCAAAGATGACAGAACATTCTATTTAGTAACACCTGCCGAAGCTCCACGAGAAAATGTTCCAGTCAAACTTTCTACTAGCACTGCTCCCACTTTAAGATGCCCTTAGAAAGTGCCATTAACACCCCTGATGGAGAGTCTGTATGGAGAGGCTGTTGACAAGTTTCTAAAGAACTTGGCAGGATGCCAGTGGAGTGAAGGCGTGCAGAGGGCTCTGTACCTAAGCCCTGTCCTGCCTGCCAGTCACCCCAAGAAATGAGCACTGCCAGCCAAGTATCAAAGATGGAAAAGGCGAGACTAAGATGGATGACTGCAGCCATGAAATTAAATGATGCTTGCACCCTGGAAGGAAAGCTATAACAAACCTAGACAATGTATTAAAAAGCAGAGACATCATTTTGCCAACAAAGGTCCATATAAGTCAAGTTATCTATGGTTTTTCCAGTAATTATGTACATATGTGAGAGTCGGACCATAAAGAAAGCCAAGTGGCAAAGAACTGATGCCTTTGAATTGTATTGGAGAAGACTCTATAGAGTCCCTTGGACAGCAAGGAGATCCGACCAGTCAGTCCTAAAGGAAATCAACCCTGAATATCCACTGGAAAGGCTAGTAGAAAGCTGAAGCTGAAGCTGCAAAACTCTGTCTACCTGATGCGAAGAACTGACTCAATGGAAAAGACCCTGATGCTGGGAAAGGAGAAGGAGAAAAAGAGGGCAGCAGAGGATTAGATGGTTGGATGTCAACACCGGCTCAATGAACCTAAGTCTGAGCAAACTCTGGGAGATAGTGAAGGACAGGGAAGCCTGGTGTGCTGCAGTCCATGTGGTAGCAGACTCAGACACGACTTAGTGACTGAACAATAAGAAGGGAGATGAGCAATTTACTCAAAATCACAACGATGACAAGGACGGGGTGGAGGGAGAAGAGCTCGGAGAACTCGCGTCTGTTATAGAGCAACTGATGCCAGCACTGTCACAGTCCCCTCTCCCCTCTGGGTGCTGGGGAGGAGTCCCCACTTGCAGGTTCTCACCACCCACCTGCCGGCCACCTGGGCCAGTTACAGCAGCTGTGGTGGCAGGTGAAGTCGGGCTGCTCTGGGGCACCACGTCAGTCCCACCTGGACAGGATTAGTCGCTCTGACTTGAAACCAAAGGATGTTCTCACTTCTTACACTGAGCAATGTGCTCAAGGGAATACTTATTACCTTACAGAAGCAAAAATTAGCGTGTGCTATAATTCTAAAATCTATGCAGAGACTGATTTTCTGTAGACAAGCTCTAAAACAGGCAGGAAAGGTAATGAAAGGCTGTAAGTGACACAAGACCTGACCTTGGTAAAGGCCATATCAGAATCCTGTCTCACAGATGCCCTTACAAGTTGTGTTGGAATGTTCTGTTATTTACTCTTTGAAATGTCCCTTTCCTTGTCCTTCCACTAAATGTAAACAGATCATTTTAAAGTTAAATAAGGAAGTGGGATTAAAACACTAAATAATTTAGAGGAAAAAAACAGATAAGAGAAAACAACTATTTTTTTGTCCTCACCACAAGGAATCTTAACCACTGGACTTCCAGGGAAGGTGGGGTCTGTGACACAGCCGCCCGTCACTGATGGATGGAGAGGCCTGCTAACCTTCGGAGCCCAATGGGCAGCCTGCAGCACATGGATGCTGGGGCAGCAGCCAGAGGAGGGAGGCTCGAAGGTAGAGCGCCGCCCAGCACGCCCCCCCCATGTGGGATACACAGCTCATGGGGCTCCAGAGCTGTGGTGTGAGTGCCTGCCCCTCGGCCAGCACTGCCACGAATCGTACTTCTGAAGGAAAAGCATTCACTGAGCACTTTCTCAAGTCACCTGCCAGAAAGGCTTTCAGGCAGCAGGAGAGGCTGAGATCCCCAGCAACAATGCACTTTCACCCCTGGGGCAGAGTAACACAAAAAATGCTGCCGGCTCCAGGGACCCGGCACGACTGCTCTGAGTCCGAAGGTCCCATCAGAGCAGCAGACCAGATATTACCAGACCAATGAAGGAAGAGTGTAGTACTCAAAAAAAAAAAAAAAAAAAAGAATGTCTGCTCTGCTGAGTGGCTTTACAGATTCAATCAAATGAAATCTCCTTTCTCAGAAATTCACAAACACTTAATATTCCTTTTCTAGCTGAACAATGTAAACTAAACAAAGATCCAATCTGTTTTACAACAATTTAGCTTTGAAAGAAGAGTAGTGAAAATGTAATTTTTGGTTTCAAAATCAGGGCTTCTCTCTCCATTTCTGAGGAATGTGGAGCCTCCAGGAGTTACAGATGGCCTGTCATCCTCCAGGCAGGAAAGGCTAGCAGTTGATCTACAGCACACAGCAGTTTTGTCTTCATTCTCACAATTTCATAAGAACAACACTTAACCTATTTACATGTGATCTGACTCTGCACTGTTTTCAGAGCCCACAAAACCAATTACTTCACTCATTCAAGGATCCTGCTCTGTAGTTGGAAAAACACCTCACTAAAAATGCCCGAGTGCTGTCAGCAGGTGACACCTTCCCAACAGAAGAAAACTCCCCTCTTTACAGGAGCCATGAGGGGCATGGGGAAGAGTCACCCCTCAAGTAGCCTCCCTCCTCTGGACTGCCTCACTCCCAGGAAGCCCCCACTCCCAGGCTAGCGCATATGTACACAGACACATCAGAAAGGTCTCTGAAGGACTTCCCTGGTGGTCCAATTGTTAAGAGTCCGTCTTACAGTGCAGAGGACACTGCCTCGATCCCTGGTTCAGGAAGATCCCACGGGTAGCAGAGCAACTAAGTCCATGTGCCACATATACTTGAGCCCATGCTCCAGAGCCCCTAAGCCACAATTGTTGTGCCCATATGTCACAACTACTGAAACCCACGTGCTCTAGAGAAACCACCGCATGAGATGCCTGTGCACCCACAACGAAGAGTTGCCCCGGCTCGCTGCAGCTAGAGAAAGCCTGCACATGTCAATAAACACCAAGCACAGCCAAAAAATAAATAAATAAAAAATATTTCAGGAAAAAGGTCTCTGAAACCTTAGACACTCCCTCAACTCCTGACAGGTGTCCGCAGAACCGTAGCATCCAACAAGAAGGTGAGCAGTCAGTGTTATGTGGCAGCCTGGATAGGTGAGGAGTTTAGGGGAGAATGGATACATGTACACACATGGCTGAGTCCTTTTGCTGTCCACCTGAAACTGTCACGACGTTATTAGCCAGCTATACCCCAATACAAAATGTTTTTGGTACTAAAAATAAATTTTATTAGTGAGTCACTGTCCTGATACCGTCACCCTGGTGCCCGAGTGGGACAGTCTGCTCCACACCAACTCTCCCAGGAAGCTACTGCGTGCCTCTGTTTTGTTTTTAACTATTTGTTTTTACTTATTTTGCTGCGTCGGTTCTTGAGCTGTGGGCCTGGGATCTTTCAGTTGCGGCATGCGTCTGCTTGCAGCCTGTGTGTGAACTCTTGGTGGCTGCACACAGGGCTCAGTGCCCCAGGAGGGACGGAACCCAGGCCGCTGCACTGGGAGCGGGGAGTCTCAGCCCCGGGCCTCCAGGGAGGTCCCACAGTCCCTGCGTGGCCGCCTGTCCCGGGTGCGCCGGCTGTGTTCTGGGGACAGACGGGTCAGGAGGTTCAGCCTCCCAGCTGGAGGCAGATCCCATCTGAGTACCTGCTGGGGCAGCGGGCGCCCCCTGCGGACGTAGAGGAATCGCACGTTAGAAAAACAAAAGCTTGCAGTCTTTTTGCTTTGAATTTCTTATTTTAAATCTCAAAAAACTAATCTTCGTTGCTTTCTCATCGGCTCATCTGTCTAGGGGTCCAGGGCCCTGGGTTTCTCGTGAGCGGTGCCCTCGCTCCGACCCCGCCTCTCCGTCACGACGGCTCCGCCTGGACCTGCGGGCGCGGAGGCCCTCCGTCCACAGGCCGCTGGCCCGCGCGACCCCAGGGGCCTCCGGGCCGCGCCCCCACCTGCCCGCCGCCCTGCCCACGCGCCCCGTGGTCTCCATATTGGCGGCCACAGGCTGCGCGCCCCGCGCCCTCCACACGGCCGCGCCCTCCCGCCTGGACTCGGCCCCACACCCCTGGTCTTCAACTCAGAGGGGCCACCTCACCCGGCGACCCTGCGGTGCCCCTCAGCCCGCCTCCGCCCAGGACCCCACACCCCACAGCGGAGACTCCGCGCGCAGGCCTCGGGGACCCACCGACCCGACAGAAGACCACGGGGCCTCCTTCCCGGAGGAAAACACAAGGCTCTGCTTTCAGAGAGGCAGTGACCTCTTCTGGGACACATCATTTTGACCACGTATTAAAAAATAAGTGATAAAATACTTGTGGTAAGTGATAACGTATCAAGTCCCCTCTTGACTCAACTGGGTGCTTTGCCAATGGCTGCCCTTTGGTATTCCTCCCACCTAGGAATCCTTTTTTTCTTTCTTAATTGGAGTATCCTTGATTTATAATGTCAGTTTCAGGTGTACAGCGAAGTGATTCAATTATACATATACCTGTGTTATTCTTTTTCAGATTTTCTCACATAGGTTATCACAGGATATTGAGTTTCTTGTGCTATATGGTTAAGTCCTTGTTGGTTACCTATTTTACATATTAGTGTGTATATGTTACAAACTCCTGATTTATCCCTCCCCCCACCTTTCACCTTTGGTAACCATAAGGTTGTTTTGATATCTGTAAGACTCCTTATTTTGTAAATAAATTCATTTGTTATCTTTTTAAAAAATCAGATTCCAAATATAACCAGTGATTATGTACCTTTCTCTGACTTGCTTCACTTAATATGACAGTCTATAAGTTGCATCCATGTTGCTGCAAATGGCATTATTTCATTGTTTATGGCAGACACATATGCCATTGTGTGTGTATACACACACCACATCTTCTTTATCCATTCATTCACTGATGTACATTTAGGTTGCTGCTGTGTCTTGGCTATTGTAAACAATGCTGCTCTGAACACAGAGGTGCATATACCTTTCTAAACTAGTTTTTATATTTTCTAGATTTATGCCCAGGAGTGGGATTGCTGGGTCATGTAGTAACTCTATGTATAGTTTTTTAAGAAACTTCCATACTATTCTCCATAGTGGCTGCACCAGTTTACATTCCCACCAATAGCGTAGGAGGATTCTGTTTTCTCCACACCCTCTCTAGCATTTATTTGTAGACTTTCTGATAATGGGACATTCTGAACTCTGTGAGGGGGTAACTCACTGTAGGTTTGATTTGCATTTCTCTATTAATTAGTGATGCTGAACATCCTTTCATGTGCCTTAGGAATCTTTTTTAAAATTCTGTTCCCCCGTTTTGGCCGCACCTCACAGCATGTTGGATCTTAGTTCCCCAACTCTCGATTAAAGCCACACCTCCTGCACTGGAAGTGGGGAGTCTAAACCACTGGACTACCAGGGAAGTCCCCAGATAATAACTTTCGAACCAGATTTTTCTGAAAGCAAATGTACCCTCTAACCAGGCCAGGAAAAAGTCTGAGTTGGAAGGTCAGAGTGAAGGTAGAGTTGTTTTAAGTCATAAAGTAACACAATACACCAAACTGAGGGATTATTTCAGGAGCATTAAAATGGCAGTCCTTTCTGTTAGCAATTAACATAAATTAAATGCTGATGGGAACTTATGGGTACCCCAGTACTTCATTTTACTATATTTGTGTTTTAATGTACTGGAAACAGTACCCACTTCATTATTTCCTGCACTGCAATTATCACTAGTGTATTTTATCACAATGAGATCCCACCTGAATTCTGGATTATTTGCCTGATTTGTTTCTTTATATCACAACTGCAACAACAGCTCTTTTGTTTTTAAGTGACTTACAGGAGGTTTTCAACTCTGTAGTCAGCCTGGGTCTCTGCAATATCACACACTATTTCCCCGGGATGGCTGGCTCCTTCTGACCATCACAACCATCTCACCTGCCTGACAGGGGGCAGCAGCTGGCAGCGGATCTTGCTTCACATGCTCACAGAGAGAATGGTTGCGCCTCGGCTGTCACTTGCACTAACCACTCTGCACCCGTTGCTCACAGCCCTGGGCTGAAGGGGAGCAGCTCTCAACAAAACAAAGCTTATCACTCACAGGAGGGTCCCCGCACCCACAGGAGAGTTCCCCTATGGCCCAGAGGCTCCAGGAAGCCTGCAAGCAGCACCACTAGTCTCACAAACAGATCGTCTGAGAAATACAAGTTCTGTGGTAAGAAACTACAAGAGGGTTGACAGAGCTTTTAGAAGTAAATGGGGGAGTTGTTTCTCTTCTCCCAGGTCCCGGGACTCCAAGGCCAGGAGTGCATAATTAAGTTATTTCTAAAGAACTGAAGGTGCTCAAGCCCTCCTGAGGTGCCCTGAGCATTAACCCTGCTCAGTCCCCAAGGAGCAGAAGTGCCCGGCTTGTGTCCTCATTCACACAGCTCTGACTTCCACACAACAGGTGCTGGTAAAGCTCCTGCCTTCAGAAGCTGTTTCATGAGGCAAGGGCATTTTTACTGGTTACGTGTCACTGAACCCCACGCACAGCTCAGCATCACTAAGTGCACAGTTCCCATGTGTGTTTACATGTATTTGGTGCCTCCTCCCTGATAGCTCACTTGGTAAAGAATCCACCTGGAATGCAGGAGACCCCAGTTCAATTCCTGGGTCAGGAAGATCCCCTGGAGAAGGGATAGGCTACCCATTCCAGTATTCTTGGGCTTCCCTTGTGGCTCAGCTGGTAAAGAATCTGCCTGCAATGTGGGAGACCTGAGTTCGACTGCTGGGTTGGGAAGATCCCCTGGAGAAGGGAAAGGCTACCCACAGTATTCTGGCCTAGAGAATTCCATGGGCTGTATAGTCCATAGCGTCACAAAGAGTCGGACATGACTGAGCAACTTTTCACTTTCCCACCACTAACTGGAGACATCACACTGTTGCACCACTCTGATGATTTCTGAAGCTTTTTATTCTAGTCTTTCTCCTTTCTTTAACATAGTTACATCTCCTCCAACAGCGTATGTGCTATCTTTTAAAACAGGAAGAAAAAGAGTCAAAGAGCCAGTTCATGCTAATCAACCTTCCCCCCTCCCCCCACCGAGTTAAAAAACTCACAAGTTAAAGGAAGCCTGTCTTTTTCCCATGACAGCCCAGAATAAGCCAAATAAACCTTAACAGCGGCTATGTAGGAAAGCCTGCCAGTCCTCCCAGGGGCCACCCTCTGGGGAGAGCTCAGATCTCTGGATCATGCCGGAGAAGCAAAGTGGCTCATAGGACAGTTGCAGGGAGAAGGGGGCTTGTAGCCCAGACACCCCTCTCCAGGGACGTCTGCAGGGCTCCTCTGCACCCCAAATGGGCTATCCCTGGGCCGGCCCACAGGCAGCCTCTGGGGCCTGTACCCACCTGGTCACAGCCTGCATCCACCAGCTCCTGCAGCATCTGTCGGTTCACTTCTGTGGCAGCCGAGGTGCCCGACTCATTAGCAAAGGGGAGCAAGGAGTATCTGATCTCCCGCAGGGCTTTCTGGTATGGCCCGAACTTCGGGGCACTCCTCATCTGCTGCTGCCGGGCAGTGTCCTTGCCCCCCAGGACCTTGCCCCCCAGGACCTTGGCGTCCAGGGCGGAGTCACTGCCTGGGCCTGCAGGGGGCTGCTTCAGCCCCTCCCGGATCTCCTGCAGCCGCTGCCGGCTGTTCCCCGAGTACGTGGTGGTGGGGAAGGTCTTCGGCCGCATGGTCGGCCCAGGCTCCTCTGACCATAAATACAATCTTCTTAAAGCGTTTTATTGTTTAAGAGACAAGACCAACAGTATCAGTTAGCTGTAAACAGACTTTCACAACAGTTTTCTTTTGAAAGTGTCCTCTCCTTCCATTTTTGTAGTTCCTGCAGAGAACCAAACATTTTCCAGGGTCTTTATTTTGAAGATCATCTCCACCTGAAAAGGAAAATCAGAAGGTGTTCATTGGTGTTTCCCACATAATGTTAGCAGTACTTTTTGGTGGTGGTTTACTCACTAAGTTGTGTCCAACTCTTGCGACCCAATGGACTGTAGCCCGCCAGGCTCCTCTGTCAGTGGGATTTTCCAGGCAAGAATACTGGAGTGGGTTACCATTTTCTTCTCCAGGGGATCTTTCTGACCCAGGAATAGAACCCGGGTCTCCTGCACTGCAGGCAGATTCTTAACCAACTGAGCTATGAGAGAAGCCCCTTACCAGCATTGCTGGTGTTTCCCACATAATGTTAGCAGTACTTTTTAGGAATGGACAAACGCAACAACAAAAAAAACGAACAACCTAATCAAAAAATGGGCAGAAGACCTAAACAGACATTTCTCTAAAGAAGACATACAGATGGTCAACAGGCACATGTCAAGATGTTCAACATCATTAATTATTAGAGAAATGCACATCAAAACCACAATAAGGTATCACCTTACACTGGTCAGAATGGCCAACATCAAAATGTCTACAAATAACAAATGCTAGAGAGGGTACGGAGAAAAGGGAACGCTCCTACTCTATTGATGGGAACGTAAATTAATACAGCCACTGTGCAGAATTGTACGGAGGTTCCCAGGAAAACTAAAAATAGAGTTAATACATGATCCAACAACCCCACTCCTGGGCATATATCTGGAGAAAACTCTACTTCAAAATGATACATGCACCTCTATGTTCATAGCAGCACTATTTATTAATACAATTGCCAGAATATGACAGCAACCTAAATGTTCATCAACTGATGAGTTAATAAAGATGTGGTACATATACTCAATGAAATACTACTCAGCCATTAAAAAGAATGAAATGCCATTTGCAGCAACGTGGATGGACTTAAAGAGATTATCATATTAAGTGAAGTAAGTCAAACAGAGAAAGACTACTACCATATGACATCACTTATATGTGGAATCTAAAATATAACATAAAAGAGCCTATCTATGAAGCAGAAATAGACTCATAAGCATAGAGAACAGACTTGTGGTTGCCACGGGGGAAAGTTGGGAGGGGGAGTGTCGGATTAGGAGTTTGGGGTTAGCAGATACAGACTACTATATACAGAATGGATAACCAAGATCCTAACATATAGCACGGGGAACTATATTCAATATCCTGCAATAAGCCACAAGGGAAAAGAATATGAAAAATAGTGTATATATGTGCATAATTGAGTAATTTTACTGAAGATTCAAAATTAACACAACACTGTAAATCAGCTGTGCTTAATGTCAAAAAATGAGTTTTTGATGACAACGTTTAAAAAGCATCTTTCTTTTTAAAGAGAGAAAAGCTCAGATGGGGAAAGGCTGACACCATTAGACTGTGTGAACACGCACCTGCAGCCATAGCTCTGAGGACCCAGTTCTTCCTCCAGCTGGAGCGTGGCAAGTCTGCCATGTGTCCAGGGACAACCCCCTCCCACCTGCTCACCACATGAACCTCAGGGCTCCCAGCTGTATACCCCTCTAGAGCAGAAGGCCCCTCACCCACCCAACCTCAGAGACCCTGCTGTTCACCCCCAGCCTCCCTCTCCCCCAGGCCCTAGCACCTGAACTGTGAGAACTGAGGGTGGGAGCTGCGCTGCCCACTGCCTGGAACTGCCTGGGTCTGTGCCCTCTCCTGGGCTGGAGCCGAAACCTGCCCCCCGGGGGTCTCGGGAGAGCACTCAGCAGGGGCTGTGCCCCTTCTCCAAGGCTTCAGATGCAATATTTCTGATGTTTACACAAAACCACTGTAAGAAGCTGCACAACTGCGCTATACTACTCAGCCAGAAAAAGGAGTAAAGCTCTGACACAAGCTGGTATTCAGTCACTAAGTCATGTTGGAGTCTTTGCAACCCCATGGACGATAACCCACCAGGCTCTTGTGTCCATGGGATTTTTCAGGCAAGCACACTGAAGAGGGTCACCACTTCCTTCTCCACAGGATCTTCCTGAACCAGGGATCAAACCCGCATCTCCTGGACTGCAGGTGGGTTCTTCACTGCTGAGCCACCAGGGAAGCCAACAGGCTACAATGTGGATGAACCTTGAGGACATTATGCTGCGTGAAGCAAGCCAGACACACAAGGAGAACACCATGTGACTCTGATGAGGCAAATCCGGAGACAAGTGGACTGCAGTTACCAGGGCTGGGCTGAGGAGGTTATTACTTAATGGGTACAGAGCTTCTGTTTGGGTCACTGAAAAAGTCTGGACTGTGGCAGTGACTACAGTGACAGTTTGCATGTATTTACTACCACTGAACTGTACACTCAGGAATGGTTAAAATGATAAGCATTACGCCAACTCATCTAATGCTCATATCCAGCAGGCCAGGGTCTGACCATGCTCCAAACACAGTGTGCTGGGAAAAGGTGGACCTCAGCACTGGTGCTGACACAACTGCACCCCGCTCACAGACGGAGTTCTGAACCACCTAGTACCCTCTACCCCACACGGAAACACAACGGGGAGCAGTTCCCCAAGGCCACACAACCCCAGAAAACTTTTGAGTGCCTGTGGGTCCCACCAACATTCCGATTATAAAGCCAAGCAGTGCAGGAGAGACCAGACATGTCTGCATTTACACATGAGCTAAGAAACACCGGGGGCGGGGGGGGGGGCCCTGAACGGAATCCAGATCAGACGTAGTGGTGTCTGTCCTTTCTTTCCCTCCCCCTCAGCATTTCATTATGAAGACTTTCAAAAATACAGAAAAGGTGACAGAGTTATTCAGTGACAGCCCCTCAACCTGCACCTGGGGAAGCTCCTTGTGCAGACTGGGTGGAAGGACCCCTCCCCATGCTCTCATCTTCTTCCCACCCTGCTCCCCTAGGCACACCTGGCTTCCTGGGTGATGGTGCCAGACACCTACGGGCAGGCCTGTCCTGCCTGAATCACTAGGGAAGGATGAAACTTTCCTTCAGTCGCACAAAGAATCCAAGTATTTTCTCAGCTTGAGACCTTGTATTTTAGACTTTAGTTTGACGACAGTTGATTTCATGGCAAAATTATGAACTTCTGGAAGCATTTTTCATGAGACTACTCATCAGTCAAATTAGGAATGCAGCTGGAAATGAGCCCCTCCAACACACTATGGTATCATTTTAATAAGGTCGCTCATCTAGAATTTCAAAAGGCCCTAAGGGCCCTATGACCTAAGGTCTCAAGGGTCTTAAATGAGGATGGGCCTCCCTGGTGGCTCAGTGGTAAAGAATCTGCCTGCCAATGCAGAAGACAAGGGTTCGATCCCTGGTTCAGGAAGATCCCACATTCCATGGACCAACTAAACTGGTGCACCACAACTATTGAGCCTGTGCTCTAGAGCCCAGGAGTTGCAACTACCAGAGTCCATGTGCTGTAACTACTGAGACTTGTGCCTAGAGCTTGTGCTCCACAACAAGAGAAGCCACCTGCACACCTCAATGGCAGAGTAGCCCCCACTCCCCACAACTAGAGAGAAAACCTGCACAGCGCCGAAGACCCATCACAGCCAAAAATAAATTAATAAAATTAAACAGGCTTCCCAGGGGGTGCTAGTGGTAAAGAACCAGCCTGCCAATGCAGGAAACATAAGAGACACAGGTACAATCCCTGGGTCAGGAAGATCCCCTGGAAGATGGCATGGCAACCCACTCCAGTATTCCTGCCTGGAGAATCCCATGGACAGAGGAGCCTGGTAGGTACAGTCCATGTGGTCGCAAAGAGCTGCACACAGCTGAAGCGACTTAGAATACATACAGACATGGAAAAGCCCTGGTGGTGCAGTGGTTAGAATCATGTTTTCACTACTGAGGCCAGAGAACTAAGATCCCACAAGCCAAGGTGTGCCAAAAAAAAAAGGTGGGGTGGGTAGCAAAAAAAGCAGTCTAATGTTGGGAATTTCTTAGGTATCACCAACTGACTTAAATATACCTCAAAAGAAACTATAAGACACTGGAATTTCAAAATTACAATACAACTCACAAAACAAAACTCATTTTCAAATATGGAGCTGAGACGACGGCTAAGGCCTATCCCGAGTACAGGAGGCTCCACTAAAAACAGTATGAGAGCGGTATTTTAAGCAAACCTTAATGTGGCCCTATCAAGCTCAATTCTAGTCCTTCAACCAATCCTGGAAAATGTTATCAAATGTTCAAGAATTTTTATTCTAATGCCTCCAAGTGCTTCACAAACTCACTGGCTGCCAAACACACATTCAGCACCGACCAGGGAACCGATGAAACCCAAGTCCTGTGGGACCCACACTAATGACATATGGCATTTTTTTAAACAGTATTTCTTGGACCTAAAAATTCCAGTTATTATTTAATTCGTATCTTTACTATAATTAACTAGCAAAGCTGAAACGAGATCAGGCAGCAGGGCCAGGCCTCCAGCCAGGTGCTGAACCCCAGAATCATAAACCACCATGCTGATGGCCGACTTCAGGGCTGCCCTGGCCAGGAAACCCCATGCCAGAGCCACCCTTCACCAGGAGGGTCCCTGAGAACATCCTTCCAATCAAGGGCGCAATCACAAGGTTTCAGAGGGCACAGAGGTCTTCCACATGTGCCAAATGCTGTGCTGGATGGTACGTCAGGTTACCCAGGTAGGACAGAGCCTCACCTCGAATAAGTTTCTGACCCAGGGAAAAGAAACCACCACATGCCTTATTGGCTTCATACACAACATCGGTATGATATATATACACAGATATCCGTGTGTGTGCGTACTCACACACATACACACACATTATGAATAACAGCATAAGAACCATGGAGCTATAGAGGTCTGCACCAAGACACCAATGAGTGGGCCAGGGATAAACGTATGGTCCATTCTGTGCAGCACTCCTCACAGCAAGCAACCCAGCAGTGAGTCTCCTGTGTTCTTTCCACCCCCCAGCAGGGCTTCCACTCTTTAGACGCCTTGCCTCCTTCCAACACCCTCCCTTCGCAGGGTCAGACACTTCCTGGCCAGGGCTCTGACCACCCAAGCCACTGCTGTGGACAGAGGTGACCGTGACTATCCCGGGAATCCCAGTGCTCTGAAGACCTCTCAGAGAAAGGGTCGTGTCACCAAAGCTGGAAAGGGAAAAGGGCTGACACTGGACAGAGGAAGTGTGAAGCTATTCCTGGTGCCTGGGACTTCCTGTGAAAAGGCTGAAACACAGAAAAGAAAAACGCACAGGGAGATAACTGTGGTGTGTGGGGCGGGAGGAGGTACCCTCTGGGTCAATTTAACGAAAACACAGGAGTGGCACTCCTGTGAAGCAGGACAGGATGGAGTTAATGAGTAAGGAAAAAGCCAGTCCTCAGCACTCTTCAAGATCACCGCCTGGAGGCAGGGAGTCACTACCCCAGAGACCCACTCCATTCAAAAGCCAACTTACATCCTCAGAAAGGTTCTCACCATCTTAACTGCATTTAGAGACTCCAGGATCTGCCTGGCACCATAAAATTGGAAGGGTTAATAGTAAATGCAAACCAATGCTACAAAATATGAGTTTTCACTTATCCTGCAGAAAAATTCCTATGAACATCAAATACTAGCACAAAGACAAAAATTAAGTTAAAAAAAAACCACCTGTCACTATTAGGTTTACAGATGGCAAGAGATACAAAGTTTTCCTAGAGTGAATGGTCAACATTGAACAATGTCAGAGTCAAATTCCCACCCTAATTTTAGCATTGTAACTGTTCTCTCTCTGTCCAAAGGTACCAATCTCTCTGTTGGCTTTAAAGCAACCAACAGGGAAGTGAGCTGCGAAGCAGGCTACCTACCCTTCAGGACCCAGCAGACTCCACAGGTGCTGCTGTGATAAAACCCAACCCCATCTCCATACAGAGCAGCAGCCATCCGCACACAATAGGGCTGGGGACCCTGGACTGCGGAGGCTGGACAGGGATTACCGAACATTTGGCTTCTTTAAAAAGGAAGAAGATTCAGAGAGTTTTTTAAGAGCAGATTTACAATCAAAGCAAAGTAAATGCAGTGAATTGATCTTCTTTCTTCAAACCCATCATTCTTTTAAAAGTCAGTGAAGCACATATTTAGAAGTTTCAATTATGACCAAAAAATAAAATATAAAAGCAGCTTTTCAAAAACTACGTTAATCTGTTTTTTCCAACACAAATCAGAACACCTCCCCCCTCCCCCCAAATTCCCCAAATCTTTCCTGTGAGTTTACCGGGAATTTATCAGCCTCAACACCTCTCCCCACCCCCAGCCCACACATGTAGTGAGGTTTAGGAGACCAGGACTGGCTATTTACAACACGATATTCAAAATAACAAGGCATCTTATTGTAAAAACATTTCCCCATCACCACCAAACGAAAGTCCGTCCCACCAACCCACCAACCCCGGGATTTGCTAAGGAAAGAAAGAAATACAATTGCTAAGGAAAGAAAGAAATACGTACACCTAAGTCAAAACTACTTCAAGTCGGATGGAGAGCTGCAAGAACTCTCTCCAGTTCAAAAACTCCGAGATTCTAGTAATTCACCTTAATAATTTTTCAGGACAGCTTCTGCTCAGATATGTTATTTAATAAACTGCTTGCCTTTTTGAAATTTATTAAATGTTCAGCAATTTTAATTTCAAAGGAATGCTGGTATATTCACTAAACAGTGACCAAATTTTACGAGGCTGAATAACACAGAGTCTTGTTAATTATAATTTAAAGCAGACTTTCTTAAATAGTCTGTGCATTCTTATTTTGAAGATTTTTCTCTTACTGCCTTGTTAATACATTTGCTAAAGAAAAAAAAAAACTGAAAAGATACGAAGTAGCTTAGTCTCTAGATTGACCGCTCAAAACTGGTGATCCATCGCAGGGAACGGAGCTTAAATTCAACTGAAAATATAGACCAAAGTCTCCTTAGCACAATTTTCCTAATAATGCGCCAGGAGTTACTTTCTCCATTACTAAGGGTAGGCCTGTCAACTCCTTGGTTAAAATTTAAACTGAACACCTGTGTGAACATCACGCATTTTGTGACTTTCCATTCAAGTTTCTTAGTAAAATGTGGCCAAACTTTCCTCCGAAAACGTACGTATTTGCTGAGCACTTTGGGAAGAGAGCTGCCTGGCCACTGACTACCTGCCAGGCGCTGGACCCCGCGAGGCCCCAGGCGAGAGCTCTAGCCGGGATTCCAGCCCGGCGAGACCCCGGCCCCGCCGCCCGCGGACCTCTCGCCCAGCGCACCGCCCGGGCCCGGCCGACACCCGCGGGCAGGGCAGGTGTGCCACCCAGGCCCCGCCTGCCCCTGCCGGCGCCCCAGGACCGCGAGCCGGGTCGGAACCCGGCCCAGAGCCGGGCGCGGGGGGCCCAGGAGGCCCGGCTCCGGACCGGGTCGGGGTGGGAAAGCTGGTGGGGGAGGGTGCGGCCCGGGGGCGCGGCCCGGCCGGAGCTGGGCGAGGCCTCGGTGGGGGACCACCGCCTGCGGGGCCGAGGGGCGGGGGCCGAGGCGGCCCGACAGCGCGGACACCCCACGGCCGAGCGCGCGGCCCCGCCCGCCGCCCGTCCCCTGTCCGGACCCCACAGCCCCGCTCACCTCGCGCCTTCTACGCCTTCCGCGGCCGCCTGGCCCGCGGCTCCGGGGCCTCGCGGGGGACGCCGGGCCCGGGGGCGGCCAGCGGGCGGGGACACGGGGCGCCGGCGGGCTGGCGGGCGGGCGGCCCCATCTTCCGGCGCGAGCGCCGCGGCCCAGCGCGCAGCCCGAGCGGGACATTCGCTACATTGTTGGCATTCCTGGGCCGTCACGTGACCGTCGCGTCAGCACCGCCCCGCCCCGCTCCCCGCGGTCCCGGCCCCGCCCCTCTCCGGCCCCGCCCCCCAGCCGGCCCGGTCCCGCCCCCGCCGGCCCCGCCTCCCGCGCGTCCGGCTCCGGACTGTCCGCGACTGTCCGCGACTGCCCGCCGACCCCGCCCCGCCCCGCCCTCACGCTCAGCCCCCGGGAGGCACCCCGATCCCAGCACTTGCGCCCCGCCCAGCCCCTCACCTGGACGCGGGCCTCCACCCTCACCTGCGCTCGGCCCTGGCCGGGCCCCCTCCTCGCTTTGTGTGCTGTGTGCGGGAAAAGGTCCTTCCCTTGCATTGTCTTCGACGACAGAGACAGAACTAACTAAAACAAATAGGCTGTAAATAAAATGGACTTTACAGTTTATGAGTGAGACACCTAATCAAATTTTGGAATTGTTTGCAATAGTGAAAAATCAGGAAGAACCTAAAAGTCCAGCAGTGGGGAACAGTGGCGAAATAAAATATGTAAAATAGCTTAGTGAAACGTGAGTATAGATAGACTTCAAAAATCATCGCAGAGGGGAGAAAAGCGAGGTGCAGAACTATATATACATTACAACAGCATGTTTATAAATAAACAAATGTCAGAATCTCTACTGATCAAGTATTGAATACTCGTACCCACAAGGACTGCAAGACGTACATGCGGAAATCATGACAGCAGGGAAGCTGGAAACTGGACTCAGGAGGAAACTGGGGGCGTCATCTTTATCTCCAGTCCTTGTTTCTTTATTTGGAACAAACTGTCCGAATTTTAAAATTTGTTGATTCTCAGTGATTAGGCTCAATAATGTATGCTGTGTTATTATTCTTTGTGCCTTTTTAAAAAAATCTTTAAAATTTTTACACATATACAGGAAACAAATTGGAAACAAATTTCCAGATAGTCTCACTTGAGGAAACTGATACAGAAGATAGGAGAACAATTGTGTTTATTGACAAAGAGTCAGTCATTCTTTTGGGTTTTGTTTTGTTTTTTTGAGGACCTGCCATGAACCATGGATTAAACCAAACACTGTTGGTTCCATAGTGAGGAGAACTGCTTCATTTACCCACTGGCAGAACTTACACTCTCGTAGATGCATTCAAGAAACGTAAGTGAGAGAACAGCATACAGGATCTAATTTTGTTAAATGATATATGTATTTACATTTAAGCTATATACGTAAAATATACATTATATATATTATATAAACTATATAACAGTATATATATATATATGTATATATGTATACATACATACGTATGTGTGTGTGTGATTTTAAGTCCAGAAAATTATGCTGCCAAATATTGAAAGTGGTAGTCTCTGGTCATAATCGTTCTGGGTGACTTTTGTCTTATAATTCCTGATAACTCTACATAGGATAAGTTGAAAAAAAAAAACTGTTTAATCATCCATATAATGCATCCAGTTGAGAAGGGGAGAGAAGAGACAGGAAGCACAACTTCTGCTGAGCACAAAGTCTGTGGCGGTGGCAACCTCACTGGGTATAAATTTGATTAACATATTTATATACTATGTGTGTAAACCAGGTGTTGCCCTGCATTTGTGTATTATCTCAGTTAATCGTATGGCTTAAAACTCAACATTCAAAAAACTAAGATCATGGCATCCAGTCCCATCACTTCATGGCAAATAGATGGGGAAACAATGGAAACACTGACAGACTTTATTGTCTTGGGCTCCAAAATCACTGCAGATGGTGATTGCAGTGAAATTAAAATACACTTGCTCCTTGGAAGAAAAGCTATGACCAATCTAGACAGCGTATTAAAAAGCAGAGACTTGACTTTGCCAACAAATGTCCGTCTAGTCAAAGCTATGGCTTTTTCAGTAGTCATGTATGGATGTGAGAGTTGGACTATAAAGAAGGCTGAGAGCCAAAGAATTGACGCTTTTGAACTGTGGTGTTGGAAAAGACTCTTGAGAGTCCCTTGGACTGCAAGGAGATCCAGAGGGTCCATCCTAAAGGAAATCTGTCCTGAATATTCACTGGAAGGACTGATGCTGAAGCTGAAACTCCAATACTTTGGCCATCTGATGCGAAGAACTGACTCATTGGAAAAGATTGATGCTGGGAAAGATTGAAGGCAGGAGGAGAAAGGGACGACAGAGGATGAGATGGTTGGATGGCATCACCAACTCAATAGACATGAGTTTGAGCAAGCTCCAGGAAATGGTGAAGGACAGGGAAGCTTGGCGTTCAGCAGTCCATGGGGTCACCGTCAGACATGACTGAGCAACTGAACAACAACACCATTTTATAGAAGACCCTAAAACACAGAGAGCCCAACTAACTCACCAGAGACAAAGAGCTGGGAGTCCAGCCTTGGTGGATCTGACACCAGAGCTTGGAAACACTGAATTATAAGATGTTTTCAGGTAATCTCAAACAGTCATAACCTTTTCACTTTGTCCAAGGGGGCAGGAATGGTCCCTATGGAGTAAGCAGGGGGGCCTGGGGCCCAGGGTGTTTACAGGGTCCTCCCTGAGGCCACTGTGCAATGTGCCTCCCTCCCCAACCCTTTCCCACCTGTGAATGCAAGCAACCAGATTATGACTTAGCCTCTTATACCTTAGTGGCTAGAAAGCAGGCTCTAGTCTCTGAACACAAGTTTTGGAAAGAAAAGTCTTCTTTGTTTGTAATCTGTGGCGGAGGCACAGCAAATCTGCCTAAGAAGAATGTTCTCTATGGGGAGTAGTGAAAAAGCAGAGGAGGGTCAGATTTCGAAAGGCCTAGACAAGCAGAAAGAAGATGGGCTACACTGATTTAATTTGATTCATACCCATGTAGTCTGTCTCCTTAATTAGATTATAAAATTCCTTAAGAACGGGGACCATTTTCTCTCCCTAAAACTACAAATGGAGCACTTAACTGCTGGTTTGAATGTACTGAATGAAATTTTAAAGGCTGTTTTAACATCTGAAATATAAAAATTTTAAATATCACCTTTTTCTGAGAATCAAGCACTCTGGGTCAGCCAGGGCGATCTCTTGGTCCACTGTTCTTTGGAGGTCTCTGTTCTGCAAACCTGTAGGTACTTGTAGAGTTAGCAATACCAGGTTTATTAGTTGGGGGATCTATTTTAATGATGAATTGTTTTTTTTTATTGTGATAAAATATACATAATATAAAGCTTCAAAATTTTTCATCATCCAAAATTGATATTCTGTCCTCTTTAAATACTAGCTCCCCATTTCCCTCCCCTGCTTGTTTGTTCTTTTGAGGGACTTTTTTTGTTGTTTTCCTCTGTTTGGTAATTTTCTGACTTTTTTTTTTTTGGTGGGGGATCATGAGACACAGCTTTTGGGATCTTAGTTCCTTGACCAGGGATCAAAGCCATCCCTCCTACAATGGAAGTGCCAAGTCCTAACCACTGGACTACCAGGGAAGTCCCTAAAGTTCAATTCTTATATGTATTTTCCAATATTAAAATCATGAGTGAGTAAATTTTCTCTGATTTTAATTTATTTCTAATTGTTTTGAGTCATTTTGGAAAACAGAGCTTCCTGGAAATTTTGGTAAAAACCTCCAGGGCGTTCTTAGGGGAAGGCCCAGGGACACAGCAGGGTTTACAGGCTGGCCACCTTGCCAGTCTCTGCAGACCTGCCTCTCAGGCAGCGTCCAACACAGAACCCTGCATCATCCTCCGGATAGCTGCTCTGCTTCTCAGATGAGTAATGAAGTATGTGGTTGCATAAGTCAGAATTGCTCAATAATTTAAGATGCGTTCCCAGAAGCCCTCAAAGAAACACTGTCAAGATAAAAATCACATTCTGCATTTAAAGAATTCTTATGTTGACACTTTACATTATTAAGAGACAATTGCTAAACCAATTTTTCTTTTCTTACCACATCCTCCGTTCCTTTACCTTTCATGCTGAGTGAGCTGTGACAGCAACACTGGCGATCCACTTACTTTTCTCATTGCATTTATAGTTGGCTGCAACTTCTGTTTCCTTTGCAGACATAGGCAGAATGTTTTTGTGTCTGTAACTGAAAGAAAAATCCCACCATGAAAGTCTGGAAGCTCCTAGATGTTTTAAAACTTTCCTTTCAGATTTTAATCTAATCATTTGCAGTAAATATTGGTAAAACTTGCTTCAGGGAGGAAGAATAAAGACTATAAGGCTCCAAATCTTGTTTCAACAGAATCAATTTATGTAACAAAATTAAGACTAAATTTTTTCTGACAGATGATGTTGACCTTTTTCTTTATATTTTATTTATTTATCATTGGCTGCTCTGGGTCTTCATTGGCACACTGGGGTTTTCTCTAGTTGCAGTGGAGCAGGAGCTTCTCTCCTGTGGACCTAGAGTGTGGGCTCCGTGGTTGTGGTCCACGGGCTTTGTTGTTCCACAACATGTGGGATCTTCCCAGACCAGGGATCCAACCTGTTCGCCCTGCATTGGCAGGAGGATTCTCAACCACTGGACAACCAGGAAAGTCCAAACCTAACATTTTCAAAGGAAAACAGCTGAGCCAGTCTAAATTGACAAGAAAATTTTAATTGTGTAATTGCAAAAGGGACATTTTCACAGTCTATTTTTAATTTTTAGTTTACAGTTAACTACTAAATGTCATTGGGGCCTCCCTGGTGGCCCAGTGGTAAAGAATCCAACTGCCAATGCAGGAGATGCAGGAGATGTGGATTTAATTCCTGGGTTGGGAAGATCCTCTGGAGAAAGAAATGGCAACCGATTCCAGTATTCTTGCCTGGGAAATCGCATGGACAGAGGGACCTGGTGGGCAACCATGGGGTTGCAAGGAGTTGGACACAACTTAGCGACTAAGCAACCACAAAAACAACTAAATGTCATTACGGTTATTACTGAACATTTGCTTCTGAGACCACTGTGTTTTGCTTTATCAAAGAGATCTGAAAAAAAAACCTGTGTGTTCTCTTCAGATGCTGGGTAAGTGGGTTTTGATCCTGAAAACCATGATGAGGTTATGATAAGGTGATTTCACATGCAGAAGTGGAAGACAGCCTATGGAAGACTGACAGTCTGCCCCACTTGAAAGAGCAAAGGGAAACCTATAAAAGTCAGGAAGCAGTCATGAAGATTGTATCTGTCGGCTGGTAACCCCAGGACAAGAAGAGTTTCTGGGCTTGAGGGTTGGAACTTGAAAAATATTCCAGAGCTACTAGACTTCAGAAAGTCAGAGGTGAAAGGAGGAATTGGAGTTCAAGGTACAGGTCTCAGAAGAAGGAGAGAGGAAAACCAAAGGTCTCAGCAGACGGATATTTAAGGCAGGTGGAGAACTGGCTCAGGCAATCTGGTGCTGTTGAGTCAACCCTGGCAGGTGGTGGTGGAGGGAGGTAGGAAACGGGCTGGAGATGTATTCGGGAGCTCTCATAGGAGGTGAGGTTGGAAGTGAGACGACGGTGGAAAGCATCTTGGTGCCCGTGGTTCACAGGACAAAAGGGTGGAGCACGGTCTACATCTACAATGAAAGATGACCTCAAGACAAAACAAAATCTTAAGTCTGCCCACCCTGTCTCTCTCTTATTTTGCATACATGAGACTTCTTGCTGTATTCGTGGGTCACAAAAGTTATGATCTGCATCACAAAATTCCAAGTTTTCATTCTCACTCTTCCAACCGCTTGCTGGACATTTTCCCATTGGTCTCTTGATGACCTTTGAAAGTCAAGAGGAGAAATACTTAGTGAGAACTTACGACAGGCCAGGTTTGTCACCCTCTCTAGCAGCACTTAATTTGTTCAATATTATCGGAAACCCAGATGCTCTCAGCCCTGGGGACACAACAGTGACAGCAAACATCACTGTGGTGCTGTGCTCAGTCGTGTTCAACTCTTTTCAACTCCATGGGCTGTAGCCCACCAAGAATACTGGAGCAGGTTGCCATTTCCTACTCCAGGGATATCCCAACATGGACCCAAGGATCAAACCCATGTCTCTTACATCTCCTGCATTGGCAGGCAGATTCTTTACCACTAGTGCCACCTTGGAATCCCCCCAAAGGAAAGACACTATAGCTCCTTGAGCTCTTATCATAGAAGGAGTATGACCTGGTTGGTCTAGGAAATGTGGGAAGCACTTTAGCTGAGATGCCAAAGTGGAGAAGAAATTAACAAGAAGAACAGGGAAAGTGTCAGAGAGCCAGTGAGCTGCATATGCAAAGGCCCTGTGTAGGGAGGAACAGAACCCAGAATCTCAAATCCCGGAGAAGACACTTGTGAATGGAATGCAGAGATTCAGGGAGAGATGGGAGTGAAGAGGAGCAGGAGGGCACCTGGGGCCTTTAAGGGCACTTTAAGGATTTAAGTCTTAATACTCAGAACATTGGGAGTCACGGTGCTGGGGGGTGGGAGGAAGCAGAGGAATGGCAGGGTCCTGATCAGCTGTGGAGTAGCTGGGAGCTGGGAGGAAGGAGGGGGATGGGCCAGAAGGTTACTAGTTGCAGAGGGAAGTTGATGGGCTTGAGCCAAGATGGATGGTAACAATGGACGAGGGAAAAGTGGCTGAAATGGAGAAATAATAGTGGTAACACTTTGAGATCCCAGTGGATTTGTTTCTGGAGGTATCTTCTGAGCTGGAGCAGAGTGGATGGATGGAGACCTTAGGAAGACCATGGTGGACACCAATCTGTAGCCAAAGTGCTATAAATCGACTGCAGATGCTGTGGGTGAGGTGTGCGGGAAGGGGCTGTCCTGAGGAAATGCACCGTCCACAGTGAGTTTGCACAGGAAACAGATCAGCTGCAGGGGCCAGAGAAAAAATAAGGCTTCTCTCAGAAACAGAAGGAAGAGTGCTTCTAGGAGGGAGGGATCAACCACGGTGCAGGCTGCTAGTAAGCAAGTAAAAGGAAACACCCACTGGATTGAAGTCCTGCAGCCACCGGAGCCCACTGCATAGAGGAGATGGGAGGTGTTGTGGCCAAGAACCAAAAAAGCTCTGAGACCTGCCACTGGAAAGGGGCGGGCAGGGGCAGGGCAGTAGCTGGAGGAGGAGGAGGCCACTGCTGTCAGAAGTTAAACAGCACAGGTTGTGGCCTGAAGAAGCCTCTGCTCATTCCATGATGGGAAGCTAGGTCAGAAGATGCCCCCTGCACCTCTGGAAGCTCTCGGCCTGCACCCAGGAGGAAAACAGGGTCCTGGGTCCCACAGCCCCAGAGAGCCATGCAGAAGGAGGGGAAGCAGAGTCTCCCTGGAGGCTCTGGGACAAAGGCCATCCTGCCAATGCCTGGGTTTTTAGCTGCTGAGGCTGCACATGGGTTTCTAGCCTGCACAACTGGAAGACAGTAAACCTGTGATGCTTCAGCTGCCGGTGAAGCATGGCAGCTTCACGGCATGCTTCACAGCAGCAGGGAAGAAACCATCACACATCCCACCAGGGCCTGGCTCTGCAGTGGCGTCTCCCAGAAGCCATTCTGGAGGGTCTCTGCTGGGAATAACCCCTTTCCTGTCCTGTGAACTCCCAGCAGCACCGGCCAAGGAGTGGTCGTTCAAGACTCGTCCTGGTTCTCCGATGAGTCTGGCTCTCTGAGGTTAGGGTCCGAGGTCTAGATAGGTACAGTGGCTGGCCCCAGGCCTGGTACACAGAAGTCACCCGCTAATCTTTTTACATAATAAACCAGCACGTGGCGGTTTTTTGCCATAAACCCTGTGGAGATGGCAAAAACAAAATAATCACAGTAAGTGGGCCTTCCTCACCCAGTTGCCCTCACGTTGAAATAGAATCTCTCTGAAATTAGAAGCCATTCCTTTGCCAGTGGCCCCAAAATCATTGGAATATTTTCTGTTAACAGGAAATATTATTCTTGTCATGTAAGTAGTTTTACTTGGTTCTATTTCATGGGCTTTCCTCAGAAGAGGACCTTGGAACTTTAAAGAATTAATAATAAATAAGAATGGATAGAGAGACACTTTCTCCTGTAAATGGCTGCTGACAACCAAGGAATTCTTTTTCTCAGCACTGCTGATAATAATAAGCTACTCTCACACCAAACAGAACTTGGCTTATTATGAAGGACTACGTCTGCATTTTAATGTTTTTCTTCCAGGGTGGAATGATGATGGAGGGAAGAAGATGATGGTGAATGGAAGCTGTATTTAGATCTAGAAAGAGAAAAAAAAAGCATTTAAAAAGAGGTTTCCCCCAAATCAAGGGGCAGGTGCACACCCATCTACTCCACACACAAATGAAAGTGTGGAGATGTGAAGCATCGTGACGATCCCTGTGGCGAACGTGTAATGACTCTAGTACTAAACAAAGCTGCAGAAATCTGGAGACACTTAAGATGAAATCTGGCCAGGAAGGCAAGAAGTGGCAGGAGACAGAGAGAGAAGCCAAGAAGCACAGCCGGTGGGGCGGAGGCTGGGAGGGGGACCGTCTGTGAGCGGCTGCAGGCCAGGAACACGGAATGCCATGGAACACGCTCCCCAAACATAGGCTTCTGGACACAGCCCCCACCACATACTGCCCCCATTTACCAGTCTCTTTTCCAGACTACTTTTTAATCACTAAGTACAAGAAAAACAGTGCAGGATCGCAGAGCCCAGATCCTTTTCATCAGCGGGCCTAAGACGTCCCAGCCTGGTCCTCACCGCAGGAGACTGTTTCGCCACACCCCACCTGTGGTCTCTTAGGAGGCCACATCTGGCCCCTTTGGGGCTGCAGGTCCTCGTGACTGATAACCGCTGGGTGCTTATGCATGCATGCATTGGAGAAGGAAATGGCAACCCACTCCAGTATTCTTGCCTGGAGAATCCCAGGGACAGAGGAACCTGGTGGGCTGCCGTCTATGAGGTCTCACAGAGTCGGACACAACTGAAGCGACTTAGCAGCAGCAGCAGCACTTGTGCTTTAGAGGCAAGCCAGGAGCAGGAAAACCCTTAAGGTTCACAAGACTGAATCTCCTTTGGTGGAATTTCAGGAATCATAAATATTTTTTTGTTCATTCATCCACCACATGTGTGTTGAATTCCAGGCACAATGCTGGGCGTTGAGGTCATGACGGTGAGCAAACCAGACCAGACGGGACCCTGTCATCATGGAATTTATAGCCTCCAGGAGGCAAGTACAGTTCAGTTCAGTTCAGTTCAGTCGCTCAGTTGTGTCCAACTCTTTGTGACCCCATGAACTGCAGCACACCAGGCCTCCCTGTCCATCACCCACTCCCAGGGTCTACCAAAACCCATGTCAATTGAATCGGTGATGCCATCCAGCTATCTCATCCTCTGTTGTCCCCTTCTCCTCCTGTCCCCAATCCTTCCCAGCATCAGGGTCTTTTCCAAAGAGTCAACTCTTCAAATGAGGTGGCCAAAGTAAGTTTCAGCTTCAACATCAGTCCTTCCAATGAACACGCAGGACTGATCTCCTTTAGAATGGATATGTTGGATCTCCTTGCAGTCCAAGAGACTCTCAAGAGTCTTCTCCAACACCACAGTTCAAAAGCATCAATTCTTTGGCGCTCAGCCTTTTTCACTCTCCAACTCTCACGTTCTTACATGACTGCTGGAAAAACCAAAGCCTTGACTAGACGGACCTTTGTTGGCAAAGTAACGTCTCTGCTTTTCAATATGCTATCTAGGTTGGCCATAACTTTCCTTCCAAGGAGTAGGCGTCTTTTGATTTCATGGCTGCAATCACCATCTGCAGTGATTTTGGAGCCCCTCAAAATAAAAGTCTGACACTGTTTCCACTGTTTCCCCATCTATTTGCCATGAAGTGATGGGACCAGATGCCATGATCTTAGTTTTCTTAATGTTGAGCCTTAAGCCAACTTTTTCACTCTCCTCTTTCACTTTCATCAAGAGGCTTTAAACTTCCCACCAAATTGCCTGGGGCTGGCCTTCCCCAGAAAGGGGTCCTGCACGCTGAGGAACAGTGGTAGCCAGCTGGGCACAGAGTGGGCACAGAGCCCCAGGCCTAATGGGCAGGGGGCCTGGGAAGAGTTCACTGCTCACAGCCCTCCTCTTGGTGGCACTGACCGGTCCCCCACTGGGGGTAAGGGCAGGGAATTGTCCCCAGGTGCTTTTTGCAGAACAGTGTTGTAGTAACTGAGCTGTGTGTTTAGCTGGAGGGGCTAGGGGCACGTGATGGCCTGGGTTCCTCTCACATCTCCCGTGAGCCTCAGCACCAGACCCAATGGCCACAAAAATGTTTTCATTTTTTTTTTTAATCAGAAGAAAAGCGTGAATGTACTAACATTGAGTGTATAACAGCCAGTCCAGTGTGGATTATACACAGGTATAGACAGCATTTTAATTTTCATGGAAGAAGGGGACCATGAAGGCAGCACCCATCACACTGCCCCAGAAGTGCTGGTGGAGGAGGGCAGGGGTGGCCGGGCCCCAGGACTGATAAGGCCTGTGGCTCATCTACCAAGAGCAGCAGCGTCACTGAGAAGGTCCACACAGGGTGGAGACAGCAGATGGCGGGGCTCGGGGAGGGGCGGTGAGCTAACAGGGTGGCTCTGAGGCCAGACATGTAATCATGTGGGTTGCGGCCCACCCTAAGGATCTCATTGGAACTTCACTTCTTCTGTGAAGACCCTCTCTCCAAATGGGACCATAGCCCAAGGTCCTGGAGGTGGGGCTCCAGCGAGAGTTCTGGAGGATGGAGACTCACCCAGCGGGGGGCCAGGGCCCATCGAGCTCACCACCTGTTCTTCTGTGGTCCATGAGCTAGGAATGCTGTTGGCATTTCCAAATGATGAGGGAAAATCAGAAAATGAGTACTTCATGATTCATGAGAATCACATGCAATCTGTGTCTCAGTGCCTGTGAGCAAAGCTTTTGGTGGACATGACACGCATCCACTTGCATGCTGTCTATGCTGCTCTCACTCTGAAGCAGCTGCAGGCTCAGAAAGTCTGGTGGGGGGGCGGCAGGGGAGCGGGCTGTTGAGGAGGCATGGACTCAGCTTGGCCTCAGGTTAGGCTGGGTGGGGGGACACTGACAGAGACATGGATTGCCCTCCCTCAACCAAACAGGTACCTGCAAGGACCACCAGATGAGGCCACAGCATGATGGAGACCCGCCTGGATGGATGGTCACAGAGTCAAAACACTTTCTCAAAGGGTTCTTTTAAGAAAACACTTTGCTGATGAAATAAAACCCATCTGGAAATCAAACAGGTGGATTTGCTCACTGGAGGGGCAGGTGCATGGAGGCCAGGGAAAAAGGAGGCAGGAGACAGCCAGAGTCCCCCTGACCTGTTGTGAGCACTCCTTCCTCTTGTGGCCTGTGGCTCCTTGAGCTCTGTCCTCACCTTGGGGTGCCCATTCCCACGTGAGTGGAGCTGAGGGCAGGTGGGAAGAGCCTTCCCCCAGCCCCAGGGATGCGAGGCCCCTAGGATGCAGGCAAAGTGGGTATGCGGAGGACCTGCAGGTACCGGTGTGGGAGTGGAGCAATGGGCAGGTACAGGTGTACCTGGCAGATTGGCGGGCCCAGGCAGCCATGCACAGATAACAGAGCAGTGGACCAGGGTCAGGTGCCAGTCGCGGGTCCCTTCCAATGATCCCCTTCACCCTTGGCCTGCAGCGGCCCCACCCTCAGGCAGCTCAGGACAGACAGACCCTCCTCGCACTGCTCTGCCCCCGATTCCAGGCTTCTGTCTGAGACTTGCCTTCTGGCCCCACTTCTGAGGCTCCTGGAGGATGGGTAGATGGAGATTGTGGAAGGAGAGGCCTTACAGCACTGCTGCTCACAGGGCTGGGCCCTCTCAGCCTGAGCCCCATCCTCTGTGCCTGCAACAGGGATTGGCATGTGAGCAGTGATCAATAAATACAAGAGATCATTAAAGTTAACTGCTGTCAAAAGGGTGATTTTGGGTGCCCAGGAATGCTATGTGTATGCTATATTTCCATTTATTTCCCATATAGCTTTGATCCTTAATTCTTTTTCCTATTCACTGCTCTGAAAATTCCATCCCCCTGATCGTAAATCAGCTCCCCATCCCACCACCTCCTCCAGGAAGCCTTCCCTGATCCTGACTTGCAAGCACACAATATCTGGTCCAAGAGGCAGCCAAAGTTACTGGAGCAACCAACCAGTCTTTGAAGCCAGCTCATCTGGTTACTTGTGAGATTGTGAGCAGGTTTCTCATAACTTTTCAGAGCCCTGGTTTCTGCCTTCACAGAGCAGGGATTCATGTCTGTCTCACAGTATCATGAGGACCCAGTGAGAGAGACACAGGTGTGAAATGGTAGGTATTCCTTGAACCTTTTATCTGAGGAAAAGTTCTGAAGAGCTGGAGCTCACCAAATATCAAGAGGGAAAGAAAGTTCTATTTAGAAGAAATAGTAAAGCCCATAATCTTTCTGTCAGTTTTTCACCTAATGATTAACATCAAATCTGGGGAAGGAAATGAATTTCTACAGAAGATAACAGCACCATCTGCTCCCTGTTACAGTCTGTAGCTGCACGTTCCTAGGAATCAAGATCAGAAAATCTAAAGAAGTCATTTATGATTTTATTCTGTGACCATCATCCTGGAGATAGTGAATTTTATTTTGTAGAACAATCTAGCCATATTAAATTTTATGGGCTAGACATACTGAAAAAAACTAGAAGAATTTGGGGACTTTGAATGGAATTTCCCTAACCTCCGGAAGGAACATCATAGGGCGAACACCATGACAGCCAGCCATGGAGTTAATTCTAAGCCATTTTAAGGCCTGGTGAGTATTTTGTTTGGCAAGAGCAGAGTGGTGTGTGTTATTGGGGGGGGTTCCTCTGAAATTCAGGGTTCCGGTACAGGGCTAGTCCTAGTTTTCCTTGAATGATGTTATACAAAGAGAAGAATGTGGGATATACAGGTTAGAGCTGGAAATATACAGGTGGCTTTGAACTTGCTGACATGCAAAGGTATTATGTCACGACTCCACCTTTGAGTTTGTATTTACATTCATTGCATAATTAGCTGAACTGATCAAAGTTGAGCCCTGTTATTTTTCACAAGCGCGCGCGCGCGCGCGCACGCGCACACACACACACACACACACACACACACACACACAGACACACACACACACAGACAAGAGATGGCTCAGTCTCAGGAGCTGCCGCTGGTTCAGAGGGTTAGGACTGTGAGGCCACACCCCATTGGCCTGTGTCAGTGAAAGACTCAGGAAGTTGTGACTAGGGGTGAAGAGCCACAGTCCAGTGATTTCAGCTCCTTTCCTGAGTGGAGTGGTTCCTCCCCCTAGGAGGAAGGTGCAGGGAATTTGCTGTATCCCATCCAAGAAGCAGCTCTCCTGTCTAAGGAGCTGATCTCAAGGGCCACAGGGGCCGGCCGTGCACCGACACCAGTGGTGGGGCTCAGCCCTGAGAATCCCCTGGCAGCACTGGGCATGACTGTGCAGTGAAGTCGTGACACAGAAGCATGCAAGTGGGCACAGCGGGCCAAACACTGAAGCTTGGACTGCGGTCGTGTGAAAAACAAGTGCCTGCATCTGTTCAGCTGAGAACATGCTTCACGCGTGAAGTCGACTGCTGAACGCTGAACAGTCTGGGGGCCACCCATCACTGTGTTGTTTAAAAGGCCCAGGATCCCACAGTCACGTACCACTCCGTTTCCTCTGGTGCACTGCTGACCATGGCAGGACAGGCCTGCACGCCAGCTGAGCACGTCTGTGCCAAAGGGCTCAAGGAGAGCAGACAGAAGGGCCAATGAGAGACCCCCGCATGGGAGAGGAATTCTAATGCTAGGTGATTCATGGAGCAGCGTCACCACTGAAGTTCAAACGGATGGCCCAGCAGAGCAAGGCTGACAGTTCAGGGGGCGTGGCAGCTGGGATCTGAGGCTCACATACCAGCCCCTGTGGAGAGCACAGATGGGGTACCTACCGGGGGCAGGGGGTGGGGCGCCCCATGGGAGGCTGTGTGGTTTAAACACAGGCCCTGAGGCTTAGAAACACGATTCTAAGATCGTTTCCAAGAATTAGGCTCAGAGAGTGTATCATTTCACCCCTCAAATCTGGAAGGCAGAATTAAATATTTTTTCTTATTGTATTCTAACAAAAGTATCTGCTTCTACTGAACTGTTGTTTCCATGTAAAACACACACACACACACAAATGGTTTGTGTGACTTTGCACAGTTGACTGACATTTAGTTTGAAGACAACTTATTCTTAAACATGTGTTACTTAATAGGACAAAAGGCATTAACAAGTGGATACTGGTTTAAAAACAGGATCAGTCCTTTATGCTTCACTTCACAGCCTTTTCTTGGTGGAAGTGGGGTAGATGAGCAGAAATTGGTGAAATTTAACACACTCAAACAACCAAAGTACCCACTGATCAATGCATTTCAGAGAGGAAAAGAAGGCTCTGAGACCTCAGTTTGCCCCTGATCTCCTAGTTACTACGCAGCTAAGCCAGGTTCCAAATCCAGATCTGGTGCCCTGTGCACCGTACCCAGAGCATGCTGGTCAGCAAGGGCCTGTCTTCTCAGAGTCTTTAAGAGACATAATAGGGTCTCCTCCCCCTCCTCCTCTCAATAAACAATCGTCTTCCTACTGAGCTTGGAACGGCTTTCAGGTGTGTTTTTTAGCTGTTAAAGCCAGGTTGTTCCATGCATTTCTGAACAGCGGGCCAGGTTGAGCTTCACGGAAGATTGTGTGGTCCATTCACGGTGCATCTGCTCTTGTTCCAGTGCCACTGGAAAGCCTGAAGCTCTCACCAAAGTGAGGACTCTGAAGATGATTATTTTTAGGAGCAAAGGCAGTCTCTATGATGGTGCAATGCCGGCATGTCCCCAGGCCTGGGGGAGGAGGGCCCTGGACCACTGACGGAGGAGCAGGAGCCCGTTCTTCAGCCAGCACTGTCGCCACCTGCACTTTGCCATCCCTCCTCCCGCCAGCTCCTTGAGTTCCCAGTAATTGTTGAGGTCCCGCTGGCAGAGGCCTGAGAGTAGGGTCGTATGTAGGGGATGGGCTTCCAACCCTTACATGTTTCAGAAATAAATTTCAGAAATAAATAACATCTCTCAATCTGGCTAAGCAAGATTTTTTTTCTTCGTCTTTTCTGAGCCTCTGTAATAGTCTGGGGAAGCCGATGGACACCTCAGATTATTTTCTATGGCATAAAATAAAATACGTATGATTCCAAAGCAACCTAGTTTTATTGAAATACAGTGATAAAATATTGTAGCCATCTGGTGATATAGTAATATGTGTTTCTTTATTCATGCATTAAGATCTATTGGCAGACCTAACAACTTCCCTAGTTTTGAGGCAGTGGTGACCATAAGTGGTCTTTCAACCGCAGGGGCTTCCCTGGTGGCTCAGTGGTAAAGAATCCCTCTGTCAGTGCAGGAGGCATGGGTTCCATCCCTGATCTGAGAAGACCCCTCGTGCCGTGGAGCAGCTAAGCCTGTGCACCGTAACTACTGAGCCTGGGCTCTAGAGCCTGGGAGCTGCAATGACTGAGCCCAACTGCCACAGCTACTGAAGCCTGAGCACCCTAGAGCCTGTGCTCCACAACAGGAGAAGCCACTGCAGTGACAAGCCTGCGTGCTGTAACTGGAGAGGAGCCCCTGCTCACCGAAACTAGACTTAAATTGAAGAAAGTAGGGAAAACCACTAGACCATTCAGGTATGATCTAAATTAAATCCCTTATGATTATACAGTGGAAATGACAAATAGATTCAAGAGATTAGATCTGATAGACAGAGTGCCTGAAGAACTATGGACAGAAGTTCGTGACATTGTGCAGGAGGCAGGGATCAAGACCATCCCCAAGGAGAAATGCATAAAGGCAAAATGGTTGTCTGAGAAGACCTTACAAATAACTGAGAAAAGAAGAGAAAGGCAAAGGAGAAAAGGAAAGATATACCCATTTCAATGCAGAGTTCCAAAGAATAGCAAGGAGAAATACGAAAACCTTCCTCAGTGATCAATGCAAAGAAAGAGAGAAAAACAACAGAATGGGAAAGACTAGAGGTCTCTTCAAGAAAATTAGAGACACCAAGGGAACATTTCATGCAAAGATGGGCACAATAAACAACAGAAATGGTATAGACCTAATAGAAGCAGAAGATATTAAGAAGAGATGGCAAGAATACACAGAAGAACTATACAAAAAAGATCTTAATGACCCAGATAACCTTGATGGTGTGATCACTTACCTAGAGCCAGACATCCTGGAATGTGAAGTCAAGTGGGCCTTAGGAAGCATCACTATGAACAAAGATAGCAGAGCTGATGGAATTCCAGCTGAGCTATTTGAAATCCTAAAAGATGATGCTGTGAAAGTGCTGCACTCAATATGCCAGCACATTTGGAACACTCAGCAGTGGCCACAGGACTGGAAAAGGTCAGTTTTCATTCCAGTCCCTAAGAAAGACAATGCCAAAGAATGTTCAAACTACTGCACAGTTGCACTCATCTCACACAGTAGCAGAGTAATATTCAAAATTCTCCAAGCCAGGCTTCAATAGTACGTGAACTGTGAACTTCCAGATGTTCAAGCTGGATTTAGAAAAGGCAGAGGAACCAGAGATAAAATTGCCAACATACATTGGATCATAGAAAAAACAAGAGAATTCCAGAAAAACATCTACTTCTGCTTCATTGACTACACTAAAGCCTTTGACTGTGTGGATCACAATGAACTGTGGAAAATTCTTAAAACGATGGGAATACCAGACCACCTTACCTGCCTCCTGAGAAATCTGTATGCAGGTCAAGAAGCAACAGTTAGAACTGGACATGGAACAATGGCCTGGTTCCAAATTGGGAAAGGAGTATGGCAAGGCTGTACACTGTCAACTTGCTTGCTTAACGTACATGCAGAGTATATCATGTGAAATGCCAGACTGGATAAAAGCACAAGCTGGAATCAAGACTGCAGGGAGAAATATCAATAACCTCAGATATGCAGATGACACCATCATTATGGCAGAAAGCAAAGAGGATCTAAGGAGCCTCTTGATAAAAGTGAAAGAGGAGAGTGAAAAAGATGGCTTAAAACTCAATATTCAAAAACTAAGATCATGGCATCCAGTCCCATCACTTCATGGCAAATAGATGGGGAAACAATGGAAACAGTGACAGACTTTATTTTCTTGGGCTCCACAATCACTGCAGTTGGTGACTGCAACCATGAAATTAAAAGACACTTGCTGCTTAGAAGAAAAGCTATGACCAACCTAGATAGCATATTAAAAAGAAGAGACGTTACTTTGCCGACAAAGGTCTGTCTAGTCAAAGCTATGGTTTTTCCAGTAGTCTTGTATGGATGTGAGAGTTGGGCTATAAAGAAAGCTGAGCACCAAAGAATTGATGCTTTTGAACTGTGGTGTTGGAGAAGACTCTTGAGAGTCTCTTGGACAGCAAAAAGATCAAACCAGTCAATCCTAAAGGAAATCAGTCCTGAATATTCACTGGAAGGACTGATGCTGAAGCTGAAACTCTAATACTTTGGCCACCTGATGCGAAGAACTGTTTCACTGGAAAAGACCCTGACGCTGGGAAAGATAGAAGGCAGGAGGAAAACAGGACAAAAGAAGATGAGATGGTTGGATAGCATCACTGACTTGATGGACATGAGTTTGAGTAAACTCTGGGAGTTGATGATGGACAGGGAGGCCTGGCATGCTGCAGTTCATGGGGTAGCAAGGAGTTAGACACGACTGAGCGCCTGAACTGAACTGAACTGCAAATAGAGAAAGTCTGTACAGCAACGAAGACCCTGCAAAGCCAAAAATAAATAAATTTATTTTTAAAAACAGAATAACTAAAAAATCATCAAGTGATATGAAAATATCTGATTCCTACTGGAGACAGTGACACAGGTCTGCTAACCTGTCTGTGCTGTGCTGCCCACATTCACCACAGTAGGAAATGCTAAGTTACAGTTGCAAGTTGGAGAAGATAAAGACACAACTCTTCCCCATTCAAGTTTACAAGCCTCTTGAATTTGATCCACAGACTCCTGGATCTGTGACAACCAGGTGAAGAGCCCTACACAAGGGGCCAGCCTGGAAGAGGCATCATTAATGTAGAATTAAATGTCAAGTTTGATCATGATATGGGCTTCCATGGTGGCTCAGAGATAAAGAACCCGCCTGGAATGCAGGAGCCACAGGAGATGCAGGTTCCATCTCTGGGTCAGGAAGATCCCCTGGAGAAGGGAATGGCAACCCACTACAGTGTTCTTGCCTAGAGAATCCACTGGACTGAGGAGCCTGACAGGCTACAGTCCGTAGGGTCTCAAAGAATCAGACAGGACTGAAGTGACTTAGCATGCATGAACACAATATACGGCCCAGTTAGACTTCCTTGCATGTGGAATGAACATCCTTGAGTAATCAGTAAATGTTTTGGAAAATCTGGGGGAAAAGGACATGTCCATCTAACAAAAGAAGGCTGTGATGAAGGCTAACCAGGATTTAAAGGAAGTCTAAAAGCCTTATGTGAATTGCAGTGAATAGTCAGGAAAGAATTTTTATAGTACTGACGGAAAACGGCTGAACTTCTGGTAAGGCACTCACGTGGAATTTCCTAAACTGCCTAGATATCAAGGAATCTGTCCCCTGATGCTACAACTGTCCTGAGTTGATCTGGTCACGCGAGGCCCTGCTGTTCCTTATAGGGGATGATGGCTGCCACACAATTCTCAAGGGGTTGGGGTTAGCTCCATGCCCCTCCCCAGCTCATTCCTGGGTCAAAAGGAAAGCGGGTCTCAGGCTGAATCCAGATATAGGCAGGCATTTATGAGACATTTATTAGCAAAGTAGGCACAGAATAGTATGTACAACCCGCTCTGTAGGTTCAAAAAAGTTCCAGCTCTCAGTCCTCTGCCTGTAAACACCTCCTTTCCCCCCACCCCGAGATGCAACATTCCTGAGAGATGAAGGCTGAGCCCCCATGAGGCCCTCACAGCCCAGGCCTGGCCCAAGGGGCACAGGCCATAGGCCTCCAAATTCCCATGCCTGCCCTGGCAGCTTGACCAATCTCTACTTAAATACCTTTAATTTCACCCTTTTGGGCATTTATCATGCTAAATAACGACACCACTTTACCCACAAAACCCCATTTTAGATAAGGTTATGAGAGAAGTCAGGGCTATTGACAGAGATGGGGGAACAGGAGGCTGAAAATCCCCTGCCCACCCCCGCCCCCACAAAGGGGTGTGCCTTCCTGAGGCAGTGCTAGGGGCTGGCTCCTAGGCTTACACAGGCTCTGCCCAAACATCTCATCATGAAGATTTTCAAACACACAGAAAACTCGGAACTATACAGGGAGCACCAACACAGCAGCATCTAGTCAAGCTTTCTCTGACTCCAGCCTGCGTTGGAATCACTTCAAAGGCTTAATGCACAGGGCGGGGCCTCCTCTAGTTCTGATTCAGTGGGTCTGGCCTGAGAATGTGCACTTATAGCAAGTTTCCAGGGGAGGGTGATGCTGCGGGTTTGACCACAGCACTTAGAGAACTGCAGACCTCGTTCTCCCATGAACATTTTACTACACTTACTTTGTGGCACATCTGTGCACACCTGTGTCTGATTCTCCCTCTATCTCACTTCTGATACATTTCAGGGCAGATTGCAGGACTCAGCCTGTCATCCCTAAACATACCAACAGGCACAATTAGATCTCAATATTCCAATATGGATTTCTTTGAAGTAAAATTTACAGTAAAATGTGGACTGTGCACTCTTTTTTAAGTTTATGGAAATATAATTTACACACAGTAAAATTTCCTCTTTTCAGTATAGAGTTCTATGGGGTTTTTTTTTTTATTAATTTTTTGGCCATGTGACTTGTGGGATCTCGATTTCCCAATCAGGGATTGAATCCTGGCCCTTGGCAGTGAAGGCATCAAGTCCTAACCACTAGGCCACCAGAGAATTCTCCTCTGTGAGTGAGTTCAGACAAATATCTAAGCTGGGTACCATGGTCAAGATATAGAACTTTTCCTATGATATAAAATGTTCATCAAGCCCCTGTGTAGTAACTTTGAGCCCTGGGTGACCACTGATCAGTTTTTGGTTTTGCTTTCTTGAAATTTTATTGAGATATATTTGATTTACAATGTTGTGTTAATTTCTGCTGTACGGCAAAATGACTCAGTTATACATGTATATATATGTTCTTTGTAATGTAAGTTGGTGGAGCCACTACGGAGAACAGTATGGAGGTTCCTTAAAAAACTAAGAACAGAACTACCATATGATCTAGCAACCCCAATCCTGGGCATATATCTGGTGAAAACTCTAATTCAAAAAGATATTTGCACCTCGCATGTTCATAGCAGCACTATTTACAATAGCCAAAAGAAAAGGCAGCATCCTAAATGTCCACTGACAGGGAAATGGATAAAGAGGTGGTATGCCATGTGCTCAGTTGCTCAGTTGTGTTTGACTCTTTGCAACCCCATAGACTGTAGCCAGTCAGACTAGGGGGATTCTCCAGACAAGAATATTGGAGTGGGTTGCCATGCCCTCTTCCAGGGGATCTTCCCAATCAAACCCAGGTCTCTTGCATTGCAAGTGGATTCTTTACCACTGAGCCACCAGGGAAGCCCCAGCGATGTGGTATGTATATATAATGGAATACTACTTAGCCATAAAAAGAATGAAATAATGCCTTTCATAACAACAGATGAACCTAAAGATTATCATACTATGTGAAGTCAGACAGACAAGTTTCATCTATTGCTTATATGTGGAATCTAAAAAACAATAATGCAAATGAACTTATCTATGAAAAAGAAATAGATTCATAGACATAGAAAACAAACTTATCTTTCCAAAGTGGAAAGGGAGGGAGGGATAAACTGAGTTTGGAATTAACAGATATACACTACCATATATTAAACAGATAACCTACAAGGACCTACTGTATAACACAGGGAACTATATTTAGTATCTTATAATAAACAATAAGTGGGCTTCCCTAGTGGCTCAGTGGTAAAATACCTATCTGACAATGTAGGAGACATAGGTTTGATCCCTAGAGGAGGGCATGGCAACTCATTCCAGTATTCTTGCCTGGACAAACCCATAGACAGAGGAGCCTGGTGGGCTATAGACCATGGGGTCACAGAAGAGTCGGACATGACTTAGTGACTAAACAACAACAAATAACCTATAATGGAAAAGAATCTAAAAAACAACATATATGTATTATTTGTATAACTGAATCATTTTGCTGTACACCTGAAAGTAACACAACATTGTAAATCAACTATATTTTAATAAATGTTAAAAAGTAAAACCTAATAATATTAAGACCTGTCACTTTTTTTTTTTTTGGCCAACCTGTGTGGCTTGTGGGGTCTTAGTTCCCAGAGCAGGGATCAAACCTAGGGTCCCTGAAGTGGAAGCACAGAGCCCCAACCAGTGGACCACCAGGGAATTCCCCAGACTAGCCACATTTTAAATTTTCAAGAGTAACATGTGGCTGCTATACAGGACATCACAGGTGTAGGAGCAATTGTTAACCAGGACTCCCTATGGCTGAAAGGGAAAAGGATCAAAACTGTGGAGAATAATAATGGTAAAAAAATTGTAGAGCAGGTTTCTTTTTGCAGAGACTTCTCAACCATTATCTCAAGCAGTCCTTGGAGCATCCCCTGGAGAAAATTATCTTCACCATCAACGTTCTGCAAGGAGATAATCCAGGTTCTGAGGGTAAAAGTGGGTGAGCAGGTGATGGAGCCCTCTAAGGCATCTCATCTCCACACAACCTCCTGCTAAGCAGAGACCCTACAATCTAGGAGCTACATAAGAACACAAAGCTCCTTTCATGAAGAACATGAGGGCTACCACCTCAACCAATCTGTAAAATGACACACCAAGAAGGAATGCTCACATTTAAAGTGGTGAAAGGCCAGGTTCTCTCAAACTTTAATGCTCATAAGACTTCCTAGATGGGCTTATTTAAAGTGAAGATTCCTGGGCCCCAAACCCAGACATGCTTATTCAGCAATGCTGACATGTGAACTCAAGAATCTGCATTTTTAACCAAGAGCCCCAGGGTCCTGACACAGGTGGTCCTAAAGCCCACAGTTTCCAAGATGACCTGGGAGAGTGTGCAGGACCTTGGAATAAGAGTCTTACTAGGGCTTCCCTGGTGGCTCAGGTGAAGAATGTGCCTGCCAATTTGGGAGACATGGGTTCCATCCCTGATCTGGGAAGATCCCACATGCCAGGGAGCAGCAAGGCCTGTGGGCCACAATTATTGAGTCTGTGCTCTAGAGCCCCCGAGCCACAACTACTAAGTCCACGTGCTGCAACTATGGAAGCCTGAGCACCCTAGAACCTGTGCTCCACAACAAGAGAAGCCATCGCAATGAGAAGCTGGAGAACCACAGAAAGTAGTCCCTGCTCTCTGCAACCAGAGAAAGCCTGAGCAGCAATGAAAACCCAGCACAGCGAAAAATAAATAGGTAAAATTAAAAAAAGAAAGAGTTCTACTGGGGAATTTCAGGGTAGTCCAGTAATTAGGAGTCTGTGCTTTCACTGCTGAGGTGCTGAGGGTGTGGGTTCAATCCCTGATCAGGGAACTAAGATCCTGCAAGCCGTGCAGGACAGCCCAAAAAAAAAAAAAGAGAGAGAGAAAGAGTCCTACTGAAGAGCTGAAATTCATATCAGAAAGTTATCTGACTGCAGGAAATTCCAGAATCCCAGAGAGTGGCAGGTTCATGGAGGAAAGCTTCAGTTATCAAACACTCTGCTGCAAGAGGATCTAATGATGGGTTAAGGTGATTGCTATGTACTGGGTAAAAAAGGAGGTAGTGCATTTTTCTGTAGTGTATGTTGATGAAATGTTTAGAAGATTATCAAATAAATTTAATAATGTCATTCCATATTTTCACATATTTAATATACATGTATCCACACAAAATGAATGAAAAACACCAAAATATTTACAGTGGTTATTACTATACCTGACAGGGTTATGAATAAATTTTAAAAAATTCTTCTTTCACTTTGATATTTTCTTCTGAATTTTGTACAATTATCATTGTGATTTTAATAAAAAATAAAATATTTCAGGAAATAAGCAATCATAAAGAATGGTCTTGAATGATCAGTCCAACCAGTGATCACTCCTCTGTATAGATGAGGTCTGAGGAGAAAATGCTTTCTCATCTGGTTGATACGTGAACATGACTCACGCTCAGTGTACCTGCAAGTTGAGTGTAGAGCTGAAAATGTGGGATGCAGCCGCTCCTTCAAAGTGGGGAGCTCCTCAGAGGAGTTTGCGTCCTAGGCACCGAGCCATTCGGGCATTCTGCATCTCATGCCAGGTAACCAGAGAGGGAGATGCTGAGACCTCAGGTCTGGCCACATGCCAGGCTGCTGGTACCTGAGGAAGGGAGAGGACACCTCCAGATGACCTGACATCAAAGCCCAGGGAGCCTTGTGCATCACAGGGCCGAACAGCTCTGAATCCTAAGGGCAGGCTCCTGGGCTGCGCTGACAAGGATGCCAAGGGAAGGTGCCTTGAACCCCCCTTGCTGCACCCACTTGCATCCCTGGGCTCCCAGCTGGCCACAGGGTCTCCACACCTGAAAGAAGAAGAGTGGGATTTACTTCACCAGGTTTTTGTGAGCCTTCCATGCAACAATTCATGTGAAGCACTGAGCACTCCCAGATGAGTAAAATGGAGAAAGCTTTGCCAGAAATCCCAGCCCCTGTGGTTGCCTAAGCACCAATAGCTAAGAGCAGGGAGGGCCAAGCACAGGGGCCAGGGCCTCGGGGCTTGTCCTCACCCCCATCTCTCCCAGAAGCTCACCTGCAGTTCCCAGCATCGACTCCAGTTCCAGCTTTTCTCCTTCTTCTTGGTGTCACCTCTCCTCCTGGGGAGGTTTTGTGGGAAGATGAGCATCCAAGATGATGGGTACGGGACCTCAGGGGCCTTTGCTCCTCTGCCGCCTGCAGCAGGCAGCACAGCTCCGGGAGCGAGCACAAGGCCCTCTCCTCCCTCAGCCGTGGAACTCAGGGACCACGGGAACCTAAGGCCTCAGGACAAAACAGGCGGAAAAAGAATGGGGAGGAGTTTTGCAAAATGGCTAAGCCATGTCAACCACTGCAAAACTGCCAGAAAAATTCTAATTTGATGAAAAAGCAGAGCAACTATTTGTTCTGTTCTGTCCAGTGGGAAGGTGCGTGTCACTCAACAGAACACAAATGAAATTTCAAAGAAGGAAAAAGACACTGCACAGCACTAATGAGAGGCTTCTGAAGGAGGCCCCTCCTGCTGCAGTGTCACCCATGGGCCCAAGAAGTCACACTGCTGGGAAGCCTCGTTCCGGGGTCCTCCCCACTGACCTGCGGGCAGCCTGCACCCCTCCCCAGCCTGCCTCCAGTGGGGTTCCAGCCCCAGCTTCACTAGTCTTGCTCTCACTGCCACAGTCGGTGTTTCAAGAAGGTGGTCTGAGGGCCCTCGGCAGACAGTGTCCGTCTGACTTCGGGATCAGAGCAACACCTGGTCCCAAAGCCTCACATGCGTTGGGAAGTGTTCCCCTTTCCCGCAGCATCTGTGTCAAGTTGGTCTTATCTCTCCTTTAAACGGATAAGAGAATACAGCAGTGGAGTCACACAGGCCTAGAGTTGTCCACATGTAATAGGGCATTCCTTCTCCTGTAAAGAGGCCTTTAAGTCCTTCTGAGTGAGTGTCCATCCACTCACTTACACTGTGACTGAACTAGAAATGCTTGGGGCTGCAGTGAAGGTCTCCAACCCAACAGCATTAGAACAACAATTACAGGTGACATGGGCTCAACTTCTGAGGCACCTCAAAGATCTTACTGGTCTCTAGATTGTTATGTAGTATTATAAATGACTTGAGGATTGGCTGAAAACAGCTACAATTTTAGCACTGTATAACAGTTTAAAACCCAGATGCCTGGCCAAGAACCATATGAAAAGATGTTCAACATCACTAATCACTAGGTAAATGAAAATCTGAACCATAATGAGATACTGCTTTAATACTGGAAGGCCACTATTAACCAAAGTCAGATGGAGTAAATGTGACCTGTGGACCATCTGGGTGCTTTCCCACTGTCTTTCTCCAGCTCACTGTTATCTCCCAGAAAAGCTTCCACGTGTGTCTGGAGCTCCAGTTTTTACAACAGCCTGGGTCTGGCGGCCAACGCGGCTTACATCACCCTCCCGCAGGGCTGTATATACTGCATTCTTTTAGAAGCTGCTGCCTGAGAGTCTGGTTAAATGGAAAGATATTCTATGCTCATGGATTAGAATAATTAATATTGTTAAGATGTTCATACTACCCAAAACAATTTACAGATTAAAAGTAATTCCTACAAAAATTCCAGTAGCACTTTTTACAGAAATAGAAAAAAAAAAAAGTCTTAAAATTTGTATGGAACCACAAAAGAGCCCCAAGAACCAAGCAATCTTGAGAAAGAAGGATGAAGCTGGGGACATCATACTCCCTGAGTCGCCTATCTGGGACAAATTCCACTTGGTCATAATGCATGATTTTTTTTATACATTGTTGAATTTGATGTGCTAATATGTGGTAAGTTTTTTACATCTATGTTTATGAGAAATATCAGTCTGTTGTCTTTCTTTCTTGTAATGTCTTTGTCTGGTTTGGGTATAAAGAGTAACACTGGTCTTACAAAATGAGTAAAGAAGTATTCTCTCCTCTGTTTTCTGAAAGAGATTGTATAGTTTTTGTGTACTTTCTTCCTTAAGTGTTTGATAGAATTCTCCAGTGAACCCACTGTTGCTTTCTGTTTTAGATTATTAGTTATTGATTCAATTCCTTGTAATAGACAAAGGTCTATTCAGATCATCTATTTATTCTTGTGAGTTTTTTCAGAGATTTACTTTTTAAGCATTACTTTTGCATTTCTAAAAGTTAATATATACTTAGTATAAAAATGTGGAAAAATATGGAAAACATAAAAAAGATGGAAATCACAACTCTCTACTATTACTTTCCAACTTAGAAGAATTTGTAAATTATTTTGAATTATTTCCTCCCAAAATGTTTGCGTATGTGTGTGCACATATTTTAAAAACATAATTGAATTAATTTATAATATTTTGTCCTTCTTTTTGATCAAACCAGTCAACTCTAAAGGAAATCAACCCTGAATATTCATTGGAAGGACTGATGCTGAAGCTGAAGCTCCAATACTTTGGCCACCTGATGCGAAGAGCTGACTCATTGGAAAAGACCCTGATGCTGGGAAAAATTGAGGGCAAGAGGAGAAGGGGGCAACAGAGGATGAGGTGGTTGGATGGTATCACTGACTTCAGTGGACATGAGTTTGCAGAAACTCAGGGAGATAGTGCTGGACAGAGAAGCCTGGCATGATGCAGTCCACGGGATTGCAAAGAGTTGGGACATGACTTAGCGACTGAACAACGATTCTTCCTTTAAATATGACATTCTATTATTATCATAGTTTCAGTCATTAACAGCTCTTAATAAATATTTTCTAGATTAGAAATGTTAAGTTACATAACATCCCAGTGATTTTTTTTCCTCATCTGTAAAATAAGTTTAAGAATTTACATGTATCATAGGACACTTGTGAAAAATAAATGTGATAATGCATGAAAACATGTAAAAGTGCTTAGTATGTAGATTGTTAAGATATGGCCATAAATTCCTTCATCCTATGTGAATACCCCTTTGTAGTGTGTTTCAGCTGTAACTGGCCAGGAAGTGAAGTCTATTTCTTCACTTTCTTGATTCTTGGTATGGCTTTGTGACTTGCTTTGTCCAATAGAATGTGGCAAAAATGAAGTTGTGTAACTAATGAGTCGAGTGCTTAACATGCCTTGAAGCTTCTTTTCTGACTCTACCGGTACTCCAGGACCACGGTGGGAAGGACACGTCTCAGACAACAGCCAGAGCCATTAGCTAGACAGAGCGAGAGGTTAAGTACCTCAGACCACCTACCCCACTTCCCTCAAGATAAGCTATCAGATAACCACAATTACATATGAGAAACCAGGTGAGACCAGAAGAACTGCCTAGCTGAGGGCAGTCCAAATAAAACGGCTGTCTTAAGCTTCCATGTTTTCAGGTGGTTGTTACACAGCAATAAAAAGATAACTGATACAGTAATCATTAAATACTATTATTACTACTGCCACATAAATCTAAAAGGTGAGAATATGATACTGAGATACTTATCTCAACACTTTAAAATGTCTTTAATCATTTAACATATATTTTACTGTTTGATATATGTAAAGCAAAGCCTTAATTTTTATTCATGCCATTGTGGACATCAATATCACAAATGAATCTATTCACATACATTTCCCAATCCTAATGAAGCAACATATTATTGGAGATCTTTCTTCATGTGCAATCTTTTTTTTTAATGCTTATTTTAAAAACTTTGAATTTATTTGTTATTCTTAGTTCCTTGACCAGGGATTGAACCTGCACCCTCTACAGTGGAAATGTGGCATCTAGACCACCAGGGAAGTCCCCTCTTCACATGCAACCTTAGAATCAGAATCAGAAGAGGCACCCCAAGTCTCTTCCAAAAGGCACTCCTTATAGATTTTAAATAACAAAATAATTTCTGTAGCTACTTTTAAAAAAGAAAAAATTGAAAAAGCATGCTCTCAGTATTTTGCATGATTGAAGATTAGTATGCTACCTCCCCAACCCTTGCTGTACTGTGTGGCTTGTGGGATCTTAGTTCCTGGATTAGGCATTGAACCTGGCCAAGGCATTGAAAACGCCAACTTCTAGCCACTGGATTGTCAGGGAATTCCCAGGATTAGTACATTTTTATTTGAATGTGCATGGTAGTAAATTGGCAAAAATTAATAATTAAGTAATAATGGCAGGAATGTTATTTTTTTTTCATGAAGTTTTCAAGAAAACTTTCATAAAATCAGCTACCCTTGCGCAATAGAGGGAGCTGACAGGAAATTAGCCTCTTATTTTGCATTCCCTTTGCCTCACTGAAAAAGTAGACAGGATGGACAAGATGATGGTGGTGATTCCCTTGGCTCACATTTATTGAGTGCTTCATACATAGCAGACATTATGCCAACTATTTTAGATGCACTTATTCTTTATAACAGGTCATTTGGTATGCTATTATCCTAATATAGATTACTTAATGGCACATAGATGGGGAAAAGTGGAACGGTGGCAAATTTTATTTTCTTGGACTCCAAAATCACTGTGGACAGTGACTGCAACCATGAAATTAAAAGATAATTGCTCCTTGGAAGGAAAGCTATGACAAACCTAGACAGCATATTAAAAAGCAGAGACATCACTTTGACAACAAAGGTCTGTATAGTCAAAGCTGTGGTTTTTCCAGTAGTTGTGTACAGATGGGAGAGTTGGACCATAAGAAGATCGAACAATGAAGAACTGATGCTTTCAAACTGTTGTTGCTGGAGAAGACTCTTGAGAGTCTCTTGGACTGCAAGAAGATCAAACCAGTCAATCCTAAAGGAAATCAACCCTGAGTATTTCATTAGAATGACTGATGCTGAAGTTGAAGCTCCAATACTCTGGCCACTTGTTGCAAAGAACTGACTCACTGGAAAAGACCCTGACACTGGGAAAGATTGAGAACAGGAGAAGGGGACGATAGAGGATGAGATGATTGGAAGGCATCACTAACTCAATGAACATGAATTTGAGCAAAGTCTGGGACATAGTGAAGGACACGAAAGCCTGGTGTGTTACAGTCCATGGAGTTGCAGAAAGTCAGACACAACTTAGCAACTGAACAACAAAAACAACACAGATCAGGAATATGTGAGTCAGAGCAGTTAAGTGATTCAAGATTAACCAGCTAGCAAGTGACTGAACTAAAGTTTAAGATCTATCTAACTTCAAAGCCTTAATCTTTTCAACCATTAATTAAGCTTTTTAAGTTGCCTTCTACAACTTGCTTCTAAGTTGTAGATGCTCTGCAGACTCTTCAGGGATAGGGTATCCGTTTAAAAATGATTTTCAATCTAATCATTTAAGTACTTAAAATAGGGGGTTACTTTAAAGAGTGAGAGACATTTAAAATCTCTGAAAAGCAAACATGACTTATTCTGTTCCACTGGCTTAACATGTACCATAAATGAGAAGGTTCTGAGAACCAGAAAAGGGGTTAATAAGCAGATTCCCAAACCCCGTATCTCAGTGTGCTGTAGTATGAGTAGCCTTGAAAAATGCTACCAACCACCCTCAGCTGTAATGTGAAGAATGACTAGAGATGATGAAACAAGACCACTTAGGAATATCAGGACTGGCTCATGCCAGCACTGCCTATAGTGCTAATGCCAAGCTGGCATGCATGCTCATTTGTAAACAATAGTTTTTAGGGTAATATAAAACAACCTACCTTCTCAGTAATAATTATACTGCCTCTAGGCTAAATTATTCTAGGAATGGTTACGGAAATGCATGTATTTTATCTATTCCTGGAAACAAGCAGATGCTTTACTGAGAGTGTTTACATACACATTTTTCTGAAACAGAACTCCATAAACATATATTATGCTTATAAATTCCATACATCTGGTCTCCCACAGATACACCAGAAGCAAAAATTTGATAAGGTTTAATAATGCCCCCAGAGAAGTTCAAATTTATAATCCACAACATCTATCAAGAGTCAGAAACTTCTATAAAAATATATTCTATCAAATCTTTTCAGAAACATATTTTGTACATATTCATGAATACCTATTTTCATGCTGTCAGAAGCTGTCCTTCTTAATCTCAACAGCAGAAATAGCCAAGGAGCTATAGTCACTAAGAGGTATTCTGTAAAACTTCACATTACATATTTCTGACTTTAATTAGGATAATTTACCTTTCTCTCAATTCAAAATGCTGGAATATGTTAAAAGAAAAAGAGGGAGAAAAGAGTGAAGACACGTTGATGACCTATTTCCACATACCTCAAATGTTCACTCTTTAAAAAAGTTTTATTGTGGTAAAATATATATAACATAAAATATATGATTTTAACTATTTTTAGATGTACAATTCAGTAAGTGTATTCATAATATTATGTAACCATCACCACTGTCTATTTCCAGAAATTTTAATCATCCCAAACAGAAACTCTGCACCCAATAAATAATAATTCCCCATTCCCATCTCCTTCCAGGCTCAGGTAACCCCTATATTTTTTCTACCTATGAAGTTGTCAATTATTGGTCCCTCATGTAAGTGGAATCATACAGTATTTGCTCTTTTGTGTCTGGCTTATTTCACTGGGCATAATGTTTTCAAGGTTCATCCCTATGGTGGTAAGCACCAGTATTCCTATCCATTCATCTGTTGACAGACACTTAGTTGTTTCCACTTTTTGACTATGGTGAGCAATGGTGCTATGAACACTGGTGTTCAAACACCTGTTTCAGTCCCTGGTTTCAATTCTTTTGAGTATATACCTAGGATTGTTAACACTCATTTGAGTAAATTCTAAAGAGAAAGAGAAAGGATTACATACACTTAAATATTATAACATGTGTTCAGATCTGGACCTCAAAGGCAAAGTTAGCTAGATTAAGGGACTAAGGGACGCCTGAAGAGCTACATTACATGTTCTATAATAATGTTGCAGTTCCACTGACTCAAGGTATTGGTAAATTCTTTTTTGATGAGACCTTTTTATTTGGAAAGGTCCAAAATGAAAGCTTGTATCTAAGAGACTAAATCTACCCTATATCACCAATTAAAGGTTGTGAGGTTCTTCCAGTTTCAATGTTTTCCATTCATTTCAAATCTTCATGTTATTCCATTTTATACTCTCGACATTCAGACTGTTTCTAGTTATTATGAATAAAGATGTTACAATAACATTATTCAGCACGTTGCATGGTGCTCAGGTGTAAGTTTCCCTGGGTACAGTGGATGGGAGTCTGCTTGCCTAGGATACCCTAGTTTCCCTGCTGCTGCTGCTGCTAAGTTGCTTCAGTCATGTCCGACCCTGTGCAACCCCACAGATGGCAGCCCACCAGGCTCCCCCATCCCTGGGATTCTCCAGGCAAGAACACTGGAGTGGGTTGCCATTTCCCTCTCCAATGCATGAAAGTGAAAAGTGAAAGTGAACTCGCTCAGTCGTATCCGACTCCTAGTGACCCCAATGGACTGCAGCCTACCAGGCTCCTCCGTCCATGGGATTTTCCAGGCAAGAGTACTGGAGTTTCCCTAGAGTATACTAACAGGAGTGGAATATATGCCTCTTAAGGTATTCACATATCCAATCTTTCTAGGTAATACTGGTTTTTCCAAAGTGGATGACAGTAGTCCATAATAATTCCCTTTTCACCATATACTTGATAGCACTTGGTCATCAGACTTTTCCATTCTGGCCAATCCAGTCGAGTTGAAATGTTATCTCATTGTGGTTTAAATGTGCATTATGATTATTTATAATGTTGGGCATTTTTTCCATGTTTACATGTAATTTGTATTTTCTCTTCTATGAAATGCCCATCATGTCTTTCCCCACTTTTCTATTGGATTGTCTTTTTGTTATTGATTTATAGTCATTATTTTTTAATTTAAAAATAGCAAGAAATAACATTCATAGAGAAAAGTATGTACAACATGAATGCACTGTTTAAAGAATTTAAAATCAAACAGCTGTGTAACCACCACCAGGTCAAAAAATAGGTTGCCAACACTCTAGAAGCACCTCCTTTGCCCCTCCCTGATTACAGTCCCCTTTGCTCAGAGGTAATTACCAGTCAGACTTTTGCAATAATTATTTCATTGCTTTTCTTTTTATAGTTAAATCACCTGGAAATGCATCCTGAAGAACATAGTCTAGTACTAACTGCTTTGGGATGTTATAGAAATGGATTCACACAGTAAATATTCCTTTGTCTTTTGCTTCTTAGACCCGGCACCATGTCTGTGAATTTCATGCTATTTCATGTAGTTATCGGTTGGCCATAAAGATCCTTTGGTTTTAAAGTAAAAATAAAAGACATATTTTTCCATTTTTCACCAAGAACTTTATTGAGCAATGTATTCACTGTTTTGTTCCACTATCTTATGCCATTTTCTCAGGCAACTTCATAACTCCATCTTCCCAAAACATTTTACCTTTTTGAGCAAAGAATTGTTCCAGGTGCCTTTTACAATCTTTCAGGAAGTTGAAATTTTCTCCATTAAGAGAATTTTGCAAAGACCAAAATAAATATAAATCTGTAGGTGCAATGTCTGGTGAATACAGCTGATAAATTAGAACCTCCCAGTCAAGCTGTAACAGTTTTTGCCTGGTCATCAAAGAAACACTCAGTTTTGCATTATGCTGATGGAAGAGTATGCATTTTCTGTTGATTAATTCTGATGGTTTTCGTCCAGTGCTGCTTTCAGTTAGTCTGATTGGGATTAGTACTTGTTGGAACTAATTGCTTGGTTTTCCAGGGAAAGAACTCATAACAGAGGACTCCCTTCAAGTCCCACCATATACATATCACCTCTGGATGAAGACTGGCCTTTGGTGTGGTTGGTGATGGCTCATTTCCTGTGCCACAAGATCTCTTCTGTTTCATATGTGGCCAAGGTTTTTGTGGCTAAATTTATGGGGAACCCGAACATCAAAGCAATTAACATAACCAAGCTTGATTGTTCTCAATTAATGTCTCTATCTCTACCAACATCACCTGGTCTGCCGGACCATGGAGCATTGTACAGTGAGAAATCTCCTGCAAGAAAGTTTGCAAACCACTTCTTTTTAAAAATTAAAAGAAAAAATTTTTTTCTGGCCATATTACATGGTAAGTGGGACCTTAGTTCCCTGGCCAGGACTGAACCCACATCCTCCACACTGGATGAGTGTAGTCTTTACCACTGGACCACCAGGGAAGTCCCGAAAACCTCTTTTGACATGTTTGATCAGTTACAATACCTTTTCCATACACTGCACAAATCCTTTTTTTTGTGTGTGTCTTATTTCATTTTTACCTTTCTTGAAATAATAAAGTGTAATATGCTGAAAATGTTGTTTCCCTTCCATCTTTAGGTAGACCAGTTGAAGTTGACGGAGATCCAGAGATCGAGACATTAGCTGAGAATAACCAAGCTTGGTTATATTAATGGGGTATGTTAATAGTTTTTAAATGGCTACACAAAAATTCACCATTTTCAAGTTTTTCTGGTTTGTTTAAAAAAACATGCTGATATGACAACATAATCTAACAACACTGTTTCAAACGAAGTTAAAGACAAGTAAGTGCTACTAGAGCTACCTTACAGAAAACACCTAACCAACTTTTGGACCAACCCAATAGTGTGTTCCTTTTGGTTGCAGTATGACATCTACGGCTGTTGGGAGTTCTGTTGCTGCCTGGTCTACTACAACACAGTGAAGTATCTGAGCCTTGAACACTTGGGTGGTTTCACACTTTCGTTCTCATGAAAAACCAGCCAGGATTATTCCTGTAACTTCTGAGGATGTCCTTGAGCCAGGTTTTCTTTAGAGTACACACCATAGAGTGGAACTGTTACATCTGAAGTACAGGTACCTTCACTATTACCATGCGACCCTCTGCCCAGGGCGGGTGCCCAGTCTACACCGCCATCAGCCTCAGAGAATCCCCTCAGTCTACCCACAACACAGGTCACGCATCTCACTTCTGTCAAGCCAGCGCATGCAGTCTGTCTGGTGTTCAGTTCAGTCGCTCAGTGGTGTCCGACTCTTTGTGACCCCATGGACTGCAGCATGCCAGGCTTCCCTGTCCTTCACCAACTCCTGCAATTTGCTCAAATTCATATTCATTGCGTCGGTGATGCCATCCAACCATCTCATCCTGTTTCTCCCTTCTCCTCCCGCCTGCCTTCAATCTTTCAAGCATCAGGGTTTTCTCAAGTGAGTCAGTTCTTCCCATCAGGTGGCCAAAGAATTGGAGCTTCCGCTTCAGCATCAGTCCTTCCAATGAATATACAGGACTGATTTCCTTTAGGATGGACCGGTTAGATCTCCTTGCAGTCCAAGGGACTCTCAAGAGTCTTCTCCAACACCACAGTTCAAAAGCATCAATTCTTCAGGGCTCAACTTTCTTTAAAGTCAACTCTCACATCCATACATGACTACTGGAAAAACCATAGCTTTGACTAGACTGACCTTTGTTGAAAAAGGAATGTCTCTGCTTTTTAATATGCTGTCTAGGTTGGTCATTACTTTTCTTCCTGAAAAGCCAGTCCCTGTGGTTTTAGCACGTCCGGGTTAGCCCTGCGCTCCAGAGCCTTCGATGTTGACCGGCCTCCTGGACTTATTCGTTTTAAAGCACCTTTCCAACTCTTTCACCCACTTCCCACCGTGCTTTTCTCCAAGAGTCCATGGACGCTCTGGACACCAGCTTTCCGGCCCACACACCTCTCGGTCGTCTCCTCTCAGTCGTCTTCTCTCGCTTAAGTTTTGTTTTGTTTTTCCTCATTTTAATCTAATCAGGTCTACCCGCCTTTTCCGGTTAGCGATTATAGGACACAAAACACCGCCCCCGCCTCCGCCCTGAGGGCCGCCCACTACAATTCCCAGCACGCGCTCACTCTTAGCTTCCGCAGTCAGGCGTCCGTGTCCCTCAGGCCGTCCCTCTAAGCGCGAGCCTCTCCTTCAGCTTCCCTCCCGCGACGCCAGTGCCGGCCCCTTTCCAGGAGGCAGCGCGCAGGCGCGCCTGCTTCGCATAGCTAGTGCGCCTGCGCCGGGAGACGCTCCGCCCTCGCGCCGGTCATATATAAAACCTCGAGCGTCTCCTCGCGAGAGGGTTGGTTCTCATGCTCGCTGCCGGGGTCGGAGGTCAGAGCGAGCGTCTCGCGGGCCGGAGAAGGAAGATGGCGGTGGAGTCGCGCGTTACTCAGGAGGAAATTAAGAAGGAGCCGGAGAAGCCCATCGATCGGGAGAAGGTGCGGGTCCGGAGAGATGCAGGGGTCCCTGGGGAAGTAGGGCGGCGGTTCGGGGCCGGAGGGAAGGGCCAGGGCCGCGCGTGCAGCCTCCTGACTCCCGCCTGTCCCGCCCCCAGACCTGCCCGCTGCTCCTGCGCGTCTTCACCACCAACAACGGCCGCCACCACCGCATGGACGAGTTCTCCCGCGGAAACGTGCCGTCCAGCGAGCTGCAGATCTACACTTGGTGAGTCAGGGGGCCGGGGGCCCGCGGGCTCGCCTGCCGCCTTAGGGCTCTCCTCGGCTCGGGGCCTCTGGAGACAGCTCGCGGGAAGTCGAGGTTCAGTGAGGAAACGGTGTTGACTCGTCTTGTGGCGCTTTGACCGCTCACGTTGAAACTTATGGGTTGTTAAGAATTGACCCAGGATTGCTGTCACTGTTGTGGCTGCTGGGTACGGAAGTGACACGTCGGTCGTCCAGTGCCGCAGCGGCTCCCAAGGGGTTCTTGGTAGAGGGTGGCGCGGGAATAATTTGGGGAGTGGTGCTGTTGGGTGAAACTCGTCGTTCTCAGAGCGTGTGTGCTCATATTAAGCTTTCAGTGCCCCAGCTTCAAAACAACGAAACCGGGTTGATTTGATGTGCTTAATGGAGAAGCTTTTGACGTGTTTACTGAGGGTCTCCCCCTGAATGTGTACCTTCCCTACCCACGTGTGACTAGGGCCGTTAACGTACAGCTATGCAGTTCCTTGGTTTGACGTTAGAGTGGCTTTTTTTTTTTATAGTGGCTTTATAGTATCAGTAAAAGGTGTATAATTTTTTTTAAATATGCCTAATGTGAAATATGTGACATTTAGTCATTTTAATTGTTTCAGGGTACATTTCGGTCTAACCATTACTACTGTATTTTCAAAACTTTTAAATTCCCTACAATAGGTCTGTACCCAGTAGGCAATAACGGGAATTCTTCATTTCCCCTGGTCGTCACTCTATGTGAATCTACCTCTTCTAAGTATTTCATATAGGTGCTCTCATATCGTATTTGTCTTGTTGTGTCTGGCTTATTTCACTTAGAATTTCAAGGTTTATTGATGGTTAAGGATATAAAAAAAAGTGATTCTTTTTTACGACTGACTGAATAACGTTGCATTGGAAGGCTTTGCTACATCTTGTCTGTCACTTGTCTCTTGGTGAACACCGAGGGATTGGTTCCACCTTTCAGCTAAGTTTATGTAGTATGATTCTAGTTCATTATTATTCCAGGAAAACAGTTCAGGAAGGTCGATTGAACTGATAGAGAAGAATTTTTATTAACAGATTGATGAACACTTCTGTTCAGATTAGTCTATATTTCCTCCAATAAATTAAGAGTTCCTACTTGCCAGATACTTGCTTTGACTGAAGAGTATAAAGAGCGTTCTGCCCCCTCTCTAGATAGAGTAAACTCAATCTCTAAAAGAAAGCAGATAGAATAAATGCTAAGTAAGACTTGAGGGTGGAGATGGAGGGTGAGATTGTGCCACACTCTCTACTCTCAATCAAGGGGAAAAAAATTACAAAAAAATAAATCCTGTTCTCAATTGTCCTGTCCATAGACTGCAACCAAATAAGAAACCTTATCTTACACCTCAAAATGGTGGCCAAAGACAGACTGGATGTTGGTGAGGGACAGAATGGAGACCTGCTGCCATTCAGAAGCAGCAATGAGGGAAGATTGGGATTCTTAATTTGTAGAAATAGAGGGGCCAAAGTAGGTGGCCTTGAGATAAGTCCAGGAAAGAGGAGTGAGGAGCCTAGCAGAAGCTAGTTGAATTGGCTAAGTCCAAGGCACTGTGTGGAGTGAGGGGAACATCCCACCCCAGGAGTGATAGATCTTGTGCTTGGGTGGTCACTAAACAGGTTTCTGGAAGAGAATTATCTCGATCATTGAAATAGGGTTCAGTGAGAAAAACAAACCAATAGGAGATAGAGCAAGAAATGGCTCACATAGTTGTGGGGACTGCCTAGGTCTGTGGTGCACGCTGTAGCTCTCCAGCATAAACTGTTGGAATTTCTTCAGGGAAGTCTTAGGTTCAGTATGAAGCCTGCTCAGCTGATTGAATGAGGCCCACTGATTGATTGATTGAGGTTTACTCAGATCATCTTGGATAATCACTTTAAAGTCAATTGATTATAGATTTTGATCCCATCTCTATTATTGTTTGAATAATTAAGAGCTGTAGTTTCCTAAATTGACATGTAAAACTGACCCTTAGTCACCAGGAGCTCTTACAGAGATTTGAATAATCAGAGGTTAAGTACAGCCTGATGGTGGGGATGGAGAAAAAAATTGATCTGTCTTTTGGCTGTGCTTCAAGACTTGCAGGATCTTAGTTCCCCAAGCAGGGATGGAAACGTGTGCCCCCTGCAGTGGAATCCTGGAGTCGACCATGGGACTACCAGGGAAGTCCTACTTGATCTAGTCTTTAGGAGGTAGAAACAACAGGCTAGAGATGGGAAGAACTTTACCACTCTTAGGTTTGTGACCTGGGCATCTAAGAGGGTGATGGTCATATGAGAAGAAGGACATGTTTGGGGGACACTGTAGAGTTGTTTCAGGTGTATTGAGAATGATTCAGCAGCAGTAGAGAAGGAAGGGTGATGTGTTCATTGTGGCCTTTTTGCTCTCAGTGCAGCTGAAGCCATGGTTTTTTTTTTACCTGAGTGTGATGTAGTGGAGATGGTGTAAATAGGGAACTGAGTTAAAACTAGATGATTTCTTGGGTGTTTGATCCCCTGCTCGATGCCGTCCATTAGGGCTCTTCACTGGTCCCTTGCATCCTGGGTCACTTGTACAGCACCCTTTGACAATGCTGCTGCCAAGTTCCTTTTCCACTATTTCATGTTCCCAGGTGTTAGGGAAGACAATTCACAAATTTAAAAACTGTTGCTCCTAATACCTGATGCTTATATTTTAGAAGATTTTTCCAGATTGTGTCATATTGGCTCAAGGTCTATATAAAGTTCTCAGTTCAAATAGAAATTGGCAGGGTAGGAATATATGTTGTGAAAGGAGCCTATGCTTAGCCTTGAAAATTCCATGTGCTTCATTGGCTTCTCCATCTATTGCAGAACTCATCAGAACATTCAGTCTTAGAAAGGAAAACAACACACAATCTTTATGAAAATGCTTTCCCGACACATTGATTCTAAGATGCATTCCAATTTCAGAGATGCTAAAATGTAGAAAAGAATGCCTCTGGAATAATGAAAAATAGTTACTTTGAGAATTTGGATTAATTTGGACTAGTTATCTTTAAGTGGATAAATCACTAGGTCTGTGAGATGTTGCATAGCAGCAAAGGTAGTGGGGTATTCTGAAATCCCTTTAGCACACTACAGTCTAGTCTGCCTTCATTCATAAAAATTTCAAACACTGAGGCTGGTAAGGGTAAATAGTATTTGGGGGCAAATAGTACTATTAGCTGCTTTAAAATTAAGTCAGTTGTGAAACCTTGACAGTTTCTAACAAAGTTGCAATTGAGACACATGTAACTAATTCATTGTATGTCAGTATCCTTGTTACATTATTGCTGATTAATCAAATGTCTATTTTTTTTTCTTAAAAAAAATTCAGGATGGATGCAACCTTAAAAGAACTGACTAGTTTAGTAAAAGAAGTCTACCCAGAAGCCAGAAAAAAAGGCACACACTTCAATTTTGCAATTGTTTTTACGGATCTTAAAAGGCCTGGCTATCGGTAGGTAACTTCATTTTTAATTCCTTATAATCTCTTTGATTTCAGTATGTTTTAGCTGCTAGGGATAATCCATATTATCTTACTTCTAGTTTAGATTATTATGTATTACATTTTTATTATGCTCTAAGATCATGGAGCAAATCCAGCCCGACATTCACTTTTTAGGACACACACAGTGTCGTTGCTCAGCCACTCTGTAACAGTTGATCTCCTTTCCTGCAGAGTAAAGGAGATTGGAAGCACCATGTCTGGGAGAAAGGGGACTGATGACTCCATGACCCTGCAGTCGCAGAAGTTCCAAATAGGAGACTATCTGGACATAGCGATCACCCCTCCAAATCGGGCACCGCCTCCTTCAGGGCGCATGAGACCGTATTAAATTGTACTACTTTTTCTTGAGTTTATTTTCCAGTCAGTTATGTAAAATAAACTTTCACTTCTTCTCCCGTCCTTATTGCCATTAAGCCTTTAAACATTATAAACAAATTGTAATGCATCTATTTAGGAATTAGATTTGGCTTTGCTATGGTATGAATATTAATAGAAAGTCCTATGTTTCAAGTCCTTCTGTAAAATATGAAAAGTGCTCTTAGCATTCTATGTAAAACTGTATTGTTAAATATATGTTGCAATCATCCTGAGTATGAAAATTTATGGGGCCTGGGTTTGGGTTTTAATATAGTATTGGTTGTTTATGCTAAATAATGGAGTTGCTATGTTTTGGCCCAAATGGGGCAGAACAAGAAAGCCATATTAAATGGAACAGGGGTATGTCACCTAGAAGCTTGTATAGACTTGGGAAGAGGACCTGTGGGAATGAGAGGGTGCAGCTGGAGTGTTTTGGAACAGTCTGAGCTGACACAAGTTGAAGAAGCTGTCTGTGTTTGAAGAGAGTGGCCTGCCTGAATCAGGGTGTGATGACAAATTAGAGAATAGGTGCCACAGTGAGGACTTTTATGCTTTAAAAATGGGGAAAATAGAGCATTTTGAGGGCAAGAAGTAGTATAGAGGAACAAAGGTTAGAACTTAGGATAAGGATAGATTTACCTTGAAAATGTGAAAATGCAGGGAGAATGAAAGAGGAAACTTAAGAGCATGGGAGAAGGTCAGGGATGAGGTCAAGCTGAGTAAGCAGGGGGTGTTCACACACCCTCTTCAGTGCTGGGGCTGACTCATGTCTGATTTGAGGTGGTATAGAGTGGTTAAAACCAGGCGGGCTAAACATTTAAATCCTGGTTATGCTAGGTGCACCTTGGACGAGGTACCTGAATTTGTTTTTGTTTAAAATTTGTAAAATAGAAGTGACAGCCTATAGGACTGTGAAGACTAACAACAAAGTTAGCCATAAAGTAGGACTTTATAAAACAAACAGAACGGGCACCGTCTCGTCCACAGAACAGTTACAGTCTGAGTGTGCAGTATGTGATTAAGGCCTATTACCTTCATTCTGTTGCATAGAAAACTTTGAAACTGTGTATCCCCAAATTAAAAAATATATATTACTAGCAAAGTAAGACTGTAGTAATTTGATCTTGTACAGACAAAAGCAGCCTTGGAAACCTAACACTTGTAGGATCAGGGTCAGTCAGCCAGCAGGAGACAGTCGTGGGCCTGGAGCCCAGACCAAGGGCCTCTTCTTCACTGAAGTTTGCCCCAAACCCCTCAATCCTTTATTCATTCAGACCAGCTAGGCTTGAACTCCATAAGTCATAAAATTAACTTAAACCTGATATTTTGGAGAAGAAGAACCATGGTTAATTACCATCCTGTTTGTAGAGAAGATACAATGTACTCTGCAGATGGAGACAGGAAGTCAATACGGGACTTCTTAAGCGACTTTTCTTAACAGTGTGAACTCCTCCAGTGGGGCTTTCCTGTAGTTATTCCAGATTACTCTCCCACTAGCTGAATATAAAGTGGTTTATTTGCTTTGTTCCAACATGGATTTTTTTTTTTTTTTAGGTAAAATTGGTACATAATAGTTTCAGGTATACAGCATAATTCATTATTTGTATACACTACAAACTGATGACAAGTCTAGTTACCATATATTGATCCCCTTTACCCTTTCTGCCCACCCCTCACCATTGGATGACCAATCTGCTCTATCTATGAGTTGGGTCTTGTTGGGTTTTCTCTTTTAGACTCTACATATGAGAGCATGTGGTATTTCTTTTAATTTCACTCGGCATAAGCCATCCATGTTGTTGCTAATGGCAAGACTTCATTTTTTGGCTAATATTCCATTGTGTGTATGGGTGTGTGTCTATGTGTATCTGTTGCACAATTTTCTATCCGTCCACCCACCCATGGACACTTATTTCCATACCGTGGATGTTGTATCAATAAATGCTGTAGTGAACACGTGGGTGCAGATAGCTTCTCTTCACACACTTGTCAACACTTTTTGATGGTAACCATGCTGACAGGTGAGTTGTTAATCTCTGTGGTTTTGATTTGTATTTCCCTGATTAGCACCGTTCCATGTATCTGTTGGATACCTGTGTGTCCCAACATGGAATTTTCCTTTAAAGGTTGTGATCTTCCACCAAAGGTACAGTTAAACAATACCTAGTGAATTTATCATTGAATATAATGCCAAGAATCAAGACTTGTACTTAGTCCTTATTTACCTCTGGCTGTCCAAGTATGGCTTTGAGGTAGTAACTGAGCTGTCTCATGGTCCCTGTGACAAAACTGTGCTCAGCCTTGAGTGTCCTGACTGCCTCATGTTCTTGTGGTTTCCCATCGTGGGGTGAACTAGAGAATGCTCATTGCCTGTGATTTTCAGTTTCTTCACAGGATTTAGGAGCTTGGCAGGGCTTCTTCAATGGCTCAGTGGGTAAAGAATCTGCCTGCCAATGCAGGAGATGTATGTTGGATTCCAAGATCCCCTGGAGAAGGAATTGGCCACCCACTCCAGTGTTCTTGCCTGAAGAATCCCGTGGACAGAGGAGCCTGGCAGGGGGGTTGTGGGTGGTCCATGGGGTCGTACAGATTTGGACATGGCTGAGGGACTAAAAGCAAGCAAGCACAGGAGCTTGGCATCAGTTCCTTACCTCGGTAGGAAGTCATTGCTGAGTTTATAGTACATTTTCATGCTCAAAGTGGTCACTGCAGCCAGTCACTGGGATAATGTTTCAGATATCAGCTTTGTGTTTGTGCCTATAGGGGTAGCTGTGAAGAGGAAAGCAAGCAGTTAAAACTTGGGCAAACTCTGTTACTCTTCAATAGAGCTGAACTTAGCCTGTTTCTATTCTGTCACAGATTGCAAACTTATTTTCAGTGTGACTAAGCAGTTATAATGTGAGTGCTGCCTAATCTCATTTCACCTTCAGCACTGAGGTGCAGGCAGAGGCTGTATCTTCACTTGAGCTGAAATGGAGGCCTGCTTTAAATAACAGCTTGCAATGTGGGCTGTGAAGCAAGGAAGCCAACAATGGATGACTGGAAACATGTTTCTAGAAATAGTGTGCTGTTGTCTTTAGCTCCCTGCAGGCTGGCGTCCACACAGCTCCACCAGTCCTGCTCTGGGAGTGAAGCTGTTGTCTGTGAAGACTGCCAAGGGACGTCATCTGGAGCATGCGGACCTGGTTCAGTCTTTGTATAAACCAAAATGCCTCTTTTAAAGAAATAATATGGTCATGGCTTCCAGTTTTAGTATCAGAGCAGCCAGTGAGGATAGCATGTCCTTGTGTGTACCTTATTGCTTAGATTGTTTACTTGCTCAGTCGTGTCCCAACTCTTTGTGACCCAATGGACTGTAGCCCACCAGGCTGCTGTGTCCATGGAATTTCCCAGGGAAGAATACTGGAGTGGGTTGCCATTTCCTTCTCCAAGGGATTTTCTTGACCCAGGGATCAAACTAGGGTCTCTTGCACTGGCAGGTGGGTTCTTTTACCGCTGAGCCACTGGGGAAGCACCACTGCTCAAACAGGTTGTTCTTAAAAATTTTTGTAGTTTCTTGGAATCTGTAATGGAACAACCTTGAAGGAAGTGTTTATTCTGCTAGGGTTAATCATGAAGTACCTAGGCAACTATTCTATGAAGACAGTTATTGATTCCCACCCCCCAGTAATCCCTAGGAGAAATAAGCTAAAACCTATTCTTGGTGGCTTAGATGGTAAACAGTCTGTCTGCAATGCAGGAGACCTGGGTTCGATCCCTGGGTTGGGAAGGTCCCCTGGAGAATAGAATGGCAACTCACTCCACTATTCTTGTACGGGTAATTCCATGGACAGAGGAGCTTGGTGGGCTATAGTCTATGGAATGAGATAAAAGGTGTTTGTAGCCCTTTCCTTGCTTTGTGCCCTCAGGTGTCAGAATTTCCTACTACACAGGCTCACAGGCCAGCCCAGCTATAACCAACTCCTGAGATAGTCATGGATAGGATAAAATTAAAACAATTTAAACTGAATCCAAAGAACCATCTGAGGCACTTTGAAAATCTGCATACATTATTGAAAGCTGTCAGAAATTGTAATTATTACTAACTCTGCACACTCCCAGGGGAAAAGTATGTGGAATGAATGCCTATTACACACCAGGTACCCTGGGCCTGGGATGCAGAAAGACCTAACATGCAGGTCCTTCCTCAGAAAGCCTTTGGTGACAGAAGGTGTAAGTGCTGATGATCACAGGTGGATAGGAAGGGGCTGAGAGAAAGGTTATGCTGAAGATGGCAGGTGAGCTTGTTCAGCACCCACAGGGGTTGTATTTAGGCTCCTAGTAGATTAAGGATGTGGTGTGAACAAAGGCATTGAAGCATCAGGTGCTTTCCCAGAGTTTGGCTGGTGATGAAGGTGAGGAGGTGGGGGCATGGTGGAGGGGAAGGGGTACACCCCAGGTGCAGTCAGTAAGGCCTGGGGATGGAAATGGGACATGAAAAGAAAAGTCTATCATTAAGTCCTCAGCATTCTCATCTGCCAAATGGAAATGCTAGCACCTATTTGCTAGGAGTTACTTTTAAAAAATTCAATGGGTTGACGAATGTATGTACCACGCCTGGCTCAGTAGGACCTTCCAGGCTGGCAGGTGCCAGTGTAACAGTGAACAAGGGGGCCAGTGAGCTCCTTGTCCCCACTGAGCTTTGGTCCAGTGGGGCAAGGAACATTATGTCACAGATTCTACCAAGTTCTAAAAAAGATGAGAATGGGATGCTGACTGGGAAAACAGTTAAAATCTTTGATAGAATGACTTTTAATCTGAGACCTGAAGCAGATATGCCAATACTGGTAAGAGTTTCATGTAACAAGGAAATGGGGTTGCAGGGTGGGGGTGGAAGATGGACTTATGAACCACTTACCTGAAGAGGTGGAATCACAAGTCTCCTGTGGGAGCTTCAGCAGTAGCCCCTCCTCAGGTGGGCTTGCCCTTTGCAGCTCTGGTCTGGGTGTTCATCTCTGCATACCCAGAAAAGCATGCTACTCTTCCTGCAAGTTCCCCCAAAGGCCCAGAACTGGCTCTTGGATCTCATGTCAGTCATGTGCGCAGCCCCGACCTGTGTGGTCAGGGACTGTGGCCCTTTGTTAGACCTTGGAGCTGGGCTATGAGTTCAAGGAAAAGCAGAACATTGTCTTCCTGTATAGGGGTAGGAGTGGTAAGCGGATAGAAAGGTCAAGAATCTGTAGCCTATGGATACGAGGGAGAGCCATCTGAGTAGGGGTGGGGGTTGGCAGGGAGAGGAAGGGAAGACAGGAGTGCAGGCTGCAAGAGGATATGGAGAGTGACTGAGGGTCAGGCCACACAGGGGTGGTCGTGGAGGCCACTGTGGGACCTTGGGTTCATCTTAGAAGCAATGGGAAGACACTGAAGGGTCATGTTGGAAGCCTGATAAGCCAGACGTAGCTTAGTTCTAAGGAACAGAAATTAGGATCATAGGAGGAAAGTGGTGAGAACTAGGGAAAGAGAAATTCCAGACAAACTCAATTTGCAAGGCCTTCACAATTGGGGACACCCAGCAGGCCACTGGAGTGCTTCATATAATGTTTTTTATGTCTCATCTCCAACACTCCTGTTTTACTCACACCCCCTCTGGTTGCCACACTATTTCTCCTCTCCCTTCTTGAATAAAACTCATGAAAAGAGCCATCTCAGTTCATTGTCTTTGCTTCCTCACCTCCAACCTCTCTACCCAACTCCAGACACTCATCCCGAGCACTCTGAGAATTCATCGATGCTGTCAGTAACAGTGACTTTGCCAAGTCCAGTGGTAATTCTGTCTTTTTTTTACTTGGATTCTCAACAATACTAACAGAATTGATCACTCTCCTTGAAATACTGTATTTCTGTTTCCCTGGCTGCTTCTCCATCTCCTTTGCTAGATTTTTTCTGCCTCTTTCCACCTTCTAAAATGAGAACTCCAGGATTCAGTCCTTAGTAGACTGTGAATATACTCACTCCTCAAGCAATCCTATCACTCTGTGGACTTAGATACACTGAGCCACGGTAAGCAGTGTACAAAAGGTTGATACAGTTCAGGAGTTAGCCTCATATATTATAAGATTGACCAGAGCTTACCTTGAAAAGCAAGATTAAGTATCTTGAATTTAACATTTTATTTAGCAAAATTTAAATTATAACTACTCAGTAGTTCCTAGAACAAAGAATAAGTTGTTCTTCAGTGACAATTTTCTGACAAAGAGACACAACGTGATGCGTTTTCCCATTTGACTTTCAAGGCACAACCATAAAAGAGGATAATCTTTGCTGAATCAGCTTGACTTAGATCATGATGCTCTTGGGCTCCATGGACAGGGCAGCCTGGCACTCTCAGAGACAGGTCCACAGGCACAGCTGACAATCCAGAGAAGAGCACCCACTCAGGAGGACGCCTAGGATCTTCCAGAGGGTGAGGCTCGGGCTCTGCTGGGCGCTGAGCTAGATGGAGGTCTTGGGGAGGTTGCAGTCATGTGCTGGGAAGAGCTGATGTGAGGGGATGAAACTGGCAAGTGAGAGGAAAACACCCATCCTGACATGACAGCAGGTGAGTGTCTTAAGTCCAAATGTTTGAGACACCCACTTCAGTATAGCTACCTAGGCCTATAAATTCCTTTTCCTACATCAGTTTAGGCTGTCTTTTGTAAACAACAGTGTCTGAAAGAACATTGTTAAAATAAAAAGTGTAGAAGACTTGGGACAGTCATGAGGAGACAATGGGCAGAGCTAGCCCCAAGGAAGAAGCCCAGCTCTACCAACTGTCCACCCCAAGAAGACCGAAAGTGGCCTCATTTGAGTGGTAAACAGTAATGTTTAAATTTCAAAAATTATTTATCCTGCTTCCTAATTTTACTTAAACCACAGAGTTCCATGAGACAGGGTAAACTTGAGATCAGTGAAATAATAATGATCTTTCAAAACTGAGCAGCTGAACTACACAAGACAGGTTAGATTAAATCAAACTTAATAAAAAGCACTTGATGCTATTCGTGTCTATACTCATCTTTAACATGAATTGGTTTTTCAAAAGGGGGACAACGTAGGAATGTTGAAAACAAAGTGAGACCAGATTTGCGTTCATCTCATTCTGTTCAGTTTCCATAATGGAAGGATGGATCCACTATCATTTCTGTAGGAAGATACAATAAAAATATCAGTTGGATATAACCAGTAGCCTTCAACAAGGCAAATGACAGGACACTGAAGACCTCTGTTTTCACACTCATAATACAATTAGGAATGAACTCCCAGTGACATCATCCAGGGGGCTAGTGTGGGAGCTGGAGACATAGGGATCACAAGCTCTGGGCTGTGTCCTAAGCTGCAAGTGTCAACTCCACATGTTTACTTGCCATCCCAATGTGAACTTTTCAGTGTTCTCCTCAGATAACAAAGGAGCATACTCACTTTCAGGTTTTCTTTGTTGCTGGCATCTCGCACATTCTGTCCTCCATGCCGAGGAAGGAACACTTTGCTGGCTGGCACCACTCTAAGTGCTACTGGAGATGCTAGGTTTGAGTTGTATTTTGATAAAATCTAAAAGAAAGCAAACTCCTTTTACCACGTCATACAAACAACATAAATCTGAAGCTAACAGTAAAGGTCAAGGAAAATGTGAAGATATGGGTTATTTGAAGCAGAATGTTTAGCAGCACAGACATTCCACAGCACAGAAGAGATGGAGATGTTAGAGGGTGAGCTTGGGCATACAGGCTGGAAAGCTTCTAAATGTACCACAGGTCAAAGGAAGCAAGCAGCAGGGCAGCCCTGAGAGCAAATCAAGCCTCTACAAAGATGCTCAAAGGAAAGAGCAGCAGATGCTGATAAAGATAGATAAAGATGCTCAAAGGGAAAATTATACAAAGAAGTACCTGAAGTATTAACTATGATTTTTCATAAAGAGCTGATACATTAAATACAATATTTCCCTCTAATACAAAAATAAAGAGAGAAGGCACTGTGGCAAACTGGAGACTGTGTATGATGTTACAGACAGGAAATGCTCCTTCCTCAACTTATTATAATGCCAGGAAAGAAAATGCTTTACTTTACTGATATCTTAGGATGAGTCCCTTCCAATGGCATTTGGGTATTTCCCCAAGTATTCTCCTCCATAAGCTAGGAAGGTTCCTAGAATGATTATTAAGAATTCCATTTGCCTAAGCAGTAACTGCTGAACACTAACTTTTATTAAACAGGGATGCTCAAAGAATCACTAAGTGGTTACTTAGTGGAGTAGGTAGTTGTTATAAACCAGCCCCAAAGACTGCTGGTAAATTATGTTGTACTAAACAATCAGATAAAAAAATAAAAAACAAAACAAATAAAGAATCAGGTATTCTATGGGACTTCCCTGGCTGCCCAGTGGTTAGGACTCAGCACTTTCACTGCTGGAGCCTGGGTTCAATCCCTACTCAGGGAACTAAGATTCTGCAAGCCATATGGAGGTCACAAAAAAAAAAAGAATCAGATATTCTAACATATTTAAACAAGTGCTTCTCAAACTGAGGTCCAAGACATCTGGGTGTCTCAAGTTCAAGAAACCGTGATCCAAGTTATTCAGGGTTCTCCAACAATGGAGAACCAAAGGGTAAATGACATTTCTGATCTTGCCAGAAATCTCAGGGGAAACATGGTTACCAAGGTGATCATATTCGAATAATCATTAGAAAATATACTAAGAATACATTTAAGAACATGAAATTAAGGAGAAAATGCCTATGAGGGCACAAAGTATGATGACATCACAGCCTAGCTCTGAAGAGCCTTAGCCAGCTTAGATGGGCTTAACAGGCCAGAATTAAGATTTAGATCCACACCAGCACATTAGCACATTAGCCTGATAAATAATACAGTTTATATACATTTCAGGTCTTTTTGCAGGAAAAATAAACAGTAGCCTAGGAAAATAACCTGGCGAATATCTTCTGGAATCGTAGTAACTTCTGGAGGTGTAGGTGTTTTGAGCAGATTCTCGTAAGAAGAAATTGTAGGAGAAGAGGGATCTGCAAAATTCTCAAAGCACTCATCTGAATTTGAAACTAATGATATACTTTCTTTTGTTTCTAAGTCATTCGATGAACTGTTTGTGGATACCTATTGAATAAAAAGAAATCATTAAATTATGGGGGTATAAAGTAATATAGTGATAAAAACTGTTCATCAATTGTTAGTTCTGTTGGGATCTCTAGGGAGGCCCAAAGTGACCCCTCTTTCCTGAATGAGAACTAAATACAACAAGGACACAAAGAAAGGGCATGGGGAGGTGTTCATTACTGAAGCCCATGTTCATCACTCAGGGCTGAGGGAGGGCTGCACGTGCAGTCTAAGCAGCCTGGCTGGCTGAGCCCCAGATTTAGATGGATTCACCACCCAGACTCAGGCAACACTGTCCTGGCCAGGCCAGAGTCACAGCGATGATGAGCTCTGCCAGGGAGGTAGCGGCCCATTCCCACTGACCCGGCCCGTCTCCCCCAGGGGCAGAGGGAACACTGAGGGGGTGCCTTCCACATGGCCCAGGAACACAGTGGATTACCACAAGGCAGATGGTGCAATTATACATTAATAAAATTTAAAAAACTGAAAGTGAGTGCCTCAGCTGCACTAGACACATTTCATGTGCTCAGTAGCTGACTCCCAGCCGGAGAGAACACAGTACAGACCATTTTCATCACTGCTGGAGGATCTGCTGACGGCCCCCTCTACCAGGCTGCTTGGCCAAGTGTGTGTAACAACTGACACAGGGATGAGATTTTGCATACATAGTACATTTGTTTACTGGGAAAATTTTGCAATAAAAGGTATAAGAATCACTCATTTTGGTACTTCTATCCATTCTTCTTCCTTAAGAAATATATGTATGTGTGTACATGTATACAAACACATACTTATCACTGTCCACATCGTTAAATTTTTCTTGAAGACATTCTATGTTCTTATCTGTTTTTCAAAACATGCTTGCCACATGACACTGGATCTTATGGATTTCCTTAATATGCTTCCCCCCCTTTATCATTTGACATTTGTTCCCAAGTTCTGCTCTTATAAATAATGCTATAACTTTACTGTTATAAGTCTCTGTCCCAATATGCCTGAGAATAAATTCTGGTTAAAGGGTGTGAAAAAAATGGAAAGCTCTGGATACATGCTGCCAAGTGATCCTCTGGAAATACTAAATGCACTCCCTAAGGCTACTGCAGCCTATGTATTCTAAACAGACAGACTGAGCCTGGAAATAGTGCGTCTGATCCACTGGGGATGGATGCTTACCGTAGCTGTGCTGCTCTTTACAGAAGGGACTCTCAAACCAGGAGTGCAGAATGTAGGTGCCAAGGGAGAATGTGTGGGCTCAGCATCTAGGAGACACATACAAGGGCATGAACATACAGATTTAGAAGACTTTAACTTTTATAAAATTTGTCAGTATCAACTGTGCACTTTATTTTTAATAACTTAAAAATATTCTAACGTTAGTGTGTACTTGACTGGAAAAAAAACAAAACTGTCATATTCACAGTCCAATTATCATTCAAAGTTCAAAGTGTTAGTCGATCAGTCGTGTCCAACTCTTTGCAACCCCATGGACTGTAGCCTGCCAGGCTCCTCTGTCCATGGAATTCTTCAGGCAAGAATACTGGAGTGGATTGCCATGCCCTCCTCCAGGGGATCTTCCTGACACAGGGATCAAACCCATGTCTCCTGCATTGCAAAGATTCTTTACCACCTGAGTCACCAGGGATTAGCACTAACAAAAGTTTAGCAAGGTTGCAAGGTGCAAATGTAATGCACAAAAATGAACAGTTCTAGTATAAGCCCTACATACAATAAAAACTATATTTGACAAAGAATATATTTTACAATAGCAACAAAAATATACCTACATATAAATCTATTAAAAACTGTGTTAAGACCTTTATGGGAAAATCAAATTTCTGCAGATGAAAGAGGAGGAGGAAGAGGTCAAGGAAGGTGGCTTGCCTTCCCAGATATTAGGACTTACTTATTAGCTATAGTAACTACAAGTTACTTGATTAGTCAGGGATGGAAAAACAGCCATTGGATTTTTAGGTACAACAACAAAAGAGATCCTAGAAACCATGCATAGAGATTTGCTGTCTGTGACAAAGTGTGAAAGAAACCTTAAATACCAGAGAGAAAAGTAAATATGTTAACAAAATGATTAAAATGGCAAAATTTTATCCAGTCTAATCATCAAATGCTAGAAAATATGGAGAAACAGGAATTCAAATAACACTGGAGAGAGTAAACCAGAAGAGCCACTCTATAGTATCATTTTAGCATTTTCTAGACTAAGTAAGGGATTCCCAGGTGGCTCAGTGGTAAAGAATCTGGCTGCCAATGCAGGAGATGCAAGAGATACAGGTTTGATCCCTGGGTCAGGAAGATCCCCTGGAGGAGGAAATGGCAACTCACTCTAGTATTCTTGCCCAGAAAACCCTTTGGACAGAGGAGCCCAGCGGGCTACAGTCCATGGGGTCACAAAGAGTTGGACATGACTTAATGACTAAACAATAACTATCCCTTAAGAAACAAATAAAATATGGCTCTATTAACAAGCTTAAACTTAACCACATTAATGGATAAACCTAAGCGTTCTGTTCCTTCCATAAAAGATATTGCTGAATAATTTTAGTCAGTAAACTATTCTTTAGAAAACCCATTCCACTTCAGAAGGCATAAAGATATCTTCCATTATCATTTTCTTAAGTTATAGTTCACTGGGAATTGATTTCTGAGTGTGGTGTGAAAGAGGTAGTAGTTCAATCTTTTTTTAAAAAAAGGCCTCTATTTAATATAATCATGCTCTTATAAGTTGAGTTCAGCTTACTATGAGTCAGTTGTATTTTTTCAAACTTGTTTATGCCATCAGTACTTGTTAATTTAGTAAAAAGTCAGTGAAGTTAGCACAGAAAGAGAATTTTTCTGAAAATATGTCCAAAACTTTATAAAGACTTGACAGAATATTACCTTAAAAAGTTTTCCTAAAAAAAAAAAAGTTTTCCTATAAATTTGGTATAGACTAGATGATTATAATTATTCAAAATCATAAAACTCTAGGATTTTAAATTTTATATTTATATAATAACCAATGTTTTCATGTTTGCTGGGACAAATGTGAAAACACTACATAAAAATATTTTAAGTTTTTCTATTGAAAAAAATCCAAAATCTGAAATGATAGCTGATGTATTCTGGGTGTGGTTTATGTAAGAAAGATAATCTAGAACTCTAATCAATAAGCTGAAGCTAAATTCAAACAAACAAAAAGTACTATTGGCTCTAGTAAAGATTGGTGAGTGAATATTTATATTTTAAGTTAAAATGTTAACAACAAACAAGCTCAAAAATACCGAATAAAATCAGGAAGAGTGTGAAAAACAGAAAACTGTATTTCTCTTGTATGAAATCATACTGAACCTGAATGGAATGGTACTTCATATGATGATATTTTATATAATTCAGTATTATGAACCGAGAAGATGCAGAAGGCTATTAGAATGTCTTAGGTGATAACACCATTTATTATACAAAGATAGTCTGGAAAGAGTGTGGCTGAGAAATAACTTGAAATTCATACTTACCATTTTTTCCCAATGGCTGGGTTGTGAGCCCAGGAGTGGAAAAGACATCATCATTGGGCACTGGTTCTGTTGCTGTGGTCTCACTGGTGTGATTCATAGGGAAATATTAGGGTTAAAAAATGTTAATATTAAACCTCTGGAAAATGATTTAATCTTATTATATATCATCAAGTCTGGACATTCAATTATGTTTTATGGAACATAAATTCCATGGAAATCTTTTTTCTTTTCAAAAATGTATATCCATAGCTCAAAAAAGGTTAAGAACTATTTTGTATTGGCAGTTTTGACTTAGAAGTGGTTAAAAATCTTTGACTTAGGGAATTTCCTGGTGGTCCAGTGGTTGGGATTCTGCTTTTTCCACTGCAGGGGGTGCAAGTTGGATCTCTGGTTGGGGAAGTAGGATCTTGCAAGCCACACAGTCCAAAAAAAAAAAAATTAACTTCAAGGAAAGCTGTGAGTTTAACTCCTTGGTTCAAATATACAAACTGTTATATTGGCTTCAAAATCATAAAGTGGAGTTTTATACCAGTATACAGACAGACATTAAGAACATTTTTTAGACTAAGACTGACCCTGCCATCTTATTAAAGTTGTTCTAGCCAATTACCCAGATGTCTGAAATCTATTTATAAAAAAGAACATCACTGAATACAATAAAATAGTTCAATTAACAAACTGTCCTAGTGTAACTTACTGAATAATCTTTACTTAGAAAATATCTTCAGTATATATTAAATTCTTAGGTAAATTAGAGGCTGTTTCTGGGCTATTTTGTTTCGCAATGGGTCCATTCTATCACAATTTTATATACTGTTTTACTTATTGTAGCTTTATATATTTAAATAACTAGTAGGTTAAATCCCCTCATTACTGTTATTTTTCATTATTTTCTTAGTTATCCTTACTTTTTATTATTCCAAATCATTTGCATAGTTTTCTCACACATCCCTCATGCTCCACCTTAGAGGGAAAAAAAAAAAACCTAAGGTTTTAATTGTATGATATCCATAAATTAACTTGATACGATTAAACATCTTAGTAATATTCAGTCATTCTGCTCAGGAACATGTTATACTTTTTCATTCTAATATTCCCTTTAACTCAGAAATGTTTAGTGGTTTTATTCATATAGGTCTTTCACATACAACTGCAGGAGTATTTTACATTTTTGTTGAGAATTTTAATGACTTTTCCCCTGTATTTACCAACTAGTTATAATAAAATATAGGAAAGCATATTATTTTAAGTAGTCATCTCATACTTATATAAAATAAATCTTACATCAGCTTCTACAAATTTTAGCTGTGCCTTTCTCAGGTTGCCCAGGTACAAAACATGGCCTAGAAATACATCACGGTAATCTTTATTTCTGTTCTGTATCTCATTACATTGGCTACAACATCAAGAACAATGTTACAAAAAACAAAAACAAAATAAAACCAATGACATTTAATAATGGTGACAGCTTCACTATTAAGTTAGATATTCACATTATAACATTAATGAACTATCCTTCTACTGAGAGTTGACCAAACTCTCAGGTGTCTAATTTCATAAAATTCCTGACATCTATTAAAATTATCCTACTTTTTTTTGAATCATAGGAACTTGTATTTTATGAGTTTCCAAATACTCCCATCTCTCTTCTCCACTACTGTTTTTTTCTGACACTTTGAGTTGAATGTTTATTTTCCTTTTTTAATAACTACAGTTCTTAAAGATATTCATTTAAGAGTGGTACTTTGATATGTGGTATTTTCATTTTAACATTAATTACCACTTCCATACAGATCACTCCCATATCTCTTCAGTGTAGCATGGAATTCATTACTGTGCTTCAAATTCGTATTTCAATACCTAAGCTTAAGAGAACCTCAAAACCATCATGTAAAGAAACTCAACACCTTTACATCCAAGCTGTGCTCAGTTGTGGCCGACTCTACCTCATGGACTGCAGCCCGCCAGGCTCCTCTGTCCATGGAATTTTCCAGGCAAGAACACTGGAGTAGGTTGCCATTTTTCTCCAGGGACCCCCAAGCTGCAGGTATTCTTTTAGTTCCCAAACATCATTCAGGCAACAAATCAGAAGTCTGTGCTCTATCCTAGATCCTCTTTTCTTCCCAAGTTTCCATATGGAAACAATCATTTTTTTTGTTTTTTAGTAATTTTATTTTTTATTTTATCTCCTCTTCTCTATCACACCAAATTCCAAGTGTTTACAGGCTCTTATTCAAAATCTTCTATATCTTCTAAACCAAGGAAACTAATAGCTCACACTTTACTGATGGATTTGTGATTCAGAGAGGTTTGAAATATGAAGTATCTGGAAACCTTTGAAAGAAAGGTATTGTCTGAGAGAGATTTCTTCTAGGAGAAAAAAATCAATAAATGCAAAAGATTTAGAAAGTTAGATAAAACATTCCTTTTAAGAAAGCTGCTTACCTGTTAGTTTTCACATTTTTAAGTCCAATTGTGTAATCATCATTTAAACACATAGTATATTCAGAGATACCAAAGTGTTCTAATTTAGGAGTTACACACTCAAAATCATCCATCTTTAGTGCACATTTTGGAGTTTTTACTAGTGAGTGTTTGGAAAATGGAGTTAAAATTTTTGGCTCTTCCTTCTGATTGTTTACTGCTTGGGTAGGGTTTGGTAGAACTTGGGATACGATGTACCGCTCAAGCCCAAAATCAGAAAGTTGTGGACTACGTGGTGACTTCTCAGAAACAGAAGTGCTTGCGGCAGCAGAATCCAACAAATCATCTTTCATGTCAGGCTTCTCAGGACAGTCACATTCACTAGACTCTGGTTTAGAGTCAGAGACTTCTTGCTCATCCACTGAGAGGGAAAATCAAGGTCATATTCTGGTCAAACATCAAACTAGAAAGTGTCATATACTACAACAACAGCTCCATCTGAAATGTCCCCAGTCAGCAAAAGCTATCTCCTTATTTTCTAAGGAGAAAAATTCTTGTTTTTTAATTTCAGTTGTCCTTTTCACTTTGACCCGTACCACTTTTATCCCCATATTTCATCTTAACGATACATCAGAGGAGGGAAGTAAACTGTTCAAAGATGAAAAATCAGTACCTACACATAAAACTGCAATTTCTTAACCCTAACCCTATAGATCCCTGTCAGAATCTTTTGGGCTCAAAAGGAGAGAAAAGGGGTAAGTTTAGGCTGTACATTTACTTGACCTACTAAGAGATCCAACAGATTGAGGGAAGTGAAGAGGCGCACACTTTTTCTTTGAAGACATTACTTTCCTTGCTTTAATTGGCAGCTGAAATGAACTAGCATAAGATATTGTTTTTGTGTGCATGATAAGCCACAACACATTAAATGTGAAGGATGCACCATTAAAAAAAAGGTTATAAAAACTTAGGTTTCCTGGCTTTTGGCCCTTGAAGAGCTGCTGATTCAGAATTGTGTTTTGGCGTTGTGCTTTCTGTTAATTCTGAGAAACGTCAGAAGAACTACCAGAAAAACTACTGCCTTGATTACAAGGCTGTCACTGATGAGTTTAATAAAATAAAGTCATCATTATTATTACTACCTCTTAGGGAGGTATTTATTTATTAGTAGCTCTATTTCACTAGCGAGGAAAAGCAATTTAGAGATATTACTATTACACGTAATAGTAACTAGTGGAACCAGTTTCTGAGTAACCAAAATCAACTTGTTCACACCAAAGTCAACTGAATTCTTTCCATTATACCATGTAGACTGTTTAACTTACCTTTCATGTATCTCTTCGATATGTACATATTTGTTGGATCTAATTAATGTTTTATTTACACACAAAGATCATTTTCAAAATGAAGACACTGAAGCATACCAAAATTAGTTCTCACAGGTATGGGTATAACACTAACAACAATAGTTAGTTGTTAACAATAATAGTTAACAATGGATGATTAGTATACAAGGTCCCGTTCTAAGCAAATTTTGTCTCATTTAATTCTTACAGATACTATTAAACATCTCTACTTTATAGGACTTCCCTGGTAGTCCCCTAGTCAGAACTCAGCACTTTCAGGGCTGTGACCCTCGTGGGGTCAGAAAACAAACAAAATCTCTACTTTAGAGATGACAAACTGAGGTACAAAGTGACTAGCCAAAGATGAATATAACTAGTAAGAAGTGAAATTAGATTTGAACTCAGGCAGTTTGACTTTAAATTCTAAACCACCATGCTCTCCTACCTGTCATCAGCATTTTATAACTAAAAAGGATTTTACGAATTTACATAGCCCAAATTTCTAATTCTATGGAGGAAGAAACTGAGAACGGGAAAGTGAAATAGCATGGCTTAAGGGTGGTCTCTCAGCTACTTATTGTCAAAACTGACCAACAATCAGGTATCCTTGTCACGTAGATTTATCTTGTGCCTTTCTTTCATCCAGCACTGTATTCTTATCTAGCATTTGTAAAGGAGAGCAAGGACTACCTTTACACTGCACTACCAATCAGCACTGCATCCGGAACACAGGGATTGCTGAATAAACGATCAAATATCTATCACATAATGGCAGAATCAGAACTAGAAACGATGGCCAACACTACAGTAGTCTTAATCATGTTGCTTTTTTTAATACTAAAACAAATGCTATAAAAGGCTAGTTATTCACACCTGAATTCTTCTTGGCACGTGGAGTATATCCATACTTCTGGAAAAACTCTTTTATTTTCATGATATCTATTGAATTCTTTTTCATCATTATTTTTGTTGCCTTTATGAAACCAATGCTTTCTTGACTTTCCAAGTTTGCTTTATCAAGAAGAATATTGACTTCATCCTTTCATGAAGAAACAAAGTACATTTTAATTTAACATTTGACTAAGTCTATTTATAATTTTGTAAAAATTACCACATAAAAATGATAAATTAATATTGTAGGAGTGATACCTTTAGAATTCGTACTTCTGAGTTAAGGTCATGTAAAACTCTCATTGGACAATCTTCAAAGTCTTCAATACGAATATTGAATGGAAAAAGTATAACAAGGATAAAGGAGGAAAAAGAATAGAAAATATAAGTTTTTTAGAATTACAAAATCTTTATATAGAAAAGTATAGAAATATATAGTTTGATGAACTTTCAAAGTGAACATATCTACCTTGATAAGCAGATAAAGATTTATGGAAAGCAATTCTGCTGTATATTAAAAATCCAAAACCATTTATACAATTTTGTGTCTTATAGAATTATCTCAACCATGTAAACAAAGTCAAGCATAACAAAGCAACAACGAAAAGAATGGTAGAAAAGCTATTGAAAATTGAAATGGCTGAAAAACTATTGACAACATTATTAAAGTAAAAGGAGTCTGTGTCTACAGGGTGCAATATTTTAAGGCATATTACAATTACGACACACAAAATAATCTCAAAATCTAAACTACTCTTCCAATAGCTTAAAAAAAACCCTAATACAAACGTCAGTGGTGGAGAATTCTACTTTATTAGAAAGCAGTGTTGAGTACAGGAGAAGGCAATGGCACCCCACTCCAGTACTCTTGCCTGGAAAATCCCATGGACGGAGGAGCCTGGTAGACTGCAGTCCATGGGGTCGCTAAGAGTCGGACACGACTGAGCGACTTCACTTTCACTTTTCACGTTCATGCATTGGAGAAGGAAATGGCAACCCTTTCCAGTGTTCTTGCCTGGAGAATCCCTGGGACGGGGGAGCCTGGTGGGTTGCCGTCTATGGGGTCGCAGAGTCGGACACGACTGAAGCGACTTAGCAGTAGCAGCAGTGTTGAGTACTAGCGTTTGTGTAGGCAATACAGATTGCTGGGAAAAATACAGACACTACGACTGTGGGCTATTTGGGGGAGACCAAAGTCACTCCACGTATCAAGAACAATGCGGAGAAGCTACTATGAAACGACACGTTTCCTCTTTTGGTCGTGTTTTTATTTGTCAGCACACGCTTTGTGGGCCTGAAGACCACCCCCGCCCCCCCGGGATGGCACCTCACACCCTTCACCGCCCGTCGGCCAGGTCGCGCGCCACCGCCCCTCCTGCAGTTCACTTACCATTGTCCTCTCCGTCCAGCGCTCGCTGAAGCCGGGCCGTCTCGCTGTCCAGGGTGACGGCCAGAGACCGCAGCTTCCCGCAAAAGCCTCGGATCGGATCCATAGAAGAGGCCAGCTCCCCGCCTCAGAGCCCACGGCCGTTTGAATCCCGGCGCCGGAAGGGCCATTGGCTCCCGTAGCCGCGAACTGCCTTTCTCGCGATAGGTGAAGCCTCTCGCGAGGAGACGGCAGCGGGCCGGACGGGGCTCTTCCGGCACCCCACTTCCGGCGTCGTTCCCAGGCGTGTGGAGCGCGCCCCAGACGTGCGGCTGGTGAGTGGGGCGGCGGGGGGCGAGGTGGCTTGCAGGGCTTCCCTGTCCCTTTTCCCGCGTTTGGCGCCCGGTTAGCTCCCGCCTTTCCCTCGGCAGGCGCCATGTTCCTCACTGCGGTCCTGTGCCGCGGCCGCATCCCCGGCCGGCAGTGGATCGGGAAGCACCGGCGGCCACGGGCCGTGTCGGCGCTGGCGAAGCAGAACGTGATCCGTCGCCTGGAGATAGAAGCGGAGAACCACTACTGGCTGAGCCGGCCCTTCCTCACGCCCGAGCAGGAGCGCGGCCACGCGGCGGCCCGCAGGGCGGCCGCCTTCGAGGCACTCAAGGCGGCGCAGGCTGCCAAGTTCCCCGCGCACCGGCGGCTGGAGGACCAGCTCGACCACCTCAACGTCACCAGGAGGTGGTCCTGACCGTGAGCCTCACCGGCCACCGGCCCCGCACGCTCCACTGCTCGCAGTCGGGGATCGTTCTCCCCGGCTTTGTCGCTCGCTTCCCTGAGGGACGGTACGGGCATGGCCTGCGTCACAGAGGACACAAACGTAACTTGTACGAAGCCGCAATAAAGCTACCAACTGTGCTTTTTGGGCGTCAGTGCGAGATTCTTGTTGGGGCTTGATCACGCAGCTGTACCTTCTGTCAACAATAATTGACTAAACGCAAATAGAGAAAATGAGCTTCTTCAATTAAACAGACTCATGAAAATGTTTTCTGCTGAGATTTACCTCTAAAAGTGGACAACTGAAAATTATTCAGTAAATTATATTCAGTAAAAGCTAAATTTTGAGTCATTTACACCTTTGGCCTAGGGTAAGCTACAGTGTTGTCACAGTCAAGTAATAACTTGTGGTTAACCCAGATTAGTAGATTCTTATTTCTAACTCAACACTGTATGTTACCAGATTTTCAAGATGGCAAAAATAATAGCTGTTCTCTCATTTTGTAAATATCAGTTTATAACAATAACAACAACTGTTCAAATACAGGACTTTATTTATTAAAGTAAATCATCATCATGATTTCAGGAGAAAAGTTTAAAAATGTTCAACCTTCATGTTATTGTAGTTTAGGCCACCCAAAGACAAAGCAAAAATAACAAAGTCATGGTCCAGGGTTACACTCATGAGAAACAAATACAAGACTTATGGGACTTGATAAGTAAAAACAAACTGTATTCCAAATTCGTTTATATAAAAACATTAAAGATCACCTTAAAATAGTGTCCATCTTTTCTTTAAATGGGCATACACTCATCTGCAATCTACAAATATGATAAACTCAACTAATTGCTTCCTGAAGCTTTTAATACAAATACAGTTCCTTGCTGCTTTATGCAACTCAACAAAATATAAAGTGAAGTCGTTAGAAAAATATGGACCTTTCTGAATCTATATTGCATTTTAAATTTAAATTGGAAAATACAGTTCAGATCATATGAAACATGATTTCAGGTTTACATAGCTGTATCACAGAATATTAAATATGGTCTTTATTTTGGCTGAAATGCAAAAATATGGTTAATTTTCAACAGGTTAGTTAAAAACTTTGCATTGATAGCAGTGCTAGTCCTAGAACAACATGTAAGCAAAAGATATTTGTAAGTCATTTGTCTTCAGTGCTGCAAATATGCAGATCCTAACACAGCCCTTATATGCATCTGCTTTAAAGATGATGGAAGGGAAATCTCACATAACTGAAAATCTGTAATTTAAGCAATGGGACAAACAGTCAAAATCTGCTTTCAATAGAAATAAAATTAAAGTAAACATTGCATATTTGATTTAAGCTAAGTTCAATTAGGACACATGGGGTCATAACCACTTAATATGTAAAAGAATTTTAAAAACTCATACATATGCAAAGATGAAACTGCTTTTGTAAGCAATGCAAGTTTAGTGACCACTAAGCTGCAGCTGCTCTTTGGTTTGGCACAGTGACAGTGGTCAGATGTCTCAGGTACTGAATATTCATTCAAGTCAGTTCGTACCCAGTTAAAACCAAGTTTCCTATTTAATTTGTTTTTAATGGCAATGGCAAGACCTGAAATTCAACTTTCCTTAAATATCACAACTGTTTAAGTGCTTGAAGCAACAAAGATCATACTAATAAATTTTGACAGGGCTTCATTTTGACCATTTCACCCCAAAGATTAGCAGCACTGATCTGTAGCAGCTGAAATACCAAGGAAACAGCCTTTCCTTGGTTCCCATCCCACTGCAGGCCCTTGCTGAATGGTTATTAACATGTATGAATAAACTGGGTCAATTATTTAAAACGTGGCAGACGCTGGCCATGAATTAAACCAAAGGTAACAAAGGCTTTAGCTGAAAATTTCTGAAAAGGTATATATAGTATGTTATTTAAAAAGATGATGTTAGATGACAGAAATTGAAAGAACTGAAAATGACAAAAACACCAAAAAGCACCAAGATAGGTTAAGGGGAAAGTTAAGTTTCCTCAGTTGTTAATCAGGTGCATGCAAATCTTTTGACTTGAATATAGAAATGTCCATAAGAAGTACCAGGAGGACATTTCCGAAAGCAGGCATATATGTTTAAACATTTATCATTTCCTTTATAATATGCAAACTGCCAGACTAAAGTGATATTTCTGGTTGGAAACTGATACCCCTTAACTCTCAGACATTTTCTAGAATCAAGATTATCACTACAGTGTTGAGATAAAGGTAGAAGCCGTATTATAGTATTCCAAATTGTATTTTTAAAGTTAACTCATTCCTCTAGTTCAAAGGGGGAAAAAAATTACTTCCTTTTAAAATCTAGTAACATAGTCGATGAAGTTAGACAAATTCTGTAAACTGTAAACCTGCAATAGATGGCTATAAAATTTATGCTACATTAGGAAACTATAGAGCTATCCCTAGTATACTGTTTGGCATCCAAAAATATTTGTTGGACAAATGTAAAGTAACGTGCAGAACTAGAAATCGAAGAATGTTAAAGGTTGTCCCGTCCAAATCATTCATAACGGCCTTTCTCCCACTCCCATTTTACAGACAAGAAAACTCAATGGGATATTTATGGACGCTGGTTAAAATCTACCCACTTCCAGCAGCCATCATTTTAGTTTTGACTAAACAGTATAAACAGGAGTAACATCAGTACATTGTTTCTCCTTATAGGATACGAATTCTAATCTTTAGAGTTAATGCAGTAATTTCTGTCATATAGATTAGACTTCAAAAGGAAAAGGGGGTAAGCGTCTAGGCAGAAAGGGGTTGCTGTTAAGAAGTCAGATTTAAAATCCTGCATATAAAAGTGAAATCCACCTCTCAGAGAGTGGAAGTTTTGAATGACTGCTCAGGTGAGAATTTTGTTTCTTGACAGTGGCTAGGGTTAACTATTATACGGAACAGTTTTACCCTCCGTTCAAACTGCATTTTAAGTTGCTGTCCAAGCTGTTATGGGATTAATGTAAAAAGTTTCAAAGCAAATTTCAGTCTTTACTTAAAACTGAAATTTGAAAGTTAACTCAACAGCAGGCAACACTCTGAAAACATATTTTAACAGCTTATAGCTTTCTCTTTCTTTTTTCTTCTAGTCACTTCAACTCAGTCCTACTGTGTCCAGTATTTCTATAGCACATGTAACCTGTTTCCCTACCCATATAAATACCCATGAAAGTTCAACAAAAAAGTGCATTAAAAGCAGACACAAATAAATTTCTTACACTGCCAAATTTTCTTTAAGCCTTGGGCACAAAACTACACATGGCTTAATTAATGCTTAGAACTAAGCCTTCAATGAATTATACAAATGTGCGCCAAATGATTATATTTAGGTATCTAAATCCTTCTGAGTGTTATTTTATAGCCAACAATAAAAAAATCTTTGTTAAAAATGTTGAAAGTATAAAACAGTAACTATAAATTAGCAAACACCAAATCTTTTTTTTTAAAAAGCAGTTATTTTCTTTCTTACACAGTACAAGCAGCAGTAATTTGCATATTATTATTCACTTTCAGCCACCATACTGACCTAGATGTACTTCACTTAAGTTTTTAGCTTGTTTTTCTAGAGTGAAAATTTATATGGATACTAAGAAACAACTCTAATAATGTAACCCAGGTGTCAAAAAAATGCATATGTTAACATGTGACTTGATAGCTCATATTATGGCATCTCATGTTATTATGAGAAAATGTTACTTCCAAAGGAAAAATGAAGTCTCTTGTAGCTCTGAGTCAATGCTGAACAAATGGGTTCATTTAAGATTAAGGCATCTTCCCGCTCTGGAGCAGTGCTTCTGTGGATCCAGCAATCTGTACAAAGGTTTCCTTTTTTAAAAATATATCTTCGTTTATACTTCAATTATTTCATTCCATTGATTATTTTCTTGCAAATAAAACAGAAAATATCAGTCCACAATATGTTTTATAAACCTACAAAACCAGAGACAACTGAATTACTAAAACTTGATTTTATATTTCTGAAAATAAGATTGATTAAACAGTTCTCTGGGCTAAGGTATAAATCTGCTAGTATAAAAAGAAAGGAAATACTTTAATTCTACCAATATGCTCTTAATAATAAATGTTATTAGAAGCTGAAGACAAGGGCCAAATCACTGACTCTGTCTCCCTGAAGCCATCACATGAGCATTTTAATAGAGGCTGAGGCTTACACTTTTCCCTTACTGTTAACCTGGGCCTGGCCTGAGGAGACTGCTACTGGATGTCTGTTGGAATTTCAGTGAGGATTCTTAAATAGAAGCATGAGCCATCATTCTACCTACAGGCAGAAGAGTGCAGAGCCAGGACAGGGAGCCCTGTCTGAGAGGACCAGCTCTCCCGGGGGCTGCCAGTGACATGTGATTATCGTCTACGGCTCGAGCTGCCCCCTGCCTGCTGGGAGCCCCAACAGATTGGTGATGTGCACACGGGCCCCATGTCCTTGTAAGGAACTGAATGCTAACGACAAACACCCAGGAGGCAGCAGATGTCCCTAGATGAGATTACAGATAAGAACAGGACAACTGGGGTGATAAAGGTGTGCTGTCTTGCACTGCTAAATGTGTATACTTTGTTAGGCAACAACAGGTAACCAATAAACAGCACACTAGGGTTTTAAAAAACCTAACAGCTGCACGTGATGCTTCTGAACCAGTGAGCTTAGCTTCCAGCTGACACGTGCACAGCTGTCCTCTCGAGAGCTCAGTGTCAGTGTCAGCACGGCCCTCTCAAAGGCTCCTAGTCCTATGTCAGTCAACCTCCTCTGGCTACTGTTGGTGGGCACAGAGACGGCACCACTGGCCTGTGTACTTAGCTACAGAGAACTGCTTTCTGCTGCATCTTTTACCAGTTAAATAACATCAATGAACCTCTTAAGTCTTAGTCACTCTTCTCTGGATCAAATTTCTTCAGCACTGGGCAAAAGTCACCTTTTCCCCTTAAATAAATGAATAAGGTACCGTTTACTGAAAAGGTTAGTTGTCCATATACCAATTCTAAACAATTTTTATCCATTTCTTCATTAATCTACCAATAAATACTTAGTAAGATTGTGCTAGGAATGGGAAGAAAACCGGGAGGGAGGCAGCTGTGACCTTTCAATCTGTCCTGAGCTATTTGATACCATAATGGAAAGAATGAGAAAGACTCAACTGCACTCTCTGTATGACATGCAAATAAAGGGCAATTTTTGGAGAAATTACCTTTATACTGTCTTACCTTGCTCTTATTCAATTGGTTAGTTATGAACAAGTGGTACTCAATTTTCTATTGCCACTGTTACATGGTTATTTGTCCCTGTAAGCACATAATTATATATGACATTACAGAAAAAGAAGTATTAGGTTCCCAGCTAAATGGTAAAATTGATCACAGTAAAAGCAAGTCTTATGTAAGCAGTAAATAGGCTTCTGGTGCCAACCATCTATCTGCTGTTAGAATCCAGGAGGAAGGAAAGCAGCACTAAGATCTGCAAGTTTGGTTTTTACACTAGGTGAAAATGTCCACTGGCTCTAAAGATGTTTAGCAGCAGTCATTTCAAGTCCAAAAACCTGATTTTCCCCTGATTTCATACTGAGGGGTGAATAACCTGGATGAAGGCCTTAATGATGAAGGCTAAGTTAAGAGATTTTAAATGCTGCTGAAAGCCAAAGCAAGTCAGAAATTCTGACAAGAAGTTTTCAAGTTTTAGGCTCTTTCCTAGATTAGTTACAAATTGACTGTTAGTTACAAATGGATCTGAATGTTCAAACCATTTTCCTATAGTGCAAGGAGAATGTTATTACTAGTGTCATTAACTACCACAGATATGTATAAAGCTAGTAAATGGCCAGACTTACCTATTACAAACCCAGTCCTGACTCAAAATTCCACTTCTATCTTACTAACTGTTCTAGAATGTATCCACAAATTCATGAAATGATTAAGAGTCATCATTAAAAGGTTAAAATATACTCCGTGCACTCTTTTTATACTAAGAAAAGACAGCCAAAGAGTACAAGGCATTCCAAAATTATCTTTTTGGGGATTTCCCTCCCTGTCCAGCAGTTAAAGACTTCACCTCCCAATGCAGGGGCTGAGGGTTAGATGTCTGGTCAGGGGACTAAAATCCCACATGCCTTGTGGCCAAAAAACCAAAGAAGCAAACCAAACAAAACAGAAGCAAAGTCGTAACGAGTTCAAATAAAGACGTAAAAAAAATTATTTTCAAATAAGCGAAAGCTATGACCCTAAAGAATAACCTTGTTTAAACATTATCCAGAATATTGTGCCTAAACAACTTTCTACATCTAAGGTGATGAAATACATGGCTGGATAAAAACAAGGAAAAACAAAAAACTGTGAACAGAAAAAACAGCAGCTGCCACTACACTTCCTCACTCAACGCTCGCCTCCGTGATAGCTCCAAGTCAACACTAACAGCCCACAAAGAAGACATTTTATTAAAAAGTTTCAAATATTTTAGTATTTTAAAATATCACATTGTGTATTTTGCTTTTTCCACATTTATTAAGTCTGGTGGTTTTTATTTTAAGCAGACGAAGCAATGTTTTCAGATGACAAGCATTACCTGATCTGCCAACACCTTCTTCAGATCCACTCTCCAGCCACTGAGAGTCACTGTCCAACAGGCGGTTTTTTGATTCACTAAGCGGTTTGATAGGAAAGGGCTGATTTGAGCCAATACTGAAAGAGGAGCAAATCATTCAGTAAAGAGTTTAATGCTCGATTAAGGGTATGTAATTAATAAGCAGCAAATTAGTATTCCTTTTCCTAAATACGTAAGGGCAACAAATGAGATCTCAGCACTCTAAAAAACTCCACCTTCAAAAGAAAAATATGCCCCCAACCCCCCGTTAAGTGGCTCCCTAGACCCAAGAATCTGTACTCAGCACTGCCAACGAAAACAATTAGGCAAAAGAAAAATAGCTTCAGAGGCCAATCTGAAATGTGTTTAACGTGTTAATGTTAATCAAGAGCTGTAAGGTAGCACAGAACAGGTGAGGATCTAGGTCTGTGGCCAGGACAAAAAATTACCTGTCATTTCCCAAGTTTTCTGCTTTCTACCTCTGCAGTATAGATCTAAGGGGGAAAAATGATTCAGTGATTCAGTGCAGACTTTATTTTTCTAGCTACGAGATCCAGGGAGGGAGGGAGTGGAAGAACACAAGAAGGAGGAAAAGGGAACTAATATTTTGGGGTACGCACTATGGGCCAGACACTGCGCTAGGTGCTTTCTACACATAATCGCCAGCTTCACAACCCCGGAAATAGGATGAATCCTCCTTTCATAGAGCTGGCAGCCGAGGCTCAGACTAAGTAACTTGTTCAGGCCCACAGTAAACGTTAGAGCTGAGTTCCCAAGGCCTTAGATTCTAGGTTCTAAAGCCCATGTTCTAACAAAACTAATCTGTGACCCCTTCTCCCACAGTTTATTTCTGGCGTAAATATGTTTCAAGTGTTTCACTTTGACAGAGGTACCTCTATATTCTTTAAAATTTCATCTAAAATGAGCTAGTTCTCTGAATTTATGAATCAGTGTGCTTGCCATCCAAACTCTGAGAAAATATCCTCCAAGATGAATAAGAAAAAATTTTGTATTTATATTTTTGAATCCTCATTCATATTATTTTCACAATGCAGTTAAAATCTGTTTATCAAAATAAAATGGAGAATAGTACAATGACTAACTTCTTTGAAAATATAACCGAGAGAAACCAACATAATCAAATCTCGAAAGGGTCTCTGTTTCCAGGAAGACGCAAGCACAGGTAGGGGAGCTGTGCTTTCTTCTCTGCCCAGACACTTCCAGTGACACAAGCTTGTCTTGGCCCAACTACAAACAGCAGTTTTTTCCAGTCTGAATGGTTACCCTAAGCATATCAGCTGTATGCAGACACTGACCCTCAGTTAAACACCTGAACAGAATTTATCTTTCCTGTCTCTGTTGGCTTGCCACATTCCTACTGTATTTATCTAAGTGTAACACATACACACATACATTGCTTTATAATAAATTCTGAAAAACTTAACAACAAGAAGCACACCTTCTGGCACTTTCACTTTGGTTTGAGACAGAAGCTTGCTCTGGATCCGTTCCCACAAGGCGAGTCGGAAAACTGCAACCATCACCCTGGCTGCATAATGAAAAATACCAGTGATAATTTAATCATGTCAAGTTAAATCAAAGTGATCAAATTTAACACCTATTTTTCAGAGGCATGGTATAAAGAGACTACTGTAGCTTGTCATTTCAGAGAATAATTTCTAAGATTTCTAATTCAGAGGGTTATTATACTTCACTGAGGAAGTAAGTCTTTTTAATTTACATGCAGCTAATAACAATATCTTCTATGACTATTAAAGTTATGATACCTTAAACACATAGATTCAAACATCTGGATAACTGACCTGCCTGTCACAATCACTTAAAATATCACAGATGCTCAAACTGAAATTCAAGATATAAATTCCATACATTTATTCATTCAACAACATTCATTAAATATTTACTGGATGGTCTAAGTACCATTTTAAATGCTAGGGATATGTCACTGAATAAAAGAAAAGAAAATCTAAAAAAGTACAGCTATGCTTCACTTCCACATACTTAAAACATCAAAACTGTGTCCAGCAGGGAGTTCCACTTCCAGCCAAGATGGATTAATGGGAAGATTTGACCTGTTGTCAAACAGTTGACAGACAACTGTTTTCCTAACAGGCAGCACAGAATTGCGGTATCTAGGAGAAGTGAAGCCAGCCAAGGAGTTGCAGTTTCTGCCAGAACCTGAGCACCAGTGGGTTGGGGGGGTGTTGGCAAGCAGGGCAAGGTGGTCTTGCTGAACTGAGAGGACAGAGCTGAGCAAGGGAAAGATATGCAGAGAAAGGGCTCCATGAATCTGCACATGGCTCTACTTGAGCCTTGAAATGAATTCTCAGCCATGCGTGTTGCTCAGTTGCTCTGGGAAAAGAGCAATGGCACAGTGGAGCCGCAGTGCACAGCCAGCATCCATGCTGGACCCGCCAGTGCAGAGAGACTGCGCTGAACACACGGATCTGGCGGACCCCAGCAGGCTCTCACCTTGGTTGTAGGATTAACTTGCCCGAGAGAAAACACTATTCTACACCAACCTAGCAACGGTCAGAACAAGCCTCAGGAATACTCAGCTGAAACTCAACTTAACAGCCTGCTAAAACAAAATCCAATATTCTTTAAAGGGAGACAAATTTTAAATACTCAGAATTTGAAATGTCCACCATCCAATCGAAAATTACTAGCATTAAAAAAAAGTCAACAGAAAAGGTTTAGAAATGACCATGAAAACCTGAAACATAGACTTAAATGAAAAGAGAAATGTAAGATATGAAGAAGGAACCAAATCGAACTTCTGAAGCTGAAAAAAAAATACATATATATCTAAAATTTGAAATAAAAAACTCACTGGATGAGCTTAACAGTAAACATTACAGAAGAAAAGATCAGTGAACTCATAGACATGTGACAGTAGAAACTATCAAACTTGAAGCAAAGAAAGAAGAAAGATGGAAGAGGGAAGAGAGGGACAACAGCAACAACCAGGGGGTCTCAAAGAATGTTTAAGAAGAACCTGAAAAGCTACTGGGGGGAGGGCACAGGAAGAGGAAATCAGGCAGCAAAAACAATAGAAAATTGTATCAAAATTACTCAGACTTGATGAAGACTAAAAATTCATAGATCCAAGAAGCCTAATGAACTCCAAAGAGGATAAACATAGGGAAAAGCATACAGAGGAACATAATAAGCAAACCACTTGTAACCAGTGATACAGACAGTCTTAAAGGAGCCAGAGGCGGGGAGAGAATAATTTACAGGCACACCTCATTTTATTGTACTTCATTCTGCTCTTGGCAGATACTGTGATTTTTATAAATGAAAGGCTTGAGGCAACCCTGCATTGAGCAAATCTTCCAGTGCCATTTTTTTCCAACAGCATTTGCTCACTTTGCATCTCTGTGTCACATTTTGGTAATTCTTGGAATACCTCAAACCCTCCATTAGCAAAAAAGTCATGACTTGCTGAAGGCTTAGATAATGATTAGCAGTGTTTAGCAATAAAGTATTTTTAAATCAAAGTATGTACACTGTCCTTTTTTAAAAAAGATATAATGCTATCAACCACTTAACAGTCTACGGTTAGTGTAAATATTGCTTTTAATATGTACTAGGAAACCAAAAAATTCGTATGACTCGCTTTATTGTGATATTTGCTTTATTATGGGGGTTGGGAACGAAACCCACACTATCACTGAGGTGTGGCTGTACAAACAGTGGCATAAAGGTATTAATAAGAGGGAGGCTGATTTACTGACACAAACAACACAAGCCAGAGGATAAGGGAACAACATCTTTAAAGAAGAGAAAAAAAAAAAAAAAACATGAGCAAAAAAACCCAACTGCCAACACTGAAATTTCTGTTTAGGAGAAAACAGCCTTAAAAAATAAGTCTGGGTTCCAACCGGTCAGAGTGGAAAAACCTGAATATGAGAGACAATAGATAAAGCACACAGAAGAGACTGGTACAGTTCAGGGTGAAACAGGAAGCAGACTGAACGAGTGAGCTGCCCACCAGTGAGCTGAGGCAGAGACCCCAGCGGGTCACAGACATGCAGCTGAAGCCCCTGCAGTGATGTGGGAGGGGTGTGGCAGAAGAAATACTTGAAGAAATAGTGGTTAGAGGTATTTTTCCAAATCTGATGAAAGTTTAAGTTACAGAGCCAAGAAGCTCAACAATCCTAACCACAAGAATCATGAAGAAAATGACATCATTTGCGTGAAACTAGTGATACAGACACACAAATTGTATGAAACAAACTGTATGAAACTAGAGGTAAACAAAATCTAAAAAGTGGGCAGAGAAAAAAGTCATATTACACAAATAGAAAAAAGATAATGTCCACAAACTTCTCATCAGAAAAAATGCAAGCAATGTCTACAATTCTATACAAAGCAAAAAATGCCTTTCAAAAATGAAGGCAACTGGGAATTGTCTAGTGGTTAGGACTCTGTACTTCCACAGCCAGGGCCCAGGTTCAGTCCCTGGCCAGGGAATTAAGATCCCACATGGTGTGGCCAAAAAAAAAAAAAAAAAGAAGGCAAATATGTCATTTTCAAACAAATAATAAGCAATACAGTTAATTAAGGGAAAAAAGAAAAAGGAACGCACAGTACTTATAAATACTGTACTTGAATTTCAAATACTTTTTCCTTTTTTATAATGACTTTTGTGTATGGATGGCCTAGGATGGCTGAAAATTTGGGAAAAAGGAAATTATGAATCATTTTGAGCATATATTCTCATTTAGATTTGAGGTAAAAACTGCATTATGTGTTGGGTCTTCTTTAAGATACAATGTATTATATAACCTGTACTGGAAAAATCTCTGAAGATATGGCTAATACATTCTTATGATTCTTTACTTCAAAAATTTATTTTCATTTTGAAGGATATGGAGTGATTATTATTTTCTATGAATCATCTCTTTTTCCCCCTAATTCTCACTCAAATATATGCCCAAACTCTCCTTTGTCCATAAAAAAATATGAAAAACAAAATACTTATGTAATCAAGAGATTCTGAGTTTTCATTCTCAAGGCTCATAATGTCATAATATACTGGATTCTTTGAATCCTATGACATATAACCAGAGAGACACTGTCACAGATTCCATAATATCTGAAACATGCATTTTAGAAGCTACCTTGAAAATACTGGAAACAGCCAATATTTCTTTTCATCGCCAAAGACTTGTCTCCAGTTTTTATTGCATCCAAGTGAGAAACCATTTCCATCAGCTCCATATGAAAACATGGGTGCACGGAATGATTCTGTTTAGATATATTAAAAAAAGAAGAGTTAACCTATTTGAAAATTATAGGAGGGAAGAAAAGTACCAATTTTTTTGCTCTATATCTTTGCTATCACAAACTATAAATATAATTTAAAATAAATACTATATTTGAAACACCTAAAAATGAGTTTCTAAAACTTTTTTTGGGAAAACATATAACCCCTGAATATTTCATCACCTTTATAAAATCTACTGAACTATGTTCAATATACCTTACTTACATATATATATTTTTAAGATATTCTATCTCTTGCAACTTCACTCATTTATTATGTATGAACTTCCTACTGTGTGCCTTATGGCACAGTTCTAAAGTTTTGGGATTGCTAAATAATTATAACTCATGTAACCTACTTACCTATGGTTGTTCTGTTTTTTCCAACTAGCCAGCAGTGGTAGCTGAGAAGTGACAATACGCTGATGAAGAACATAGTAGACACAAAGAAAAGAAAAAGTACGTGGAATTTTGCACGTGTATCTGTGAGTTCATTCTGAGGAAAGAAAGAGAAGAAAAGAATTACTTTCGAGAGTAGTCAACCTCTAAAATATACTCTTATTATTTGGTTGTTTTTAGTGGCTGTTGAATTCACGAAAAAAAAAAAAAGCCAGGTATGAGAAGTAATAAAATAACTTAGATAATACATCCAAAAGCAACATGTCCCAAAGCAGAGAGCTGGTATTACCAAAGGGGCTTGCTTACATGTCAGGAAGAGTCACTTTAAAAACTGCTCTTAAATTTTAGCAACACTTTCAGTAATAAAAAGATGAACGGTTTACTCAACATTTTTCTTTTACAGTTTATACATATATTTAAGCTTGCCCCAATATAGGATACATGAGGGTTTTCTCCATCTAAGCTAAAATATTCACTTGTGGTAGTTATGTATGCTGCTAACCAGAAGCTAGCTGTGATACAGCTCTTGTTGGACTTCCCTAGTCTCTGTTCTTGGAACAAACATATTGGGAACAGGCTAGCCCTGGAGCTGTTTCCATGCCTACCTTTAGAGTCCTTGCGCATTCCTACAGAGCCTTTCCTGGTAATTCCCAATTTGGGTATATAAATTTGCCACAAGGTATTAGTGAATGAAAACAGCATCTCCATTACCTATCCTAGTGGTCATATTCATCTCAATGGAAGCAAGTGTTCACCTAGAAGAAGTGAGGATCTAGCAAGGGGAGAAGGAGAAGCCTCGGGCAGTCACTCTCACAGTACAGGCCAACCACAGCCTCACAGGACACGAGCTGCTACTGCTTGACTTAAACACTGTTCATAGGCTAGTGAAGTGAAAATGTTAGCTGCTTAGTCATGTCTGACTCTGCAAGCTCAAGGACTGTAGCCCACCAGGCTCCTCTGTCCACGGAATTCTCTAGGCAAGAATACTGGAGTGGATCACCACTCCTTTCTCTAGGAGATCTTCCTGACCCCAGCGATCGAACCTACATCTCTTGCACTGCAGGAAGATTCTTTACCATCTGAGCCACCAGGGAAGCCAGGCTAAGTGGTAGGTTTTTAGCGTCAGGTATTTCTGACACCTATCTTTTCCTCTTGTCTTCTAGAGGAAACACAACTCCTTTCAAATACAAGTGATTCTTCTATCTCCCCATCTTGCAAAGCAAATGAGTATTACACATATTCACTATAAATGTCACAAAAAAAGATGGCAAGAATGTCATGGCAATAATGTATTTTACCTTTGGACAACTCTCTGTAGATTTCCTGTGGCAAAGCTTGTACAAATAGAGACAGTGTATTAAGACACCACTTTTTATACAAAATTATCCTGCGTGCTATTGTAAACCTTTCACGTCTTGAAAGGTCACTAAGATGTAGCTCTTTAAATGTCACTGATGACATTTTCTCAAGAAAACACAAAAGACAAGGACATTCTGCTCTCCAAGCACATTTAGGGTACACTTTACACACCCTTCCACAAAGTTTTTAAGAGATATTTGTATCCAGGAAAGAATAAAATTAATTTTGCTTAGCACACAGCTTTTTAAAAAACTTCTGATGAGTGGTTTCTGAAAACCAGACCTGGTCCCTTCTATCCCGCCTCACTGGTGGGCAGCAGCCTTGGGAGAGATGCCCTCACCTACCATCTGGTCTAGTTCCTGCACAGCAACCCAAGGGGCCCTGAGGAAGTGAGACGGCCTCACCCCTCTGCTTCCCACTCTGACCCTGGCAACACCCCTGGAGGCCCTCCACCCTGGGGCCTCCTCCTGGGCTGCACCAGCCTCCCTCTGGCTTAGCCTCACGAGCGTCCTGGCACTGGCTCCTCCTCTTGGGCCTTAACTCTAAGGTTTACATGCTTCCTCTGTTTGAAACGTTCTCTCAGATATCCACTAAGTTCTGTCATATCTTTGTCAACTACTACCTTCTTACTGAGGCCTAACATGACATTCCATTAGTTTCAGGAGCCCAACGTAATGATTCCATACTTGTCTATATCTGCAGAATGATCACGACAGAAAGTCTAGCTGACGTCCAACACCACACAGTCACAGAATCTTTTTTCTTCTGATGAGATCTTTCCAACTCTAATTCTTAGAGACTTTCAAATATATTTATTAACTATAGTCACCACGCTGGACATTACATCTCCAGACTTATTCTGACCACCTTCACCCACTTTACCCATCCTCTACCTCATACTTCTGACAACCACCAAAATGTTCTTTTTGTCTGAGATTTTTTTTTTTTAATTCCACATATAAGTTAGATAACATGGTATTTGTCTTTCTCTGGCTTGATTCAATTAATATAATGCCCTCAAGGTCCATCTGAGTTGTCATAAATGGCAAGACTTCCTTGTTTTATGGTAGAAGAATATTCCATTGCACATTTAAAAATTTTTGTTTATTCTTGGTTGTGCTGGCTCCTCGCTGCTGTGCATGGACTTTTCCCAGTTGCAGTGAGTGGGGGCTACTCTTCACTGCAGTGCACAGGTTTCTCATTCGTGGTGGCTTCTCTGGCTGGGGAGCACAAGCTCTAGATGCGTAGGATTCAACAGCTGCAGCACATGGGATCAGCAATTGTGGTGCATGGGCTTATCTGCTCCGTGGCATGTGGGATCTTCCTGAGCCAGGGATTGAAGCCCTGTCCCCAGCACTGGCAGGCGGATTCTTATCCACTGGACTGAAAGTGAAGTCCATGGCATATTTATACCACAAATTCTTCATCCACCAATGTAAACTTAAGTGTTTTCACGTCTTGGCTGTTGTAAATAATCTGTGACACAGGGGAGCAGGTATCTTTGTCAGTTAGTGTTTTCATTTCCTCTGGATATATTCCCAGAAGCAGAATTTCTGGATCATGTGATATGATAGTTCTAATTTTAATTTTCTGAGGACTCCTCATACCATTTTTCATAATAGCTGCACTAATTTATATTCCTACCAGCACACAAGGGTTCTCTTTTCTCCCCATCTTTGCCAAAACTTGTTACTTCTTGTCTTTTTGATAATAGTCATTCTAACAGGTATAAGGTGATATCTTGTTTTAAAAAAATACTTTCACTTATTTATTTGGCTGTGCCAGGTCTTAGTTGTGGGATGCAGGATCTTAAGTTGTGGCATGTGAACTCTTAGCTGCAGAATGTGGGACCCAGTTTCCTGATGAGGGATCAAACCCGGCACTCTTGCATTGGGAGTGTGGAGTCAGCTACTGCAACCCACAGGGAAATCCCACTGCTGTGGTTTTGACTTGTATCTCCCTGATGATTAGTAATCCTAAGCATCTTTTCATGCATCTGTTGGCTTTGTGTATATCTTCACTGGAGAAAGGTCTACTCAGACCTCTGACCATTTTAAATCAGTTTGTTTTGTCTTGTTCTTGCTGTTAAGTTGTGAGTTCTATATATATTTTGGATATTATCCCTTATATATATTATATTTGCAACATAATTTACAAATATTTTCTTCCATCCGGTAGGCTTTTTTGTTGATAGCTTCCTTTTCTGTACAGAAGCTTTCAGTTTGATGTGGTCTCACGTGTTGAGTTTTCCTTTTGTGGCTTTTATGTTTGGCGTCAAATCCATACAAGTCACTGCCAAGGCTGATGTCAAGGAACTCACCCCCGTGTCTTCTAGGTTTATGATTTCAGCTCTCACATTCAAGTCTTTAGGAGCTGACTTTTGTCCATGATGGAGGACTAATGCTCAGTTTCATTCTTCCACATGTGGCTGTACAGGTCTCCCCACACCTCTTACTGAACAGACTGTCTTTTTCCCATTGTATATTCTTGGCTCCCTGTCATAAATTAATTGATGCTTGGGTTGATTTCAGTGCTCTCTTATTCTGTTCCATTGATCTAAGTGTATGTTCTTACGCCAATAATATACTGATTTGATTACTACAGATGTGTAATATAGGAAGCAAAATACCCCTACCTTTGTTCTTCTTTTTCAAGACTGTTTTTGTTTCATTTGCAGCCTTTTGTGGTTCCATACAAATTTTAGGGTTGTCATACTTCTGGAAAAGTTACTGGAATTTTGATGGGGATTGCAATGAATCTTCAGATTACTCTGGGTAGTACTTATATATAGTATCAATATGTTAAACAATATTCATTCTTCCAATCCATGAGCACTGATTACTTTTCCATTTATTTGGGTCTTCTTCAGTTGCTGTCATCAATGACTAATACTTTCCAGTGTACAGACCTTTCATCTTTTTATTAAAGGTATTCTAAGGTATTTTATTCTTTCTGATGCAATTGTAAATGGGACTGTTTCCCTAACTCCTCTTTCTAAAAATTTGTTATTAGTGTACAGAGATACAACTGATTTTTGTACACTGGTTTTGTATCATACAACGTCAATGAACTTGCTTATGAGCTAACAGGGTTTTTTTTTTTTTGGTAGAGTCTAGGATTTTCTAACATAATATGTCCTCTGCATAAAGAGACAGCTTTAGTTCTTCCTTTCATATCTGGATGCATTTTCTTTCTTTTTCTTGCCTAACTGCTCTGGCTAAGACCCTCCATACTATGTTGATTAAAAGTGGCAAGAGTGGGTATCCTGGTCTTGTTCCTGATATGAGAGGAAAGCTTTCAGCTTTTCACCACCAAGTATGATGTCAGCTGTAGGCTTATCAATATATGGCCATTAAACTGAGGTACGTCCCCGCCATACTCATTTTGTTGACAGTTTTTACCATAAGTGGATGTTGAATTTTGTCAAATGCTTTTCCTGCATCTATTGAGATGAACATATAATTTTTATCCTTCATTTTGTTAATGGGGTGTATCACAGATACTGCTCTGCAGATGCTGAACCATCCTTGCATCCCTGGAATAAATCTTACTTGATCAGGGTGCATGTGGTCCCTTTAATGTATTGTTGAATCTGGCTTGTTAATATTTTGGTGAGAATTTCTAAATCTATGCTCAACGGGGATTTTGGCCTGCAATTTTCTTGTGGTGACCTCGTCTGGTTTTGGTATTAGGATAATAGTGACCTCATAAAATGAGCCTGGAAGTGTTCTCTTATCTACTTTTGGAAAGAGTGTGAGTTGGATCAGTGTAGGCTATTCACCTGTGAAGCCACTTGGTCCTGGACTTTCAGAGGTTTTTGATTACTCAATCTCTTTACTATTAATCAATCTGTTCAGATTTTCTCTTCCTTCATGATTTGGTCTTGGTAGGCTGTATGTTTCTAGGAATTTATCCATTTCTTCTGGGTTGTCCAATTATTTGGCATATAACTGTTCATACAAGTGCCTTTGACCCTTTGTATTTATCAGTTCTAATGTCTCCTCTTTCATTTCTTGAGTCCCCTCTTTCTTTTTCTCCTTGGTGAGACTAGCTAAAGAGCTCTCTAGTCTTTAAGAAACCCAGCTCTTAGTTTTAGTTATCTTTTTAGTTTCTATTTCACTTATTTTCACTCTGATCTTTGTTATTTCCTCCCTTCTATGAACTTGCAGCTTTATTCTTTTTCTAGTTCCTTGAGGTGTAAAGTTAGGTTATTTGAGATCCTTTCTTACTTCTTAACATAGGTTTATCTTTATGAAGTTCCCTCTCAGAACTGCTTCTGCTGTATTTCCATTTTCATCTGTCTCAATAGTTTTTGATTCCTTCTTTGACCAAACGGCTGTTCAGCTGCATGTTGTTTAATCTAAATATATCTGTGAATTTTCCAGTTTATTTTTCTTGAAATTGATTTCCAGTTTCATACCACTATGGTTAGAAAAGATGCTTGCTGTCATTGCAATATTCCTAAAATGACAAGACACGTTTTGTGACCTAACACATGACCTATTACAGAGGATGTCCCATGTGCACTTGAGAAGAACATGTATTCTGCTGCTTGTGGATGGAGTGCTCTGTTAAGTCCCTCTGGACTAAAGTGTCATTTAAGTCCAATACTTCTTTATTTCATTTTTGTCTAGATGATCCATCCATTGACCAAAGGCCCTTACTGTGATCTTGCTGTCTATTTCTCCCTTTACTTTCACGCTTTATTTCTGTCTACTGTCTTGCTCTCTTATTTCTCCCTTTACTTCTGTTAATATTTACTTTATATATTTAGGTGCTCATTTGTTGGGTGCACAAATATTCTTCTCTTGGATATCCACAAACTTCCTTCAAGTCTCACTCAAATCTAATCTTACTGAGGTCTACTGTGATCAGTCTTTTTAATACTATAACTTGCCCGTTATACCCACTTGCCCCACGCACTTGATAAGTCCTTTACCCTGATCTACCTTTCCCTATAGCATTTAGTTTCCAAAATACAATACAATTTGCTTATTTACTATGGTTACTGTTTGTTTGGTCCTTCTCAAAAGTTAAGTTCTACAAAGACAGAATTCTTTGTCTGCTTTGTACATTGATATATCCAAAGTGACTAGAACATATGTGTCTGGCACATAGTAACTTCTGAAGAATGAAGAGAAAAGCATACTTAAGTTATTAGTCTTTGCTTACTCATCATGGATCTTAACAAGTTTGACAATATTTACTTTTTCATTAACAAATCATTGCATGCAAACACTGCTGAAGTTTCTGATAAAGAAATACGACATTCTGTGATTTGGACTTCATTCATCTGGCACTGATTCAACCTTCACTTTATTTACCTAACTTCTCCAACCTCAGTTTATAATTCTGAAAGCTGCAATAATAAGAGCTCCTTCGGCATTAACTATATGTTCTTCTTTTCTGCAGCCTCGATGCTCTGAGCATCTGGATCCTAGCTGACTGGGGAGAGAATACCTCTCCCAGGGCTATCCATTTCTTACAGAGACAGCAAGGAATGTATTTCTCATATACAAACTAATCGGTCCAGAGTCCACACTCCAAAACACCTTCAGTTACTTGGCTCTCACAGTCCAGTGGGCAATACTACCCTGCCTTAATCACACCAAACAAGGGACTGCCTGGTGCCCCAGAGACCACTGAGGTTACTCAAACTAGCTAACCTTATGTGCACTTACCCTGCCTCACTGTGCCTCTCCCATAGACACTAGTAAAGGCTCTGGGCCTCGCGCCTTTGACTTCCTGAGAGACTCTGGTGCTTCCCCATGTGGGCCTGCGTAGTGTGGTGGGAACCCTCCCTTGGAACTGTGAGTAACAAGCTATCTTTTCAAAGGTTATCACCTCCTGATCTGTCAGTTTCACCAAACCTGAATAAAAATAAAACCTACATTTTAAAATACCTTCATAGGGTTTTTAAGAAGAGTAAATATAGAAGCACCTTTTAACCACAATAACCCCCACCTTCAAATTCAAAGACTTAAATGGAGGGGGAAAAAAAATGCTAGAAGAAAAGTTGGATGAATATTTGTATAAATTTACAGTGACTAGAATAAAGCCAGAAATCATAATTAAGAAGTACTGCTTTAAAAATATAAAACTGATTAAGTAAAAACAAAATGGAGTTATAAGACATCAACCAAAATGGGAGAACATTTGCCACTCACAATAGGAAAATGATTAATATCTATAGAGAGAGGAAACAGATTAATGGTTATCTGAGGCTGGAGGTTTCAATTTTATTACTATAAAAACTTCAGTAAGTCTCATCAACTCAAATGAAAGGAACTACTTCCCTAAAATTGATAGCCCATTGTTAAGAGTATGGTTGAATATAGTCTGAATTACTAAAAGAAACTGTGTCCTGTGTGATATTCATTTATTCACAAATAAACATGTATATAGGAAGGGAAATTTTAACCCCATTTGTCTTCTGAGCCATTATAAATTCTAACTAGTACAATTGAGTACGTCCATTTATCATACAGAATGAAGGAATTATTTATAAAATATCATCTTAAAAAATCTTAAATATATGTTTTAAGATAGAAAAAAGACTTACCGTCCAAAATTTTATAAAGTACTGTAAAACTGTTGTAGCCACGAAAAGGCAATATAACAGAGAGTAGAATAAAAAGAGCAGGAAGAATTTGTAATTAGAAAATCCCACACAGTTATTCACCCTAGAAGAATAAAGAAAATCACACTGTAAAAACAAGACAAACTTAGAAACACAACTAGAATGGTATCTGCCAGGGACTTTTGGGAGGGGAGCAGGGAGCTGTTTAGTGGGGACAGAGTGTCAGTTTTGCAAGATGAAACAGTTCTGGACACTGGTTGCAAAACAATGCGAACATGCTTAACACTGCTGAACTTATACACTTAAAAATGGCTAAGGTGGTAAATTTAATGGTTTGTTTTTTAAATCATGATGAAAACAAATAGGACATATCAAAAAACTTAAAATCATTATAACTGTAAATAGTTCATTTGAGAAGGGGCAATGTCTTAATCGTGGATGTCTGCTTTAAATAAATTCTGTAAGAATCTGGAATTTCAGTTGTCAATTCTTAGTATACAACTTTTTGGGTTAATAACACCAGAATGTATTTTTAAAGAAAAACATGTAAACAGAAAATGAAACTACATCAACCTTGATATCTATGAGTAATTAAACTGACCTTCAAAATTTAGGAACAATGAGGTCAGTCACTCTAATTAAATACCCTCCTTCCCACTTCCCCACCTCATGTCATTTCCTTTGTGTTTTATACGTACCAAGGACAGTGATGGTCCATCTTAAGAATACACCTAAGAAACAAACCAGCAGAAGAAAATCCATGTAGAAAAATTCCACTAATTCTAATTTGATTTTCTTTTTTTTGGACTTAAAATTTTCCCTTTCACAACACATCTTAGGAAAACCAACCCAGTAAAATTAGGCTAGACGATTTCTGTTATTTCACATAGGTAAGAGGTGATTTTTCATACTGAGAATTGAGCTGAACATGGCCCGCTGCCTTGAACCACATCAAGCAACACTGTAATAATATACAGATAAGATGCATATAGCACTTGGAACAGTAGCTAGACGTAGTTTACAGAGTCAGCTGAGGAAGACAAAAGGGAAAGTTATTTTAAACATGTGCAAGTCATAAAAATACAACTTTGGAAACAAACAGTGTTCAATGAATGGGCTTGTAGGTAGTCCGTCTTCCTACAGATTTATTACAATTCTATTCCTTGTATAAAAAACACTGTATTTTATAATCAGAAAAAAAAATCCCCACAATTGTCCCTCCACCAGTATAGGCAATGTACATTTGCATAAAGTTAGACAATAAGTAAGATTAAATGGCCTGCCTCACTGAAGTTCAAGGACTCACTGGGATTCCCACACTAAGAGTCTTTCTTTCAATACACCACCTTCTCACAAGAGCATCAGAAATAAAATCTTTCACATTTTAGGGGGAATAACTTCATAGGTGGTAACTGAAAGTAAAATTTTTGTGGTTTATTAGGTTTTAATACATTAATAATAAAAGCAAGAAAACTGTCATGGTCTTTTTAATTCAGGAAATAAAGTTTATCTTTCTCATGGGGGTATTACTTACTAGGTCATCAATATTACATTTAAATATAAGCAGAAGAAGTACACATACTTAAAGTTCTAAGTGGTGCAGGAACTGTTATCTGAGGTGACTTCAGTGAGTGTTCTTGCTTGTGTATGGATTCCTGTCAGTTCTGCACACAGAGCAGTACCAGGAGTCGAGGGAGTGTCCTGGGCAAGTTTCTCCCCCGGTCCTCCCCACACTAGTTTTGGTCCTGGGTTGAATGACAGCCAACGAGGAGCACTTACATGTCACATGCTGAGCAGTGATGCGCCCGGTCAGGCTTAATCAGCTGACATCTTTCACAATATCTGACGGCTACATTTAAGAATTAAAAGGAAGTTGTTGAAGGATATATGTTTTAGAGTTGAGTTAATACGACTATAAAATTTGCTTTCATGTTTTATAAACAACTCTGGGAAGCTGACAACTGATAATTTAAAAATAATACCAATAACTAAACAGACTTTTTGACAAGATTTTTGAAGGGTCTTAGAAAAACTGCAGTTTCCAGGGTGTTTTGCCAGAAGAATGATGTTGCCAGTGACAGAAATGAGCTTGATGGGGTGAGGGGGTGGGTAGGGGAGGAGGGTTAGGTTGCTTTTCTTTCTCTTCGACAAGCATTCAGAAGAGCCTCTACTCTGAGACAAACACTGCTTTATGCTGAGAATATACAGTTGAACACTGTATATTCCCTCCTGCCCCCAAGGTGTTAGGTTTGGTCTGGCTTGAATTTGGACAACAGGTCACTCAGGAACCACTGTCCTTTGGAAGCTGGAAGTATAAGAATGGAGCTCAAGTGGGCACACATGCCAAGGTGAATGCGAAGCCCTGACAGTGGTCTCCAGGGGCTCTGGGGAAGGGCTGGGCAGTGCCCTTCTGAAACCCTCACTCGTAGACCTGGCAGATGTGTGACCCCGAGTGCAGCTGCCATCCCCTGCCGCCTGACAAGTGAGTGCTAGAGTGACCACAGCCTTGAGTCTGCTGACTCATATGAAAAAAGGGTTTAACTCAGCCCTGAAAACTATTCAGAAAACAAATTATTTGAGACACGGTAAACTAAGCACCACAATACTGTGGTGTCAGAATCCCATGGCTGAAAACAGCTGAAGGAACTGTATGAAAAGAATGGGACAAAAGCACCTGTGAGGCAGGGTGAAAAAGTGTAGGAAGAATAAACATTCAAGAAATGAAAGACAACTAGGACAGAAAAGCACAAAGAAGAAAGTTTCCTAAGCAGCTAGGCTGACAAAAAGCCACTAAGCTTGGTTAGGAAGAATGAAAGCCAGCTGCCTGGAACCTGCTGGAAAGGAAAAGAGGCTGGGGTACAGACAAGTTACAAGGAGACCTGCAGTCATGGGGAAGAGAAAGCAGAGCCGCAGTTGGAACACATCAGAACCTAACCTTTGCTGCTGTTTTTAAGAGGAGATGTACTCTGAAGTACATCTGCAAGCAGAAGGAAGAAACAGGCTGGAAATTTTTAAGAAGCAAGACTTTTAGGAGCAAACTGAGGGAGAAGGAAAGACAAAGGTCAGGGATCTCTATGCAGGTCTCATAAAAGCCAAGAACGCTGACACCAGAGGGAGAGGCCTGTGAACAGCTGAGCATGGGCATGGCAGCCCCAAGTCCAGAGGCAGCTGGACTCAGCCACCATGATTCACACTGGTTCTCTCCCACTTACTCCCTTGTGACCTTGACAGTAACTTACTTGCTAAAAGACTCAATTTCTGCTTTTGTCAAGTGTAAATAATATCAAGTGTAGCGGACTATTGTGCAAATTAAAAAAAAATCTTCTGGGACTTATCAAATTCTCAGTAAAGCGATTATTATTGTTATGATAATATTATTTCTGATAAAACATGAAGTGAAGCTCTAGGATGGGAAAACTAGTGAAGAGGAGAAAAGGGAGATTTTTCAAGTGTATACATAAGCAGGCATTACAGAGAACACCCAGGAACAGCTTCGCCCCACAAATGCCTACTGAGTGCCTGGGGCAAGGTGCTCACTGTGTTAGGACGATGGGCGGAGCTCCAGCTGCCAGAGCTTCAGGACAGAGTCAGGTCGTGAGGACAACAGAGAGCGAGCTGGGATCAATAAGGTAAGAAGCTGAGAAGTTCAGAGAAGACTGTAAGAATCACTTTTTGTTTAAGTGGACAGAAACGGCTGAAGAGGTAGACAGTGAATTAAAATGTTAAAGTATTGACAGATTTAGAGAGGAGAAAACAATCATTCGAGGCAGACAAAAAGACGTAAAAATAAAAAGTGGGGAAGGAGAGTTTTAGTAGAGCTGACCCAGGGAACGGTGCAGGAAGGAGAGTTTTAGTAAAGCTGACCCGGGTAACGGTGCAGGATGAGCCAGAAACACTGGCCACATCCAGACTGTGGATGGAGGAGCTTTAGGAAGACTCATTTTTGTTTCCTTAATAGATAAAATGTCCACATGGTTCTGCTTCTGTTAGGCACATGATTCAAAAGGCACAGGAAGGAATTTAGCAAAAGTCACCACCCCCTGTGAAGGCAGAGCCATCACGTTCACTATCTCTGGTCTACGAAAGGTCCACTTCATATAATGTGTGGTTCTATATTTTGTTTTTTAAAGGATGTATGGTATTATTTCCACAAAAAGAAAAAAACCCAATGTTTGGGATTCTAAGCAGTAGAAATGCAGTATAAAACAGTGCTCAAGGGCAGAGACTGTCTGTGGTCAGAAGATAAGGCGTGAATCCCAGACCTTGCCACTCAGGGACTTCAGGGATCTCACCCGTGTCACTCCTTCATCTCTAACATGGGGACAAGTGAGGCACTGTCTCAGGGTGGCTCTGAGGGGTAAATGATAACCATAAAGTCCCCAGCATAATTCTGGTGTAATAGTCAACAGATGAAGGGTATTATTCAGATTAGTGGAAAGCCATTATAATGAATGAAGAGTAATAAAGATTTAAGGGTAAAGATTTTACCTCAGTGGCTTTCAACTCTTTGGAGTTACTGCTCTGAAAATCAGATCTTGCTATGAACAGGCTACTTCAAGAAGTATCTAAAATTCTGTATATAATCTCAGAGCTTCATAAATCCTCTAGAATCTTGGTCTTGGGGTTAAAAACATCTAGGGAATCTCCTGGCAGTCTAGAGGTTAGGACTCAGCTTTTATTTCAGGATGGCAGGGGACACAGGTTTGATCTCTGGTCATGGAACTAAGATCCCGGCATGTACAGAAAAAAAAAGAAAAAATGTCTAATCTATGGAACTACAACTACTAACAACTGTTGTGAACGAGACATTTTAGAGTTAAACATAAGAAGGATTATTTTAAATTAGCTTTTATGTACTGAAAGTGTATTACTATACACCAAGATCTACATTCAGTGCTTGTCTCATTTATGAATACCTCCGGAGATTTAGATGCTAGCATTCTCATTTCAAAATGAGGAAACCGGGCTTAGAAAGTCTTAAGTGATTCTCATGGCACTAGTAACTAAAAAGCTGGGGTTTGATCTGAAATCCATGGTTTCATTCTACACAGTAATATACCAGTTGTGCAAAAGGACAGTCCAGGCACACCCGGTTTCATTGTGCACCACAGACAATGCATTTCTTCACAAACTGACAGCCTTTGGGGACCCTGCATTGAGCAAGTTGACTGGTGCCGTTTTCCCAACAGCATTTGCTCATTTTGTATCTCTGTGTCACATTCTGGTAATTCTCATAGTATTTCAAACTTCATGATTATTATATTTGCTATGGTGACCTGTGATCAATGACCTTTGATATTACTGCTATGTCTTGCTGAAGGTGCAGATGATGGTTAGCATTTTTAGCAGTAAGGTATTTTTAAATTAAGGTATGTATGTGTTCTTCTGACATCGTGTGATAACTCGCATGCACTGGGCAACCAAACAGTTCATGCTTCCCACGTTACTGCAAGACTCGCCTTACTGCAGTGTCTGGAACTGAACTCACAGTACTCTCCAAAAGACGCCTGTATTAAACGAGTGAAAACTTCAATGTTGGTCAAATATCCGCTCCTAAAATCTAGCATGGATTTTAAATTTTCTTAAGTCAGCATATGTACAGAACTACACAAAGGAAAAAGCTCTTTTTATTTCCCCTTGGAGTTGAGCAGTATAGTGGGTTTCACAGGCAGGATACCTTTTCCCCACACTGTGTGACCTTCACCAAGTTACTTCACCTCTGTTTCCTCATCTGTAAAGTGGACGTGACAGTGTCTCCCGACAGGGCTGGTGTGAAGCTCAGATGAGCTCATATGTGTAAAGGACTGAGATCGGACTGTCAGCTGTCAACATTATCTGGTATTTGAATGAATTAATAAGGTATATAAAACATAATTTTAAACAATTTCCTACAATTAAATAGCCAGCTGGGCGACTCACAGACCTGTCCCCCTCACAGGCCCAAGTGTTGGTGGAGCACGAAGAGCAGAAGAACCCATGGCTTTGGAGCAGACAGTGGACTTTCAAGTCTGGCCCTCTGAAGGGTAGCTTTAACAACCTTAACGAGCTTCTTTCCTTCTGTGGCTTTTATTTCTCCCCATTCTAGGTTAGCACATTCTTCATTTTTTAAGTATTACTCAGGGATGACACTAAATATTCAAATTCAAACCAGGATTTCCAAATGACAGTTTACTAAAAATTGTAAATGAAATTTTTAGCCATGAAGGATGAGCTAGAAAAAAAATGCAGAACAAGAGAGAGTGACATTAAAGTGAACCACATAAAAAGTCTGTATCAAAGTAGACTTTGTATCTGAAATACCTGTATCTCAGGTAAAACTATCTCAAATACCTGAGACAGGCTTACCTGAAATAAATACCTGTATTTCTCATAAAGGTACACACCTGTATCTGAAATACCGTGTAAGACACAGAACACAGGAAAGTCTTGTTTCTGCAGATGCCATTTGTGACAACCACAATACCCACTTAGTAGTCAGATCATGCAAAGATATTTTGGCAAAAATGACCACATTCTCAAAATTCTTTGGAGAGGAAAGTGTAAGATTTGTTTTTCTTACTCTTTGAAGCCGATGTGGTGTAGATAGGTAAGTCCCTTGCTGCTCTTCTCAAAATTTCTTGTTGTCTTTCTTGGCTGAATTCCTTTTCATAACGTTCCTTCTCAGAATTGGACAAACAGAACTATAGAAGGAGAAATAACTATCAATTCTTTTCAATCCCGTGATTATTAACTATCATGCTCAGAAAATCAAGTTTTATCCAGAACAGAAAAAGACAAATAGTTCCTCCTATAAAGGCAAAATTTTTCTTCAGATTTGTCTAGGAAGCTAAATCAAGCAGCTTTTAACAAAACCACATGCCTCTGACAGAGTGAAAATATTTGCCCTCCATACTAATGATGGCAAAGAACATGAACTAAATATCTTTGTTTTGTACAGAAAAAATTAACTTTCCCTATCAAAAAGGGCTTAATATGCATTTTGTGCTAGTAAAACATTTGCTGTTTGAAAGTATCAAGAGATTTTGAATCTTTGAGAAGAAGTTCAAAGACTCATTGCTTGGGGGCAAATCACAGGCAGGGGTCCTGCTATTTTGTGGCCAAGTTTCTCCTGAGGTCAACTTTTACTGCTTTGTTTTTGTTTTTAAAACGCTAATCAATCAGGTAACTTTCTCCAGAACTATTAAGGACTGTCAAGGCAAACACAGTCTCCTTTTCTCAAGGAGCAGTTCTTTTGTAGGGCTGTTTCCAGCTTCTATTTCTCAAGTTTTAATTCCCTTGTGGTGGGCAGCATTTTCCTACAAAGGACTTGTTTCATTGCTTCTTTTCATGTCATCCCTGTATCTCAAGGACCTCAGTTTCATGATTCTATTTCATGTAACCAGGAGCTTTTATTAAATTTTTCTTGGTTTTTATTTCATTCAGTTCAGTTCAGTCGCTCAGTCGTGTCCGCCTCTTTTCGAACCCATGAACCACAGCACGCCAGGCCTCCCTGTCCATCACCAACTCCCGGAGTCCACCCAAAGCCATGTCCATCGAGTTGGTGATGCCATCCAGCCATCTCATCCTTTGTCGTCCCCTTCTCCTCTTGCCCCCAATCCTTCCCAGCATCAAGGTCTTTTCCAATGAGTCAACTCTTCGCATGAGGTGGCCAAAGTATTGGAGTTTCAGCTTCAACATCAGTCCTTCCAATGAACACCCAGGACTGATTTTATTTCATAGATTTCTTTTAAAAAACAAAAACTGGCCTAAGACATGCTCTTGATCATGTTTCATACAATATTGTTCCTCAATGATTATTTACTTACAGGATTTTGCTTGAAAAGGCCTAAGGAGTCCTAACTGGAGCTTCATCTTTTAAAGTTTGAGTATTTGGTCTACCTGATAACTCAAGTATCAAAACCTGCCCACCCTCAACGACTTGTCATCAGTAACGGCACTACCTCCTCTGTTACAAATGGGACACCACAGCACAGATTAGGAGCCCTTGGGATAAGGAACCTGTGATCCCACACGTCTCAGGGAAATTTTCTAAGACTACATAATTATTGGCAGAGCTGATAGAAAAACATAAGTCCCCCGAGTTCTGCTCTAGGATGTTTCTCTCTTTGCCACTAATGTGAAAAGATGTTTTTGCCTTTAACAGATTTGTTCCTCTAACCTAGACTAAAACATAGTGGCTGAGGCAACAGAAGAGTCCTTTTAGATCACCTAGCCTGGCTCCCACTACCAAGCCACAATGGCACAAGCAATCCCCCAATTACTTAGGAAGGACAAGAAAGAACTTGGATGTACAAACTGGACAAAATACACACCATCTTAAAGCTGACTCTGGAGGTCACCTATCTAAACACCCATCCCCTCTCGAACACTTTCAGGTACAGAACACTTCCCTACTCTGTAAGATGGCCCACTCTCCTTTAAGAGAGCTGACTTGCTAGGAAGTTCTTCCCTGACAAGATACATCTCTGAAACACCCAAAATAGAGAATAAAGATCATATGAAGTGAAGTGAAAGTTGCTCAGTCATGTCCGATTCTTTGCAACCCCATGGACTATACATTCCATGGAATTCTCCAGGCCAGAATACTGGAGTGTGTTGCTGTTCCTTCCTCCAGGAAAGATCATATGGTATAACATTAAACACATACTTGGAAAAAAGATGCTCTAATCAAATTTTGCAGTTTCCTTGTAAAATCTGAACAGATTTCCCTGGCCTAACTGTTTCTAGGCAGGCCTCAAAATCATTACTTTTCCTTACAAACTACAGTTAAGAATTATGAAAAGCTTAAACCAAATGAAAGTATCAGCAGACACCAGGATTTCAGATGAGGAATAGAACAGGATAAAATGAATTTAGACCTTTGAAATTATTACTGTCTGTTTTTCATTAAACACTACTGAACAGAATTCAAACTATGAAATGTCATTATTTTAAACACAGCGTTCAGATGTTTCAATTTAAGTGTATGCTTGATATTGTCCTGGGTACCAGGGATTCAAAATGAATAAAAATATAGCCTTCACCTTCAAAAATATGTTTCAGTTATGAATGTTAAGAATTACAAATGACAAATTAGCAATTCTTTACCAGGTGTGATCAAAGCTCCCTCAGGAGGTTTCCATGAATGTTTCTTGGAAGAAGAGGTACCTATATTGGGTTTAGAAAGATAAACAGGAATTGTCCAGGAAGGCAAAGCAGGAAGAAAATCTTGGCAAAAGCACCAGCATATGGAAAACACAAAGAGGCGAAAATGGTATATTGAGGGCAACATGCTACTTGAACACAGACTTCCAGGAAGAAGTAGTGGAGATAAAGTAAGTCAGTGAGACTTCAGCTCCTGAGGACTATAACCCGGAAGCAAACAGACCCCTGGCAATGATGTGGGAGTGGATGAAAAGGCTTAGGTGCTGGGCTGAATGCTAACTGGGCGCAATATTGTAAAAACAACAGCCAGAAAAAGAAAAAGTAGTAGTCAGATGGCACTTACTATGTGCTTGGCATTCTTCTAAGCACTTTCCATATAGCAGTAATTATATGCTATAAGTACTATCAATCATGTGTGTGTATGATCAATTTATTTAACCCATACAACAATCCAATAAGGTGTGTATGACTGTCACTCTGACTTTACAGAGGATGGCTCTGAGGTCCAGGGCTGCGGGCCACAGTGCCCCGCAGCCAGAAGAGCAGAGGGAGGAGGCAGAAAGAGCTTGTACCTCTGTACTAGCCTGCTTCTCAAAAGTAACACCAACTCTTTTCCTTATTCTGTTTCCTGTAATAAAGATTATCTAGTTTTACACATGATATGTTTCCAATAGCCATCATTATTGGTAATCCTTTTCAATTTAAGAGATTAGGGTATGGATGGCAGTTTGTAATTAACTTTAAGGGCCAACTAATTATTAGCAAATGCCTGAAGAATATATTTGAAGCAACAGTAAGCTTGATTAATGGTTTACATTATCCCTTAAAACAAAAGTACCCAATAGAAACAATGGGCTAATGACCATTTGGCATCACCCACTACTGCTGACTGTACGTGCAGAACCCAGCAATTCTCCCGGGCACCTGCCCCAAAGAGCTACATGTTTGCGTGTGCTAGAATGTGGACAGCAGTCCTACACCCAAACGTCCATCAGCAGGAGGCCAGATAAGTAAACTGTGTTACACAGCACAATGGAGGACTGAGCCACAACTACGTACAACAGCATGGAAGAATCACACACAAGGAGAAAGGCGTGCAAGCAGACGCTCTTTGTGACTCGGCCCACATGAAGCACAGGAGAAGGGAGCTGGAGGGAGCAAGAGGAGGCTCACAGGATGCCAGGCACATTCTGCTTCTGGAACTGGGTGCTGGTTACTCACATGTGCTCAGTTCATGAAAACTCATTTATTCATGCATTTACAGTATGTATAGTTTATGCATATATGTTTTTCTACAAAAAATTAAATGGAAGTCGATGTCTTTAAACCTATGTCTGTAATTTTTAATGCATTCTGATGAATTTAATACAAAGGAAAGTAACTATATTATTATATCATCTAATATTTGAGTGCTAACCACAAGGCAAGCCCGAAGTTAAAAGCTTTCCATGAATGAATCTCAATTACTCCTCACAAACATCCTACAGGGACGGAACGACTGCTGGTTCCACCTTCCTTGGATTCATTAAAAAACATGTTAGAGCAGAAGATCAAACCCAGACAAGTCTAACTCTGGAGAGTGTGTCCCTCTCCATCCAGTGGGCCCCTCTGTGTCCAGCGTGTCCTTCTCTATCTAGTGTGTTCTACTCTATCTAGCTATGCTGAACTTGAACTGAAGAGAATCCAGTGGGCTGTATCAGGTGAAAGGGACACAATGGTCTTCAGTTTTACTCCACATACATGTATACTTGTGCTATTTCCAAGTGAAACCTCCAAGCAGAAAAAACACTAGCCAGACTAGGTTTCACAAGCAACAGCACAGACGATTTGTTTCCCATAATCAAAACACTTTATTTACTTGCAGCTTATTTGTTCACGCCTGAGGAAAAAAATAAGTGTAAAGAGAGTTTCTAAAAATAAACTCTATTTTCCTAACTCAATTCTGTCCCTTAAGATTTTTCACTCCAGTGACATAAACTCTTTAAGAAAACATAGCATGGCACAGCTAAACCGTAATGCCATCATCAATCTTTTACGAAGGACATCAGTGGGCTCTGTCTGAGAGGGTGACGACTCACACTCACAATGTAGTTACCGAGCAGTTTATGAATGGAAACAGAACAAACGCGTCATGTAATAATTTCAACAAAGGTAACACAGGGAAAACAATCCCATCATCAGTAAAAGCATTTGGTAATTTACCAGCATTAAATTTACCTCTTTGGAGGGGGAAGCGGGAGATGTGAAAATTGTCATCCAATAGGACCATACAAACATAACAAAGAACAGATGGAAAGCCACAAGGTAAACAACGGCCTTTCCTGGTAAATAAAAACAAACAACATTTCATTGAATCCAGGTGAAAACAGGAAAAAGCATCACATATTAAAACACAGTATTTAGAGTCAGGAGGCTCAGTCCAATAAAAAATTTAATTAAAACATACTAAAACATCAAATATATACACTCTTTTATCTGCATGATGTAACATTACAGATATGAAAAAACACTGTTCTTGCATTTAAGGGTTATCAGCCTGGTTTTTAAGTAAAGATTTGATTTTATTAAGTTGCTAAAGGTTTAAATTGAAATCTAAAAAGCATCTTCTTCAAAAGCACTTCCTAAAAGTTAGATTTTAAATGAATTAAAAATTATTTAAGACAGATTCTCTCACTATGAACATTAAATCCAAGGAATTGTAACACTGAAAATAAACAACTCAATTCCTGGATTGTTCACAAAAGTTATCCTAAATTTCATTGTCCTTTTCAACACAAGGTAATGAAAAAGTTTAGCCACTTTGAATTTCTCCCATAACTGTTTCCTAAGTGGATTAGTGTAACATTCCAACATCATTCACTCACTGATATAACTAAAAACTTTTTGCTGTGTTCTGTAGTTTTTCTAACTGTAAGAAGATAGAAACAAGCAAGAACTATCTATCAAGTGCTTAAATCCTTTTTCAGTTTGGAATGTAGCACCACAAACTCACTGAAGAAAACAAAGCACAGACAAGCATAAAAGTTTGAGGTTCTACTTGTTTTTAAAGTTCAGATCAAATGTTACTTTTCCAAAAGGCTCCTCCATTACGTTCAGAATTTCTCACCCCTTCATACTATTCTTCCCAAATGATTTACTCGGACTTTAATTAAAGGACTTTAAATGACTTTCTTTTAATTTAGCTGCCCAACACTGGTTAGTGAATAAATGGAAAACACTTAGAACAGTGTCTGATACACAATAAATCCTGGTGAATACTGGCTATCGTCATCACTGCTATCCAAGCATATCAATTTCTTCTTCTCAAAATCTGTATTTTTCTGTGCATTCCCTATTTCAGTGTTTCCCAAGTTTATGGACTGATCGGAGTTTTCACTGGTCTGCAGTTAAATGAGAAACACTGAGAACAATGCAGTGAAGTTTTTAATAAGGCTAACGTATTCAATTTGAACAACTGTCCTTCTTTTGCCCTGAGGTTTTTCTTCCTTTAAGTTTTTGGATTTAAAAAAATTTTTTTTAAAAAGTGATGATAAAAAATTGACCCCAACTTGCTGAACCCCAACATTTCCTTTTGCAATTACAATGGTCCATGCTGGTTTAACAGAACAGAAGACTAAGTCACACTGGTGATCGAAACAGGAAGCCAAGGCTTGAGGCCTCCTTAGTACACGGCTGGCTAATCTCACAAAATGCGTACTTTACTTTCTAGCTCCCAAGATCTGTGTCACAGTAAACATCTCAGTCTTCTCACTGCCAGTGCCCTAGTTCCTCGACTGCTGCTGTCTCGTCTGGGTCACTGCACAAGCCAGCAGGTGTCCTCGCCTCCACTCTCTCTGGTTCCCGGCCCATCTCAACGGTCAGCGAGTACATGTGGCTCAGAGTTCTTCTGCCCACTGGCTGTGAAACTCCTGAGAAAGAGCTCCACTTAAATGACACAAACGCATGCTAAAACTCTGGAGTTTCCTAGTAGCTGTATTTAACCGAAGCACCTCAATCAGCCCTTCCACAAGCTGAAAGTCTCCGAGAAGACATAACGTACCCCTTACTTATAACCCTCACGACGGTCTGGTAGGTATCCTCTCAGTTTACAAATGTAAAAACAAAGGCTCAGAGAACTTTATACCTTGTCCAGTGTCACTTACTGACTAAATGATAAAGCCAGAATTCAAACCTAAATATGCCTGATAAAAATCCAGGTCTTTCCCACTATGTCGTATCTAAAATTATCCTCTCCGCTTCTCTAACTATTATCTTAGGGTCACTCCTACTTCAGAGACAGCTGAGTCCCACATGAAGTCCTAACCACAACTTTCTTCTATTTGCAAATACGCTTTCTTTTCATGGTCATAAATGTTGTCTTCCTCACTGAAAACTCTGGTTCCTCAAAAATCTGCATTCTCTACCACTTCAGCTCCCTCCTAGGCTAAACGCTATGGTCTAACCAATGGATTTGATATCATTCATTTTTTTTTCCTTTGGGAAAAAATGCTAGAGCTCAGCCTCCTACTGTTACATGAACACAAAAATCCCTTCTTTACCAAGTCAGCAATTTCATCTTCACCTGGCTCACTTCGTTTATTTATATTACTGCCTGGCTCCCATATTCAATCAAGTTTATCAATCCTCATCTATATATTATTGGAAAGCTTTCAGATAAATGGTAATCTTGAGTTACTTTAAACTTCTTAATCATTTAGTTACTTACAACTAAGGCTAGAATATAAAACAATATAATCTTTAACATTGTTAAACATTTAATATTTCTTTAGAATATTTCTGCTCTCCATAAGAACAAAAACAAGTAGTTTTTCCCTTAAAAAATCTTTACTTTCAGATAAAGAAATAAAAGTTTAAATAAATCTTTTAGTATACTGCCTGGAATATAGTAAGTACTTAGTGGATGGTAATTATCAAATAATAATATAAATAACAGCAGGAAATATTGTTTTAAAATAAATTCAAATTAATCGGATTACCAATAATCCCATATATATGCTATACATTATTATTTATAAGTAATACTTAAAGCAAAAGTTTAAGTTAAATCAAAGCTGAAAGAAAAAACTGAATCTATAAATCAAAAAAGTCTGACTCAATAATCACCTGTAGCCTGAATTAAAAAAACAAATAAGCAAACAAAAAAACTTCACCAAAAGACTCTTTGAAAGATACGGGGAAAATAGCCCCCTGAAATAATGATTCAAGTAAAAGTTCTTTTACAAAAATTTCAGAAATTTTCTACTCTCTGCACCCGTGCTTTCAACATACAGGAAACAGTTTTAAGCAAGAAAAACAAGCCTATCGAGATTGTCTCTACTTATTCTGTTACTGAGAAACTAGACCCCAACTCAACTTGAGATTTACATGCTTAAAGACTTCTATATTCAACAATAAGAATATTTATTAATAATTTCTAGGAAATTCCTGGTGGTCCAGTGGTTAGGACTCCCTGCTTCCACTGCAGGAGGACACAGGTTTAATTCCTGATCAGGGAACTAAGATCCCTCATACTGCACAGGAAAGTCAGAAAAAATTTTTTTAATAATAATAATTTCTAACTGTTCTATTGTTTTATCTCAAATCCAATTTTATTTTTGAAATTTGATATCAAAGGACACAAAATTTCCTTTTATTTCAATGAAATTTTGAGTAATGATTCTTCTCTCTAGACACTGTCTCCTTGACTAGTCATAAAAATTTTAATTCCATTTCAAAATGAAGTAGCACTATAACTTACAAATTCAGTCTGATTAATTATTAAATGACTACGAGCAGTAAAGTACTATTTTAAACAAAAGGAAAAACAAGAGAACAAACAAAACAAACCAATAAAATTTAAACTTTAAGAATGTATATTTTCTTTCTGAAGACCAAAACAGTCATCACTACAATAATAAGTATATGGGTTGCAATTAAGACACTATGTCATCTACTTGAGACTAAAAATTAAAAGTGCCTTACCGTTTTCTCCATTTCCAGAAAGTGTAACTAGAATAGAAGAAAACACAGGGAATAAATATACTTTAAACACGTGTTTGTAAACTTTATTTCAGGTTGACTATTCATCTTAATATCATCTTCATAAACATAAAACTTAGTTAGATGTAACCACTAATGCAAATTCAGAATTGCACACTCAAAAAGACACTGAAAAACTAAAATTCAGACTCTTCATCATTAACACTGCAATCATATTAAAATTTTTCTTCAGATCGTTGTCAATTTTAAGTATGTCAATACGATTATAGCTATGTTTTCTTTTGCTCTTTTTTTTAATGCTGCCGACATAATAAATAGGATTTTCCTCTATGGCACTCAGGAAGAGAGGAACTTACCCCTGAAGTGTTTACAGCATTTTTTTTTCTTTCCAGTTTGAAACGCTGAGAACAGCTATTTATTCCCCTCTCTGGACAGTCCAGGGGCCTCTGGGTACTATAGATTCTACTACTTCAGTCTCTTCAAATACCCTACCCCCTCTCATTTCTCCTATTGCCTTCTTTCAGGACTTTCTCAAATGCAATGGCTTAAAGCTACTCTTTACTGTAAGTCTGACACATCCTCACTACCAGCAAATCTAAAGATCAAATACGCTTCAGTACCCCAGGTCACTTACAGAAAGAAGTCCAAAGTCTTCAGAGCAGCAAACACTTATGCCCTCTGTGATCTACAATCTGATGTTTCTGAGGGACACTGATAAAAATCTGAACAAGTGCAAGGGCTTATATTCTACACAGAAGAGTCATGATTAACATGGCAATTCTCCTGAGGTTAATCTCATAAATTTAGTGTCATCTCAGTAAAAATACTTTTATTTTTTTAACCAGATTCCAAAGTTCATTTGTGGAAAAATAAACTTATATGATGAGGTAGGAGATTCTGGAAGAGATGAATAATGAAATAGTAGTCATGCTAAATACTAGGGCACAGTATTTTAAAAATACTACAAATGCTCCAATTATTAAAAACAGTTGTACTAAGCTCATGAATAAATAGATCAATAGAACAGAATAGAAAGCTCCAAAATGGTTGTTTTTCAGTCCCTAAGTCCAACTCTTCACAATCCCATGGACTGAAGCATACCAGGCTTCCCTGTCCTTCACTATCTCCTGGAGTTGGACCCAAATACATGTAAGGATTTACTATATGATAAATATGGGATTTCAAATCAGTGTGGATAGAGCCAATAAGTAGCATTAGTAGCCATGTGGGAAGATACCACTTGAGACTCACAACACAGACCAGGATAAACCCCAAATGTATACCAAAGACTGAAATGCAAAAAATAAAAATAAAACAAAATCATGGGTATACTAAATAGGAAGGATCTAAAAATATATACACTTTTGGAGCTGAGTAGGTGTTTCAGTTTATGACACGAAACATAGAAGCCACAGGAAAATATCAATACATTTGATTTTATAAAAGTAAATGCTTGAAAAAAAATCACTAAAAAGCAAGGAAAAAAACAGTCACAACTCTTACTAGAGACTAAAAACTAATTTTTCTATTTAAAGAGTACCTACAAATCAGTAAGAATTAAAAAAAAAAACCACAACAACTACTTTTTCACAGAAAAGGAAATACAGACATCTCAAACATAAAAAAGATGGTCAACCTCATTCATACAGAAATCCAAAGTAAAACTATAGGAAGGTAACATTTTTAATAATCACATTAGCGAAGATCAAAAGCTGGTAGCCTACTTGTGACCACACTGTCAGAGCACAGTTCTTGTTTTAACTGCATCTGGCTGACAGCCTCTGGTCTGCCTCATCCAACTCCCCCTGAGACATCCACGCAACTACAGAGCAACAGAGCTGCTGCACCCCAAACAAAGCTGGACAAATCCAGACCAAGCAGAGCTACTTCTCCCGGAGGGCTCTCTTGACCACAGTAGCCAGCTAAACACATCTCCTGGGCACACATTCCTATGGCACTCTAAAATTCCCTTATCATAATATCACTGACATTGGTATGCACTTGTGAGTTTCTAGTCTGCAGCTTCTTTCAGATTTCTCTTGGGGAAAGGGACATGACTTAGTGACCAGCACCTAGCACAGGGTGGTGTGGAGACAGCCCAGTATCTGCCACCTACCCACTGATTACACAGACACAAGACTGTTAGAGGCTGTCTGCAGAGCCTCTAGGCTCACACAGGCATGCTCCATTTACCAAGGATCCCAATACAGGTGGAAAAATTCTTCTGATACTAAATCTATGATTACAAAAACATTACATATACCTAAATGGTTACATGTACCTTTTAAAGGGTATAATGAATGTTTTTTTCTTCAATCATGTCAGTGACTGTGTATACTCTCATCTGCAAATAATATTAATCTAAACTTAAGCATGTTTGCGAACATGAGAGCTGCCACATGCTCTTCTCCACTTAAAGCCCCCCCCCCATCTACAGCTTCTGAGGTGGCTCAGATGATAAAGAATTCATCTTTAATGCAGGAGACCCGAGTTCGATTCCTGGATTGGGAAGATCCCCTGGAGAAAGGAATGTTTACACACTCCAGTATTCTCTCCTGGAGGACTACAGCCCATGGGGATGTAGAGTCAGACATGACTGAGCAACTAACATCCTTTCTCGCCTACCTCTCCCCTTAACTGAGAATGAAAATTCCGGACACTCTCACTTCACCACTATCCTCTGTCTGCACTCTGGCCATGTGACATAGAGCCATGGCTGATGGATACGTCTTTGGTAAAGGAGAAGACACAGTGGGAAAAAAAAGCTTTCTTCCTTGACAAGTGAGAACGTGTGAGGAGACAGCTGTATTACTGCCTTCATCCAGCTTTTGCTTTGGATACTTCCAATGAAGGGGCTGCCAACATCTCTAACAGCCAGCCTTTGCTGGACATGGGATTCTGGGTTGATAGTTCTCCTCTAACACTTGAGAAATGCCATGGGACTTCCTTCTGGCCTCCACAATTTCTGATGAAATGCCTTCTGTTGTTCTAACTTTCCCCCAGAGGTTGGGTATACTTTTGGCACTGTTCTTGACACTCTGCCTTTTGTTCTCAAAAGTCTGGTTATGTGTCTTGGCACGGACTTTGCACAAGTGCCATCGGTGAGAGTAGTGAGGAGGGTGGACGACAGCACTGACGAGGCACCACAGGGAACCGTCTCAGGGGCACACTACTTCAGTCTGTCACCATCAGCGATGCTACACCTGGTGCACTTGGTGACGCAGTGACTTCAAGCCTCTCCTTTGTAAAGGTTCATTTCTCACTTTGACAATCATGAAATTGTTTTGTAGGGTAAAACGTTAAGGGTATGTGAATATCTTCTTCCCCTAAAACTTTCCACATAATGGTTTTAGCATCCACCGATAAACCTGGCCTGAACCTATTATTCTGTAGAATTAGAAAAGCACCATTAAACACTCTATTATTTATTTCCATACTTTCAAGCTGGCATTCTTCTGCAATGAGCTTTCCCCCATTGGAGAAGAACTAGAGTCATTCTAAAAAGGCAGTACAAAAATATAATTATTTCCCTTTAATTACTCATTTTCAGAATAAGATTTTAGTATAATATTCACCTCCATTGTTAGCAAATAAATTTACTTTTTCCCTTTTTGAATATCAATACAGAATTTTACAGATTTGCTCAATGTGTCATCAACCACACTCATTTCCTATGTTCAAATTATCTCAGCTTGGCCTCTTGAATAGTCCTCGTTGGTCTCTGAGCACTTCCTAACACAGCACAAGATGTCTAGGCTCATTATACATCCTCCTCCCCTGGACCTGACATTAGCCATTCCTCCAGGGGGCACTGGCTCCTTTTAATGATATTTAATATAATTTTGCTTATTTTTGGCTCTCCTGGGTCGTTGTTGCTATGCTGGCTTTTCTCTAGTTGTAGCAAGCAGAGGCTACCCTCTAGTTGTGGTGTGCGGGCTTCTCATTGTGGTGGCTTCTCTTGTTGCAGACCGAGGGCTCTAGGGCTCCTGGGCTCTAGAGCAGAGGCTCAATAGCTGTAGCACACAGGCTTAGTTGCTTGGTGGCTTATAGGATCTTCCTGGACCAGGGATCAAACCCATGTCCCCTGACTGGCAGTCAGATTATTTACTACTAATCCACCAGGGGAGCCCCTTTCAATGACATTTAGAGACCAAGCTTTGAATTTTAGTGGTGCTTACAGCTACTGGCGTTTGCTTTTAGGCCCTTTGGATTACAGAAATAGTACTATACAATAGAAGAAGTGTTATACACTTATATTAGTATTTCCAGTTCAAATAGAACATTGGTTTTTCTTAAGTTTTCTGGCATTGTATTTGCATCTTTTTACTTTCACAATAAAAATCTCAGTTCCTAATTTATTTATTAAGTTTATCCTAAAATATACATAAAATAGTTTAAAAACTACATACTAGTTTAAGATTTCTTTGCAGTTTTGTTTTGTTTTATTCTGTTTTGGCTTTCTTTTTTTTTTTTTAATTTTCTTTACTTTATTGTGTTGGTTTTGCCATACATTGACATGAATCTGCCATGGATATACATATGTTCCCCCTCCAGAACCCCCCTCCCTCTTCCCTCCTGATTCCCTCCCTCTGGGTCACCCCGGTGCACCAGCCCCAAGCATCAAACCTGGGCTGGCGACTGATTTCACATATGATAATTAACATGTTTCAATGCCATTCTCCCATATCATCCCACCCTTGCCCTCTTCCACAGAGTCCACGAGACTGTTCTATACATCTGCGTTTCTTTTGCTGTCTCGCTTTAAATGACAACCAACTAAGGACTACTATGTTCAAAAGTCACTTGAAACAATTCTTTCTTCTGTGTAGTTATAGTACTAACTTTTAAAAATTAAGTTCATTTGTTTTGTGATTTCAAATTTTAGTTTGCTTTTACCTCCTCTTTGTTTTATTCTGGATATATAACAAATGTTAATGTTTAAAAGCTATGACTATATTAAAGGTACTCAAGAAAGGTCTGGCTTTCATTCCTCACTCCCTCATCCAAGGTAATAATTTTTATTACTGTTTTATTTCTTCCATCATTTCTTTCAACAAAATAAGCAAGTAAGTACGTATTTCTAATTTTTTCCTTTATAGCCTGGTTTGTTGTTGCTGTTCAGTTGCTAAATCGGGTCTGACTCTGTGACTCCTTGGACTGCAGCACACCAGCTTTCCCTGTCCTTCACTATCTTCAAGAGTTTGCTCAAACTCATGTCCACTGAGTTGGTGATGCCATCCAACCATCTCATCCTCTGCTGCCCCCTTCTTTTGCCTTCAATCTTTTCCAATGAGTTGGCATCAGGGTCTTTTCCAATGAGTTAGCTCTTCCCAGCAGGTGGCCAAAGTACTGGAGCTTCAGCTTCAGTCCTTCCAATGAATATTCAGGGTTGATTTCCTTTAGGATTGACTGGCTTGATCTCCTTGCTGTCTAAGGGACTCTCAAGAGTTCGCTCCAGAACCATAATTCAAAAGCATCAATTCTTTAGCACTCCGCTTTCTTTGCAGTCCAACTCTCACTACTGGAAAAACCACAGCTACGAGTATATGGACTTTTGTCAGCAAAGAGATGTCTCTGCTTTTTAATATGATGTCTAGGTTTGTCACAGATTTCCATCCAAGAAGCAAGCGTCTAATTTCATGGGTGCAGTCACCATCCACAGTGATTGTGGAGCCCAAGAAAATAAAATCTGTCACTGTCTCCACTTTTCCCCCTTCTGTTTGCCATGAAGTGATGGGAACGGATGCCATGATCTTAGTTTTTTGAATGTTGAGTTTCAATCTTTGCTTTTTCACTTATACCCTAGAAATCACTACACACTGGTACACAGAGATACCCACTGTTTGCTTTTTAGAGCACCACATGGTATTCCATTGTGTGGGTGTTCCAGTTATACAACGAGGCCTCTATTGATAGCCATCTGGGTTGTCTCCAATCTTCTGCTGTTACAAACAGTGCAGCAATGAATAACCCTATGCATCTGTTGTTTACTGGTGGAAGTTTATCTTCAGTGTAGATTCCTACCAGTGGAATTACTGGACGAAAGCAAATCTGTCTGCTTTCCTCCAAATCCCTGTTATGGTGCTGCACCATTTTAAAACTCCTACCAGCAGTGCATGAGGTGCCTGTTTCTCTATAATAAAGAATTTTCAAACCTTTAGTGTATGAGGGTAAGAATGGTCTCATATATTTATAAGCCATTTTCATTTCCCCCCCCCGTAAACTGTTTTTGTCACATCCATCCCTCCCCCCACCCAAACAGGTTTTCCTCACTCCCTGGTCATAAGATCATCCACCTACATTTCTTCCTAGTACTTGAAGGCTCTTAGTTTTTAATGTTCAGATTTGGTCAACTTTGAAATGGCAGGTTCCAGGGGCAGGAAAAGTATCAAATAAGCTTGAAAAAAATCTTGTGGTGCTAGAAAATAAGGGAAGAAAAATGATGGGGACATGTGAAAAGGACACAGAACCCAAACTGCAAGGGTTCCTACTGGCTAAAACTAGGACAATTTGAGCAACAAAATAAACGACAGATTAGAACCCCATAAAAGAAGAATCCATGAGAACATGCTGATATAAATGAATGAAACGAATGAATGAGGGGGAGGGAAAGCTCTTTTCAGTATAACCCTAACTATTAAATGCAGAAGAAATCAAAGAATTAAAAGAAAACCACCATTTGGCAACCAGCACAGTAACTTGTTCCAAGCAAGAATCCTCAAGAGATGATAAAAAAGAGTAAGTCCAAGTAATTGTGAACAGATTTTCCCACAGAGATACCTATCTTAGGCTGGGTTCTCTAGAATCAGCTGCTGAGACAGTCTGGGTGCAAGAAACTCATGAGGGAACAACATATGTGAAACGACGTGAGGGAGGTCTCCCTGAGGGCAGGCCTGGCCAAGCCTTGGACACAGGCAGGGAGCTCTCATGTCATCCACGGCCCAGGATGGCTGTGACCCTGGGTGAGCTGAGTCATGCTCAAAGAGCTGACTGTACCCACGACAACTGACCAAGTCTTTCCTCAAAGAGGGATGTGTGTAGGTTGTCTGGGTCTACCAGAATGCTTACTCATTTGGCTGCAATGGGTCTTAGCCTAGCACTCAGGACCTTTGCTATGGTACATGGGCTTTCTTTGTGGCACAGGGATTCACAGGCTGTGGTCTGTGGACTAAGGTGTTCCACAGTATGTGGGATCTTAGTTCTCCGAACAGGGATCAAACCTGGGTCCCTGGAATTGAAAGGTGGACCTTTAACCACTGGACCACCAGGGAAGTCCCCAGAATACTTATTAATTACAGGGAAAAACTATACCTTTACAGGCAAACTTGGTGATACCACCTTAAGTGATGACCAAAATAAACAGTCTCCAAGATAGTACAACCAATGACACAGCATTTCTTTTGTTGTATTCATGCTAAAAATGTATACACGAGGAAACGTCAAACCTACCTAATCTGAGGGACATTATACACAAGAAGACTGTACCCTCCAAAATGTCATGGTCATGAAACATAAAGCTAGACTGAGGAACTCTCCAGATCAAAGGATGCTGCAGAGAGTTGACAGCTGACTACAAAGTGTTAACCTGGCCTGGCCTGTGGATAAGAACAAGCATTCGGTGGGACACTGGGGAAATCCCAGTGACGCTTACTGATCAAAGAGCAGCATTTCGTCATGCTCATTTCCTGATTCTGATAACTGATAATATAAGAGAATGTTTTTTGCTAAAGACCGCATGTCTGTGTTCCTCCAAATTCCTATGTGAAATCTTGATGCCCAGTGTGATGGCATCTGAAAGTTAGGCCTTCGGGAAGTGATTACTCAGGAATGGGATCTGTGTCCGTCTGAGAGTGATCCCTCACTCTTTCCATCATACTGATAAAATAGTGAAAAGACGGTCAAACCAAGAAGTGCACTCTCACCAGATCCCTGCTGGCACCTTGATCCAGGACTTCCAGCCTCCATAAACATGAGAAATGTTTACAGGCACCCAGTCTATGGTATCCTGTTATAGGGGCTTGAACAGACCAAGACATTCTTGTTCTTAGCCCATTACACTGACATGCATTTATGCGTGCATGCTAAGTCACTTCAGTTGTGTCTGACTTTGCGACTCTATGGACTGTAGCCCACTAGGCTCCTTGGTCCACGGGATTCTCCAGGCAAGAATACTGGAGTGGATTGCTGTGCCCTCATCCAGGGACCTTCCAGAACTAGGGATCGAACCGTCTCCTGCACTGCAGGTGGATTCTAGATCACTGAACCACTGGGAGGCCCTTAACACTGATGTATTTACAAAGGGACATGAGGTCTGCAACTTACTCTCAAATATTTCAGAGACAGAAAAATGAGAAACCATTTAGCGAATCTGGATGAAGGATAGAGGAAAATTCTTTGTACTGTTTTTCACAAGTCTAAAATTATTTTAAAATAAAATGTATAAAATATAAAAAAGAAGAAAAAATAAGATTTTATCCATTTGTAGTTTATCTTAGAATTCAGTGTGAGATACAGATCCGATTTTATCTCTTATCAAATACCTATCCAGTTGTCCCGCCTTCTCTTCTGTAATATGAGATGCTTCATTCTAAATTTCTATAATTAACTATTTCTGGACTTTCTACTTGTTCCATTGTCTAGTATGTCTGTCCACACATCATACCACAAAATTGGAACACAATTTTTATAACAGACTTTATTTTTTAGAGACATTCTAGGTTCATAACAAAACTGAACAAGAAGTACAGAGAGTTCTCATTTACACCCCCTGCTCTCAGTTTTAATTATAGATATTTGTGGCTTAACAATCAGGTAAGGCTTGGCCTCTTTATCACTCTTTCAGGGGTTTCCTGGTTGTTCTTATTTCATTTTTCCATGTGACCTTTAGGATCAATTTGTCTAGTGCCAGAAAAATTAAAAAAAAAAAAAACTGTATTGGGACTGGAATTTATACATTAACTTGGGGAGAACTGAAGTCTCTGTAATGCCAAGTTACTCTATTCATGAATGTGAAATATGAAATATCTTTCTATTTGTTCAAGCCTACTTTTATGTTTTTCAGGAATATTTTCCTCCTATAGACCTCGCATTTTTCTTGAGTTTATTATTAAGTATTTCATCTTTTTGATGTTTTTGGGAATGGAGACTTCTCTTTGACCATACTTTCAATTATTCATTATTGTGTATAAATACAAAGTATTGAGTATTGTTTGCTAATCTTATATCCTGCCATTTTACTCAATTCCTTTTATTTAGGTGTTCTGTTGTTACTGAGACTCTTGGCTTTTCAATGTATACTGTCAACTATTTGTGGCAGAAATAGCTTTCTCTTTTCCTTTAGTGTCTGCTGTTTCTAATTATTCTCTCTTGATTGAATGTGATAGCTGGTTTTGCCAATACAATGTTACATAGGAATGGACATAGTGATAAATATTTACTGCTGGTTTTAGTGCAAACTGATTAAATATTCTTGTGTGTGCAATTCTCTTTGAAAAGTATCCATTTACTCCTATTGCGTGTGTGTGTGTTTATTCAGGAATGGATAGTGGATTTTTAAACATCTTTTTGGCACCTACAGAATAATGATTTTTCTTCCTAAGTGTATTAATACAATTTAGTAACACAATAGAAGGAATCAGTCACTACCCTTCAGATCTACCGGTAACATTACTTCCTTCAGAGGCACAAGCCTTGTCAATCGTCATCTCTCACCACCCTCATCACCACTAAGGGAGCTTTCCCGAACCTCAACAACTGTCCAAGTCTAAAAGGATTTAAACAGATGTTCCATGAAAGAATTCTATGGCAAAAAGAATCTAGAAAAGATACTGGATTAAATAGTTGGATACTTAGTTACAGCACGACTTAAAATGAGTAATGTGCAAGTGAGCACTGTGGTAGTAAAAGACAGAGACTGTTGTATAAAGTCCAAATGGATCTGACCATGTATATTTACCCATTTTTCAATTTCCAGCATCAATACAGTACTGGGAACACTGTAAGCATTCACTGTTTGTTACATTGCTGAACTAACACAGAAATGTTTCTAAGGTCAGGAGAGTGTATGTATTTAAAACTGTGGGTTATCTACTATGTGAATACATCTCAGTTCTCCCTCTTGCACTAGCAAGGCAAATGGCAGCAATACAGTCAATTCACTCATTCAATGCACCTATCGAGTACACATTACAGAGGGCCTATGTTCAGTTCTGGAACATGACTCAGGAGAGAAGCACAAACGACTACACATCAAGGATTAATAAGTGCTATGAGGAAAACAGCAGGGTCAGGGAAGAGTGAAAGAGGAAGTACCGATTCCATGCTTTCCTGACCACCCTTGTGGTCAGGAAAGTCACTCTGATGGGGGCTCTCTGAGCAGAAACCAAGATGAAGCTAGGATGTGGATGGGGAGGACAGCATTGCAGACAGAAGGAACAGTCGGTACAGAGTTCTCAGGTGGAACCATGTGAGGCCTGACAGATGCAAGGAGGCTGCAGTGCTGAGGCAGCAGGAGCGAAGGAAGGGATGAGTCAGCAGCACCAGGGCCTCCCGGGCTACAGGGATTTCTGGATTTCATCAAGAGTGAGAGAGGAAGCCGCTGAAGCACAGAAGAGTGAGCATTTTGCCTCAGGCTTCAGAAGATTCACTTTGGCTTCTTGGAGGGTAGGGAGAAGAGTGTGCAGTATGGAGGCCAATGCACATGAGTACGTCATGCTGGCCACAGTCACGGCCCCCCTCGCTCCTTTCTCAATACTGACACCAGACACACGCTGCTAACACCCTGGTGTGTCAGTACTAGGTCCTTCAGGTGCTGATGATAGTCTTTCCATGCAATTAGTTTAAGAAGCGGCCCTGAAAACTTCACCTTTAATAAGCTCGAGATTGTTCAACTAGTATGTTAGTAAAAACTGTTTTTCCTATGATTCCAACTGGGTGAGCCAAAGTTCACATGAGTGAGTAATAACGCAGCACTGGGAAGAGTGAGAGAACAGAGAGCAATCATGTTTTAAAAACAATTTTTATCCTCAAGACCTGCGGGTCTGTCTGACTTCATGAAACCGGAGTCACCATTGCTCGTGACTCTTCCAGTCATTTAGGTGTAGGCGCCCATCTGCTCAAGATGATGTGCTGCGTGTGTCAGCACATCTAAATCTGTGCATCTGACAGGCTTACAGCAAAGTCTCAGGTGCTAATCCTTGTGAAGCCCCAGGTGGCACGGTGCAGAGGCCCCCTCCCAGACAACCACCCCCCCCAACACTCACACTCCCGACATGACCAACAGCTCGAAGGAAAGCAGGAACTTACTGTGCAATATGATCTTCAAATGCAGCAATTAAAAAAATCTGAGAATGTGCTCCTTCACTCACTTCAGGCTATGTGTGGGCATGGGAGGGGGGGCGGTGAGGGGAAATGTCACTCTAAGAACTGCAAAACAAAAAACAAAACAACTTCCTGCCGGAAAAGGGAAGGCAAGGAAAAGAATGCCAGTGACGACTTAAGTCTTCTCCCTAGCCCCAGTAACATCTGAGAGTCTACTCTGCTGAGGACTTCCTGTGACTCTGTAAGAGACACTACTACTCCCATTTTACAGCACAGGAGCAAACCCAGAGAGGCCAGGTAAGGTACTGAGCTCATTCAACAAGAAACATGGTATAGTGAGGAGGCCAGCCTAGCAGCTGGAGAACTGAAAGGAAGAGTGGAGAGGAAGTTACATCACCGGGGAAGAGGCCACGGTCAGGAGTGTCACCGAGAGAGAGAGGAAGCCAGGCACGATTTTCATCAGAGGAGTGACGAGTCTGGAATCCACCTTAAAGGGCTCATTCTGGCCACTTTGTGGAGGATACATTCAGGGTGAGAAGACAGGGATGAAGTGAGGAGGGAGAGACACGATAAGAGAGTGTTGCTTCCCACGTGGCACTACAGGTAAAGAACATGCCTGCCAATGCAGGAGAGGTAAGAAACTCAGGATAGATCCCTGGGACGGGAAGATCCCCTGCAGGAGGGCATGGCAACCCACTCCAGTATTCTTGCCTGGAGAATTCCACGGACAGAGGAGCCTGGTGGGCTACAGTCCATGGGGTCGCAAAGAGTCGGACACTACTGAGTGACTAACACTTTCTGGCTTACTTCGCTCTGTATGACAGACTCTGGGTCCATCCACACCATCTACAAATGACCTTATTTCATTCCTTTTAGTGACTGAACAATATTCGACTGTATATATGCTACACACTTTCATTATCCATTCACCTGTCATTGGACATTTAGGTTGTTCCATGTCCTGGCTATTGTAAATAGTGCTTCTATGAACACAGGGGTACACATGTCTTTTTGAATTATGGTTTTCTTAGGGTGTATGCCTAGTGGTGGGATTGCTGGGTCACATGGTAGATCTATTTTTAGTTTCCTAAGGAACCTCCATACTCTTCTCCACAGTGGCTGTATCAATTTACATTCCCACCAACATGTAGGAGGTTCCCTTTTTCTTCCAGTATTTGTTGTTTGTAGACTTTTTGATGATGACCATCTGACCAGTGTGAGGTGAGGGATCGAACCCACATCTCCTGTTGGCAGGCAGATTCTTTACCACTGAACCACCAGGGAAGCCCAGTTCAGATTTTTCATTTCTTTAATAATTGGCGATGCTGAGCATCTTTTTTCTGTTGGCCATCTGTATTTAAATCCTTTAACTCTTACCATCAGATATCTGTGCTTTTCACTTTTTAAAACAGTAAAGTCATTTTGAATTCTTCCCAAATCCCCTTCATTGCACTGCCAGTAGGGAATGAACAATTTCATCCCTAATGCTGAAGAGCCCATGGACCACCTGAGGCTGAGGCTCCAGCTCTCACCCATCACTCCCATCATGTTCTATTGGTCACAGCAAGTATAAAGCCAGCTCAGATTCACTGGTGGGCAAACAGGCTCCACCTCTTGGGAGGAAGTATGAATTACTGTGGCCATACTTTTCACGAGACTGAGATCATGGTGGCTTGAAGACACCTGCAGTGGTAGTGGTGAGGAGCAACTGGATTGTGATACAGGTAATGACAATATTTGCTGATCAGTGGGATGTAGAATGACTTTTCAACCAGGGAACTCAAAGGATGAAACTGACATTTACTGAGTTAAGATATGAGGAACAGTTCAGTTCAGTTAGGGAGAGAGAAAAAAACTCAAAGGAGTTTTGTTTTGGATGATAAGTCTGATAAGTTTTCTTTTGGACAATAAGCCAATAACATATAACAAAAGAGATGTCAAGTAGACAGACATTAGAGGCTGGAGTTTAGCATGCCAAGTCTTCTTTGCCACAAAGTGGAAGTGACCAGAAGAGAAGGAAACTTTTATCTACATGACTAGGGCATAATTTTGTTCTTCCAAATAGTCTGACCTGGTTTCTAAGTTCTCCAGTACCTCTTCCATATTTCTTAACTTTTTAAGAATATAATTTCATTCAGTTGAACACTATTTATTGAAAGTCTACTAGTAACTAGATTCTCTAGTGGATACAAAGATGGACAGGAGCCAATCATATTATAAATCTTAAAAGCAGGATTTTTAATATACTTAAATATAATAAAGTGCATGGTTTTACTTATAGTCTAATTCAATGCACAAGTGATTTGTGAAGGCTTAATGCAAATATATTTTTAAATAAACTGAATTTTAGAAAAAGAAAAATATAAATTTGAGTGTGAAGTAGATAACAAAGGGAGAAATACTGACACAGAAGACCACTTACTGTTCGACTTCAATTATATGAGATGTCTAGAAAAAAGCACACAGAGACGGAAAAGTGATTAGTAGTCACCTGGGACTGGATGGGAAAAGAAATTAACCACAATGGACACAAGGGCTCTGACTGGGGTGATAAAAAATGTAATAAAATGGATGGTTGTTATGACTGCATAACTTGGTTTAGTGAAGTGACAGTCACTCAGTCAGGTCTGACTCTTTGTGACCCCACGGACTATACAGTCCATGGAATTTTCTAGGCCAGAATACTGAAGTGAGCAGCCTTTCCCTTCTCCAGGGTATCTTCCCAACCTAGTGATTGAACCCAGGTCTCCTACATTCCAGGTGGATTCTTCACCAGCTGAGCCACAAGGGAAGCCTAAGAATACTGGAGTGGGTAGCCTATCCCTTCTCCAGGGCATCTTCCCAACCCAGGAATCAAATGGGGGTCTCCTACATTGCAGGCAGGTTCTTTATCAACTGACCTATCAGGGAAGCATAACTTGGTAAGTTGTCTAAAAAAAATCACTGTGAATGAATAAAATATTTTTGGTATTTTAAAAGTATTTATTTTTGGCTGCATTGGGTCTTAGTTGCAGCATGAGCGATCTTTCATTGCAGTGAGGTTCTCTCTAGTTGCTGCGCTTGGGCTCAGTTGCCCTGAGACATGTGGGATCCAGTTCCCTGACCAGGGAGTGAACCCATGTCCCTTGCACTGAAAGGTAGATTCTTAGCCACTGAAAGCTGAAACAATTTATCACCAACTGACCTGCATTACAATAAATGTTAAAGGAAGCCCTCAGGCAGGTGAAAATGGCACCAGTTGGAAACCAGTCAGTTTGGTTGCTCAGTCATGTCTCACTCTTTGGGACCCCATGGACTGCAGCATGCCAGGCTTCCCTGTCCATTACCAACTCCCGGAGCATGTTCAAACTCATCTCCATTGAGTCAGTGATGCCATCCAACCATTTTTCATCCTCTGTCGTCCCCTTCTCCTCCTGCCTTTAATCTTTCCCATCATCAGGGTCTTTTCCAATGAGTTGGCTCTTCCCATAAGGTGGCCAAAGCGTTGGAGCTTCAGTATCAGTCCTTCCAATGAATATTCAGGACTGATTTCCTTTAGGATTGACTGGTTTGATCTCCGTGCAGTCCAAGGGACTCTCAAGAGTCTTCTCCAACACCACAGTTCAAAAGCATCAATTCTTCAGCACTCAGTTTTCTTTACAGTCTAACTCACATCCACTACTAGATGACTACTGGAAAAATCACAGCTTTGACCAGAAAGACCTTTGTTGGCAAAATAAAGTCTCTGTTTTTTAATATGCTTTTCATAGCTTTTCTTCCAAGGAGTAAGCATCTTTTAATTTCATGGCTGCAGGCACCATCTGGAGTGATTTTGGAACCCCTCCCCTCAAAATAAAGTCTCTCACTGTTTCCACTGCTTCCCCATCTATTTGTCATGAAATGATGGGACCAGATACCATGATCTTCATTTTCTGAATGTTGAGTTTTAAGTAAACTTTTCCACTCTCCTCTTTGACTTTCATCAGGATGCTCTGTAGTCCTTCTTTGCTTTCTGCCATAAGGGTGGTGCCATCTGTGTACCATGAGATTATTGATATTTCTCCTGGCAGTCTTGATTCCAGCTTGTGCTTCATCCAGCCCAGCATTTTGCATGATATACTCTGTATATAAGTTAAATAAGCAGGGTGACAACATACAGCCTTAATGTTCTCCTTTCCCAATTTGGAACCAGTCTGTTGTTCCATGTCCAGTTCTAACTGTTGCTTCTTAACCTGTATACTGATTTCTCAGGAGGCAGATTAGGTGGTCTGGTATTCCCACCTCTTGAACAGTTTTCCAGTTTGTTGTGATTCACACAGTCAAAGGCTTTGGCATAGTAAATAAAGCAGAAGTAGATGTTTTACTGGAACTCTCTTGCTTTTTCAGTGATCCAACAGATGTTGGCAATTAGCTCACTGGCTCCTCTCCCTTTTCTAAATCCAGCTTGAACATCTGGACATTCACTGTTCACATACCATTGAAGCCTGGCTTGGAGAATTTTGAGCATTACTTTGCTAGCATGTGAGATGAGTGCAGTTGTACAGTAGTTTGAACATTCTTTGGCACTGCCTTTCTTTGGGATTGGAATGAAAACTGACCTTTTCCAATCCTGTGGCCACTGCTGAGTTTTCCAATGTGTTGGCATATTGAGTGCAGCACTTTTACAGCATCATCTTTTAGGATTTCAAATAGCTCAATTGGAATTCCATCACCCCCACTAGGTTTGTTCATAGTGATGTTTTCTAAGGCCCATTTGACTTCACATTCCAGGATGTCTGACTCTAGGTGAGTGATCACACTATTGTGGTTATCTGGGTCATGATAATCTTTTTTGTATAGCTCTTCAGTGTATTCCTGCCACCTTTTCTTAATATCTTCTGCTTCTGTTAGGTTCATACCATTTCTGTACTTTATTGTGTCCATCTTTGCACCAAATGTTCACTTGATATCTCTGCTTTTCTTGAAGAGATCTATAGTCTTTCCCATTTTATTGTTTTCCTCTCTTTCTTTGCATTGATCACTGACGAAGGCTTTCTTATTTCTCCTTGCTATTCTCTGGAACTCTGCATTGAAATGGATATATCTTTCCTTCTCTCCTTTGCCTTTTGCTTCTCTTCTTTTCTCAGTTATTTGTAAGGCCTCAGACAACCATTTTGCATTTCTTTTTCTTGGGGATGGTCTTGATCCCTGCCTCTTGTACAATATCATGAACCTTCATCCATAGTTCTTCAGGCACTCTGTCTATCAGATCTAATCTCTTGAATCTATTTGTCACTTCCACTGTATGATTGTAAGGGATTTGATTTAGGTCATACCTGAATGATCTAGTGGTTTTCCCTACTTTCTTTAAGTCTGAATTTTGCAATAAGGAGTTAGAAATACAGATCTATAAAAAAGAATGAAGTATACAAGAAATGGTAACTACATAGTTAAACGGATAAGATTTGTTTACTTATTTAAATATTTTAGGACAGACTTAAAAAAAAAAATAAAACTTAAAGTTATCCACATCAACACCCACATTTAAGTGGTCAAAACAGGCCAATTAAAAGGCAGAGATTATATGGCACAGTGACTACTGTTACATTTGAAAGCTGCTATGAGAATAAATTTTATTTTTAAAAAACATTTTATTATTTATTTGAACACATCAGATCTTAGTTACCGCAAGGGGGCTCTTTCATTGTAGCACATGGACCCTCTAGTTGTGGTGCATGGGTTCTGGAGCATGTGGGCTCAGTAGTTGTACCACACAGGCTTGCTAGCTGTGCCTCGTGGGCTTAGTTGCTCCACAGCATGTGGGATCTTAGTTCCCTGACCAGGGAGGGATCAAACCCACATCCCCTGAATTGCAAGGTAGATTCCCTGGACTGCCAGGGAAGTCTCGAAGAGTAAATTTTAAAAGTTCCCATCACAGGGAAAACACAGTTATAACTATGTAAAGTGATGAATGTTGACGAATCTTCTTGTGATGACCACTTTGCAATACATGCGTATCTGAAATAATTATGCTGACACCTGAAATGAATGTTATATGTCAATTATACTAAATTCGAAAAAAGAAAAGGGCAAGTATTTTCAGACTAGATTAAAAAAGCAAGACCGAATGATATGCTGCTTCTAAGAAATGCATTTTAAGTATAAAGATTAAGGTAAACAGGTTTAATTAAAGTAAAAGGACATACTATGGTAATACTAATCAAAAGAAAGATTAATGAACACATTAATATCTGCCAAAGTAGATTTCAAAACAAACAATATCACCAGGAATAAGTCATTTCATAATAACAAAAAGTCAATTCACGAAGAGGACACAACAATCCAAAATATTACATGTGCTAAATTACAGAGCTGCAAAATACATAAAGCAAAAACTGAGAGAACTATGAGGAAAGATAGACAAATCCAATTATTATTTTATACCTGAGTAATTGTTAGAACAAATAGAAAATCAGCAGGAATACAGAAGATTTGAACCACACTATCAATCAATCTGCCTTAATTCACATTTATGGAGCATTATGACATAATAGAATACCCAGCACAAACAGCAAAATTAACACTGCTGAATACAGAATACATTTTCTGAAATGCACATGAAACACTCCCAAGACTGATGACATTCTGGGCCATAAAGCAAGCCTGAATACAGTTTTAAAGGACAAGTCATACAAGGTATGTTCTCTGACCACATGGAATAAGTTTGAAATCAGTAACAAAAAGAGGAAAAATCCCCAAGTAACTGCAAACTAAACAGCATAGTTATGAAGTGAAAACTGAAACCAGAAAATAATTTTAAGTGAATGAAAATGAAAATACAATATATCAACATTCATGGGATGTGAATAAAGCAGTATTTAGGGAAAAGTATATGTGAGTAAACACCTAAAAAGGGGCTGAAATCAGTCATTTCAACTTTTAAATTCAGAAACTAGAAAAAGAACAAGTTAAACCCAAAGTGAAAGGGAAATACCAGATAAGAAATCAATGAAATATAAAACAAACAAACAGAAAAATAAGTGAAATCACAAGCTGGTTCTTTTGAAATCAATAGAACACATTGGAATCAACTGTGTGGAGACAGTGTGCTCAATGTTGATATTTAAGCTATTTATCTTGTTTCTGAAGAAATTACACAGAAGACGTAGGAATTATTAGATATGTAGACCCAGAGGTTACAGTTCTATCCTACATATTCTCTCTGAAAAAAGGTAAAAAAAAGAATATCTGTCCTTGGACAAACCATATAGCTCTTTCAACTAATAGTTTTCTCAGAAGTAAAATAAAGAGACTGAATTAGGTCAAATCTAAAATCTCTCTAAACTCTCAGATCCTCTAAATGCTAAATAACAGTTACACATATACTGCTAACAGCTCCAAACAATCTGATATAGTCTGAGGACCCTGTATTAGCACTTCCCCCACAAATAACCGGCTTTACCAAACTGGAAAAGTTGGTCAATCCACCTCAAATGCTCAAATATTAGCCTTGAGGGAAAATCAAAGAATTTCAGCTTATTTAAGACCAAGGACCAACATTACTACTCAATCATTTCTCTGCTTATCACCCCTGTGACGGCCATCTCAGATGCATTACTTATTACCCAAGTTTACCCTCAATATTATTCCTACCACTACTTCTGTGTGTGTGTGTATGGAATTACAAAATTAAGAAGTTACAGAAGCTGGGCTGGAACAAGGGCTTCTCATAAACAATTTATTTTTTCAAATGCCTTTCAGTGGGCCACGTCTTTTACTATCTGAGATATTTAGCAACCTTCAGCTGCTACCTTTCAGGAGAAAACTACTTTATATAAATAATTACAGATAAGAATGAAATCTGCTGATTGTCTAGATCTGGATAATCAAGTACACTAGTCTTGCATAGTAGTTAAATATAAAAGCATGGACTCTGGAGCCAAACCACTTGAGCTCCAATTCTGGTTATGCCATTTACTAGCTGTATGACACTGCACAAATCACTTAACTTCTGTTATCATGAGAACTAAATAAATTAACACGTATTAAGATACAATTATCATCATTCTCTCCCATGTAGTTGGCTAAAGAGCACCAGAAACAAATCCTGTAAAAATTACTGAAACAGCATTTTAAGTAAAACTCACACTTACTCAATTTAAAGCTTCTATAAACATTGGTATATCTCAGTAGGACAGTCTGTACTTATGAAAACACGGATTATACACAAGTGGTTTAAAGGACAGTTTCAATATGATAGTGTTTATGCTCCACCATAAAGTCCAGTGGCACTGCAGACATCCCAAAAGCTCCCCTAGTTCAAGGCTGGTATCTTAGTAGGAAATGCAGGCTCTATGTAAGATCTTTAATCCATTGAGTATTTGAAAATTCTGCCAAGCACTGGGCCTCAGTTGTTGCACAATGTTTTAACTTGAAGAAATGCTGGAGTGTGATCTCTAAAGGGTGGGCCTAAAGTCTTACTGATCTCCTATAAGGGCAAGCGCTTAGCCCCGCCCCAGCTCCCCATTATGGACCAAACAATCACAGTTCCAGGGACCCTGGCTAGCTCACTAAATTTACATGCAGAGTGGAAAGATGTAGGTCCCTTTCCTGTAGGCACTCAAAATTCATGTGACCAACCAAAGGGCCTAATGCTGTTTCATTTCCTCCATCTGTAGGTAGGGACATCTATGCTCAGAGACACTAAGATTAAAGGAGAGAAAGATTAAAAGTTCCCTTTATCCCCACCAGTACACATTCATGTTCCTTTCATGTTTGCTATCACCTTTTGATATTTTTGATAACTATCTATAGGTTATATGTGCAATTTCAACATAAACGCACATTTTCAAGTAAAGTTTCAGAACCTTTACTTCAAAATCCCTATGGAATGGGGAGGGGGGAGAATTATCTTCTGATAGAACTGAGTAAGACTGGTCCAACTTTTGGAATAAATAAATGCCTACCTCAGAGCACTGACATGAGGGAAAGTCTCACCGCAAGCTGATGAAAATCCTGTGATTGTGATCACTTTCTGGAGCAGTAGCTTTAAGAAACGCCTAAAGCTAGTCAGTTTTATAATGGATTCGAACATCCTTTGCGGCAAACATTTTGGTATCCAAAAGGACAAAACTAAACAATCACATTCAACAGACTAACTCCACTACTGTCTGATATGTATTTCACAACTAATTTATTTTGGATCTACTTGCAGGAATTAAATATTTCACAGGTATAAAACAACTTTCTTCAAACTGGACATGTTTGTTTCAAAACCGTCCCTCAAACTTTCTGAGCCAAAGCGGTCTCTCCCTCGTGGGAATGCTGTTTTAACCAAGTTATTTATTACACGCGAGCTCGCCTGCGCGGGTCCGCATCTGCGTTTCGGGGCGGAGGACGCCGCGGGGAGCGGGTGCCGCGCCGTCCCCTCGTTCTCGCCGCCAGCACCCAGCCCGGTGCGGGGCTCCCCTCAAAGTGCACCCCGAGGGCCCTCAGGCAGCTGTCCGCTGGCGACGGACTGGGTAGTTCTGGGTCGGGACCTGGGGCCGGGGTCGCCAGCAGAGCGACGCCGCCGGCCCCGAGTTTCCGGGAAGGAGCGGCAGGAGCTGCCGGCGGCTGAGTCAGGACATTGGGTCAGCACCCGCGGCGGCTCCACCCGCGCCCAGGGCCCGGGCGAGAAGAGCCCTCGGAACCCCGGCGGAGGGCACGGCAACTCCGCGAACAGCCGGGCAGAGAGGCCGGGCCGGGGGCGCTGCTCCCTCCACCTCAGAAGCCGGACGCTGTCCCGAGACGCCCGGGCCGAAGCGGGCCCCGCGGCCGCGCTCAGGCGGACGCACACGCGGGCGCGCAGGGGCCGCGCCAAGGGAGGCTGAAAGGAGGCCGAGAGCTGCCCGCCCGGTACTCACACACGCACAGCTCCACCACGTACGCGTAGTAGGACCACACGACCACGAAGGTGATGAACAGCACAGGGACCCAGCCCACGGTGCGCTGGCAGCAGCGCCAGAGCGTACAGGGCGCCATGTTCCGCGGGCGGCCGTGGCACCCACCGGCCCGGGCTGGCGGGGCGCGCCAGGCCCCCGACAGCGTCGGCGGCGGTGGCTACTCGGGCGCTCCCGGCGGCTGGGCGCCCGGCTCCGCGCCCCGCCCCCGCCTCCGCCGCGACCCCTCCCCGCGCCGCGTCGCGCCCGGCTCCGCCCCGCCCGCATTGCGTCCGCGCCCGCCGCCGGCGGGGCGTGGTCTGCCGGGCGGGCGGCGGAAGGGGCGGGCCAACATTGGCGGAAGTGAGTGGAAGGCCCTCCGGGTGGCCGCTGGGCTGGACCGAGCGCAAGGCTGCTCGGTGCAGCGAGATGTCCTCCGTCCAGACTGCGGCCTCAAGGACCTCGCGTGCGTGTCGACTCCAGACACCCGCGCTTTGAACTAATTTGCTCGTATTTCAGGCGGATATCGTAGGTGCGTGTGATTTAGGGCGGACAGGTGTAGTCAACTTGATTTGAAACCCAGGTTTAAGGTTGAGTTGTAAACGGAGGATAGCCCCCTCTCACCGCCCGAAGGCTCCTGAAAATTCCAGTTTATTTATAACTGGCGAGTACTGCTAAACAATGACTGTGGGCATAGATGCGCCTACAAGTATCACTTACTGCAGGTTTCGGGAGAGACAAGATCCTGAAGTGAGTTGGCATACATAACCTTGGTCCGGGGATGGGCCTTATCGCCGAGGGAGGGGAAGTACTCGTCCCCGCCTAAGGTGTGGACATTCTTCACTTGCTGATAACGCAGTCGTTTCTTCTGCGGTTCAAGCAGATGGACAACGCCTGTTTGGCCCTGAGACTCATGTTCTGCTGCAGGTAAAGCGGCCAGACATGTCCCAGCCAAGATGACTCCCCGGTACCCCAACTTGTGACTCCTCTTTCCCTCGGGACCGTGATCTTCAGCAAAGCCTGGTGGACAACAGGCTGCTTCCCATCCCGGATCAGGGCCAGCTGCCTGAGGACCGGATCCACACAGTCTCGTGTGTGTGTGTGTGTGTGTGTGTGTGTGTGTCCGTCCCTCCCCGTTGCTGTTGCTGGCTAGCAACTCCAGAAAGGGTTGGCGTCATTTTGGGTTCTGGTTCTGAGCTGAGGATTGGGGAAGAATAAGGGTAGCTCAGGGCAGCTGTGAAACCATTAGAGGGGTCTATGGAAGCCATGGAGCTGTAAATGTGAAAGATTAAAGAAGAAAAAACCCACAAACTCATAAGTTTAGAACTAAATTGTTGTAGGAAGGAGGACCCTTTCCAGGACCTGAAAGTGGGCTCTTATCTAACTGGGAATTGAATTGTCCGAGGAAACACACGTGCTGACAAAGCAAGAGATTTTATTGGGGCAGAATTGGAGGGTAGGGGAACCCAGGAGGACTCTTCTGCCTGTGGCTTGCAGACTCAGGTTTTATGCTGATGGGATTAGTTTCCACTTTAGTTTTTGGCCAGTCACTCTGACTCAGGGTCCTTCCTGGGTTGAAGAATTGGAGAAAGACTTAAATCCTTGAAACCTAGACACAGAGTAGTGAAACTATTAAATATTTAGAATAAAAAGAAAAATCTAGGATTTTTCAGATTCCAGAAATAGAAATCAAATTAACAAAGGAACACTAATTAGACTGGCAGCTGACTTCCTCTCAGTTCACTCGCTCTGTCCTGTCAGACTCTGTGACCCTGTGGACTGTAGCCAGGCCTCCCTGTCCATCACCAACTCCCAGAGCTTGCTCAAACTCATGTCCATCAAGTTAGTGATGCCCTCCAACCATCTCATCCTCTGTGGTCGCCTTCTCCTCGCACCTTCAAACTTTTCCAGCATCAAGGTCTTTTTCAATGAGTCAGTTCTTCCCATCTGGTGGTAGCCAAAGTATTGGTGCTTCAGCATCAGTCCTTCCAATGAATACTCAGGACTGATTTCCTTTAGGGTTGACTGGTTTGATCTCCTTGCTGTCCAAGGGACTCTCAAGAGTCTTCTCCAGCTCGACAGTTCCAAAGCATCAATTCTTTGGTGCTCAGCTCTATGATCCAACTCTCACATCTGTACATGACTACCTCTCACCAATAACAGATCCCAAAAGACAACAAAGTAGTATTTTCAGTGCTGATAAAATAATATCCTTCAATTTTATAGTCAGAGAAATGGTCACTTACAGGCAAAGTGAAAAGGCATACGGTGGAAAGGGAGAAAGATTTACATATCATATATATAAGGGATTGCTATGCAGAAAGTGTAAAGAACCCCTACAACCCAAAAACTGTTTAAAAATGGGCAAAGGATTTAAATAGACATTTCCCCAGAAAGACATGCAAATGACCAATAACCACATGAAAAGATGTTCGGCCTCATTGATTAAAGTGCAGTGAAAGGGTTGAGTTGCTCAGTTGTTTCTGACTCTGTGACCCTGAGGACTGTAGCCTGCCAGGCTCCTCTGTCCATGGGATTCTCCAGGCAGGAATACTGGAGTGGATTGCCATTCCTTTCTCCAGGGAATCTTCCCAACCCAGAGACTGAACACCAGGTCTCCCACATTGCACTCTTTACAATCTGAGCCACCAGGAAATGCAAGTCAAACCTACAATAAGAACATATCACCCCCATTAGGATGGCTACTACAAAACAAGAACAACCATAAAGCAGAAAATAACGGTTGAGGATATGGAGAAATTTGTAACTGTGTTGCTGGTAGGGATGCAGAATGGTAACTGCTGTGGAAAATTATGGCAGTTCCTCCCCAAGTTAACCATAGCATTATCACATGATCCAGCAATTCTTCTGGTACATACCCAAAAGGAATGAAAGCAGGAATTCACACAGGTATCTGTACATCCATGTTCACTGCAGCATTATTCCCAGTTGTCAAAAGGAAGCAATCCAAGTGTCCATTGTCAGATAAAGGATAAGCATAATGTGATGTGTATATACAGTGGAATGCTATTCAGCCTTAAGAAGGAAGGAAATCTTGTCACAGTTTACAACATGGATGACTGTTTAAAGACACTGTTAAATCAGCCAGTCATAAAAGACAAATACAGTTGACCCTGGAACAAGAGGGTTAATCCATATACAAGTTACAGTCACCCTTTCATATCCAGGGCTTCCCCAATGGCTGGTGGTAAAGCATCTGCAGGCAATGCAGGAGAAACAGCAGATGAGACTTTGATCTCTGGGTTGGGAAAATCCCCTGGAGGAGAAAATGGCAACCCACTCCAGTATTCTTGCCTGGAAAATCCCATGGATAGAGAAGCCTGGAGGGCTACAGTTCACGGGGTCACAGAGTTGGATGGGATTGAGTAAGCACTGACTTCGTATCCAAGGGTCCTCTGCATCTGAAGATTCAACCAACCATGGACTGTAGTACTGTGATTTACAGCTGACAAATATTCAATATAAGTGGACGTGCAATTCATAGCTGTTGGAGGGTCAACTGTACTGTACCACTACATGTCTAAGAGGTGTGCAGAGTAGTCAGATTTGTAGAGACAGGTAGAATGATGGTTACCAGGTAGATCTGAGAGGGCAGGTAGCAAAGGGGCTGGGAGCTTTTTCAGGTAACAGAGCCCTCATCTGTGGCTGGAGGCCCACTTTCTTGGTTCACTGTCCTGTGGGTTCACCATGACTAGTGAGTCCTGGGCCTGCATTGTCCCTCCTGCTTCCTGTCTGCTCTCCCCTCTGCTCCACACTTGGGCATGGCCTGCCATAATCCATTTGCATGTTCATTCCTTCCTTTATTCACTTTCTGCGTCAGGCTCTGTGGTGAGCCTGGGGAACAGAGACAACCTCTTGGCTCACGTGCAGCGTCTGTTCTTTCTCGTATTCTGTTCACCTCTATCCTGGAGTTGGAGGAAACCTGAGAAAATAAGATACATCTGTGCAAACCATTACAGTATTTAGTAAGTCTCCTGGAGGAGGTCCTTTGAGGCTATGCAAATATCCTGCTTCTCTGAAGTTTCTCCCACTAATTGGAGCATCCATCAGTGGACCTTGGCTGTACCAGGCCATTTTCTTTGCTGCATAGTTGACTAATGATCTGCTTGTTGACTAATGAGATGCAGACAAGAAGGGAGTTCAGAGGTTTAGCTGTCAACGGTGGGATGACAGAATCCTGACTGATGACTGCAGGAGTTTCTGGTTTGGTTAGATTTGCATTTAGACGTCTGGAATCTGTCCCCAGAAAGTGTCCTGGCCATCGGTTCTAGGATCAGTCCAGGCACGTTTTACTGATTGCATTTAAACTGGAAAAGCCTGGGCTTTGGCTGCTGTCACTGGGAATACTGATTGACTCCGCAACAGAAAAGAGGTTTTTAGGAAAAATTACACAGCTGTACAGTCTCCATGGCTGTGATCTCTCTGTGACTGCTTTGGATTGAGAACTGACAAGTTTCTGCCAAACACAGACAGAATGGACACACCATTCCAGGCAGGAGAGGGGCACTTACCAAGCTCTTGAGAGTATGTGTGTGGGGTCAGCATTTGAGATTGCCCTGGAGGTCATGCAACCTATGTTAAACACCCATGTAATACACTCGGGGCCTCTTCTCTGTAGGATTATTTAAAGACAGTTTGCCCAGTCTGCTGATGTCGAAAGCTCAGCTTCTCTGTATACCGGTGCCAAATGGAATCTCAGACATTTTGGATGAAGTAGAAAAGAAGGGCTTTATTGCTTTGCCAAGCAAAGAGGGCCACAGCAGGCTCCTACCCTCAAAACCATATGTCCCAACTTGGAGAAGATAATGAGAGGTCTTATGGTGGTTTTTCAAAGAGGGCCTGATCAGCTTGTACACTGTCTTCTGATGGATCAGCCTTCAAGTCCAGGTGGTATGGGGTCTACATGAGCAGCATACCATGGTTAATTGTTAACTTCTCCCACCTGGAGTGGGTTTCAGAGGCTGCAGAATAGCTCAAAGATGCTGTTGTATGTATCCATTCTTGGGAAATAGGACCTTGCCTCAAGGCTGCTCTTGACTGTTTCTGCCTGGTTGCTGCATCCCCTCCCTTCCCTAACGAACAACTGCTTGAATCTGCCCCTTGGAACTCAGGAAAGAGCATGGAAGCTGCATGAAGGCTCCTTGATTACAGGAGTAATCAAAGGGGTGGGTGACACAAAGGCCTTGTGTCAAAGAGACTAGGTTTCTTTTGCTTCCAAGTGAGCCCAGCACATAGCAGACACAGAAGAGGCACTGAATCATATTGACTGAATACTTGAATGACAAGTAACCTGGAATTAGTGGTGTCCATGGAGATGAAGGTTCTATCCCTTGACAGGGAAGATCTAGTGGAGGAAGGTGTGGCAACTCTTTCTAGTATTCTTGCCTGGAAAATCCCATGGGTAGAGCCTGGCAGGATATAGTCCTCAGGGTCGCAAAGAGTCAGTCAGACACAGCTGAAGTGACTGAGCATGCACGCATGCTTTCCCCAGTTTTCTCAAACTTCTAACTCTGATCACAGAAGCAGTCCTGTATAGCACAGACTGCTATATACAGCAGTGACAGCCTTAGTGTTACTACAATAGTTAGAGCTTATTTATATTATGACATGAAGAAACATGTGCAGACCAGCCTAGGGATTGAACCATGAAACAATAGGAAGGATAGATGGAATGACTTGGGCAGAGTGGGAAAAAGATGGGTTGTGGTGTCAGTGATTATGGATTCCAGCCCCAGCTTCCTCACTTGTTAGCTGAGTAATACTGTGGGATTTCTCTAAGTTCCCTGAGACTCAAGTTTCTTGTCTCTCATGGTGGGAGGGTTAGATGACATTTTATATACCTAGGTATATGAACAGGTATAAATGAAGTATATGTAAAAATATGTAATACGTACTTGTACGTATACATGAACTTAAAGCTACCTGTGTGTATATAATCTTGTGTGAATATTATGTAAGTTTGTCTTGTGTGTCTATAGTTCCTGGCATACGGTCATTTTATCAGTCAGGAGCCACTTTAAATATTTCAGCAGAGAAAACATAATACAAGGACACACATAAACAAGTGTTGGAGTCAAACAGCCACAGGAACTGAGGTTCCACAGAGCAAGCACTTGCAGGAAGAGCTCCCTCCCTGAGGCAGGGTGTTAGGGTCCAGAAGCTTGAAGGAAAGGCCCCGGCTGCCCAGGGAGGGGCACTGGCCAGCACTGCTGGCTCTGCAGGACTCAAAGAATTGGTTCTGGGAGCACAACAGCCAGAACAGTGAAAGATTGGTACCGAGGGCTGCCACGGTGCGGGTTGGGGTCTGGGGATACTGGCAGGACAGCAGCAGATGGAGCAGGGCCTGTCTAGCATCACAAGGCAGTGTGTGTGTGTGTGTGTGTGTGTGCGTGTGCGCGCGTGTGCGGTGGGGAGCTGAAACAGACAACAACTTAGCAACTAGTAAAATCACTGAACTTAACTGGGTGCATTCATGACGGTAAGCGCTGTTGGAACTCCATCAAGCACAACTAATTTATACACTTGCGTGGTGTGGCATGTTCAAGCTACTTCCAGATTTGCATGGTTTGAAATGATGGTGCAATGAAAATTCCTTCAATTCTGTCTGGATTGAAAAATGTTGTCATTGGGGAGAGCTTATATGATAGTCTATAAACCATAAAGGAGTTATTTATGAACACTATTTCTCCCAAGACTGAATGTCTAAATATATGTAAATCCAGACATCATAAACAACATAAGCAAGGTCTATGCTCCCATTTCATCCTCTTGGAAAGAAAGCTTGCCCACAGGAGGACCAGTGCCTGGGAGAGGGCAGGGGACAGAGCAGGCTCAGCCGAGGTTTGGTCTGATGCTGCTGAGGACATAACCCTCCCAACTACGTGTTACCTGGAGATTCTGCAAATTAACTTCCTTCATCACTGGACACAACCACAGACTGCAAGTGAACAGTTACCATGGTAGCACCTGTATTCATTTCTCTGCTGCTGCTGCTGCTAAGGCGCGTCAGGCATTTCTGACTCTGTGTGACCCCATAGACAGCAGCAATCCCAGACCGCTCCCCCGTCCCTGGGATTCTCCAGGCAAGAACACTGGAGTGGGTTGCCATTTCCTTCTCCAATGCGTGAAAGTGAAAAGTGAAAGTGAAGTCACTCAGTCATGTCCGACTCTTCGAGACCCCGTGGACTGCAGCCTACCAGGCTCCTCTGTCCGTGGGATTTTCCAGGCAGGAGTACTGGAGTGGGTCACCAGTGCCTTCTCCGGTTCATTTCCCTAGAAGCTGCTAAATGTTTAACTAAGGTATGTTTGCACAGAGCCTCCTTCCTTGCTCCTTCAACAAGTCAGTCATTTTTGAAATGTTCTGTGATTTTCTGGGTATTTCTGCTGGTTTTTCTATTAAAGGTCATGCTTAGCGCACAAGGAAGATAAAGTATTTTGGAAAAGCGAGAGTGCCATCTTGTGGAGCATCCGTGCTGCAGTGCTTTTAAAGAAGCTGGGAGAGTTCTCCTTGCAGCTCATCTGGACCCACATTTTCTAGGCAGGGGGATGGACTGGTGTCAGACTGCTCCACCTTCTGAGGACGAGAGCTTTCCCTTACACACACAGCTGACCCCTCGTCTACCCTGGGTTGCCTTGTCTCCTGTCTCCTCTTCATGTCAAACCCTGACTTTGCTGTTTGCCGTGTACCTCCTCAGGGAGGAGCTGGGAAATTTCTTTAAAAATCCACAAAACCATTACAATTCAGTGGGAAATACCTTCGGCTTAGGAGTATTTACATTAAAAAAAAAAAAGTAGTTTTAAACAGCACATATAAAACAAAATGGGGCTTCTCAGGTGACTTGAGTGGTAAAGAACCCTCCTGCCAATGCAGGACACCTAGGAGACGCAGCCTCGATCCCTGGGTTGGAAAGATCCCCTGAAGAAGGAAATAGCAGCCCACCCTGGTATTCTTGCCTGGAGAATCCCATTGACAGAGGAGCCTGGTGGGATACAGTCCATGGGGTCACAAAGAGTCAGACACAACTTAGTGACTGACCAACCAACCAACAACATAAAATGCACCTCAGTAATTTTTTTTAATCTTTATAAATACTTTATAGTTTCCAGGTGGAATACTGAAATTTACATATTACTTTGAAGACAACTAATTTACAGCTCATTGAAATAAAATATACAAGAAGTCTGAGACATAAGGGACAGGTAGGAAACCTGAAATGCTGTCACTTAATCTACCTCCAGGAGCTTTGGGGCTCGCAGGTTGATCTGACCTTGAGTCAGCTTAGACACTGTGCATGACCAGGTTGTCCATCTTACCAAAGTCAAAGCATTCTTTAATCCTAGGCCTTCTGACAGATGCTGACGTCTCTTTTTCGTTAAAGAATACTTTTTTCTTTTTACGAAGTTCTGCAATGAAATTTTACTAAGAAATGACTGAATCAGAAAGCAATACAAGGCATCTTTATATTACAAACAAAATCAATGAAGACTTAGGACACATCTAGCATTCTAAGAAATCCCCGATTCTGATTGCTCAGAGCGACAGAATTCCCACACTCTCTTTTCTCTATTAAAGATCTTTTCCTGCTTGTTTCCAGACTTCTTTCACTCCTTTAATGCTTTCTTTCTTCACACATTTCCAGTATTCTTGTATGCCGAGCTGCTGTGGCACCTGTCAACCAAAATGAAAATTCAGGGTCAGTGCCTGCAACCTTCAGCCCCGTGTACTTCAGTTTCCATGTACTTGTGGTGCCTGTTCCCCACCCGCCTCCAGAAAGGCCTGGAAGTGATGACATAGCAAGTGCCTGCAGCACAGGTGAAAGCCAAAGGGAAAAGGTGAGATGTGAAGTGAGGCAAGGGTAGCCTCAGGGGGACCAGAAAATGGAGTTTCCTCCCCAAAAAGGGAACAAAGACTGTGGTGACTTTCATATGCTGGTTTTAAACTGAAATTATTTCATAATGTTTTCTTTTCATAATATTTTATAATGTGTCTGTTTTTCTGGTGAACTTCACTTAGCTATGTGGAATAAAAACGAAAAACCTAAAACTCTGACTTAACCTTGGCTAAAATTAAAAAAGAAAGAAACCATAGGTCACCATATACTTGATGAGAAGCCTTAGGAAGAAATAACTCACACAAGTACTTTGTGGTTACTATTTATCTCAGTTAAACGAGAAAGCAAAGGTTAGAAAACACTTGGCTCCTTGTGCCCACAGAGCACAGCACTGCTGGAGACCCCACTGGAAGCGGCAGTTGGTTTCAGATTATATTTACGGCCTTTTCTGCTCACTGACTTGAAGCTCTTCTTTTCAGTATGTTTTTGAGAAATGGCAAAGAGGCCGCAGGGTATGTTACATGTTAACTGGAAAGGCTGGTTCAGTTTCCAAGAGCATGATTATTAACTATGAGGTGCTGCCTGAAAATCACTAGTAGAAATCAAATCTGTTCATCTTCTATAAATAATGTTTGTAGCAGGAAGATCAGTATGCTCTTCTCAGTTGTAAATGAACAGCACTGTTGATGTGAGCTCACCACAGTCTCCTATTCTCACTCCTGCCTCCTCTGGACTAATTCCTACTTACCCCCTGGACCCTTGTCTTCAACTTGCCAGTGTTTCAACCTGCTTTCACGAGTGTTTCTAGCAGATTCAAATCCAAACAAAATTCTATTCTATTCTGTCCCTCAGTTATAGACTAATATGTGAATCTGAGTAAATCATGTTAATAGTGAACATCTACTTCAAGTGTTTCAGTCACTACATTAGGTATTATAATAATTCTCTCCAGTAGATTTTACTGGTTTCTTGTTGTACAGATGAGAAATCTGAGGATTAGGAAAATTAAGTAGCTTTGCAAGATCTGGTAGTTAATACATGATAGGGCTAGAGCTTGGGTCTTGGTATCTAACTACAACATCCAAATTAAAATTTGGAATCGTGGTTCCTGATTCAGATTTTTTTAAAGAAGAAAAGAAAAATGGAGGATCCCATCTGTAGGAGATACTTTTGTTGTAATTACTGCTTATAATCTCTTTAAAAATGTTGAAAACTCCACTTAAGACTATACATTAGATCAAATTCGAGGTTTAGTTCCATTCATTTAACTACATATAAACATGCAATTTAAAGACTCAAAAAATCTGTTACCCATAAACCTCGATGCATCCTGTTTTTTAACACCCCAAGAAACTCTTCATGACTCAGACACTCATCACCATCTAAATCAAAGATCTTGAAGACGGTGTCCAGAATATTGTTGGACAGCTCCTGTCCTGTTGCTACTTTGACTGCTCTCTTGAACTCCGCTGAAGGGAGAAAATATAAAAACTCATCAACCGCATAAAATAGTCTAAATTTTTATTATTTGAGAAGTAAAAACAACTCTATATATTTATCATTTGGGAAGTAAAACAACACAAATACTCATCAAGAATGTGTTCAAATAATAAATCTGGCTGAGAAATGTCAGCAGGCTATTTTAATCTAATCAGTGTTTTGAATATACATTTAAATATTCCTTCTCCTTCTCAGGGAGAAAAATAAGAAAGTAAAAGCAAAATTAACTGTTAATAAATTGTTTGGCAAATGGTTGTAAATCTAGAAAAACCACACTGGATTAACTGAAAGGCCAATCATTTGTTTTTCTGGTAAGTGGTCTCTGGACTGCTATCAATCAGTTAAAGAACAGGGTGACAGTGTTTATAGATAGTAAAAATTAAGTAAGTCACATAACTTACCTAGTCTGACAGGACGATGAGCTAAACTAAACATCTGCATGGCAATAGCAAAGTCTTCCAGGTGGGTTGCGAAATGACAAAATGACTTGAACTCTTCCAAACTTATGCTCTAAAGAACAACAAAGTGAGTTTTTATTACAACTTTGTAAATTTATTCAACAATGTTATGAATATAACCGTTGAGTCCTCTTTTCTATCATGAAGTCTATGAATGTAGTCTATTGAAGTCTCAGATGGATCCAACTAAGCACAAATGTGTGGATTTTAGAGATTAGGAGGAACCCTCAGAGATTAAATGCAGGGCACTGGATGTGCCTGTGCAGACTGAACACAGCGTGAACATGAATGCAAGGCTGGGGGCGTGTGTCACAGGTCCACTGTCTCCCCTCAAAGGTCCTGAGTGAATTAAACACTCTGTACATCTTTATTCATCGATGTATTCATTGTGGATTGCTTGTGTCCCTGCTGTGCTCTGCTCCGGTGTCTGAGGGGCTGCCAGGTGACCTGATGCTGAAGGGCAATTCTCCATGGGTTTTCCGAGCTTCTCACATCTTGTAGACAGAGGCCCAGCCACTATTCTACTCCAGGGTCCTTCCAGGATATCTGCACAGTGAACAGCCTGGAGCAGACACACTTGTCTCCCTCAGAGCAGGGTCAACCGCACCTACCGTCCCTCATGAAGGATCCGGGATCCTCGGCTGTGGCGCAAACCCACCTCGTGGGCCCTGGGGGACAGACGTGGTGCCTGGGCGGCCTCCACACTACAGACTATAACCTTCTCTGGCTCTGACCTGGCAGGTTTGGGTCTTCTGTTGGCACCCACGAAGTGACATAGGTTAACTTGCAAAGAGACAAAATCTCGGCCCCATTCGTAATTAACACACTGATATCTGAGATCCCATTTTCTACATTAAATATGATAGAATGTCAGACCCTTCCTTGGTCTTGATTTTTTAAAGAGCTCATTATATAAATTAAAGAAATTGGTCTATTACTGTGATGCCAGTAATTCCCCCATTTTGTTAATTTTTCCTTTTGATTTTGATAATTTGGGGGAGAGTGTGGAAGGCAACAGATTCTATATTTTATGCAGTAATCAATTTCAACAGAAGGCTTTTGGTTTTTACTTAGTACGTATACCCACTCTCAGAGATTGTTTCCAAGTTTTCTTCCATACCTACTCAGTTTTCTCTTTAACTTTAGTTCTTTGATCTACCTCAAGTTTATTTCTGAGTCATGAGTGAGGCAGAGGTCACCTTCATTTTCTCTTTCAGATACCCAGTGAATTACCCCAGTTCCATTTATTCAGTTTTTTCATGCAACCAATTTGTAATCTGAGTTTACATATACTAAATTTCTGTATTTGTATCTATCTCTGACTTTATCTTCTGTTCAACTGATTTATCAAATTCATAGTCAGTCATCAGTCATGCTGCTTTAGTTCTGATGTTTGGTGCTGTGTTCTGAATTTTAATAGATTTCTTTTTTAAAAAGACTTAATTTTTTTTTACAGCAGTTTTGGGTTCACAGCAAAATTATAGGGAAGGTGCAGAGGTTTCCCTGTCCCTTAGTCCCCTCTGCAGTGTCACACAGACTTGTGGCTTGTCTGGCTTTCTCCCAAGAATCCGAGTCTGTTTTATGGATGTCGGTTGGTGGTTATGGTACCTGATGCTCCCCTGAGCCCTGCGTGCTCAGGACCACATAGCTCTGCCTCCCTTCAGTTAGCTAGGGCCTTCAGGCCATCAGTCCAGCCAGTAGCTCCAGGCCTAAACATTTATTTGCTGGAACGTGGTTCACTTCTTTCTTTTCTGGATGGTTTCTGGCAGATGGTGGTGCTCCTTGGGGGCAGAGCCTTGGAGAGTCTGGTCCCCAAGCAAGGATGTGGGCAGTTCTCCTACCCCTGGCCCACCATGGACGAGCAGCATGACTGAGAAGCTCGCTCTTCTGTGTTGGCTGCGGGGTGTCCGGGGCTGATGTGTTGGTGCAGCAAACCAAGGCCGTGCTGACTGACCTGACACTGTACTTAGGAGTTATTTAAGGGACGACTGCCATATTTGTAATACTAAGAGGGTCTGTTCAAAAGCAGGGGATGTCTCTACTGTTAGATGAGTTATTTCTTCTATCCAAGGTTTAGAGGTTTTTCTATATATTTCTTGTTAAATATATTTCTAATTGTTATATATCTCTATTGTAATTGTAAATGAGACTTTCATTATATTTCATTATATTTTCCCTCATCACAGAGATAGCTTTAAAAAAGTTATATAAAAAACACACCCCCATATCAAAAAAAATTTTTTTGGAACAATAAAGTGAAAAAAAAAAATCACTGGAGGGTCCCCTGGTGATCCAGTAGCTAAGATTCCATGTTCCCATTGCAGGGGGCCTGGGTTTGATCCCTGGTCTGGGAACTAAGTTCCACATACAGCAACTAAAGATTCCATATGCAGCAACTAAGACCTGGCACAGCTAAATAAATAAATAAAAATAAATATTTAAAAAAATCACTTGCAATCTTACCACTGTTCATTAATCATTTCTAGCAGTTTGGCAATCATCATTTCATGTATCATATAATTACATAGAGAGTCGCTCAGTCTTGATTAATTTGGAAGCTACTTTACTGAATTCTATCAATATGTCTAACTTATCATTTCATCTTCATCACAAGCATTATAAAAGGCACACCAACCTCTCCTGCTGACAGCTTCTCTCTCACATTTTTCCAATAAACATCTTTATTTTCAGTGTTAGTGAAAAAAAGGAGCCACTCTGCAAAGTCTTCTTTTCTCATGAAACTCAAACCTTTAGAGAACTGAAGGAACTCCATTTCTTGGACTTCTGCCTGTAAGTTTTCCATAAACCTAAATGTTGGAATACGAGATGGACGTCAGGATTTGTGGCTTCATCTTAGTGCTGTAACTAAGCTTGTGCCCACTCAGGAGCGTGGGCACCCTGAGCAGTATCCCACGAGTTTAAATATACTGCAGGTCTCCAACAGTTTGTCCATCAGATCACATGTAGCAAACTGTCAAATTCAGTGTTGGAACCCAGGTTTGTCTAAATCACAGATACTTTTTCAAAATACAATACTGTTTCTTTAGGTGAGAACACTAATATCTACACTAATACCGTAATTAGCTACCATAACAGTGTCTCTTGGTGTCACCTTCCTTGTGTTTCCTGGAGACCTACAAGCTTTATGTCTTTATGAAACAGTATCCTGCATCAGACAGGCTGTAAGGAGGAGGCTGAGACAAAGGGCAGAAAAGGCAACATCTTTCTAAGGAAGATGTTTTGTAGAAACATCACAGTCCTATAGAAACAAAACTAAAAGCTCCACACTCACATGGAAAGAGCTTCTTGTGGAATTTCTAGGATTAATTTGGGCAGTTAAAAAAATTATATGTTTATAATATATTACACACACATACATATAATATATGGGAGCTATTTTCTGTTATTAACTTTAAAAGGCTTAAATTTTAAAGATTACTGAATCCTAGCTCAGTACACACATAATTTTAACTTTAGGGTACCCTACTCCATCCAACAGACAAGTTCCTGAAAAACTGTTTAAAGCATTCTGTTTATTGCATCTTTTTTAAAAACTGCATAATGGTATAACAAATTTCACAGGGCCCACTACATACAGAAACTCTAATGCAAAAAGTTTAAAGAATTCTAAGTGAAATCATTCCCTTTAAACAATCACTAAGCCCAAGGATTTTATCTCTTAACTGTGTCTTGTCTCTCACAGGATCCCTCCTTTGCTGTTACCCCTGTCCTGCCAGAGTAAGCCCATCTGACCAGTACCTTCCATGGGCCCCCTTCAGGCCCTCCCTCATGGGCGTAATTCAAGCCCCAGGCTCCAGGGCCTCTGCCCTCACCTCCACCCTTCCCTTTTATTTCTACCAGACCCAGCCTCTCTGATTCCTGCACAAGGCACATGTTCTCTTGCCTCTGTGTCCTTCCATGATGTTCTGTCCCTCAGTCCCTCCCTGTGCAAACCATTTCTATCTGTTAACTGACGTATTTTGAGCATAGTAACTTTAGTTTACACTTCATAGGTTCTGCTCTCAGAGACACTATAGGGACCCACACACAGTATCTGGTCTTATGGTATGCAGTTCTGGGACATAAATACATGTATTCAGTTGTTTCTTTACTTCTTAGCTATAAATTTCCCCTAAATGAACATAAATATTTGCATTTACCTTCGAAATTCTTTATAATGAAGTTTCCTTTCTCCTCTTTTTCCAAAGAAACGTATCTGAAGTGTTGTGTTAATTTCAGGTTCTTGCACTGTTTGTTCCTATAAAAAAATGATAGAATAATTTGAAGTAAATTATAACCAAGAACAGAAATGGATCCTGGGGCCTGGACAATTCCTAGGACAATACCTACAAAAGATTTCTGTAACAACAACAAACTGCATAAAATAGATGCAACCCTTCTGTCCATTACTCTACGTAACACTGTTCTGTATCACCTGTGCTCAAGAGGAGGAGGACACCCACGGCTTAACACTGAGAGGACGCAGGAGGTCTCCGCAGAGAACAAACTCTGGATCAGGCCAACAAGAAAGCTTAGAGCAGTGAGATTAGTTATTTTAAAATGTGTCCCCCGGGCACTTTCTAATGAAGCAGGACTGAGAGAATTAAAGCAGGGAATCTGGAACCTTTTGCAGGATGCTAGAAATCTGAAAAACACTAGCTTTTCCTAATTACAAGGTCCCCAGGTGAGGAGTCCATTCAAGACAGTGAGTAGCAGGTTCAGAGACTCTTTCTCCTTCACAATGTCAATAAAACACAAGGAAAAAATAAAAAATCAGAATAGCTAAAAAGATCAGCAGCAACTCAACAACAAAGGGGGTACACATTTAAGCCAAATCATCTGAAAAAGAACAACTAGAGAAAGATAGGCTGGATACAGGTGTTCCCCAATCCTGCCCCCACCGCCCAGAATCACTGGCAGGCAGGTGACTTGTGTGGGAGTGGGAGAACTTGTGAGACCCTGGGCTATAGGGGGGCAGGCAGCTGGCATGGGGGCTGGGGAAGAGGGTGGGCCAGCTCTCCAGACTTCACATCTTCGGGCACCATTCAGCTGAGGGATAGTCGGGACCCAGAGAGAAAAATGTGCTTGGAGGGTGGACGGGGCTGTGGTCCAGGGCCTTAAATGGGAACCTGGGAGAGCGAGTGCACTGAGTCCTCCAGCGAGCACTGCAGGACAGGGGTCACAACCTCACACCTGCAGCTCAGAGCCAGAGAGGTAACTGGGTTCAGACAGGGTGGGCACAAGGACAAGTTCACCAATGCTCCACCAGGCAGAGTCGGTCAGCCAGCCAAGCGCTGGGCCTGTCTTCCAGCCCAGGGTGCGCTGTCCCCATGGCAGAGACCACATGATGCAGGCCGTGAGGTGCCCTTGGCTCCCAGGGTTGGCCCAGGGGAAGTGGTGGCAGGTGTTGAGAAGAGCCTGAAGCGGGGACGTAGACCTGGGTCACTGGAGGAGGGTTCTGCCCTGCACACATATTCTGGGTGAATCTTCTGAGCTCTGGACCATGTGAATATGGCAAATCTATTTAAAATACTTAGAAAAATTAAGTTACTGGTAATTTTCCCAACTATCTGGGAATCCTTATTTGAAAAAATGGGACGGAGAAGCTACTCTAACATCTGCTTGGAAATACTCAATCTATTTGCAAATACCTGGCATTCCATTTCATTGGTTATTGCTGTCTTCAAGTCATCCTGTTTACTTATGATCTTCTGCAGCTAGGAAGAGGGCAAACAGGAATTCAGGTGCAGGTCTACTGGATTTTTAAAAATGACCTAAAAGACAGATGCTAAGTTTCTATTATAAAATGTATATTAGTTATTTGTTAAATAATAAATTATTTTTGCCTTATGACTCCTGATAGTTTTTTCCCCTTAGATCATACAAGAATCAAAGATGAAAATGGATATGCAAGTATTAATATTATTACGTTTACTACAATTTGGATCATCTTTTCTCCTAAGCTGGCTCACTTAATAAATATACAGTCTAAAAGCATCACATTAAGGTATAAAAACATCATGATTATCCTCATCTCCATGAGAATTTTTATTCTCTTCTCTTCTCATCTCCTCTCTCTAACTTTTCTCTATCTCCTCTCTATCTCTGATGCTTCATGGACACATTTCAAGTCCCCAGTTCTTAAAAAAAGCTATTCATATCCTATAAATGTTCTTCCCTTTTCTCTTAATGCATTTACAAAGCATTAAAACAATTTAAAGGCCTACATCTTTCTACTGATTATAAAACTATCAATAGTACCTTCAGACTGAATACATTTTAAAAAAACCTACCTACCTTTCAGAATCATTTGTACCAATCCTCACGTGGAAAGCGAATTAAAAAAAAAGAAGTTTTTTTTTTTTAATTAAATGTAGACAAAATCTCATACTATGAACCCAAATCAATTGGGAGATAAACCTTGGCCCAATTTTTCCTAGGCTATTTCTTTGTTAGTAGTTTGAAAAATGCTGCCACTAAACTGCAAATTATCTCAAATGTAGCTGCTTCTATGAGATTTGTTTTAGGTATATAGTGTATCTCTAGTTCTCTAAAGCCCTCAAACTTGTCAACATTCTCCCCTCCCCCACTTATTTCAGGGAATAAAGCAGAGAAACTTTTGTTTTATCCTTTATTTTTATATTGACAACTGACATACTGCCAAGTTCAATACCCAAACATTTCTTGCTTTGCTTCCCACACCTCCTAAGGTTTTCATTATGGCTTCCCTGATAGCTCAGCTGGTAAAGAATCCACTTGCAAGGCAGGAGACCCTGGTTCGATTTGTGGGTTGGGAAGATTCCCTGGAGAAAGGATAGGCTACCCACTCCAGTATTCTGGCCTGGAGAATCCCATGGACTGTAGAGTCTATGGGGGTCACAAAGAGTCAGACACAACTGAATGACTTTCACTTTTTCATGGAGAATTTCAGACACAGCAGAGACTCCGGTAACAATCGAACATACATGCATTATTCAGCCTCCACAGTTAGCTGCATCCAGCTATTCCTGGTCCAGCTGCACTTCTCCTACCCATTCCCTGCCCCATCCACCCCACCCCTTGCCCTACCCCACATCCTGAAGATACTCTCTTATGAGCTTTCCCAGAAGCTTCTGATTTCAGTTTTCATGTTTACATGTGTATGTTAAATACATTTTTGTGTATGGTGTGAGGTAAGGGTTGGGGCTAATGTTTTCCATGTATATATACTATCCATTTGTTCTAGTGTCATCTATTGAAAAGACTTTGCTTTTCCCATTAACTGATCTGGTATCTTTACTGAAAATCAAGTGATCATGTAAGTGTGGACTCTACCCTCCAATGTCAACCTATCCATCCTTTGGGCAATGTCACAGTCGGTGTCACTGTAGCTCTGAAGTATCCTAAAGTCAAGTGGAGAGAGTCATCAGATTTGTTCTTTATGTGGGTCATGACTGCAGAGGAGTAGGTGCTGCTCAAACGACTGTTATAAGTGCTGGAACACAGTGGTCACGAAGTGTCCCTGCTCTCACGGACCTTAAGTTCTAATGGGCCAGAGGTAACCAACACACGAACGAACAAACAGGAGAATTTCAGACAGTGTCAAGTGCTGTGACCAGAAAAATGAAGTAGGGTAACAGGACTCGGAGATACTGGGCAGGGCTTCTATTAAGACTGGCTTCTTCTGGAGAGTTCTCTATGAGGACATGATATCTGGGTGGAGCTCTGAGTAATTAGCTATGAAAGGAATGGGGCAAGGCCCTCTAGAGCAGAGGAAGAACAGTTTCTGGTAGAAACAGAGGTGCTTTGTTAGAGAAACAAACAAAAAAAAGTACTTTTATTTTTAACATTAGTGGTGAAAAAAGCCAGGAGGACACATTCAAACACACATGCTGAATGTCTAAGAAAATACAGCCCAAGTGACCAACTTCATGCTGATCCATATTTTCAATTTCAGGCTGAAAATGAAGAAAAGTGTAATACATAGGTCAATTTAACTGATTTTTACTTTCAGGATGGATCATGAAAATTTAAATTCTAATAAGAACACTATTCTAGAATCAAGAAGAGTAAATTCTATCGAAGGTCTTTGCATTTAATAATATCTCGAGCAGTAATAGGTAGCATTCTAAAATGATAACCTCACTGCATTAAAAGCACAGCCCTTCCCACCAGTGTGGGAGAAATGTGAAGTCAGAGGACCACCTAAGGAGAAATTCACACTAGTAAACAGATTTGTCATCAACCTATCGTTTAAAGAAATTGCACTAAAATCCTGGCACTTATCCCAATAAGCAGATGCACCACCTGCTTTTAGGCAAAAGACTAAATTGCCTTACTATTACTGGCTTTGATCACTGGTGGTGTTGTTTGTTACTATCTGACAGAGTGGATACTGGCTATACTGGCTTATACACAGAGTGGCTATTTTACTTAATCTTGGTATGAAGATGTGAACAATACACCAACCAACAGAGCCAGGAGATCAGGATGGTAGTAAGATGGGGGTGTACCACAACACAAAAGGGTCATAAACTAAGAATTTTATATTTTGGGACATCTTCACAAGACTTTATACGAATCTATTACTTTCCATCTGCTGTTCAAGTCAGCCTGTTATATTTATGTTTAGGGTATTAAAGTAATTTTCATTACTTTTCTAGCACTTATAGTGGGAAGAGCAACAAGTAAAATTCACTGGAGAAACATCCAGATAAGTTGGAAGAAGGAACAAACAAAATCTTGCCTCTTAAACTCTGTTTCTCTGACCTGGAAAGAGTTGTTGGTTCTTTCAATAAAATTTCAAGCAGAAGATGCTATATTCCTAGGCTTCCTAATATAATGATCATGGAAATGAAATAATCATTCAAAAATTAATGTAAGCATAGTTTTTCTCTCCTCTACAACAGTTGATTCATTGGAAAAGACCCTGATGCTGGGAAGGATTGGGGGCAGGAGGAAAAGGGGATGACAGAAGATGAGATGGCTGGATGGCATCACTGACTCGATGGACATGAGTCTGGGTAAACTCTGCGAGTGGATAATGGACAAGGAGGCCTGGCGTGCTGCAATTCATGGGGTTGCAATGAGTCGGACACGACTGAGCGACTGAACTGAACTGAACACTGTTAAGTCAACAAACTATCATGCTCCATGGGTTATCAAGTTTAGTGTTTTATTCCTGAGATCAGCACAAAGAATCTTTTATGGGCTTAGAAGGTTGAGCTTTATAAACTGAAAAAAAAAAAAATCAGTGATGTATTCTAACATAATTCTTTTTCTTGTTTTCTTAATTCATGGAAATGTTAAGAATTTCCCAAATATCTAAGAAAAAAATTTAGTGTTCAGAAAGTGATTCTGTAAATTTAGAGTGTTCAACTATTATGTTAAATAAAAGTACTTGGGAAAAAAAGTACTTGAAAAGCTTTCAAGGTGAGTGTGCTCAGGATGACACATGGTGACACAAACAACTGGATGCTTCAAACAGGTGCAAATGGGATCCCTCAGGAAATCCCTGTGATAAGAGCCCATCCACAGGCTTTTCAAATTTACCAAAATAATTGATTTTATGTGTAAGAAACTCTCAAAGATTAGAAATAAAGGGTATAACAAGAAAGATATTAAGCAGGGAATGCATTGATAAATCAGTTGGGATCCTATAACTTTACAAATATTTAACATCTTTAGAAACCATCTGGGAGAGAGTGTACAGTAGGTGAATAAAGTGAATGCCATGAACGTGTGAGTGAGCAGGCAGTGCAGCCGTAGGTGAACATGTAGGCTCCGTGTTTCAGTCGCGAATGCAGCCAGTGTCTGTAGCTGCTCGGTTATTTTAAAAAGTCTATTAACCTGGGGAATCATTTGAAAAAATAGAGATACCAACATAAGAGATACTTAAGTAACATCCATTTTAGAACCAAAGCCTTTTCTTCAGAGTGAAGCCAATGATTGAAATTGTTATTATTCTTGTATATAAAAGATAATTTATCATCTGCAGTTTTTAGTTTCATTTTCATTAAAGTGCAGCAAAAATACAAAGAAAAACAGGTGAAATTAATATCTCAGAATTATGACTTTCACATATTCTATATAAAATCAAGGTACTTTACATACCTTTCTTTTTTCTTCAAAATCAAATGTGTATTTTATGCTACAAGACATTCAGGTAATATATTCATAGGAAATACGGGCACACCTTGTTTTATTGTTCTTTGTTGATTTTGTATTTTTTACAAATTGAAGATTTGTGGCAACCTTGCATTGTCAGATGATAGTTAGCATTTATTAGCAATAAAATGTTTAAATTAAGGCATGTACATTGTTTTTTTTTTAAGATATAATACTATTCCACGTTTAATAGACCACAGTATAATTTCCAACTTCCCTAAAAAAATGAAACATTTGTGTGACTTGCTTTATTTTACTGAGATGGTCTGGCACCAAAACCCACAATTTCTCCAGGGTGTACCTGTACTTGATCTGTATTTAAGTTTCATAAAAAAAACAAACAAAAATTAAATAAAGGTAAAAATTAAAAAGTAGATTCACATACTCAAGCTGTTTCAAACATACTTGAGACTCTGCCAATACCTGAAGTGAATGTCAGTTTTTCTATGTAAGTTTTAAATGAACTAAAACTTAGAAGCTCAGGTTTCTTAGTCACAGTTATTATTTCAAGGGTTTAACAGTCCCATGTGCTACTGGCTACTTAACTGAAGGGTGCAAGCACAGGCTCCACTTTTATATATAATTTCAACCAGCTTTGTTCTCTCTCCTCCCAGTACACTGGAGACAGGAAGAAAAGCACAGATGAAAGAGCTGAGGTACTTTCTCCATGAAGTGCTCCTCTAGATGAAGAACACCGAGCTCTGCCTGGCACACTCCCCACTGACACACTTCTGAACGTGACTGCGAACTTCCTTGCAGTGGGGTGAGATTTACTGCTGCCATGTTACAGAGTTACGTCTTGAGAAACATCATTTAAGAATATTTTCAGCTTTTCAACTATGAGCCTGCACAAATTCCTAGAAAATTCGCACCAACTTATACCTATTGTGGCTTTTTCATTTTCCCTCATACTCTTCATGAAGGCTTAAGGTTTTATTTTTCTTATTCCGTTTTTTGGTGGGATGTAACAACAATTTTTTACTTATCTATGAAGCCCTTTCTGTTGTACTATCATATGCTGAAATCATAAAAATAAAACTACAAATTGCAGGCACTTCCAGCTCATTTCCCCTTCCAGAATCTTATCCCCTGATCTGTAACTGTTTCCTCAAGGCTGTATTACAGAACTTTTAGTAGTTTTGAATGTATATATAATTTTTTGACACTTCTTATGTTGGCAGTGGATATAATTTTCAACTTAACAGAAATGTAGAATTACCACACAAGCCTTCAGGTGTTTTATGATAAACCAAAAATAACTAGTATCTACTTACCTTAAAAAATTCCTTTTTCTCAACCATCTCGTCACCATCTGTATCCAGCATTTTAAATGCAACATGAAACCCAGAATGGGGTTCTGCAAATGAAAAATGAATCATCACATAAACATTGGTGTATGTGCTGCTAAAGTGAGCATGTCATTACATACATGTCGATGGAATGCAAGTATCTGAAGATCTACAGGTCCTCAAACTTGAAACAAGCCACCAAAACAATATAAGCAAGCACCTAAAGTAAACAACAATCCCTTCTCAGGATGGATGACAATTCTCAAAGGCTGGTACGTGTCCATAGTGCGCTGTTCTGCTGTTAAGTGTTCTGCTCTTCAAAAGCAAAATCCAACTGAGAACTTGGTTTATTTCTTCGGCTCTGCTAGAGGCTTTCCTATGTTCTTATGTACTTTGGCTACTTTCACACTGATTGCCATTTGTGCCATGTGCTCAGTATTGTCTGTTTGCGGCCCTGCTGACTGTAGCCTGCCAGGCTCCTCTGTCCATGGGATTCTAAAGGCAAGTATACTGGAGTGGGTTGCCATTTCCTCCTCCAGGGGATCTTCCTAAGCCAGGATTGAACCCACATCTTGATTACCACTCTTTATTTCCCTTTCTCAAGAGTAGGGTTTTGCAAAAACTATTTTGAAATAACTTTAGACTTACAGAAATACTGCAAAGCTGGTTCAGGGAGCTCCCAGGGCCCTTCACCCAGCTTCCTCTAAAGTTTAGCATCTTATGTAACCACAGGATATTTGTGAAAACTAACAAATTCACACTGGTATAGCATTTTTAAACTAAGCTACAGACTTTATTTGGATTTCATGTTTTTTCTATTCTAGGATCAAACACAAGAAAGCCTGTTGCATTTAGCTGCTGTGTCCCCTTCTCTGAGCTCACAAAGTTTCCTAATCTTTCCTTGATTTTCATGATCTTGGCAGTTAGAGGAGAGTTACTGGTCAGGGATTCTGTAGAATGTCAGAGGAGGCATGTTTCATATTCCTACAAGAAGGCTGCATCTGACTCTGAGACAGCAGTGGAGGAATAACCTCACAGCCATGCCGCCTTGCAGGCAGAGAAACTGCGGCACCAGCGACACCCTTAACGACAGAAAGGTGAATGCAAACCTCCCGTGCTGGGAGAGGATTCACATGATTGATAAGTAAAACTGTGGGGCACTTACTGGTGAGAATCGTGAGCAGGAAGAGATACTCAGTGTAGGAGATCAGCCCTGAAAGAGAAAGCACCAACATCAGATAATCAGCTTGTAGACGGTTTAGAAGTAACCAAACACAAGCTTCTTGGAGCCTCCACCCGATCAAAACACACACACATTTTTACTTTAAACTATCTCTCTTTCTTACAGTGGAAAGTTTTTGTAAGAGAGTTAAATATAGTACTAATGCTTAAAAAAGGAGAGAGGTTTATTAGGTCACTGTTACTAGGAAGGAGGGGAGTGGTCGCTGGCCAACAGGTAAATGTGTCCACTGGAGGTTTCACCTCCATGTTACTTTGTGTAATTTCTACTTTAACTTTACTATTAACAGCATTTCAAGTGAAGCAAATTCACAAATTTAGGAGAATTCCAGAGATTTCAATACACCAGAAGTCAAACTATATTATTAAAAAGAAGTAACTAATTTTTTAACTTGATTTTCATCTATAGGTTCTCCCTCATCTTTTCCCCCCTTCAGTGTCAGCTTAATTGTTGAAGAAGCCTGGTCCTTTGTCCTGTAAAGTTTAAGTGTCTAGAAGACTTTGTGAACTGCATCTTTTTGGTGTCATTTCACATGTTCCTCTAACGTCTGTATCCTCGACAAACTGGTATTCAGATCCAGAGCTGAGCTGAGATTCATGTGTGGCAGAAATTTTTATTATACAGTGCCAGCAGGCAAACATTTACAGAAAATACTAAAAGCCACCAAGAGACACAGACAGTAAGAGTTATACAGGGTTTAAACAAAAGGTGAAGTCATTTCCAGAGTTTAGATGATGGGAGAGTCAGAGGAAGTAGTTCTAACAGTGGCCTTTGAACAACTGATAGATCTGCAGTGATGCCGGGGTGGGGGAAGCAGAGGTGTGCACAGGGGAGATGCAGCTGAAGTGAGCCAGGAGAAGCAAGGGCTTGTCTGCGAGGGTGTGCCTGCCAAAGAGTCCCAGGAAGTGCAGTGGCAGCCTGGTGGCTCCAAGATGAGGAAGGGAGTGGGGTGAGGGTGACAGTCTGGCACATCCTGCTGTGAAGGGAGACCGTCTCCGAGGGCTCCAGAGAGCACAGTGAGATGTGCGGCGAGAGCCGGGCAGAGCAAGCGAGGTGGCTGAGGGTCTGACCACTCAGGTGGTCCACCACTTCAGCTCACAGGCAACTTCAGGTATGTATCTGAAATGCTCTTAATGACTTACAGGTTTTTACATCACCAACTTTTCTGACGTTTTTATTCTGAAGCAGGTGTACTTCCCTTTAATAAAAAAGCCCACAGTAAGTCTCCTGGTATTTTTTCCTAAAAACATTCAGTGTTTACATGAATGGAGAATAAATTAAGTGTGTTTTGTCATATCTCATACCTGAGAGAAATGCTCTAATCTTAGTTGAAGGATCAAAGTATTCCATCCCTTGGCAGCCTCAAAAAAAGTGAAGTTTTTTTTTTTTCTGATTTTCAAAGGAATACAGCAATGTGAAAAAAACAACGAGACTGATGGACTGAGCTGGGCTTGGTGCCAAAGGGGAACCTCAGCTTTCTTTTCTTGAGACACAGGTATGTGTCCTGTGTTTGGTTGGGAGGGGGCTTTTTGAAAAAGAAACTTCCAGAGTCTTCCTTTGAAATACTGACTTAAATAAAATGCTTGAATAAACACAGTTGAGACAGTGTAAAAACAGCAGCCTACACTCTCAAGACAGATTATAGACAACACAGCTCTCCAACAGCATTCTAGGCAGCTGCCTCTGAAAATGCTTTTAAGGAAAAGTGACACTTCTGAATATTTATAGGAGAAACAGTTTAATATATGTTTGTTATACTGAATGGTAAAATAAATGCTGTTAAATGGCAATGTTTCAAAACTGCATGTCAAATAGAAATTTTAAATAATTTACATTAAAAAATTTATTAAAGAATCTTTAAGGGCCACTAGTCTCAAGAGGTGATTAAGTTCTATTAGTTACTATGCCTCTCTACAAATATTTTAAATTTGGAATCATTGAAAAATACGACCTGCTACTGAAAGCAATTTTGAGAACTCTGTTCTCTAAAGAGAAATTACTACGTGTATCATAGGAACATAGTTGTGTCTGACAATATACCTTATAATTTATATTCAGTATATCCCTGAGGACGGCATTATGTTAAGAATTCTGCTCAGTTTTAAAAAATATATAATAATTATAACTTACAATTTACTTTTCTTTACAATAATGCCTGTTATTTTTCTTTCTTCAAAAAACTGTAGTATACTAGCAAAAGTACATTATCTTTTGCTAGTTACAGTATAATAAGCATTTTGATAGTTTTTTAGGTGGTAAAATAGAATATTTCAAATTGCTCCAAATGTAGCTAAATTTTACATTCTGATTTTCAAATGACTTCATTCATATCAACAAAGGGGTATATCTGGAAAAAAGTGTATCTGTTGAATCTTTCCTATAAAATGTTCAGTGCTTTTTCTCTTAAGTTGGAATGTGCATTTCAATTCATGTATTTCAGAGAAAAACAACAACAACAAAACTGGTTTAAGTCCTTCTCTCACGACTTTTTCTTGTTCTGTTTCCTGTTAGCTTCTCTAAGAGGTGGGAGAGGATAAATTCAGTCAATATTTAGGAGGCAAAATTAGAAAGATGTCTGTTTGACTGCCTATGAAGGATGGGAGGACAAAGAGAAAGAGCTCAAAGCTGTTTCTGGGTTCCAGCGAGATGGGTGAGAAGCACTAATGCCCAGGAGTGAAAGTAGCTGAGTCGTGTCTGTCTCTTTGTGACCCCATAGACTGCAGCATGCCAGCCTTCTCTGTCCATGGAATTCTCCAGGCAAGAATGCTGGAGTGGGTGGCCATTCCCTTCTCCAGAGGATATTCCCAATCCAGGGATTGAACCCAGGTCTCCTGCACTGTGGCAGATTCTTTACTGTCTGAGCCACCAGGGAAGGCAGCAGTCAACTGAGCCTGGGGTAGGGACGCTGGCGCCTGGGTGAGTGGCAGTACTTGGTGAGGTTGCGGTTGTTCTCACCGGGCCTGTTCATGCTCCTTCCCATTCCTCACCACCATGCGGCTGTGCTTACCTTCCTTGTCACCAGCCAGTTCTATTCCTTACTGTAGGCTGTTTTTAAGACACCCCTGTGTGGATGCCAGGAAGTGAGGTTTCTTCTCCTCCGGCCACTGCCCAGCACACCTCCTCTCCCACTGATGTGAGTGCTGTCATCCTCTCCTATTGTCACCTAGTCCTCCCCCTCCCTTTAAAGCCCCTCAGCTCCCTCTGCCCAGAGAGCTTTCTCACAACACCCCACCCACACCCCACTGCTCTCAGGACAGGCCCAGACCCCCTCCCTCCCACCCCCGGGGTGGGTCAGCTCCACTCACTCTGGCTCACGCCCAGCTGCCCTCACAACCACTTGCCAAACAGCTTCCGTCCACTGCTGATATGCCTGCAGCAGGTCTTTCTTCCCCTCTCTTAACTCAACCCACTGCTCGCCCTGCTTCCACCCAAACTGCTGCTGTGGATGCTCCGAAAGCCCCCTCCTCAGGAAATGCCTTTGGCTGAGTCCTGATGCACCTGAGAGCTGGTCCTCCGCTAAGGACAGTGCCAGGCTCGCCCTGCATGGAATGAGAGCTGGTCCTCTGCCAAGAAGGACCACTGTCCTCCGAGCTCTGCAGAACCTGCCCCCCCACCCGCCCACTCTGTAGAACCCCACACACCCAGAGAGGCCTCCAGTCCCTTCATTCAACACAGAGCAAGGCCCCTTTGGCCTCCATCCCCCAGGGCTGCTGGCCCCCAGGGCCTCCTGCTCACATCAGATGCCCTTCTCCATGTTCTGCCTCCAGGATCCACCCCAGCACTAGACCTGCCCCTGCCCCAGTCAGGACCACACCCCAGCCTGCTCTCAGTGACAACCGTTCCTGGCTCAGGCTTGGGCCGGTTCTCTGAAAAGGCCTCTGCATTCTCTCTGAGGCCTTCTCTTCATACTTCAGATGCTCTGCCTCATCCTTCCCCCAGGCTTAATAAAATTGGTGTTCAAATACTTTTTCTGTAATTGCTCAGAGAGTTTGTGAAAATTACTTCCAATGTAATGAGTACTTTATTATGATTTTAAAAAATCTATTAAAGAACACAGTGTTATAACATCCTCTCTGTAGATTCTCTAATATATCTTCTCCAATTTATAGGTGCAAACCTCATAACTTAACTCCTTAATAACGTCTCTGTTAAATAAAATGCAATTGGAAATTTAACAACAAACCAAAGTTACCTTTATCGCCGAGGTCTCTAAAAAAAGTTGATCCACAGCCAGCTTTTTTGATTCCTGCTAGTGTGTCCTCGATATCCTTTAAATACACATATTAAAATCTTTCATATATTGAATAATATATAAAAGTTAATTTTCCATCTTAAGAAAAAGAGAGATCTCCCCTCCATTGCTTACCTTATCTGTCAGCTTCTTGACAGAACTTTTACCTACAGCAAAGAGGAAATATTATTGAGTGCCCATATATTATAATACCTTAGTAAAACTCAGCTTCCATTAAGAGAGAAAACTGCTTGAAAGACAAAACAAGTTTATAAAAAATATAAGTCTGGCAATTTTAGCTAAGATCTTTAAACAGAAGTTACAAGCCAGAGAACTCCAAGTCTAAACACGAACACTGCAGTTGTGTGTCAGACTCGTCCTCGCTGTCACTCTGCTCCAGACACATGGGGTCTTCTAACTGCCTCTGACCCATCATAGCTGTCCAAGAGAAATAAATTTGTTCCAAACACAAATCCTTTCCTTACGTGATTATTAAAATCTGTCTCCTTTTGCTTTAATTGATTATAAACATATACACACATGTTTCAGAATGCTACGTTCTTAAACCCTGAAAAGTTCTTAAGTTCACAGCTCTCCAGTCAGATCTAAAGGCTGGCCAACATGGCTGTTGATTCTAAAGTGATGTTACTTTTAACAGTTTCCTACTGGGTAAGAGATTAAAACTCAAGCTTTTAACCATCTTCTTTAAGTTGATCTCATTTTCTCTCATTTACTGTAAATTCTAAAGCAATCACATTGCTTGTTTGGTTAAAAATTTTTCTGATGACAGCCTCAAGCCATTTTACACAGCCAGAACACTGAAAAGTACGTTGTTTATTTTATTTCTTCTGCAAGCTATGTGCATCACTAACTTCCCTTCTTGCTCTCAAAATTATCTCATCTACAAAGGCCCTTTAGTACAATTACATGTGTATGAGAATTCACATGACAAGTTAAAAAAAAATAATACCTTTAGATGTGACTTTTTGCAGTTTGGGATGCTTACATTTGGATTATAAATCTACTGGGGACAAATTCTTTTATGTATTATTAATAAATTACCAAGATTTTATTTTTGCATTAATAATCAAAAAACACTAGTTGTGAATATGACTATAAATTTTGGAAACATCTATGACCATGTTGGTAAGCTTAGGAGCCACTATTTTAGAATGATTGTTTGTTGCTGATAAACTATTAAGTGTTACCCAATGACATCCAGATTTTAATGCTAGGTCTATTATAACATGAGATCATCAAACACATAAAACATTTCCCGTTACTTCATGTTGATTACAAGTTCTGCTTGGTACTTGTATAGGTATTTGATTATCAAAAATGGAGAAACCATGTACTTAACGAACTTCTCTTGCAAACATTTTTTCAAAATGGTATCACTAATTAGAAAGTGGTAGAGAAATTATCTTGGCTGGTAAAAAGTTTGGGGTACATTCTGTTAGAAAAAATTCATTTTCAGGTTAAAAAGAAAATGCAGAGCTCCTAGTAGAACATGTAGTCTCACTTCCTTTCTCTTAAGTCATAAACACTTCTCTGAGTCTGAGAGGGGACTGTGGTGTTTCACACCCAGGATGCTCTGCTGGGGTTTCTTTAGCACCTCTCACCCAGGCTGCTGGGTTTTATACCCTTTGTTTACAGGACTCCCCAGGAGAGAGACCAGGCATCAGAGTAAGAGATGCGCGGCCTGATGTACATGAGGGGCATGACCACTGTCCATCTGACAACAGCAACAACACAGGAAATTTTCCACACAGGAAATTCACTGCAATACAAGGATTCCTTTTCTGGCAGTCCTCTTTCCTCACTTTTTAAAAACGGAGGTAGAGTTCATGCACAATATTAGTCTCAGATATATACCATAGTGATTAATAATTTTGATATTAGCTATATTCCCTGTGCTGCACAGTATGTTCTTGTAGCTTATATTACACAGAGTAGTTTGGACCTCTTAATCCCCTACCCCCATCTTGCCCCTCCCCACTGCCCTCTCCCCACTGGTAACCACCAGTGTGTTCTCTGTGCCCGTGAGTCTGTTCCTTTTTTGTTATACTGCTTTATTTTTTAGATCTTCATGTAAGTGATGACATAATAGTATTTGTCTTTCTCAGATTTATTTCACTAAGCACAATACCCTCCAGGTCCATTAACACTATTGCAAACAGCAGAAGTTCATCATTTTTTATGGCTGAGTAGTACTTCACTGTATGTATATGCCACATCTTCATCCTTTCATCTACTGATGGACCCTCGGGTTGTTTCCAGGTCCTGGCTGTTGTAAATAGTGCTGCTACTTATGCACAGATCTTTTCAAATTAAGAGTTTCTTTCTTCTTTGGATACATGCCCAGGAGGAGTGGGATTGCTGGATTGTATGGCAGTTCTATTTTTATTTTTTTTTTGAGGAGTCTCTACTGTTTTCCACAGTGTCTGCATCAACTTACGTTCCCACCAACAGCATATGAGGGTTCCCTTTTCTCCATATCCTTGACAGCATTCGTTATTTGTGTTCTTTTTGAGGACGGCCACTCTGATTGGTGGGAGGTGATACCTAATTGCGGTTTTGATTTGCATTTCTGTGATGATTAGCAATGTTGAACATCTTTTCATATGCCTGTTGGCCATTTGCATGTCTTCTCTGGAAAAATGTCTATTTAGGTCTCCTGTCCTTTTTTTTCTGAGATTGAGCTGAATGAGCTGTTTATATATTTTGGATATTAACCCCTCATCAGTCATATTATTTGTTAATATTTTCACACACATAAATTCATTCTTACTGTTTTCATAGCTATTTCATATATATTCATGCTCTCATATAAAACAACAGCCAAAAAGGTAGATTCAGAGGTGAGGCTGTCTTGCTTTGTGGTATGAGTGTGAAAGTATGGAAAGTACACTGTGGCTTTTCTGGGCAGGGAGGTGATAAATCTTCAAGCACTACGATGGAATTTTGGCTCAAGAAGCAGAATGTTCTAAAAGCCTCCACCTACTCTGGAGATTCCAGCACGTGGTTTTCACTGTTTACAGAGGACTTCTGAAGTTGAAAACCAGGAACAAGCACACCATGTTACAGGCAAACAGCCATTTTAATACATAAAATAAGTAAAACTGCATTACTACATATTAAGTACAGTTATAGGTCAAATAAATCTTTGCTTGTAGCCAAAATAAAGTTATTTGATAGCCATAATTATAAAAACATTGCTAATGGTATGTAATTCAACTTCATTTTGCTGGAGATCAGCAGACTCTCGACACACAAAAATCAGGCAGAGACACGTACATCGTTTCATATCTGTTGCATAAATACATGGAAGAGCTCTGGCATCAATATCAGGATTGGCATTAAGAGCTGATTACTCCAACACTTGCTTGAATTCAGTCCCAGTGATGATGGAAATCATTACATTGCATGCAATTCCACAGAATCTCATACTTAGAATGCTTTTACAAAGGCTGTCAGAAGAACAGTAATGTGCTTTGGGCTTAGATTATAAAAAGAACCATGTTTCAAAGATTTCATTTCATTTACTTCATTTCACACTCATCTCTTCTTTTCAATGATTCCTTTTTACATCATCTAGAGAACAACAATAAGAAAGCTGATAAAAAGCCTCAGAGTGTCTAAAGACTATAAGAGTGGAGGGAAACTGACCTTTTTGAATATTCTCCCAAGGAGGAGAAATCTGTCTTTAAAGACAAAAGAAAAGCATGGTCCATGGGCTTTAAACCTGCTCTTCTCACAATGGAAAACACTTCCTTTCCAGTCAGGCTGGGGGGTGGTTGTGTGCCAGGGGACAGATGAAAGTTTTGTCTCCCTGCAGCTTGACACCTACGGACATGCTTCTCAGGCCCATCTGGGGGACGGGTGTGCATGTGTCCACAAGACGGCCTGCAGGGGAGAGCGTGTTTCCGTGGGCAGATGGCATGGTGCTTGATGCCGCCAGGGCAGACCGTGCTCGTGGGCCAGTCTCGCCCACATGCTGACTCTGCCCACTGCAGGGCAGGGAAGGAGACTTCTTAGTGAGTCCTCGGAAGACCAAAGAGCCAATTTTTGGAAATTTATCAGAATTTCTTAAATGTACCCATTTAAGATTTCTGCATTGGCTCCTACAAATCAGCTCACTTTTCTGAGAGAATTGCACTAGGTGAAAATGTTTTGATTTAGAACCAACATAAGGAAAGCATATAAAGAGTCATGTTTTTATCATTTTAGTCTCTCCATTTTTTGTAAAGTATAATTTTAAAATTAATACTTTAAACTGGCAACAAGGATTAGTTTTATATATACACTTTTATAGCTTTACTGTGACATATTACATACCACAGAGTCCATCTATTGAAACTGTATAGCTGTAGTGTTTAGTATATTCAGAGTATATTATATTAGAATATAGTATATTCAGAGTGGTACAAGCATCACCACCATCTAATTTCAGAACGTTTTCATCAGGCCCCTGAAAGAATGAAAACTCATTAGCAGTCACTCTCCTGCCCATACTTCTGGGCAACCACTACCTACTTCCTGCCTCTGTAGACTTGACGGTTCTGGACACTTCACACACATGAACTCAAGCAACATGAGACTGGCTTCTCCCATCCAGCATAACCTGCTCAAGGTTTGCGTGTGCAGCCATGCGCGCCAGCAGGCAGACCGCGGAGGGGTGTGGGCTCAGTGCTCAGCACCCTCTGCCTCTACAGCAAGGACATGACATCTTTCATGGCACTTTCACGTTCGTCATTAAACTATTTCTCAAACTTGCTGATCAAAATGATCACCTGGGAGTGCTTGTTAAAAATACAGGAATATAGGACAGGCAGCCAGATAAGTATGAGAGGGTATTACTGATTCCATGGCCCTATCTCAGACCTTCTGAATCAAAATCATGAGAGGAGACAGGGGAAGGACTTGAAATTTTAGCATATGGCTCTCTCTGAATTTACGATCAAGTAAGCTTGGGGAATTCTGTCATCACCTCTGATTAGAGAGAGTGAAACAGTACCAAAATTATAGAACAGGAAACAACCTCAGAGATGTGGAAACTCACCCCAAATCAAATAGCCACAATAGTGGCAAAGATAAAAAGGATCTCTTTTACCTGCAACAATTTTAAAATTTAAGATTCTTAAATTGTAGAATTTCAGAAGTCTTAAGATAAATCCACCAAGCAACACACTCACCCAGCAACTCTGGTACATGTACCACAATAAATTCTATGGTCGCCCTAATTACAGCCCTTTTCAGAGTAAACTGTTAATGCCAATGGGTTAAACTTAATTTGGATTATTTATACCCTTACGTATTTATGTGCAACAAAATCTATGTTGAAGTATAAGTAAAGGCACAAAGTGTACCGAGTCCAGAAAGATAAACACCAGGTAAAAATAAGTTTAGGGGCTAATAAATTTCAGATTGGTGTACTTCTTTCTGTTTATACATGAGGATCATGGGTCACTGGGTTGGCTCTGTGTTTCCTTGTCTTTCTTTTCACCATGATCCACAAGAATGCAAAAGAGATTATTCTCCTTCTTATCCACGATGAAAAATGAAGATGAAGTACATCATATGCTTAAAGGATGTTTTAATCAGCCTTCAAAATTACTCAATTCTTGATCTAGTTAAATGCCTTCTGATAGAATTTAATTGCATTCCAATGAAAAATAAAGTGGAAACATTATAAGAACCTAAGTTGGTTGAATCAAAGGCTGCATAAAAACAACAAGAAAGAAAAAAAAAAACATGTAAACTTTAAACTTCATTAGAACAACCTGAACTACAGCTAAACCCAGGTCAAGTAAAACTTGGGAAAATTCTTCTGTTTTTAACCTTTTTATTTTATACTCAAGTATAGCTGATTAAGTGGATTAAGGCTTCCCAGGTAGCTCAGTGGTTATCTGCTTGCCAATGCAAGACATTTAGGAGATGTGGGTTTAATCCCTGGGTTGGGAAGATCCTCTGGAGTAGGAAATGGCAACTCACTCCAGAATTATTGCCTGGAAAATCCCATTGACAGAGGAGTTTGGTGGGCTACAGTCCATAGGGTCGCAGAGTCGGACATGACTGAGTACGCATGGACTCACAGAGCTGATTAACAATGTTGTGATAGTTTCAGGTGAACAGTGAAGGGACTCAGCCACACATACACATGTATCCATTCTCCCCCAAACTCCCCTCCCGTCCAGATGGCCACATAACCTTGAGCAGTGTTCCACAGGCTATACAATATGTCCTTACTGGTTACCCATTTTAAATATAGCAGTGTGTACATGTCCATCCCAAACTCCCTAACTTATCCACCCCCCACAACTGTAAGTTCATTCTCTAAGTCTGTGAGTCTCTTTCTGTTTTGTATTCGTATCATTTCTTTTTAGATTCCACATATAAGGGATGTCATATGATACTCTTGTCTGACTTACTTCACTCAGTATGACAATTTCTAGGTCCATTCATGTTGCTGCAAATGGCATTATTTCACTATTTTTATGGCTGTGTAATAGTCCACTGTCTATATGTACCACATCTTTTTTATCCATTCCTCTGTTGATGGACATTTAGGTTGCTGCCATGTCCTGGCTATAGTAAGCAGTGCTGCAATGAACACTAGGGTGCATGTATCCTTTTGGATCATGTTTTTTTCTGGATATACGCTCAGGAGTGGGATTGCAGTGTAACATGGTAGCTCTATTTTTAGTTTTTAAAGGTGCCTCCATACTGTTGTCCGTAGTGGCTGTACCAATTTATATTCCCACCAATAGCGTAGGGTGTTCCCTTCTCTTCACACTCTCTCCAGCATTTATTGTTTGTGGATTTTTTGATGATGGCCTTTCTGGCTGGTGTGAGGTGAAACCTTATTGTAGTTTTGATTTGCATTTTTCTAATAATTAGTGATATTGAGCATCTTTTTATGTGCCTTTTGGCTATCTGTACATCTTTAGAGAAATGTCTATTTAGATCTGCCCATTTTTTGATTGGGTTGTTTTTTTGATATTGAGCTATAGAAGCTGTTTATATATTTTGGAGATTAATCCCTTGTTGGCTGCATTGTTTGCAAGTATTTTCTCTCATTCTGTAAGTTGTCTTTTTGTTCTGTTCATGGTTCATGATATGTTCATACACACACCACAGATTCAAGCTCACAGAATACCAAGCAGGATGAATACAAAAATAAACTCAAAATGGATTAAAGTCCTAAATGTAAAACTGACACTATGAAACTCCTAGAGGAAAATACAGGTGACAGTTAACCAAACTTAATAGCTTTTGCACAAAAAAGGAAATCATGAAAAATCCAGGAAAGGATTTTTTTCAGATCTTCACTGTGAGGACTGCTGGGGCCCCTCATGGCTGGATTTTCACAAATTTCTATGTTTCATGGTAGCCCATGCTCAGATTCTAGCAACTCTTTAAACATTCCTGCCAGATGCTGGCTCCAGCAGCGGCTTCCTGCAGCATCCACCCTGGGTGGGCTCTGCGTCTCTGTGTCTATCTTCTTCAGTGTTCAGGTGTGTGCGCCCTGTGGTCTCGATTCTCTCGTGGACTTAAGACCTGTTGATTTTCTATCTTTCAGCTTCATTTTTGCTGTGAGAATAGGAAATGATGACATCCAAGCTCTTTACCTGTTGAAGAGGCTAACCTACTTTTTAAAAGAAAATTTTTTATCTCTCCAATTACTTACTTAGATTAATTTTCTAGGAGTGAACTTATTACATTGATGTAAGTATTAATAAATGTTGCAAAGGTTTCTGATACATACTATCAAGCTTTTTCCAAAGAAGTGTGAGTCCGGAGGCCAGGGTTGGGGCGCTCACACACACACAACACCCATGTCTACGCAGATCCCAGAAGGAAGAAGAAATATTTTCTCCTGGCCAGGTAATGAAAAGCCTCTGTACTTCAAACCCCCACCTTCCTCCAGAGGACTATTTATTTATATTTTTGGCTGTGCTGCATCTTCATTGAGATGGGGAGGGGGTGGGGGCTTAGCTGGCCCGATGCATATGGAATCCTAGTTCCTGGACCAGGGACTGAATCTGTGTCTCGTGTGCTGGAAGGTACATTCTTAACCACTGGATCACCAGGGAAGCCCCTGGACTCCTTACTGATAACAGGCCCCCAGAGCTGTCCTTTCTCTTCTTCAAGTTTCCCCAGAGCTGCCCTCATTTCTCTAAGACAGCTTCCCCAGAGCTGCCTTTCTTCCATAAGACAGTTTTTCCCCTTCACTTTAGGCTGCTCATGATTTATCACTGATGCATGTCCCAAACTGCAACTCTCTGCTCCTCCCAAATAAACCGTTCTGCTGGTAACATAACTGGCTGTTTTTTTTGTTTTTTTTTTTAAGTCAATTTAGATGAACAGAAGCTTACCAAAATAATTTAAACACACTGTTACCACACTATTTTTCTTCTCCTAAGCCTTCACTTTACTCTCCCTCACAGGTTCAAGATGAACCCCCATCGCCACCAGAAACACACATCTATGGTTGGTGAACAGGGTCACCACAATCTCTACATCTGGCCCTTGTTGTTTTTCATTTGACCTCTCACTTCTCCCCAGCACCATCCTCTGGTCTAGCTATAGGTGAATTCACTGTCCCAAGAACAGGCCGTGACCACTCACTCGTTCAGATCATCCTTCAATACCAACAATGCCTTCCCGGATCTTCTCAGTCTCCCAATTCGACCTACAGTCTCACAGCTCACCCTGTCCTGGCCCACTCAGCCTGTTCCATGTGCAGCTACCCACAGGGCAACACTGTGGATGGTGTCCACTCTGCAAGGTGTCAGGAAGCCAAGAACTTTTCACAGAACACTTTGGCAATACAGAGGACAGAAAGGGGGCCATGTCTACTCTCTGCAACATTTAAATAAATGAAAATAAGGATTTCTGACAATATGGGATAGCTGAGAGTTGACAGTTTATGAAATAAAATTATTTAATTATAGCTTTTGGACTTTTACTTCTTAATTTTTTTTCAGGATTTTTTGGCATCATGACTCCATTATATGACCCTCCTAATTGCTTTAGCCTAGTTTCTTTTTATGCCCAAAAAAGAAAATATTTTATTGATTTAGAACATTAATAGCTCTATTGATTTAAAACCTAAAATCCTAGATGAATTAGTTATCCTATTAATAATTTATTTAGTGACATTTAAAAACTTACTTTTTTCTCTCTTTAGAAAAACCCATGAACAAGCAACTATTTCTTAGATAAATAAATAAATAAGTTTAGTACTACAAGGGAGGAAAAGTCTAAATAATTAAGCAGATGTGTGGTACAAAGAATGATGATAATTAAAATGAAGAAAAGGTTGTTACCAATTCTGAAAACCAGAGATTTTTCAGCCTTAATATTTGATTCCTTAGCTTCAAAAAACCAAACCACTTACGCTGGATGTGGTCGAACATGACAGAGAAAAGGAAGTCCCGGGGTGTCATATAATACTCCCCGCCATACTCCAAGGACGAGAACTGCATGAAGCGCTGTTTACGAGGAGACGGCTTCCCTGTAATCTCTCCGGAGTTCACACTTTTCTAAAAGAAAAAGAAATTGCAATTTTAGGTTTTTTTTCCCTGCATTATTCCCCAGATTAGCTATTTCTGGAGTAAATGACTTGGGTGGATTCTTGGGTTGGGAAGATCCCCTGGAGAAGGGAACAGTTACCCATTCCAGTATTCTTGCCTGGAGAATTCCTTGGAAAGAGGAGCCTGGCGGGTTATAGCCCACGAAGTCACAGAGAGTTGGACATGAACAGTCTTTAAAGAGTCAGAATAATCTTTAAAGAGTAATTTTAGTGTTTAGGTCTTACAACCTCCAAACTTTGAAGTCATTTACTGAAGAGAGATTTACTGGAGCACTGGAGACAGAGCAGAGATGTGGTGAACCCGAGGGAACCCATAGCCCCATATAGGACAGCAACAAAGAACAAATGCAAGAAATTCTGTGAGGCAGTAAGATGCACCATGAAGAGACACAGAGCCGGATAAAGAAGTGGTAAGGAGAACATGTCACACAGGATGGACAGGGAAAGGCGGTATTCAGGAGGTGAAATGAGGTAGCTCGCGAGCCAGGTGCTTCGTGGAGGGAGCACTCTGCAGGCAGGAGTTGAAAAAAGAACAAAGACCCAAGGCGGGAGCAGGTGTGGTGTGCTCCAGGACCGCTTGGCCGAGGAGAAGCTGAGAGAGACAGGAAGGCAGCAGATCAGGTGAAGACAAAGCATAGCCTGTCTGATAAGGGGCCCTGCTTCAGGAGTGTATTCACAAAACGCGTGGGAAGTGCTGCAAGAACAGAAACAGGTAAAATACTGTCACTGGAAGAGTCAGTGTCTTAGGCCAGAGACAGTGTGGAGACAGCTACTGCTAACCTGCCACTGAGCACTTGCTGTGTGCTTCACGCTGAACTGTTAAAATATTCTCCATGAATTATATTTGACCCTTACAGTCACTGAACAGTAGGTATGAAAATTGTGGACAAAATGGTAGAGATAGGTAAAACCAGTGTGTCCAATTCAACAGTGTTTCTGTCTCCTCTGCACCACACTACCCTCCTACCCACATGGGGCACCCCAGGCAGACTGGAAGAGGATGACAGACCAGCAAGCACAGCGCAGATGCCAATGTCAAAACAGTAACCCTGACTCAGATGCATCGTCTGTGAACTACGATAGCACACGGCCCTTGGGATGCTTCCTGAAGGCAGTGTGCTAACCTGGACCAGTCTCTTCCCAGACATATCACTTTCTCTTCACGCTCACTGAGCGCTGACTGCAACTGAAACAGAAAAAACAGCAATTCCAGTTGCTTAAACCTCCCCAGATTCAAAGCCAACAATGGCTCCTTGTGGCTGAGCTCAGTCCTCTGACCAGTATTCTCTCCCTACAATGTGACAACTGGTTTCCTTGAGCAGGTAGTTTTATGCTTCTTTAGGGCTTCTCTGGTAGCTTAGCTGGTAAAGAATCCGCCTGCAATGCAGGAGACACTGGTTCGATTCCTGGGTTGGGAAGTTCCCTTGGAAAAGGGACAGGCTACCTACTCCAGCTCTCTTGGGCTTTCCTAGTGGCTCAGATGGTAAAGAATTTGCCTGCAATGTGGGAGACCTGGGTTCAATCCCTGGGTTGGGAAGATTCCCCTGGAGGAAGACATCGCAACCCACTCCAGTATTCTTGCCTGGAGAATCTCCATGGATAGAGAAGTCCTGTGGGCTAAGATCCATGGAGCGCAAAGAGTTGGACACAACTGAGCAACTAAGCACAGCATAGCGGTGCCTGCTAGAACACTGGCCGCAGACAGGACACTCAGTAACACGGCACGACAGCACCCTGTCCCCTTAAGAACTTGCCTGTTCACGTCTTTCCTTTTCTTCCCCCCTGAAATTACTACTATCAAAATACCTCAAGAGGCATGTCTTAATCACACAAGTCCATACACTTATTAGAGTCATCAGAAAATTGAATTTCATTCATATTTTCTGAACACTTTATACGTGAGGCAGATACATTATCTTCTATTATAAAGTGGATAGTATTTGTAGGAAACTGGTAGGAAGCAAGACAAACACTAATTCCTCCTAGAGTGATTCACCGAGTGTCTACAGATGGGACACAGAAGGGAGGGTGGGCAAGAGTCTTGTCAGTAGACATCACAGCACTGGTGAAGTCTGAGCCATGAGAGACAACACAGCACACTGAAGAGCTCAAGTTACATGTGGACACACACACTATTACCTAAAAGAATATTTACATTTATTATATTAATTTTAATATATAGTCTACTAAGAGAATTTTAAAAAGTAAATAATGTGTCAGAAATATGTGTATTTCCAAATCTTTAAATAAATGCTGGCTTGTTTATACTATCCAACACCTAAGTTGTTCATAATGAGTTAAAAAAACACCTTTTACCAACAACTTAGTCCTTTTTCTAGTTGTTGTTCAATTGCCAAGTCGTGTCTGACTCTTTATGACCCCATGGACTGCAGAATGCCAGGCCTCCCTGTCCCTCACCAACTCCTAGAGTTTGCTCAAGTTCATGTCCACTGAATTGGTGATGCCATCCAACCATCTCATCTTCTTGTCCCCTTCTCCTCCTGCCTTCAATCTTTCCCAGCATCAGGGTCTTTTCGTGAGTCAGCTCTTCGCAGCAAGCTGGCCAGAGTATTGGAGCTTTGGCTTCAGCATCAGTCCTTCCAGTGAATATTCAGGGTTGATTTCCTTTAGGATTGACTGGTAATCCTTTTTACATAAATTCTTCTTTCCAAACGCCAGCCAAGTGAAGGGGCTAATTACTTGTTTATCCTCCTCCTGGAGTGGTCTCATACAGGATGGTTATGTCTCTGCTGGGTTTCATGCCATTCTGTTTCCTGCGGCAAACTTAACCCTGAAACCCTGTCACTTGCTGCAGTCACTACAGGCCTGTCAACTGGACTTCCTCCTTCCTCTGCAGCAGCAGAGGCAGGCATGGTTGGGCAAGGAAAACACCGTGTCCACAAGCACACTGACCAAAATGCCAGCAACCCTGTCTGAGGATATTTCTCTAAAGGGCAGGTATGCCAATGGGGGACAGAGTGAAACCCAAAGGCCACCCCAGGGGATGGGGCAAGCCCCAGCAGGACAGGAAGGCAGGGTGCCCAGAGGAGAGCTAGACACAGCCCTGCTCCTCCTCCAATCTCTCGGGCTTCTAACTGACCCACAGTCCTTGGAACCCTGCAGCTGAGATTCCGGTGTGAAGACAGACAGCAGCACTCAGCTCAGGACAAAAAGGAGTCAAGCTTATATATTCACACTGTCTTGGCAAATAACGTATCTGGGTAGATAATCTGTTTAAAAACTGATGTTGGGCCCATCCAAATTCCATAGGAAAATGAAGAGTGATAGGAAACTACAATAAAAATCAAATTCTGAAAGAAAGCAGGGAAAAATCAGAGAAAACAAAAAATGATGGACTTTATAATTGGAGAGCAAAGATGAAGATGAAAAGGACAGACACCTGAAGGGAGCCGCCCAGCTCTTAACGAAGAAAAGCAGCAGAGGAGAAAAATGATGGAATGAAACTAAAAATTTTAAAAAGCAGTAAAGACCGGAAACAACACTGCAGAAAATATACAAACTCATAATGGGGGGAAGATCACACAGAAGGCAGGAGAAAAGCACAGAGAAAGCAGTTAGGGAAAAGAACATCCACACGTGAGACAGACACAAAGGGCTCAACATGAAAACACTGCGCTTCAAGGAGAAAATGAACAAATGGGGCGCCTACTTCAAAACCAAAGTGGAAACCTCATGGAAACCCGTAGATTTAGAATGCCATCTGCCACGGCCTGCATGAGGACCGCATGGGAGACTGGTTACTTCTAGATCTTTCAGGAAACCTAAATAAGGCTAGAACCAGGACGCCCTTATTGCTGGGATAAACCTCTAAAAAGGTGTTTTCAGAGAATGTAATACACAAAGTGACGCTGTGAAGGATTAGGCAAGATGCATTCCTGCAGTAATTCTTGAAGACACACATCATGCTTGTGGATGCGCTCTGTGAAGAAAAGAAAGGTAGTAACAGGCTCAAGCTACTCAACCCAAGAGGCTGGAGAGAATTTTTCTGCCCATCTTCACCCTCAACTAATTTACTGCAGTTTCAGAGAACTACTCCAGTAGGTCGGACTAAATGGTACCATCCTGACGTTTATCTGAATGAGATTTCCTAAACACGTGGAGTCAACCCTGTTGGTAACGCAGACTGTTACACATAAATAACGGAGAGCCTGGTGGGCAGCGGTCTCTCGGGAAGACAAGAGCGAGTGGAATGTGCTGCTGGAGATCAAAGCACGGCCCTCCAGACCCACGGGGCCGGGCTGGAGAGTGACGGAGCTGGGATGCGCTTCTCCAGCCTGCATCAGAAGCCAAATGTATGGGAAGGGAGGGGTGGAGAAGCCGGGGTGGGGCCAGCCTCAGCCTGAGAGTGCCGTCCACATGGTTCTGGTTAAACGTAAAACACTCCATGGCTTTCGAGGATTACTTGTAATGCAGTAAAAAATGTGACAAAGGAATTAAGAGCAATGAGTGATGTGGACTGGATAAAAGAGATCTTTGAAAGCTGATGACTTCTGTTAAAACATTTCACGAGTTTATTGCCTTTAAAGCAACAGGTGCTTCAGCATTCTGTCTCTACTTTTTATCCATGAAGTGACAAATTGGAAAAAGTGCTCTGTTCTTTGTTGAACATTCTTTGGTTTCTGCATTTCTCAGGAAGAAGGTGGGAAAAGAACAGGCCTTCTTTACAATGCTTTCAATATGCCCAATATATACACACTGCATCAGACAAAATGTAGTAAAAACCCATTCATTTGGGGGTCTTTATTTTGGAATTTGCAATAATCTGGATAAAATGTAACTGTTTTGCTGTCTTTGAACTTTCTGCGGTATAATTAAAGAATATCTTTTCTTCTAAGAGAAAACTTTACAACTGGAAACTTTCAGTCATTAGACAGAACTTTTCCATTTAGTTCTGAATCAGGGAGATTTTATTGTACATGAAACAAAATACTACTGGACTAAATTAAAAATACTCACTATGTAAACTATGCTTCACAATAAATTCTACAAAATAACAGAGTATTAGTGAGGGAGATGAAGGTCATTCCTGGCAAACCTGCAAGCTCTGGGACCTATTCTCTGTGGCCTCTGGATATTGTTTTCTCTGTGTGTTTAGTTGTGTCTGACCATTTGAGACCTCATGGACTGTAGCCCACCAGGCTCCTCTGTCCATGGGATTTCCCAGGAAAGAACACTGGAGTGGGTTGCCATTTCCTACTCCAGGGGACCTTCCCGATTCAGGGATCAAATCCATGTCTCCTGCATTGGCATTCAGATTCTTTACTACTGAGTCATCTGGGAAGCCCATTGTTTCCTCTAGTGATGGCCTAGTCTAGACTTCTTTCTGGAAATGAGAAGAAAGCTAGTGTGGCTTTTCCTAGATGAGCACGGTGAAATGAAATGACATATGCCTATATAAATGAGTTAAAGAAATATTTCCTAGGATCGCAGTCTGTCTGAAGAGGAGGGCCCACTGTCAGGATGCTGAGGAGTAAAGAAGGAAGCGTGGGGACTTCTCTCCTGGTCGAATGGCTAAGACTCACATTCCAAATGCAGGGGACACGGGTTCCATCATCCTGGTCAGGGAACTAGATGCCATAAGCCACAACTAAGCGTTCACAGACTGCAACTAAACATCTTGAGTGCTGCAACTAAAACCTGATTCAGCCAAATAAACAGTAATAATAAAAACCAGCACTTTCTTTCTCCTGATGAGATCATGAGCAGGACAGCATATTCCCTTCCTCTATAACTGCTTTTCAGGAGGCACATCATTTTTATGTTCTAAACAAAACGTGTAAAGCATGTTTCAAGGGATTAAAAAAAAAAAGACAGGAGCCCTAACTGAACATCTCAGGGCCTTTATACAGTTTCCTCAGTGTCACTCGGTACAGCCACGACATGACACATCCTGAGAAATGACAGCGTTGCTTCAGCTCACTGCCCGACTCACAAGGGAAACACTCTTTCTACAAACCTTCAACACCAACTTACTTAGTAAGTATCACACATCTCCTACGACCAAGCAGTGTATAAAGTGACACATGAACAATCAGCCCCTTTCTAGTGGGGTAAGAGCTGGACCAAAGTATGAAAGGAGCATTTAGCAAATGTGAAAGCCCCACCATGACCAATCCCAATCTCTGATAGTTACTTTCCCAGTGTTACTTATCAGCCATGACTTTCTGACTTTTCTTTTCAAATGAGACATGTGCATGTACCTCAATGTTCACAGCAGCAATATTCACAACAGTCAAGACATGGAAGCAACCCAGGGTCCACTAACAGAGGAATGGATAAAGATGTGGTACATACACACAATGGAATATTACTCAGACATGAAAAAGAATGGAAAAATGCTATTTGCAGCAACATGGATGGACCTGGAAACTGTCATACTGAGTGAAGTGAGTCAAAGACAAAGACAAATACCAGGTGCTATCCCTTATAGGTGGAATCTAAAGTGACACACAGGAACTTCTTTATAAAGCAGAAACAGACTCACAGACACAGAAAACAAACTTATAGTTACCAAAGGGGGAAGAGGGCAGGGATAACTTAGGAGTACAGGATTAACAGATACACACACTGCTTTGTATAAAACAGATAACCCACAAGGGTTTATTGTATAGCACAGGGAACCAAAAAAAAAAAAAAAAAAGAGACAGAGATGCACCAGAGTAATATTTTTCATTATTATATAATTAAACTTAAATAGAAGACTACTATGTTGGTCTGGTATCTAAATTTATCTGGGTTGTGACCTCTCTTTGGGAAACTGAGGAGTACAGTAGCACGTAACAAGGAACCTTTTGTGATATGAGCAATGATCTAATTGCAGGAACCTTGCACACTCATGCAAAAAGGTCTCCTCAAAACTGAGAACTCTAAGCAAGCCTGGGCAGAGTGCTATTAGAGGGCTGAGTCAGAAAGAGACGTGATCATGAAGGTGACAACACTGAGGAGACAGCACAACACAGTGTGGAGCAAAGAGGATGGATTAAAGGACTCTCTCCCATCCCTTCACAGGAATAGCTGCAGTCTGTAGCTGTATTTTATAGTTCGGGATTTCAGGAGGAAAGTGAGTCATTCGTAGCCTCCTCCACCATGCCCCCACCTTCTCCCTGACCCACTCAAGAGTCCCACACCCCCAACCCCAGCAAGACTGTCTCACTCCACACTTCCTCAGTTCACAGAAGCACAGAGTGAGGGTGGGTTTCCACAGCTTGTGGGTCAATGCGATGGCAGTTGACTGCCAAGTCCCTTAATCCCATACCCTGACCCTACACAAAATTTGGTATTAAAAAAATGGATTAAAAGACACCCACCACCACCCCTCAAACAGCAGCATGTTGCCTGCATACAAATTTATCCCAAACAGAACAGATTTTTTTTGAAAACCTTCAGGTAAAAGGAAAAATAATGAAAGCTTTAACAAAGGGGCAGATCTGCAATTTCTTGTAAAAAACAAAAATTACACTTCTATCTTAAAATTCCATCATCATTTTTATGAATTGGCCCTGAACAAAACAAATACTGCACTAATTTAAAGCACCAACCCTAGTTTTGCTCATTGCGAACATCACTTTCCTGAAACTGACTAGGTCTGCTGGTACGTCCTGAGTTTCAGTTGTTACCTGGCTCCCTCTGATGAGCTTCAAAAACCTTTAAACTGCAGCTCTTTCCAGGAGACAGATGAAGTAACCACTTGGCTTCTGACTGTGATTAAGAAACTTCACAAAGGTAAGCATGTGAGTTGCTTCTTGTCCCTCTCTCATTTATTAAGCATTCGGGTTGTCTCCTCTAAGAGTCCTTCCCCGAGCACCTGTGTGGGTGAGGTATTTTTCAGAGTGCGTATGCAGAACTCAGCTAGCGTTCACTGAAGCCTGGCAAATCTGTGGACAGAGTGTCTGCCCCCTGCGTGCCTGCCTCAAGGACAGGCTCTCTCTCTTCTGTGTTCCCAGTGCCTAGTATGTGGTTAATACTGTTAAATAGTTCAAAAAAGTGTGCCAGAAATGAATGAACCTCTATGAACAAGAACCAATTCCACACTCCAAGTGTGATGTTCAAAAAGTAATTAAAAAATAGATTTCAGTCCTTGAACCAATAGGCAAGAGGGTTTTGTTCTGATATAGTTTTAATCCTGTTGTTGTTCAGTTGCTGTTCTGTGTGACTCTTTGCAACCCCATGGACTGCAGCAGGCTAGGCTTTCCCATACTTCACTGTCTCCTGGAGTTTGCTCAAATTCATGTCCACTGAATCAGTGATGCTGTCTAACCATCTCATCCTCTGTCGCCCCCTTCTCCTTTTGCCTTCAATCTTTCCCAGCATCAGGGCATTAACAATTTATTAAACTATCCTTGGGTCACTAGGCATGTACTCTAACATAGTACAATTGCACCTAAGTGGGCATACAACAGAAATAAAGACCCTCTGTTTCCTTTTATTACAGCCACAAATTACCGCATACTGCTAGTGACTATAAAGATGCCTTCCTCAGAGGGGCACAGAGGCAGAGCCGGGGACAGGTGGTGGCAGTGGCAACTGGACCCGAAGTGTGTCGTCATCTTCTGTGCGGCTGCAGAAGCCACGGAATCTTGGAAACGGAGGCTCTGACACCGGGCTGCAGCAGCTGCCGCATACTTTCTGTCCGTAAATCTGAATGATCCAGCAGACTTCAGGCTTTATGTCATATTCGGTTTATACTGCAATGGATTTTTTCAGCTTCCACTTGGGAGTTAGTGAATATAACTTAACACAACGTGTCTAAGATAAAGTTTTGATTAAAATGTATTTGTAACAAATGAGCAGGGGATGAGGTGGACATTTTACCAAGCACTGGCAAAACAGGTAAAGTTACTGCTTTAACAGTAAAAGTACTAAGGCACATGTGAATTATATTTGTTGATGTTTATAAGTTAAATCACTAGCAAATGAAGCAATACATAGATTACATGAAAAGAAAAAGTAATGCACAGATGTGATTATATAGTTTGGCAAATTAATTTAATGTTCATTAAAGCTTTGCTTTGTATCTGTTAAACATAAACATAGAACAAATCATTTATTTAAAAAAATATCTATTTGGCTACGCCAGGTCTTAGTTGTAGCATGCAAGATCTCTGATCTTCGTTCATACAACTCATAGCTGCGGCACGTGGGATCTAGTATCCTGACCAGGGGTGGAATCTAGGCCCTCTGAATTGGGAGTGTGGAGTCTTAAGGCACTGGAACACCAGGGAAGTCTCTCTGGGTACATGTCAAAGAATAATCTTTATTTTGACCCTTGAGACTTTTAGACTCCTACATGAGAAATGAAACTAATGAAAACTTACCGTTTATTGTAAATTGTCACATACATACTTTAAGGACAGACATGGATAGAACTAGCATCTGGATAGTTAAAAGGGTAATCCTGCCCTCCTAACATTTTTTTGCAGGTCAACTTACTCCTGTACTCTTCATAATCAGAATAATTCTAGTTAAATGTGGGAACAGAGTAGATAAAAGGAAGGAACATATACGTATAGGCTAAAATATGGCCTGAAGTTCTGAAAAGACTCAGGACACCCTAAGAGCCAAACCTGAATTGCTAGTGAAATTATAAAGAGTTGCTCTGAATATCTGAAGACTTGGATAATTGCCACTTTATTTAGTGCAAAAATCAGTTTCTAAATATTTATGGCTGCTATTTTGATACTCCTTTTTTAATGACTTTATATAGTTATATTATTACCAGTATTAAACATGTTCCTATGAAACCAAAAGTAGACTCTTTAGGCTCTGAGTTCCTGAATGACCCACCTCACCTGCGTGCTAGAGGGTGAAGAGAATAAACGTGAAGACACTCTCTCGGGTGACGGGTCTTTAGGATTTAAAGGAGAGGGATGTAGAAGTAAAGGCATCTGTGTGTTTACAGAGACGTTAACAGATGAGCCAGCATAACAGGGCCAGTCAGCATACAGTGAAGGACTGTTCAAAGAAAAGAGCAAACATGCAAATTATCTGATCCGAGCAGAGAATCATCCAAAACCAAAGAGGAACGCGGTGGCAGGATCAAACATTTCACTTGAAGGTAATTTTAGATGTAACACTTGAAGCATTCTGTGAGTAAAGGACAAATACTAAGAACCTAAAAGGAACAAGCAGGTAACCTAAATATTTAGAGCAGAGGCTCATACCCGACACTGAAACCATGCTTCCAGCTGCACGAGGCCCCTGGAAATTATATGTGAAAATAGTGTCCGTGCTTGGGAGAGGGTACGTAACTCCTATATCCTCTCCCCTGGTTACAGCACAGTATTCTCTTAGAACCATCCTGCCTGGCTCCACGTTACAGCACCTCACTTGGTAAGTGTGGAACAGGCACTACAAGGAGCTAAGCCTTTCACTTCAGCGCAGGCAGGACTGTCTTTGGGCGAGCCGTTGGGAGGTGTCAGCTCTTCACGTCTCTTCCTCAGCAGCCATAGCTCAGGGGCGCCCACCCCAGCCCAGCACCCAGAGCAGGAGCAGGCACAGAAAGGCTCCTGACCTGACTTCAGCCGCAGAACTCCCCAGGACCGTGGGTCTGAATAGAGGCAGAAACCCTATCAGGGACCTGCTTCTGATCTAAACTAGCTCTAATTCGGTCAGTTAGCAACAACTGTAAACTGGAAAAGATTCCGTCTTTAAAACACTAATGGTATGATTTAATCTCTTGATATTTATACATTGTACACACTCAGAAACATAGAAACCAACTCATTTGTAATTTCTTATCATGCATAATCTTCTATCTGTGTACACCAGCAAAAGAGAAACATGACTGATCTTCCCAAACAGCGGAGAAGTTAAGCCCATCATACTTTGCTTGGGAATATCTATAACAGCTTCTGGAAAAAACATTGTGCTCTCCTACTTAAGGTTCATTCTAACTTTAAAAATGGTTTGCATTTCTGGGACATAGCAGCCCCATGATGAAGACCTAGGAGGAAGAAGCCTGGAACTATGTTGTGTGACAGGAAACACTGAAGGTACACAACTGCTAGTATAGGACACACCAACCATACAGTGTCAGTTCAGTTCAGTCACTCAGTCGTGTCCAACTCTTTGCGACCCCGTGAACTGCAGCACGCCAGGCCTCCCTGTCCATCACCAACTCCCGGAGTCCACCCAAACCCCTGTCCATTGAGTCGGTGATGCCATCCAACCATCTCATCCTCTGTCTTCCCCTTCTCTTCCTGCCCCCAATCCTTCCCAGCATCAGGGTCTTTTCAAATGAGTCAGCTCTTTGCATCAGGTGGCCAAAGTAGTGGAGTTTCAGCTTCAACATCAGTTCTTCCAATGAACACCCAGGACTGATCTCCTTTAGGATGGACTGGTTGGATCTCCTTGCAGTCCAAGGGACTCTCAAGAGTCTTCTCCAACACCACAGTTCAAAAGCATCAATTCTTCGGCACTCAGCTTTCTTCACAGTCCAACTCTCACATTCATATATGACCACTGGAAAAACCATAGCCTTGACTAGACGGACCCTTTGTTGACAAAGTAATGTCTCTGCTTTTCAATATGCTGTCTAGGTTGGTCGTAACTTTCTTTCCAAGCAGTAAGCATCTTTTAATTTCATTGCTGCAATCACCATCTGCAGTGATTTTGGAGCCCAGAAAAATAAAGTCAGCCACTGTTTCCCCATCTATTTGCCATGAAGTGATTTTTCCAGGTCAAATGAAGGTCCCCATGAAGAAGATATTTCCCCAGGTTGGTAGGTGCCCAATATGCTACTGGAGATCAGTGGAGAAATAACTCCAGAAAGAAAGCAAAAACAACACCCAGCTGTGGATGGGACTGGTGATAGAAGCACGGTTTGATGCTGTAAAGAGCAATATTGCATAGGAACCTGGAATGTTAGATCCCTGGATCAAGACAAATTTGAAGTGGTCAAACAGGAGATGACAAGAGTGAACACCGACATTCTAGGAATCAGCGAACTAAGATGGACTGGAATGGGTGAATTTAACTCAGATGACCATTATATCTACTACTGTGGGCAAGAACCCCTTATAAGAAATGTAGTAGCCATCATAGTCAATAAGAGTCCGAAATGCAGTACTCAGATGCAATCTCAAAAATGACAGAATGATCTCTGTTTGTTTCCGAGGCAAACCATATCACGGTAATCCAAGTCTATGCCCCGATCAGTAACGCTGAAGAAGATTAAGTTGAACAGTTCTATGAAGACCTGCAAGACCTTCTAGAACTAACACCCAAAAAAGATGTCTTTTTCATTACAGGGGACTGGAATGCAAAAGTAGGAAGTCAAGAAACACCTGGAGTAACCATACAGTATACATGCGGACAAACTAAAGATCTTTTAAGATCATATTTCTTAATGAACAGAAATCACAAACTTTATTCTGCAACACCCCACGTTTATGAAACTTCTACAGGTGTCAATGAAAAATGTCTATATATACCAGGCTATGCTTAAATATAGGATTTGCTGTTGTTCAGTTGCTAAGTTGTGTCTGGCTCTTTGTGACCCCCACAGACTGTAGCCCCCTGTCCACAGGATTTCCCATGCAAGAATACTGGAGTGGGTTGCCACTTCTCCTCCAGGGGTTCCATTAAGTATTATTTCTATATTGAAATTATTTATAATCTGAAACATTTAACAATTTTTTTTATGGAGAGCAGATTATTAAGAGAATATATTTGCTATCGTTTATGTTACCAAATATTTATCACTTTTTAAACTATAAGTTTTAAGTTCAAATACTGCTACAATTGATGGCTTCAGATATGTTTATGCACTGGTATAATAAAGCTCCAAAACTTATAGTAACAAAACCATTAATTTGAACGCATTATCTACCAGAACACATGCTTCATAGAATGAGAGTAAATAGTAATTTTTTACTTCCAGGTTCAGCTAAATAAACATAACTGCAAAATGACAGATTAAAAATGTCTCTGCTTTAACAATTTGTTTTCCTTCCTTTCTTGCCCCTCTGTCCCCACCTACCCGAAAAGCACTTCCAAAGAGTTACAGGATACAGAGATAGTGTCCTACCACATGAGGAAGGAAGGAAAGACAACTTCTCATTCATGCAGGACAAATAGCTTTGCCCAAAGCACAAACTACATCTAATCACAGGGTATAACTCTGTCATCTCTCTTTTCATAATCTGGCCACTTACACACTTTGATTTCTGACTTCCATTTGGGTTTATTAACATCAAAGCTTTGTCATCACTTATCTGTTTCCAGACACATTTTTACCTGAGGCAATGAAGTATAAAAACTTCTTTGCATTCTTGCTTTACTGTTGCAAGAAAGCTTTCGTCTTCATTAGGCTTACAGTGTTTCACGGTTATTAAACCTCTGTATGCTGCTATCAAGTTCACTGCCCTTGGCATAACCAGTTTTAAATGCACTATCATTAAATCCAAGGGACCGTGCACAAATCACCCAAATCCCAGCAGACGCCAATATATTCTTGTTCTACCTTGCTAATGTCCTTTCCTCCCCCTTCACAAAAATAATGACCACAAATATAGTCAGACAACTTGAAATAAAATAAAGCAATGCCAATTTAATTTTTCTAACTTTTTATTTTATATTGGAGTACAGGCAATTAACAATGCTGTGACAGTTCCAATGTGCCAATTTAATTTTATGAATTGTTTAGAGCTCTTATAGCACATTAAAATATTGATAGTTCCATCTCATTAATTACATTATTTGAGTTTTTAAAATATTCATTGATATGCAACAGAAAAAGAGTCCTACATCTAGTAACACCTGCAAAACTGCTTTCCAAGTTAACATATTTCTGACTATTGGAACATGAAGATCCACACTCCTTGCTTTTATTTAAAATGTGTGACCATTTGTTTTAGTCAGGCTGTACTCACAAAATGAGTTCAAAATGTGAATTTAAAAAGTATCAAAGAAAAACCACCTTTGATGTTCTATTACTATTTTTTTTTTTTCAAATCAAGAGTTTTTATTGTCTCTTTAAAATATCACAACTGAGTCCATAGAACCATCTGATATCTTGTCATTTCTGCAGCGGGATCACTGAGATATTACTCATCAGCCTGCTGAACTGTTCCTTTTTCAGAAACATAGATACCATCCAAAAATTTTCTGATATCCTTGTTTTTAACTGTGGTGGCTTGCTGAATCAAAGCAGCTGAATTTGACACAAGTTCAATGTTATTTCCTTCAAGAATCAACTCATCTTTCTGGGCTTGAGATACTGAACAGGCAACCCCTGGCCTCATTCGAACCCTGCGTATGTATTTTTCACCCCCAAAATTTCGGATTTCCACAAGAGAACCATTCTCCTGAATAACAACATTGATGGGGAAGTGGGCATACACCGATCTCATCTTGTAACGAAAGCCCAGTGTAACACCCTTGATCATGTTCTGTACATGACTACAGATCGTGTGAACAGTGGCCAGTTCCCTTCTGTTTCCCCACCATTTGTCAACACGGAGCCTCTTCTTTTTCTTTCCAAGGAGACTGAGCTCTACATTGATGTGATTGAAGTCCCTCCGCAGGGTGCCTCTGGGGCCCTTCACAATAACTGTGCGTCCCTTCAAGGTAATGTCGACATTTTCTGGGATGTCGACAGTCTGATTGCTGAGAATGGTCTTCATTCTCGCAGTAGATGTGGCAAAGAGCCTATTACTATTTTAGAATTTAATTTTAAAATTTAATGCCATGATGCAACATATTATTCACATTAACCTCATAATACCAAGCCTTCTTAAAAATAATATTAGGTAATATTTTTTGGCTACTAGGAAAAATCCAGCAAAAGCAAGCCATCAGAAGTCTGTGGCCACTGGCCCAAGCTCTCTTCTTCATGAGTGCATGAACTCATCTCCCCCACCCTCCACAGCCTTCCTCCCCAGCAGCAGTCATCAGGAGCCCTCTGACCCACCCAGTGTCCCTGATTCTACCTCCTGATTTTCCAGAGCAGTTCACTATCAGGTCTATAGTCAGCTGCTAGGTTAGACACACCCTCTGCTTCCCCTCCCTGTTAGGATGAAGGAGGAAAACTTAAGAGCCTGATCTTTCTTTCTGGGATTGGGCTCCAGGGGCTTTTTTTCTTCCTCAAAGATGCCCACCTCTAATTCCCCCACAATCAGAGCTGGACCACGTTTTACCTCCTGATTATATCACTCTCCCACCAAGTGTTTCTTTTAATACCCTTTCAGCAACACTTGTAGAAAGCATCTCTTTATCACCTGATGTGAAGAACTGACTCCTTGGAAAAGACCCTGATGTTGGGAAAGATTGAAGGCAGGACAAGGGGATGACAGAGGATGAGATGGTTAGATGGCCATCACCGATTCAATGGATACGAGTTGAGTAAACTCCAGGAGTTGGTGATGGACAGTGAGGCCTGGAGAGCTGCAGTCCATAGGGTCGCAAAGTCGGACAAGACTGAGCAACTGAACTGATTTGCTTTCTTTGCTTCCTTACTTCAGTCTTTCCTCAACACACTCCAATTAAACTGCCCCCAGTATTTCACTGAAATGCTTTTTCAAGGTCAGCAACAACTCCCCTATATCAGCACGCCCAAAGTACAACTGTCTGTCCTCACTCTCTCAGTTGCAACAGACCTAGGGGATTTACAGATTCAAAGAGGTCTCTAGCAAAATCCCAATGACATTCTTTATGGAAAAAGGAAAAAAAATACCCTAAAATTCCTACGGATCCACAAAAGACCCAGTCAAAGCAATCTTGAGTGAGATAAATACACCTGGAGGCATCACACTTCCTGATTTCAAAATCTATTACAACACTACAGTAATAAAACCAGAAGTGGCAGGTGCTGAAAAGTATGGTACTGGTATAAAAACAGGCATATAAACCACTGGAACAGAAAGAGATGTAAATTTATGCATTTACAGTCAACTCATCTTCAATAAGAAAGCCAAGAACATGAAACAGGGAAAGGACAGCCTCTTCAACAGTGTTGGGAAAACTGGATGACCACATGCAGAAGAGTAAACTGGGCCCTCATCCTGCACCTTATACAAATACTAACTCAAAATTAACTCAAAATGGGTTACAGACTTAAGTGTAAGAACCAAAAACTATGAGATGAAAAAAGAGGGTAAGCTTCTTGACTTTGGTCTGGGCAATGATTTTTTGGTATGGCACCAAAAGCACAGGAAATAAAAGCAAAAATTATCAAGCCTACATCAAAGTAAAAAGCTTCTGCACAGCAAAGGAAACAATCAACCCATGGGAGGGGAAGAAATTATTTTACAAACCACTCATCTGATGAGTTAGTATCCAACATACACAGGCAACTCAGGTCTATGGCAAAAAACAAAACACTGAAGTCCTGATTAATCAAGCAAGGGATCTGATCAACATTTTTGAAAAGAAGACCTAAAAAAGACCAACAGATATAAGTAGTGCTCAGAATCACTACTTACCAGGGAAATGCAAATCAAAACCACAATGAGACACTATCTCCCACCTGTCAGAATGGCTATTATCAAAAAGACAAGAGATAAGCACTGGTGAGACTGTGGAGAAAGGGGAACCCTCCTATACCACTGGTGGGGATGTAACCTGTGAGGCCACTGTGGAGAAAGTAAAGAGATTCCTCAAAAAATGAACAATTTCACTTCTAAAGTCAGTTTCTCTAATAGAAATCAGAGCTTTCAAGGTCACTGCTCATTATTCACAAAAGCCAAGGTACGAATCCAAGTTTCCATCAACAGATAATGGATAAAGAAGATACTGATACACACCCATACCACAAGATGACACTCTTCAGCCTTGGACAAAGAACCCTGCCAGTAACAGTATGGGCGAACCTGGAGGGCATTAAAATCAGTGAAATAAGCTGGATTCAGACAGACAGATACTACACAGCTCACTTATCTGTGAAACTGAAATAGCGAAACTCATAGAACAAAGCAGAACGGCGGCTGCCAGAGGCTGGGGGGATGGGGAGATGCTGGTCAAAGGGTATGAAGTGTCAGTTATGCAGGCTAAGTCCTGGAGGTCTAATGGACAGCATGACAATACACATATATTATACTGTACATACAATATTGTATCGTGTGCTTGAGGTTTATTAAGAGGGTAGATCTAAGTGTTCTCACCACACACCCACACACAACAATGGTTAACTTCGTGAGGTGATGGATGTTAATCAACCTGACAGTGCTGAGCATCTTACAGTGGATACAAACAAGACAACACGTGTACACCTTAAATATATGCAATTTTTATGTCAACTACACTTCAATTAAAACTTTAGGATAATGCAAAAAGCCCCTTCCTGAAGTGCTGCTAACACCTTGGGAATGGGAGGAACTGCCTTCTCACTGCTTCCTCTCTGGGCATCACTTCCATCGGCCCCTGACTAAGCCACAGGAACTGCCGGTGACTCTGCCTGAGCCTGTAAATCTACCAGACTCCAGACGGGAGGCAGGGAGATCAAAGGTTGTAAGGGAATTTACCTTTCCAGTTCAGCTCCCATCTCCCCTTCCGTTTCTGTGCCCAGACTTCTTATGGGCCTCTTTTATGCCAGCCACCTGTCCTCACCTGTGGAGCCTGAGTCACACCCAGGTCCTTAGGACAGTGACTCTTCCAGAAACACTGACCGTGTAAACCAAACCATTCTCTCCCTAAGAGGAAATGAGTCAGTCATTAAGATACAGATCTTGTTGTATGTAAATCTTTAGATAGTGTAATCAATAGTATACAAAAATGTGTTCCACACATTTAACATCAAAATAGTTTATTGATACAGTTGGCTTTAGTATAGGTCAGGCTTATTTTCCAAATTTAAAAATAATTTAGGACTTCCTTGGTGGTCCAGTAGTTAAGAAGCTGCCTGTCAATGCAGGGAACATGGGTTCTATCCCTAGTCTGGGAAGATCCTATAAGCCTCGGAACAAGGAAGTCCATGCACCACAACCACCGAGCCTATGCCCTAGAGCCAGGGACCCGCGACTACTGGAGCCCTCCTGTCCTAGAGCCAGGGGCTCCTCAACAAGAAAAGCCACTGCAGTGAGAAGCCCTGCTCACCACTAGAGAAAGCCTGTGCAGAGCAGCAAAGACCTAGTACAGTCAAAAGAAATTAATTAATTAAAAAAAATTTATTTGGCTTGAGGTTTACAAGTTGGAGGATCTCAATAATTGGAATGAAATGCACTTTTATTCTAAAATTAATTTTGATATTTTAATGTGATGGCTCCAGACAAAAGCTTGCTATATAAAGGCAGGTTTAAGTATTAACAATATGAATTAAAAATTAAATCTCATACATAATAACAGGTGGAATGTTCTGAGACAAAGGAATATCTATTACTGTCTCATGGATTTCATCAGCTCATTTACCCATTCAGTAAATACTCAGCACACCTACTATGCACAAGATCCTTTTCTAGGCCCTTGGGATTTGGCAGAATAGAACAAAGTTTCCTATGTACTTATGTTTCCTACTGGGAACACGGCTTATATTTCTATAACCCTAAGAGTGTAACTGAATATACATATGACATTTAGTAACTCAGCTGAATCTGAATATTTCTGGATACTGTTTATCTATTATTTCTACAAAGGCTAATCAAACCAAAGTTAGACAAGGTCACTTTGTTACAAAGTGCAGTTCATTTTTTCACTCTTTGGACAAACATTATGTAATTGTGAATGTTTTATGCATCAAGAATACAGAGATGAAAAGATAAGAGGCTATCCTTCTAAGACTGATGAAAGAAACAATACAACAATTTCAGGAAGCGATAAGTTCTATAAAAGAAAAACAGATTAAATGTTAAGGAAACCTTCCAAGAATTTATAAATACAAATAAACAATATCAAATGGAATCTGATATGTATGAATCTATAGAATAAGAAATTTGGATTTACATAGAATAGAAAACATTTATACAGTATTATGAACTAGGTAGGGCTTCCCTGGTGGCTCAGATGGTAAAGAATCCGCCTGCAATGTGGGAAACCTGGATTTGATTCCTGGGTTGGGAAGATTCCCTGGAGGAGGGCATGGCAACCCACTCTAGTATTCCTGCTTGAAGAATTCCATGGACAGAGGAGCCTGGTAGGCAGTCGGACACAACTGAGAGACTAAGCACAACAATGGACTCAGTTATACACAATAATTTTACTTTAAGCATAGTGGACAAATTTTTCATTAAAAAGCAAACCCCAAAATCCTACTAAGAAATCAGGGAAATATATTCAATATCACATGTAACTTGAAAATTATAAGGCCAAAAAGTATAAAAATTTAGAGGATAAATGAAATATTCAATCAGCAAATCATTAAGAACAAATAAAACATAATCGTTGTCAACTTTGAACAGTGATGAATTTTGACTTTTTCTCCTCCCCCTTCCAGTTTTAGGTCATATTATAAGCATTTATAATATCAAAATGATTCAGACAAGTTCAACCCTAAGTCTGATCTTACATGTCACTAGAGATTTCCTTAGTGATATGGAGATTTGTTTTCATCAGTTTTGGTTTACCAATATGTTTCTAGTTTGCAGAAACAAAATACAATAAAAACTATAAAACTTTTATATTATTGAAATTCCTGCAGGAAAAAAATAATTTTGCCATTGCAACTCAAAAATCTAGAGTTCCTAACTGCTTTCACCATGAGGTAACTATATATATATGGGTGTGTGTGTGTATTTTTTTTTTAACATATCAAGGCTTATTAAGGACGTCTATCCTTATAAAGCAGAATGGCTTGGAAAAATAATTTTGTCTTCTCCCTTCTATCATTTTACTATGCCAGAATCAAATATAACAATACTTAAAGAGAGTTAATACTAAAACCTAGAACAGTTTTCAAATATACTGAAGTGTTTCGGAGGAAGAAGCTTACATAAATGTGACTGGTAGACTGACATGCTCTGGATGATCTCTGAAAGAGGCAATAATATGTTGTTGCCCAGATGTCATCACTGGTACAGGATTCCTGTAGGAGTCCTTTGCTTCAGGCCACTTCACTTTCCCCAAAGACCTACACTGGTACCAGTATCTGCTAACCAAAAAAAAATCTGAAGAGAATTTTTGCTTTTATGAAAAAAAGGCAAAAATTGGAAGTAGTGCTCAGCCTTTTTCAGTGAACCATCATAGGGGCAGTGCACACTCCAGGCAGCAAGAGTGGCCCTGCCAAGCTTCCTCCCTGGAACTGCACTCAGCATCTCAGCATCAGATGGCAGAGCTCAAACTGTGTCTGTGGCCATCTGTGACTCAGCTCCATTTATTCCATGTATCCATGAGTAAGATGTGTCTAAGATAACTGCTCTTTGATTTTACACCATTCCAGCTTACAAAAGGTTTCAAAGGAATGCTCTACTTTTGGACAGTGCGGGCGGGGGGAGGTGAACCTGTATTATTTTCTGAAACAATTACATTTTACACAAGATTCCAGCAACTCAGACTCTCCAAAGTTATCTTCTGAAAATTTATCTTTAAACTTCTTTCCAATTCATCCATTAATTGAGCCATCACCAACTCTCTCCTGAATTACTGCAACAGCTTCTAAACTTGCTTTCAATCCACTCCCTTCAAGAAAGTCTCCTTTTTCCAAAGGTGAAAGCCAAATCTGCAATATGTGTAATTCTTGATTTATGCATTAAATAACATGAGACAGTGGCAGGCTGAATAAGCAGTCTAATTTCAAAGAAGTGTTATGTTGAGATATGTTTAACAATGGTATCAGAATAGGAAAATATCTGAGATTGCCATTGATGACAGTCAGCTACTGTTAATACTTCTGCAGCTAGTTGCCTACACTCACAATTTGAGAAAATGTTAAGTTTATAGGTCATTGAAAACAAAACTGTCATCTTTTTCTATTTAAGTTCATGTGCTAAGTTGCTTTAGTTGAGTCCGACTCTTTATGACCCCAAGGACTGCGGCACTCCAGGCTCCTCTGTCCATGGGATTTTCCAGGTAAGAATACTGGAGTGGGTTGCTATTTCCTTCTCCAGGAGATCTTTTTGATCCTCAGATTGAACCCGTGTCTCCCGCACTGCGGGCAGATTCTTTAATGTCTGAGCCACCAGGGAAGCCCCAGACTCCCTGAAGTCTAGGCTTGTATTCTCAGGGGACCATTCCTAACCATGAAGGTTAGGAATCCCCAGGATGGCTGCCTGCTGTCCTCTAGATAAAAACTTTTTTCTGACCTGATACCCCACCACTGGTTCTGAACCTCATCTTCTACAGCCCAGGTCCTACCAGTCCAGTCCTTCTCTCCAGACAACTGCAATGCTGTCCCCGTGCCTGCAATGCTCATCCCCTTCTCCCTGCCCTGCGAACCCTGTTCATCCCACAGGTCACCACTTCAGGACACCAGGCTTGTGTGCAGGGCTCTTCCAGATGCCCCTGGAGCACCAGCATTTATCACCCCCTCACCCTGTATTAAAGTTCCCCCCTGCATTAAACTGTGAGCACTTGAAATGTGTCTTGAATTCCTTTGCATTCTGCCTGGCACAGAGACAGCACTTCAAGAATTGTGGAAAGAAGAAAGAAGGGAAATTCCAATCTATCTGCTATTTCATGACCTCAAATTCAAGCCTGAATTCCTGACTAACCCTCACAATTGCAAACACGGGTCACAACAGAAACTGGAAAAGTGCATGAGCAAATGGATATAAATTTACTATTTTTATTGAAAAAATCACTTAGTGTGATGACTAGAAATGAAGGACATCATGACTATTATTAAAACCATGTTAAAAATTACCTTGCCATACTAAGTAAAATAATTATATAATACATACTGCTGTGTTAAAAGCACATGTAGCTCAGTAGTTCTAGACTGTGAACAAGTGACTCCAAAGTGGTGGTGGCGCTGCGGCCGGCAGAGCAGCAGCTGGGGCAGCAGAGGGATGGACAGAGGAAACTGGCAGGTGAAGCTCGATGTCAGACTGTCACTACAGAGGGCTCTGAATAACAAAACTCAAAAATGTGGATTTCATCCTAAGAGCATGAGGCACTAATGGTTTCTGATGAAGGGTACATGATGTGGTTAAAGTGACACTCTTGGAAAGATTAACTAAACAGGATGAACTAAAGTGATGAAACAGAAGCAGAGAAACCAAAGATAAACAGTAAACTGAACTGCTTGACATAGGATGAAAAAAATGCTATAAAACGCTGTTAGATTCTTCCTCATGGGATCAGAACCGGTATGAGGACGGGGGAAGAGTTACTGCACATGTTGACTTTGTGGCATCTTAATTTAATACAAGTAAAAATACTGTCAATATTTAGTTTTAATTCACAAAGCCAGCTTTCCTCTCTTGTTGAATCCTGACTGTTGAGTCTGTCAGAACTCAAGAAGGCCATTAGAAAGAAAAAATGTTAGTCTAACCACAGGAAAAGACTGCTTTTTAATTTTCAAAAGTATTCACACACAAAATTTACTCTCAAAGCTTCAAATGTTTTAAGTGGAAAATTAATGCGGAACCAGGGAACATGACCTTTACTTTCAAACACGGCAGGTTTAGAAGAAACGTCTTTAGCTTGGTACTTAGAGCCCGTGGAAGCACATATGCAGCAATGTTCCTGACAGCTGACCACTAAACCAGCAATCTAGAACCGACCGACTTTTAGGGCGGACGCTTTCATTATTAAAGAGTTCACTGCTGGCACCTGGCGGTCCTGAGGGCCGGGAGGGCCTGCACCGGACACGCCCCCACGTCCCCGCGGGTAGACGGCTGCCCCAGGGCCGCCCCAGACGCCCACACCTCATCCCCACCCTCCGGGCCCCCGAGGGCTGAGGGGCGCGGCTGCGCTGCCGGACTGGGCCCGTCCCGTACCTGAGCTAGGACGGTGAGGCTGCCCTGGGGCGCCGCCACGTTCACGCGGCCGTGGTACCACGCCGCTCCTGCTCCCGCCACGGCCACGCCGGCCACTGCCGCCGCCACTGGCCCAGGGCCCGGCCAGGCCCGCCGGCCGGCAGCGAAACCCCGCCGGAGCCTTTCGCCCCAGAACGCCAGCCGAGAACCGCCCGCCGCCGCCATCTTTGCGGAAGCGCTCTGAGCCGGTGCTCGCGCCGCTTCCCACGGCGTCCCGAAAACTCGCTCCTGGCCGCGGTGTCGCGAGACCGAGGCAGTCTCCGCCCCGCCCCCGAGCCCGCGCACCTTGTTGTGGGCGTGGCGGGGGCGGGGCGTGCCCGAGATAGATTGGGCACGCCTCCGGGGCAGGGACAGGGCTCGGCGGGACGCATGTGAGGGCCGTGCGTGTCCGGTCAGACACAGCCGGGTCTGGGGTCGCGAGTCGGGGACTGGGGGCTGTGGTCCGGCGCGGCGGCGGTGGTCGCGGTGAGACGGAGCCTCTTCCTGGTGGGCGTGATCAAGGCGGTCCTGTGAGCGGAGGGGCGTGTCCTGCGGGTCGTAGGGACTGGGTGGGCTCTACCTCCTGTCGGCCGCTGTCCAGAATCTCCTGAGTCAGAAAGCCGCCCAAGCTCTGCAGGCCTCCGCACAGGCCTCCGGGCCTCAGAAACATTGCTTCTTGTAAGAAACATTGTGTTCTGTTGTCTTTCTGTGGCAGTCAAGCAAGCTTTTAAAAAGGTGTATTTTTCAGCTGTGGTGGAATATGTATGCCATTACCATTTGAACTATTTTTTTAGCGCACAGTTGGGTGGCATCAAGCACGTTCATGTTGTGCAACTGACACCACCATTATCTCCAGAACGTTTTTCATCTTGCAAAACTGACAAACAAACCAAAAAGTGTCTTCCCGTCTTGTTTTCATCCTTCTTGTCCTTACATTCTTGTCTGCTCTTTGGTTTTTGCTCAATCATGTCCCATCCCAGCAGTCTAACTTTGCTGAAGTAGTTTTTAATGAACACCCAGAGTCACTCTCTTGATTTGCGGTGATCATTCTTTGCTGAGTGTTGGATTTAAACTCTCCAAATAAAGTGTTCGATGATGTCTGTTACTCCACCTGGCCCTGACTCAGGCGCTGCACACCTCGGTGTGTCCCTCATCAGGGACCCAGGTGTTTTCCTGGGTCCAAGGGCAGCCTTGGGGCAACACCTCAGCCCTGGCCGTTCCCCTGATTTAGCTGAGGAAGATGACTTGGCTTTGTTTTGTAGTCTTTGATCCTCCATTCTTTGGTCTTTACTTTGGGGAGTAGGTTTACTTAAACTTGGTTCAGCCTCTGAAATGTCACTGAGCCATCAGAAGCTTTACTTGGGCATACAGTAACTTACAGCCACAGCCAAAGGTGCTGGGATTCCTCATCACATAATCACTGCCATCTTGAAGTTATTCAAAACAAACCCCAAACCAAAAACAAAGAACAAGTGCCACACTAAATCTAACGTGACTACTTAATTCCTTGGATCCTTTTGTTGTGATCCACTCTTGGTTTTTGCTCCCTCTTCCTTTGCCAGCTTGTCTCAATTGATCTGCAGTTGGAGCTTCTTCACTTTTCCAGCTGCTGGAACCACTTTCTGTGTCCTTCCCAAGGCAGGCAGTGGAGGGGACTCACAGTGCACAGCTGTGGGGGCCAGACCACAGGGTTTGCTTCCTGCCTTTGCTGGGATCATCACTTTGATTTGGGATGAATTACTTAAACTCTCTGAGTCTCAGTTTTCTCAGCTGTAAACAACTGCCTCATGGTTTGGGGTTGGGGCAGGGGCGTTGCATGAGCGGTCCAGGGGAGCGACTAGACAAATGCCCTGTAGACTCACCCCATGTGTCAGCTGACCCTCTTGAAGATTTGGCTCATTTCCGCCTTCTGATCACAAATGAGCTTGACTGAATGTCCATGAATCCAGATGGTTGGCCTGGCTAACCCGGGATCTTTCTGCTTTTGCCTACCTGACTTGACTCCTACCAGACCTCTGGGCTAGTTTTCACCTCTGCTAATTCTGGTAGCTCTTGAAAATTCTGGTAGCTTTGTGGTAGCTCTCAGAAAAGCATATGTCCTGCTTTTCTGAATCACTGATGTCTAGCTTGTTTCTGTCCACTGGTAATTGTGTGGTTTCTAGGATATCTTTGTACATCCTGAATATTATTAAAGTTTATGCTTGATTTCCAGGAGCCACAATTACAAAATGTAGTTATGTGTATGAGAGTGAAAGTCACTCGGTCATGCCTCACTCTTTTGCAACATCATGGAGTGTGGCCTGCTAGGCTCCTCTGTCCATGGAGCTCTCCAGGCAAGAATACTGGAGTTGCCTTTTCCTCCTTCAGGGGATCTTCCCAACCCTGGGATTGAACCTGGGTCTCCTGAATTGCAGGAGGATTTTTCACCATCTGAACCACTAGGGAAGCCTCCAAGGTGCTGCCTAATTCACAGTTCCTCTACACATTTAATGAAAGATGGCATCTGCTACATAGTCATGGCCCCAAGCCCCAAGTAAATGCTCTTATCTTCCTATTGGAGCATTTGGTGTGTTTAAAAACATTGTATTTCTGCCATAGTTTGACATCCTCATGGGTGAGGATTTTTCTGTATCCTCAGCACAGAGCACAATGTGACATTCAGTGAAGGAATATAGAACTGAGTGATGAGTGAATGGGGCAAATGAAGCTCTGTTATGCCAATTTCCATTCTTTAGGGGTCAAACATACAGAAATGTCTTGTTTCCTTTGTGTAATTTATTTTTCAGGACAAAAACCTCATTTTTAATTTTTGTTTTCTTTTGCTGAAAATCTTTCAACTTATTTGAAAAACTGTGTTTTGTGATTATGATGATGATGACTTTTTTTTTTTTTTGCATTATGTGCCCAGACCTCTAGAACTCTCATTAAGACTTAATGCATTCAAACATTTCTTCTGCAGAGGAAACACATTCTTATAATAGAGCTGATCGCTAGCTGGCTAACCATTCTAAGTATGCAGTTTTCCCTGGCAGCTGCCGGCATTTGTCTGAACACATTGAATGTATTGGTCTTTTCAGGCTCCAGCTTTGTTCATTTCTTCTTCACCAGCTGTAGAGAAAGTCCTGGGCGGGGATGAATTTTCAACCATGTAGTTTATATATCAATCCCCAAATACAAACCTGCTGCTAAAGCTATCAGGTTTATACTATTTTAAATGGGAATTGGAGAAAAACAGAGTATAAACACTGCTTCAAAATATCATTTTTTTAAAAAAAAATTGGTGGTGGTGAGGGCGTCGTTCTGTGCACCACATGGAATCTTAGTTCCCCAACCCAGGATCCAGCCCACACCCCCTGCCGTGGAAGCACAGAGTCTTAATCACTGGACTGCCAAGGAAATCCTCAAAATATTCTTAATTCACTTCCTCTGTGCTCCTTTTTTTTTTTATTGTGTTGGTTTTGCCATACATTGACATGAATCCGCTATAGGTGTACATATGTTCCCCCTCCAGAACACCCCTCCCTGTGCTCCTTTTTTAGTAGGAGGAACAAAAGTTTTAATGGCAGAAAAACTGTGCTCAAGGGGAGTTTCTTTCACTGATGAGACCAAGCCTGACTTTCTAAACAGGGCAGGGTGGTCATGGAATGTTGTACTGAGCAGAGGAGGAAGAGGGTGGTAGGTGTGAGCAGCAAGGAAGGCGTCCAGGGAAGTAGATGACTCAGTCTGGAACTCCAGAAGGCAGAGGGTTTGGATAGGGAAGTCCTCCGAGATCAGAGGAGTACCAGGTTGAGAACCTGGGAGTGGGGTAGATACGGTGGGGGTGGGTCGCTTGGGGCCCAAGGGCTGGTTAAGGCTGCCCTGGAGTGGCTTGAGGGCCGCTGGGGGGTCATGCAATAATCACCAGTATATAGACCAGTGGTCAGCTCTCTTGACCCCTCTACACATTTGTCTTCGGAGTATCCATGCCTCCTCTCTCGTATCCCTACCACGTGGTATTCTCTGCAGCTCAGACTCTCTCTGCCTGGAGATTGTCTTCTGCTTGTCCACATTCTTCCTGGCCTTTCTCACCCACTGTCCCATGGGCCTCTCTAAGTTATCTTCTCTCCTGCCTACAACCAGACTTTTATTTTCTCTGGGCTGCTAGCCTTGAACAAAAGAGATCACGGAGCTCTTCTTATTGAAGGCATTTGTTCTATCGTATCTCCATTTAAAAAGATGAAGTTATTAACTCAAATGCATCTTTAATCCTTACATGTATAGGGAAGATAAACAAAAACTGCTATCCTGATTCTGAAAGATTGTTTACTGTTATATTATAGAATAATGGGTGCGAAGATTGACTATCTCAGGCAGAGGAGAAAAAAATATGGAGGGTCTCAAAAGATAAATGAAGGAGGTTGGACTCAGTCCTATAGTAATAGAGTAAACAGCATTTGAATGGACATTATAAAGAGCGATTGCTTGGAATAGACAGAGGTTAATCTATATTTATGGTAGATAATTGTGTAGCATAAGGCATGAATCATCCTCAGAGGCCCTCGATGAGTCAAAAGAATAGCTAATTATGTCTTTTTTGTGTGGTTCGGGGCCGTGGGTAAAAATATCTGGGTATCGTGATTGATACCAGCATGTGTAGAAATAGGTCAAGATTAAATCTTCCTGACAGTGAAAAAGCGGTGCCAAGAGTTGCATTTTCAACGTCTTTCAGATCCTCCTCTGCTTCTCATTCCCTCCCCATCACCAGCTTGCGCTCTCCTTACTGCGGGCTTTGATGCTTGCCGGCGACTCTTACCAGAGGCTGTTGCTTCTCCTCTTTTTCTCCTCTGAAGCATCCCATAGATCTATGTCAGACCAGTCTTCCTCAAACATTTCTTTCACCATACTCCCATTAGCCGTGCGATTTAACCTTCCTAGACCTCCGTCTCCTGGTTGGAAAATGAGGAGATTACTTTCCGTTTATTTTTCCAGTCTAAAATTCTCATCGTATGCCACTCCAGAGTGGCTTTGCTTTTTCTTTTGGCAAATAATACTGAGTGTGGAATACGTGCCAAGCAGAGTGCCACGCCCTAGGCATGCAGACACAGCCCCTCCCGGTGCCTGTCACGGGCAGGGGTCTCCACACACTGATTTGCGCCCCCATGCTGAGAACTTGTGAAAACATGTCCTCATCATTTGTGTATGTTTGTTTCCTAAATCTACATATTTATAACTAAACGTTAGCAGTTTCACATAATAAAAATTTAAATGATCATCTAAACATGAAATAGTATTTATAAAATTTTAATTTTGTTATTAAAGATACAGTGAATGTTTTGCTCTCTCTGAAACAGTTAAATATTATTAAACTGTTAAATATTATTTAGTAAGATCAGTATGATTGAACTGGATTCATTAACTTAGAAAGTCTTGGTTTAAGTTTAGAAAGTCTTGATTTAAGTTTTATGAGCTAAGAGATACAAAGGTCTGGTATTCTCTTCAGCTAATGCAGACATTAGTCTTTAATGACTGTCATAGCTCAAAAAGATATCTCACAAAAAAATATTAGTTCAAATGGAAGAAGTGAGTGTCAACGAAAGGGATGAAGTCATGATACTTGTGTCCTTTTAAGCTTTTATTATTAAAAACTCAATATATATATAAAATTAGAATAAAATAATGGACCTCCCTGTACGTGTAACCTGACTTCAACAGTTACCAACTCATGACCTATTTTATTTCACCCATGTCTCTTCCATTTTCCCAACTAGGTTATATTGAAGTAATTCTCAAGCTCATACAATTATATTGTACGTAATTCATCATGTATTCTTATTTTTTATTTATTTATTTTTAAAATTTTCTTTACATTATCGTGTTGGTTTTGCCACACTCTTATTTTTTTTTTAATGTATGTATTTATTTATTTGGCTGTGCCAGGTCTTGGCATGCAGGATCTTCCATTGAAGCATGTGAACTCCTAGATCCCACCATGTGGGATCTAGTTCCCCGTCCAAGGATAGAACCTGGGCCCCCTGCATTGGGAGTGCAGAGTCTTAGCCACTGGACCACCAGGGAAGTCCCTCATCATTTTATTTTTAAAACAGGAGCACTCATAAGGAAACCCATATACCAATTTTTTTCTTTTTTGTATTTCTTAATAATGTTTGTAATCCAATGAACACACAAAACTTTACTGAGGAAAAATTGCTAGGGAGTTAGGGGACCCAAGGTGATGAAAAGAAGAAGAGTGAGTAAAAAGTCTTGTGCAAGCGTGTGTCCCAGCTCCACAGGCCAGGGAGGGCCGAGTGCAAGTGATGAAGTGCAGTAATGACAGAGTGACAGCACAGTATTTGAAGTTGGGAGCGGGGTTTCTTTAGAGAGTATGTTTATAAAACAGACTGCCCATAAACTGTGTGTCCGGGATATTGTTTTCAAGTCAGTTATAATGTCTCCGAAGTTCTGTATATTCTACCAAGAAAGGAAACCAACACTTGTTTTCCTCTGCTCCTTTTCACCTGTAAACTGTACATCTCAAGCACGTCAAAGATGGTGACTGGAGAAGAGCTGAGAAAGAGGGCACGCCCACACAGATGAGCAAGAGGGGAACGGGGATGGGAAAGAAAAACTTAATGAAGTGTTCCTTGACCCCAAGATTTCAGCAGAAATTTCCAAGTCTGTGATATGTATTTGTGCGATCAAGTCACCCAGAAACCATAGATGTCTTCAAGTGTATATTAAAAAAAGTAAGGCATTATGTTACTACAAAAGCTTCGTACTGTTATTGTTTCAAAATAAAAAAAAATTCAATTTCATTATGCTTTCCCATCCCTCAAGAGCAGGTCTGTCGTTTCTCTGTCTTCTGGCTATGTGACCGCGTGGCCTTGTCCCGTGGAGGCTGGCGGGACGCAGGGTGGTCACTTCACACTGGAGTCACAGGTCCCTTCAGAGGCTTCCTTCCCTGACTGACTAGATTTTCCAAGTTTCCTTTGTCCTTCAGGGACTCAGAAAGATGCACGGAGGGGGTCAGCATTCAGCGGCTTCCCGTGATATGACAGTGACTCCGAGGAGTCAAGACATGTTGGGAACCTGCTAGGGAGGGTGGAGACTGGGGGATAGGTGACCCTCGCTAACTCACCTTGAGCACAGTGGACTGATGGCTGGACACGTCGGGACCCGCTTGACCGGTGGGGAGGTGACACAAGTGGACTTGAGTGATTGCGCCTGGCTGACTACGCCTTCCTGGCCGTCACCACAGTGACCTCCACCAGTTGTGAGACCTTCCGTGGTGACCTTTGGGTGTCCCCCCGCCACACCATGGGGCTGTCTTCAGAATCTGAGCCGATAACCCGTGTCTGTGAGGTCAAGTGCAGAGCAGCCGCTCATTTGGGGCTGGGCGTCAGGATGGGGGTGGTGGGGTATAGAAGAGCCTGCCCAGGGAGAGGATGGGGCTGCTTCTGGGCTCCTTGGGGGAAGGGGTGATCCTGCAGGCCTGTCCTCAGGGAGACAACCATGGGTGGAGGCAGGCCTGCCAGATCCCCCCAGGCCTTCTGAACTAAAACAGGCTCAAGAGGCTTTTGTGCTGTGACTCTTTGAGGGTCTGTCTCCTGGGGTGCCTGAGATGTTTGGTGAGTCTTGGCTGGCACGCCTGCTGGGTGGACTTGTGGGGGAGGGCGCTTGCCTTCAGTAGAGGGGCTGAGGTGGAACCCCGTCCAGAGCTAGAGGGGCAAGTGAGCCAAGACAGCAGGAGACTGAGGGTGTGAGTGCTGAGCCATGTGGGAAAGCTTGGAGGCTGCCGTGTATTTCTGGTCGTTGGGATGACGGTCGGGGTGACGGCCAGGCTGGTAGACACTTGGTGGCGCCGCTGGCCGGTGGTGTCTGTGGGGGCCGTTGGCTGCCCTGGGCAGCTTGCACACAGCCCCGTGTGGACAAGCTGTGAGTCCATGGCTGGGGCCTGGGGTGGGTGAAGATGGGGCACGGGGAGCTTGGTTTACTGGCACTGCTGGCCACCCTGCCCAGGTCCCACTGTGACACAGCAGTGCCCCACCTTCACCGAGCCCGCTGGGTCCACTCGCCATGCACAAAAGGCCAGTGCACTGACCCCAGGCTGCAGCGACAGGCAGGGCAGTCTTGTCACAGGGCCAGGCAGGGGCACTGGTGATGTGAAGCCACGTCCCCCTGGGACTGTGGGACTCCCCAACTTTCTGTTGGCTTGAAATAAAGCAGCACATGCGCTCCTGTGTCGTGTGAGCTGTGGGTACTCTCCTTTGTTACAGCAGGTGCGATGGCATAGTCTGGCACTCCCAGCTGTGGCCAAGACAGCCTAGCAGAGCCACCGAATCACGTCTGTCCCCCACTGGGGCATTCGGGCAGTGAGACGTGGTCAGGCCTGTGTGTCTGGCTGATGTTGTGTCAGGAGAGCTGGTTTGTGACCACGCTGAACCAAGGCACTTGAGAGCCAGGGAACCATACCTTCTTGCTAAGGAGAATAAAAATAAATCACTTTTTAAATGTTTCTTTAAATACCTCAAATACTTTTGGATAAAGGATCTGATATGAACATATTTGAAAATATAGAGACTTTTACTGTTATCTGTCATATTGAAAAATGACATAACTGAAAAGTTAGGATATAAAGCTAGAGTTTTAATAGGTTTTCTAATAGCTTTCCTAATGATATCTAATAACTATTTCTTGGTTGAGGAATGAAGATGCCTGTATTGTTAGTGTTGATTTAAAAATGTTAAATTTAAAATGGGAAAAATGGAGTAGAAGTTAGGGAAAGAGAAATTATAATACTAAATAATTAAAGACCAGACACAAACTGTAAGTATATTATTTAGGGTGCACATGTATTTTGTTATATATATGCTTTTCTATATTTTAGTTCAAATGATCTCAGTGTGTATTGCAATCTTTTTGTAAGAAATACTTTGTTTCTCACTCAAACATAGAATGTTGAGAAGCATAATAACTTATTTAGACCAAAACATAGTGTTTATAGATTTCATTAAGTACTTTTTTTATGAAGTAGAAAGAGAGATTTGAGATAGCCCATAGGACATTTTTTACTAATCTAAGAATCAAGTATGTTTTCCCCTAGTGCAAACATCAAAATCTTAATGGCTCCAGAGAAGCAGATACTGAAATTGTGATTTTTTTCAAGAAAGGTGACAGCAAGGATGAGCTTCATGTCATAATGAGTGAAAATGTGATCTGACAGTAGCCGTATCTGACCACTGATGCTCAGGTAGCCCCGCTCAGCTAGAGTCAGGGCCTCCAGGACAGACAGACAGGAGGCGCTGCAGACACTTCTTTCATTCCCTGAATGGCCATCATGTCCCCTAGGGCGGGCACTGAAAAATTACCAACGTCTGGGTCCCTGTTAACCACTAAGTCCTAAAAGAGCAGCCTGCAGCTTCAAAGATACACCATGTTTGAAAGCATGGCTTTTGTGAATTGCCAGAAAACAAGTATATATGACCATATCGTATATGTGTGTGTGCAGTTCTGTGTGTGTGTGTGTGTGTGTGTGTGTGTGCACGAGTGTGTGTGTGACATTTGCTTATTTGTGAATAAACATGTTTGTTTGAATTTGTTTGTGTAAAGTATCTTTTTGTATATGGTACTATAATGTGACTAGAGGGTGTCGAATTCAGGAATAAAGGATTACTTATCCGTATATAACACAGAATATAAAGCACTAAACTGGAGAGTGTAGATCTGAGGCATTCTTGGGGGAAAAAAAAAGAAGGTACCCTTTGTTAAAATTTCACAGTGCTTCTTTCTTTGGGAAGCCTTATCAGAGTTCTAAATCCTTTTCCTAGCATGTGTGAGATTCTTCAAAAATACTTTCCTCAGAGATCAGAATTCTACATTTCAGATTGGGTTAAATACATTTTATAATTCGTCCTGCAGCTGTCGGAGCTATAACAGAGTAAAGTGAGAATTGCTTTTTAGGGCGTATTTCTCAACAGAGCAGTTTTGAAAATGAAACCGAATCTTCATGCTGCACTTGACATTGGAATTTGAAGTTATTTTTACAGGCTCCACTGCAGTCTCTATGTGAAACATTAAAAATGTATAAGAAAATAGTAAGTTAATAGTTAAAACAATTTTCTTCCAGCATCTCGTTCAGTAAATAAAAACCAGCAGTAAAAATGATATCCTGCTGTTTTTGTATTTATGCTTTAACCAAATAACACATTTGCTTGTGTAAAATGTTTTCCCCCTTTTCATTATAGCCAGATTCACAGCCTCTGCAGGTAGAGCTTTCCTTAACTTGAAAGAATGTTTGTTTTAAGTGGGGATATGTGACAAACCTTCAAGGAAAACCACATTTTCTCTGAAATGCAGTGGGGTGTCTAAATACAGCTCCAAGTCCCCAGAACATTGAGGGATTGGAACATTTTCAGGTGTCCCTACTGGAGACAGATCTGCTTTCAATTTTATAAAGTAGTGACTATATGAAATCACTGAAGCTGGACCCTCCTGCCCCCACCCCAAAAAAAGGCTTCCAATTTATGGTAAAGCCCAGGAAATAAAAACAGGCCACAGAGCTGGTGCAACAGAGCTAGGTCCAGCCTGGTGTTTGTCTTTGACTTGGAAGGCCTTCGACCTTGGGCATCCCGGTGAAGCAGTGCTCAGTGGTTTTGTCTCCTCCATTCTCCTTCCGTGACCCCCTCTACCCCCGTGAGCGCCTGTCCTTGAGGGCCTGGCCCTCGGACGGCCAGCTAATCTGAGGGAGGGCTCTACGAAGGGCTCCATTCAGAGAGGGGGGTCTTGCTGACCCTAATCCCCACGACTCTGAGGAATCAGGCTCAAACTACAGCTTATGGGTGAAGGATTTAGGTTCTTTTACAATGGAGACTGTTAAATGTCAGCCACATGGTAATTCCGGAAGTCTTATAAAATAAGAGAATTTCTTCTGTGTCTGAGACAGCTTTGCTCTTGACATTAATCTGGCTGTGAACAATCAGTTGAGATAACTCACTGCCTTCAGACCAGCCTTGATGTTAACCTGGGAATTGAGGATGTTGTAGCCGTGAGTCCTGGGTGACCCTCTTGGGCTTAGATGTGTGTCTCCATTGTCAGGCACAAAAAATCATTTGGGGTCTGATCATTACTCTTTTGTGAAATTCGGAAGAGCTTGAGAGTCCCAGTTTTGGGAGCGACGAGTAGAAAGCCCTCGTTTTATATACTTACATGAAAAATGGTAAAATCGCTGAAATCTAACAAAATGAATGGCTGGGCCAAAGTTACAGCACGAGATAATGGCGGCGTCAAGAATAGAAAATTCATGTTTTCTATTCAGTCCCAATGGAACACTCTTTCCACAGCAATATACCACTCCTCAAATTTACACTGCAATCAGTTAACTGATATGTGGAATCTAAAAATATGATACAAATGAACTTATTTACAAAACAGAAACAGACTCATAATCATAAGAAACAAACTTGGTTACCCAAGGGGGAAAGGGTGGAGGAGGGGGTGGATAAATTAGGAGTTTGGGATTCGCAGATACACACTGCTATATACAAAGTAGATAAACAGCAAGGTCCTACTATACAGCACAGGGAATTCTACTTACTATCTTGTAATAACCTATAATGGAAGAGAATGTAAAAAAAGGAAAATACTTATTTACATGTATATATAGCTGAATCACTCTTCTGTATACCTGAACTAATACAACATTGTAAATTAACTGCATGTTAATAATAAAATAAAATAATGATTAATTAGTCAATTTATGAGCTTTTTACAAATGATCCTCTGGAGGAGAGCATGAAAACCCACTCTAGTATTCTTGCCTGGAGAATCCCATGGACAGAGGAGCCTGGCGGGCTACAGTCCAGGTTTCAAAGAGTTGGACTGAGCATGTACACATGAATTCATCTGATTTTTAAAAAATATATATTATATCTTCCACAGTCCTCTGGATGCCCCTCCTGGCCAGCTCCTTTTTCACTTTTTATAGAACGCCTAGAAAATCCCTCTGTAGGTAGTAACTGTTAAGAAATGCCAACTCTCTGTCATCACAGGTCATTGCAAATACCAGATGGAAATTCCAGGAGGAACCGGATCATCCAGTCTCGTGATAAAATTCCTTTCAGTAATGGATTATCCGAATGGCTGAATGGTGGGCTTCTCTGCAACTTCATCAACTCCCCCAGCCTCGCCCCTTCACTGCTGGAGGATGTTCTGCAGGTTTCGAGGCTGGTGGACGACAGAGTGTGCACAGACGGATGGCTGTTCACTGTCTCCTGGTCAGGCCAGAGCTTGAGCGTGAGGAAGCGGGAGATGAAAGCCATGAACAGGCCTGGCATTCTCTCAAAAATAGTCCAGAGCTATGCTGTCCCATACAGGAGGCACGGACCACATGTGGCTGATTTTTTTTTTTTTTTTGAGATGAGTCATTTTTAATAAAGTCTTTATTGAATTTTGTTACAATATTGCTTCTGTTTTATGTTTTGGTTTTTTGGCCTTGAGGCATGTGGGAATCTTAGCTCCCCAACCAGGAATCGAACCTGTATTCCTACATACCCCTTGCGTTGGAAAGCAAAGTCTTAACCACTGGACCACCAGGGCAGTGCCCAGTTGTGACTGTTTAATTAGCATTAAATGAAAAATGTAAATTCAGTTCTGCAGTTACATTGAGTACATTTCAAGTTCACATGATTCATGGTGCTTGGTTAGGGGTGCAGATATAGGACATTTTCATCATCCCAGAAGGTTCTGTTGGACTCAAGGGCAAAAAAGGAATGGAAGCTCAATTCATTTGGTGGCGGGAAGTTAGTGAAGAAACGTTCAGCTAGACAGATGGCTTGATGACAGCATTTCAGCTGAGAGCAGGGCAATGAAACGGGGCAGGTTTAATTTGGGGGGGAGGGAGAGGAGAGATAAAATTAGTTGCTCACATCATATCCAGTTATTTTGACTTTTAATTTTTTTATTTTAAAATTTTTTCTTGGAGTATAGTTGATGTACAATGTTAGTTTCTGCCATACAACAAAATGATTCAGTTGCACATATACACGTATCCACTCTTTTTCAGAGTCTTTTCTCATACCTGTCATTACAGAGTATTGAATAGAGTTCCCTGAGTTAGAGAATAGGTCCTCAGTTATCTATTTTATGTGTAGTAGTGTATATATGTCAATCCCAATCTCCCAATTTAAACCTCCTGGCCTTATCCCCAGTAACCACATTTGTAAATATACTTCAGTTTTGTAGATAAGTTCATTTGTAGCCTTTTAAAAAAATTCCATATATAAGTGATATCATATGGTATTTGTCTTTCTTGGTATGACTTACTTCACTCAGTACAAGAATCTGTAGATCTATCAATTTTGACTTTTTACATTTTTTTCCCTGAGCAGGGAGTACACACTACAGATCTGTCCCAGAAACCATCCACTTAGGAAGACATTTAATTTCCTTGAGCGTATGGTGTTTTCTGCAGTGCTGTCACGTATTACTTTATGCATATTTTATGTTATACAAACAGCTCTTGACTTGGTGGATCCCTAGTCTTAAGCCTGTGCTCTCGTATAGCTCAGTTCAGCTTGCAAAAGCTTTTTATGCTGGCAGATCAGAGGCTCTGACTTTATGTCTTACGATGTCTTCTGATAATTCTATTTCCGTTCATTTCACTCATTCACTTGATGAGCGCTTATTAAATACCTACTAGGTGCCAGGCATTTGTTAATTCTTCTTCTTTCTTCTCTTCTTCCAAGACAGCTTCTTTCTTCTGCTGGAGATTTTAAGCAGTGATAAAATGAAATTGCCCAGCTAAAACTTAGTATTACAGAGTATTTTCTAAGTAGAGCAAACCACATTCTTTAGCCATCCGGGTAAATGGGTTAACTTTGATCTCAGGAGGGGACGACTTTGACAGCCTTCTTCGCGGGTCTGAGATTCTCTCCAACAGCTCCGATAGCTCGGCATCCTCAGTGCCTGTACTGGTTTCTTGCGGCTGCCGTACAAAGTACCATGAACTGGGGGGCTTCGAACATCAAGAGCGTGTTCCTCACACTCCTGGGGGCCAGAGGTCTGAAGTCAGGTGTCAGCAGGGCCATGCTCCCTCTAAGCCTTCAGGGAGGAGTCCTTCCTGCCTCTTCCTACCTGGGAATCCTGGGCTAACAGGCACATCCTCCAACCTCTGCCTCCATCATCACGAGTTGTCTGTCTGGCCTCTGTGAGTCAGTGTGTCTGTGTCCAGACCTCCTTCTCTTTTCTCTTACAAAGGCAGCAGCCACTGACTTCGGGTCCATTTCAGTCCACTGTAACCTCATCTTGTGAGCTGGTTATACCACAAGGACTATTGCCAAACAAGGTCATGGTTGCCAGAACTGGAGCCTCTTGTTGGAGATCACTAAGGCTCTTCCTGGTGGCTCAGTGGATAAAGAACCCACCTGCAGTGCAGCAGACACAGGTAGACGTGGGTTCAGTCCATCCCTGGGTCGGGAAGGTCCCCTGGAGGAGGAAATGGCAAGCCACTCCAGTATTCTTGCCTGGGAAATCCCATGGACAGAGGAGCCAGGTGGGCTACAGTCCAACGCAAAAGAATTGGACACGACTGAGCATGCACAAGCAAAATTCACTCCACAACAGTCTGTTTATAGACGTGTATGTGCAGGTTGTTGATTTTGGCACCAGTAAAAGCAGCAAGGAAGCAGGACTCTGGGGAGAACTGAGGTTCGACCAGGGAAGAACTAACATTGCTCTGACCCTTGGTCCCTCCAGTTTCTCCAGAGAGCAGATGGGATGAGCTGCTAGGAAGATCAAAGTCAGCCGGGGACCAGAGGGCAGAGCGCTGAGCGCACTGGACACCAGCAGGGTTGTAAATCACTTCTGGTCCTTTCATTCTCTCCCACCACTCTTCCCCAGCCCGCCTCTCTCCTCCCCTCCTTTTCCTTTCAGTCTCTCTGTCATCCCTTTTCTTTGAATCCAAAAGCAAAGAAGAAATATATTATGTGACGGAAGAACTTCTGAGGGACTCTTGCATATTCCCCATTAGGTTCTAAGTATTTAGGAAATTTTTTCTTTTACACGGAAAACAACCCAAATCCAGCATTCTGGGGAACCTAATAGGGAGGGTTTGTAAATTTTTTTTGTTTGTCATCAACCAAGTTTTGGTGGAACTGATTTTCTCCATAGGTTTTCTCTTTTCCTCTGTCTTATTAATTTCCACAGCACATGGTAGCAAGGTACAACATCTTGTTAATTAATATATAGACTTAAAAACATAAAAAGAAAAGCAAGACATCTTCTCTTAACATTTCCTAAAAAGCTGATTCATCTTATAGGTTAGTCTACTCTGAATTTCATGAGACATGTCCATTCTTATCACAAATACTTAAAAAGCACCCTCTATAAACAAGGAAATTTTCTAGAGTTTGTGGTCGAAGCAGAAATGAATAGAACATAGTGTCTGCTTTCAGGAAGTTTCCAGTTTGATGAGAGAAAGACTCAGATATAAAATAAATAACTATAGTATAAAGTAAGATAGGGCAAATGCTGCAATCCAGGTTCAGATGTTTGGGGAAGGAGGGTTGATGATAACCGGGGGGACCTTGGAAGAGGTCAGGGGTTTGCATGAGGATTTCACAAAGGAGAAGGTGTCAACCAGCATCAGTTCCTTGAAGGATGCAGCCCTCTGAACACGGGGGCAAAGGTGCTGATCTGGACAGAGCGGGGCAGGTCCTGGGGAAGGCAGCAACCAAAGGGTTAGAAGGACGTGGCATGGAAATAGGGCTGGAAAAAGCCCAAATGATTCAGAAGAGAAGGGTTTTCTTTGAATTCCAGATGGAAGTGTTAGGACTTCATTGCATGCTGCATGAAGAGATAGCAAAGTGTCTCACTGGAGGACCAGAATGTCAGCTGGGAAGCTGCTGAAGTGGCTCCGAGTCAGGTATGAAGGAAGAAATGGCAGCCCACTCCAGTTTTCTTGCTTGGAGAATACCATGGACAGAGGAGTCTGGCAGGCTACAGTCCACGGGGTTGCAAAGAATCAGATATGACTGAGCAACTGAGCACAACATACAGGTATGAAGATCTCACCTAGGAAGGGGAAGAGGATGTGAGACCAGGGGAAGCAAAGACAAAGCAGACGTAGACCCAGGAGAACCTGGCTGTTGATGAGGAGGGAGTCCTGGCAGCACCGTGGAGACGCCTGACACCCTGCAGGATCCTCATGCAGGATCAGTGATCTGGGCATGGAGAGTCCATGTGGACTTCTGGTGTTCTTGAAACAGGGATAGGGAAGTTCAGGGGAAAAGAAAGATGCATGTTTGGAGTCATGAAGAGCAGTTAGAGCTCAAGAATGGAGGCTATCAACTAAGAACTGATTTTACAGACAAAGTAGATACCGAGCTCTTTACTGCAGGAATATTGTATTATCCATGTTTAGTGCCAAAATCTGCTGGATCATTGAAAAAGCAAGAGAGTTCCAGAAAAACATCTATTTCTGCTTTATTGACTACGCCAAAGACTTTGACTGTGTGGATCACAACAAACTGTGGAAAATTCTTCAAGAGATGGGAATACCAGACCACCTTACCTGCTTCCTGAGAAATCTGTATGTAGGTCAAGAAGCAACAGTAAGAACCAGACAGGAAATAACGGAATGGTTCCAAATTGGGAAAGGAGTACGTCAAGGCTATGTATTGTCACCCTGCTTATTTAATTCATATGCAGAGTACATCATATGAAATGCTGGGCTGGATGAAGTACAAGCTGGAATCAAGATTGCTGGGAGAAATACCAGTAATCTCAGATATGCAGATGACACCAACTTTATGGCAGAAAGTGAAGAGGAACTAAAGAGCCTCTTGATGAAAGTGAAAGAGGAGAGTGAGAAAGCTGGCTTAAAACTCAACATTCAAAAAACTAAGATCACGGCATCTGGTCCCATCACTTCATGGCAAATAGATGGGGAAACAGTGAGAGGCTTTATTTTTCTGAGCTCCAAAATCACTGCAGATGGTGATTGCAGCCATGAAATTAAAAGATGCTTACTCCTTGGAAGCAAAGTTATGACCAACCTAGACAGCATATTGAAAAGCAGAGACATTACTTTGCCAACAAAGGTCTGTCTAGTCAAGGCTTTGGTTTTTCCAGTAGTCATGTATGGATGTGAGAGTTGGATTATAAAGAAAGCTGAGCACTGAAGAATTGATGCTTTTGAACTGTGGTGTTGGAGAAGACTCTTGAGAGTCCCTTGGACTGCAAGGAGATCCAATCAGTCCATCCTAAAGGAAATCAGTCTTGGGTGTTCATTGGAAGGTCTGATGTTGAAACTGAAACTCTAATACTTTGGCCATCTGACGTGAAGAGCTGACTCATTTGAAAAGACCCCAATGCTGGGAAAAATTGAGGGCAGAAGGAGAAGGGGACAACAGAGGATGAGATGGTTGGATGGCATCATTGACTCAATGGACATGAGTCTGGGTGGGCTCCGGGAGCTGGTGTTGGACAAGAAGGCCTGGCGTGCTGCAACTCATGGGGTCACAGAGAGTTGGACACGACTGAGTGACTGAACTGAACTGAACTGAGAGTCAGTTTATCCTGTGGGAAGAATACCTAGAGGATTATTACTTACCAAACACAACTATGTCTAGGGAGGGAAATGTATAAAATAGAAAAACACTGATGTGATAAGAGAAGATTTACACCAGGGCCTAGTTTAGAGTTATTTGTTGATTTATGGAAGCCTTGTTATTGATTTTATATTTTTGATTATAAAATTGGTTATTGGTTTTATGTTTTATAATGGATCCCTGAATGGTTGTAGAAATACATTTTTATAAAAATATCATAATCTTAGGGTTTTAATGGGGCCCTGGGGTAGAGAGCTGTGCAGACAGCCCATGACCTGGAAAAGGATTCTCCCTGCAATTCCTAAGTCCTTCTAACCAATGAGAACCAAAACATTTGGTTCTAAAAAACCCAAAAATTTTCTAGTTTTATGTAATTCAATCTTCGAGAGGCCTAAAATTTCCCACTCTGCAAGTGTTTTGGGAAAGCAGGACTGGCCCTCTGCTGACTTTCTCTTTTAAAAATAAATTATTTTTTAATTTTTATTTTTAACTAATTTATTTTTAAATTAATTAACTTATTCTAATTGGAAGCTTATTACTTTTGCATTACAATGTTGTGTTGGTTTCTGTCACACAACACCGTGAATCAGCCACAATTATACCTGTATCCTCTCTCGCCCATCTGACTGCCGCACCCCTGTAGGTCATCACAGAGCGCTGAGCTGGGCTCCCCATGTTACACACCAGCTTCTCACCAGCTGTCTATTTAACACGTGGCAGTGTGTATATGTTGATGCTACTTTCTCCATTTTCCCACTCTTTCTTTATCCCTCTGCATCTTCAAGTCCATTCTATATACTGACATCTCCATTCCTTCCCTGTAAATAGGTGGAAAAGGAATTTGAGTCAGTTCTAGTGAGGTGGATGAAACTACAGCCTGTTATACAGAGGGAACTAAATCAGAAAGAGAAAAACAAATATTGTATGTTAATTCATATATGTAGGATCTAGAAAAATGGTGTTGTCATTGTTTCTAAGGGATTGGCCTCATGCCAGTCACCCTGAGACTGTCTAAGCTCTCGGTGAGCCCCGAGGGATCAGGAGTTTGAAGGTCTGGTTGGGTGCTGCACCGTTAGAGGCTGACCCCGCCCTCCACCCAGGGACATGTGTGTTGAAAGGCTCACAGGAGACTGGAAATAACCTTAGTGCCATTCATCTTTCCTTGCAACCCTGATTGTCCAACCGTTTAAACATTTTCAATTCCTGGGTGTGGAGAATAAGGCTGGAAATATGCTTTAATGGATGTTTTGTTTTGTTTGAATTTTGAAGGCAGCCATAGAGATGCTTTATTTTTGAATTATATCTTTAGCATTTTATCCCAAGCCAACTCTTGGAATTTTGATGGAAAAATTATCTAACTATATTTATGCTATGATATGTGAAGAGTTGGTAACAGTACAAGATACCTTACAGGTCTGAATTGACTGTAACACTGACCATTTTGTCTATACACAGGTGGTTCATTTTATCACTTAACTTCTTTTTTCACTTGAATCATAACCCCCTTTCTATACTTGGAGTATGTGCTTTGCTTACCATTATTATAAAATTAGTCCAGTTGAATATGGTAAATCTCAAATTAAAAAAAGGTGACTGTCAAATAAAAACAAAAATAAAATACAGCTGTTTAGAATCTTCTCCCACTGTAGTAATGTTTTTGTAATAGAGTAAAGATAAAGTTGTGGTCTGTCACTTGGTACTCTTTTTTTTCAAAACTTTTTTATTTTGTATCGGGGTATAGCTGATTAACAATGGGGTGATAGTTTCAGGTGCACAGTGAAGGGACTCAGCCATATGTATACATGTATCTATTTACCCCAAGGCTTCGCTGGTGGCTCAGATGGTAAAGAATCCATCTGCAATGCAGGAGACCTGGGTTTGATCCCTGGGTCAAGAAGATTCTTTGGAGGAGGGCATGGCAACCCACTCCAGTATTCTTACCTGGAGAATCCCACAGAGAGAGGAGCCTGGCAGTCTACAGTCCATGCGGTTGCAAAAATTGGACATGATTTAGTGACTAAACCACTACCATTTTCCCCCAAACTCCTCTCCCATCCAGGCTGCAATATAACACTGAGCAGAGTTCCATGTGCTGTACAGTAGGCCCTTGTTGGTTATCTGTCTTAAATATAGCATAGTGTCACTGGTAATCGTAAAACCAAAATGAATCCAATGTCTGAGCTCATCAGCAAGTTGTTTTAACGTGTGTTTTTCAACAATTGGTGCCACCAGCACACAACCATCTCATCCATATTCAACTCACTAGCAATATTAATATGTGGGAGGGAAATATAAGATGTTCAAGACACGTGAGGACCAGGAAGCAATTCTGATGAACCACGTGGGGAGGAGCAGCTCTTAAGCTGGAAGATGCTTTTGAAGTATCAACATATATGCCACAACATATGAGGAAGTCTGGTCCATTCTAAATGATGGAGGACTGTGTTTGCATATCCCTCGGCAACACTGGCTGAGATAGAAGATATAGAGAGTTTGGGGAAGGGACAAAGAGAACTTTAAAAACAGAATGATCATTGGAATCCTAAGTGCCTGAGACTTAAAAAAGTGCTGTGTACTTTCTGCCCAGTCAGGCAGTTCAATCATTGAGTCATATCTGACTCTTTGTGACCCCATGGACTGCAGCATGCCAGGCTTCCCTGTCCATCACAAACTCCCAGAGCTTACTCAAACTCAAGTCTATTGAGTCAGTGATGCCATCCAACCATTTCATCCTCTGTCATCCCCTTCTCCCACCTTCAATCTTGCCCAGCATTAGGGTCTTTTCCAATGAGTCAGTTCTTCCCATCAGGTCACCAAAGTATTGGATGCTCAGTTTCAGTCCATCCAATGAATAGTCAGGACTGATTCCCTTTAGTATTGACTGCTTTGATTTCCTTGCAGTCCAAGGGACTCTCAAGAGTCTTCTCTAACACCACAGTTTAAAAGCATCAATTCTTTGGCATTCAGCTTTCTTTATAGTTCACCTCTCACATCCAGACATGACTACTGGAAAAGCCATAGCTTTGACTAGATGGACCTTGGTTGGCAAAGTAATCTCTCTCTTCAATATGCTGTCTAGGTTGGTCATAGCTTTTCTTCCAAGAGCAAGAGTCTTTTAATTTCATGGCTGCAGTCACCATCTGCAGTGATTTTGGAGACCAAGAAAGTAAAGTCTCTTACTGTTTCCATTGTTTCCCCATCTATTTGCCATGAAGTGATGGGACCGGATGCCATGATCTTAGTTTTTTGAATGCTGAGTTTTAAGCCAGCTTTCTCACTCTCCTCTTTCACTCTCATCAAGAGGCTCTTCAGTTCCCCTTCACTTTCTGCCATAAAGGTGGTATCATCTGCATATCTGAGGTTATTGATATTTCTCCCAGCAATCTTGATTCCAGCTTGTACTTCATCCAGCCCAGCATTTCACATGATGTACTCTGCATATGAGTTAAATAAGCAGGGTGACAATACATAGCCTTGATGTACTCCTTTCCCAATTTGGAACCATTCCGTTATTCCCTGTCTGGTTCTTACTGTTGCTTCTTGACCTGCATACAGATTTCTCAGGAAGCAGGTAAGGTGGTCTGGTATTCCCATCTCTTGAAGAATTTTCCACAGTTTGTTGTGATCCACACAGTCAAAGTCTTTGGCGTAGTCAATAAAGCAGAAATAGATGTTTTTCTGGAACTCTCTTGCTGTTTCAACGATCCAGCAGATGTTGGCAATTTGATCTCTGGTTCCTCTGCCTTTTCTAAATCCAGCTTGAACATCTGAAAGTTCTTGGTTCACATACTGTTGAAGCCTGGCTTGGAGAATTTTGAGGATTACTTTGCTAGTGTGTCGGATGAGTGCAGTTGTGCAGTAGTTTGAACATTCTTTGGGATTGGACTGAAAATTGACCTTTTCCAGTCCTGTGGCCACTTCTGAGTTTTCCAAATTTGCTGGCGTATTGAGTGCTGCATTTTCACAGCATCATCTTTTAGGATTTGAAATAGCTAAGCTGGAATTCCATCACCTCCACTAGCTTTGTTTGTAGTGATGCTTCCTAAGGCCCACTTGACTTCATGCTCCAAGATTCTGGCTCTACGTGAGTGATCATACCATCATGCTTATTCAGGTTGTGAAGATCTTTTTTGTATAGTTCTGTGTATTCTTGCCAACTCTTCTTAATATCATCTGTTTCTGTTAGGTGCATACTGTTCCTGCCCATCTCTTCCTAAAAAGTATTCAACAGTGTGATGATCACATAGATGTCCAGGAAAATGTCCTTTGGGGAAAAAAAGCCCCATGAAGATAAAAAATCAACCTTATTTGCTATAAGATGTTTGCAGTCCCTTTATTGTTTTCCATTTGCTAACCTAGCACTCACGAAGCTTCATTTACTAAATGTCACTTAAAAAGTACTGCAATGGGTGTTTGTCACCACACTGGTGCCAACCACAGTCAAACAAAGGTGTTTCTCTAAATAAGCTAAGTTTAATTCTATATCCTTATGGCAGAAAGTGAAGAGGAACTGAAGAGCCTCTTGATGAAAGTGAAAGAGGAGAGTGAGAAAGCTGGCTTAAAACTCAACATTCAGAAAACTAAGATCATGGCATCCGGTCCCATCACTTCATGGCAAATAGATGGGGAAACAATGGAAAGAGTGAGAGACTTTATTTTCTTGGTCTCCAAAATCACTGCAGATGGTGACTGCAGCCATGAAATTAAAAGATTCTTGCTCCTTGGAAGAAAAGCTATGATCAACTTAGACAGCATATTGAAGAGAGAGATTACTTTGCCAACCAAGGTCCATCTAGTCAAAGCTATGGCTTTTCCAGTAGTCATGTCTGGATGTGAGAGGTGAACTATAAAGAAAGCTGAATGCCAAAGAATTGATGCTTTTAAACTGTGGTGTTAGAGAAGACTCTTGAGAGTCCCTTGGACTGCAAGGAAATCAAAGCAGTCAATACTAAAGGGAATCAGTCCTGACTATTCATTGGATGGACTGAAACTGAGCATCCAATACTTTGGTGATCTGATGGGAAGAACTGACTCATTGGAAAAGACCTTGATGCTGGGCAAGATTGAAGGCGGGAGGAGAAGGGGACGACAGAGGATGAAATGGTTGGATGGCATCACTGACTCAGTGGACTTGAGTTTGAGTAAGCTCTGGGAGTTTGTGATGGACAGGGAAGCCTGGCATGCTGCAGTCCATGGGGTCACAAAGAGTCAGACACTACTTAGCCACTGAACTAAATTCTATACCACCACATAAAAAACTGACTGCTGATAAAGTTTTTCTTTAAACTAAAATCTTGACTTTTTTTTAATGTTAAGAGAATATCAATTAATGGATTTATTGAATACATTTAGATCTTGTTTTCCTTATGTAAAATGTAAGGTAATGTGTACTGGCTCAATAATTTTTAATATTCCTGCTCTGTTCTATATTACACATGACAGTGATACATGATTTAGGGCAAGATTTAAAGAAATGTGAAGACCCAAGGTCCAACTAAATATTTAACATTAAAGTTTTACATTCAATCTTTTCCATTTTCCCCTCTAGTTATAAGTTCACAAACTCATTTTGAACCTATCTTAAGTCAAAGAACTAAGGTGTATGGTGTACTTTAATTGTTCCTGAATTTCCACGGTCTTTGGAATAAAAATATATTGCTTTGAATATATTTAATATTTACATTATCTGAAGACCTTCTGCTCGTAAAATATTTCTATTATCTTCTTTTCTTGCTTGCCTCAAATATTACGATTAGGAATTCTCCTTAATAATTTCTCCAGGGTTATAGTTTTTATCACATGTTGTTGTTCTTATTTGGTTTCTTAGTCATGTCTTTTGCAACCCTGTAGACTGTAGCCTGCCAGGGTCCTTTGTCCATGTGATTTCCCAGGTAAGAATACTGGAGTGGGTTGCCATTTCCTTCTCTAGGGGATCTTCCTGACCCAGGGATTGAAACCTGAATTGCAGGCAGATTCCTTACCCTTGAGCCACCAGAGAAGTCATCTGTTTAGTAATTTGATAAGTTTTGCAACCTACCTTGGGACACCCATTGATGATGCAAACTACTCTAGAAGGTGAAGCATTAAAGAATAACTTAAAAAAAAAAAAAACTCTTGCTACCCATGTGACATAGGGTAGTAAAGGACTTGGTCAATTTCTACTTCTTTTCTAGAATCTTTCTTTACGTTGCATTACTTGTTACCCAGCTTGACGGCTCAGTAATCACCATCTTCATTTGTACCTGTATCCGTCCAACTACATCAGAAGGCACTTGAAGCCAAATTACATTAAAGCTCTTACATACGAACCTCCAAGTTGTAAACTTTCAAAGATGGGAATGTCCATCTGGTTCTAGCAAGGAGCCAGACCTTGCCATCAGCATCACATGTGAGTGCCACTGCAGTTTGCTCTCTGTCTCCTACTGCAGATGGCCCTTCAGCTCTGCCATCTCCCACCTCCTCCAGTCAGTCACTCTTCTTGCCTGTTCACCCAGTACCAGCCCCTGTGTACCATCTGTTGTTTGGGACTACTGTACTTTTCAGGGTACTGTAGTATAAGATTAAAAATGTTTTCTTTATTTCATGTTTTTTTTTTAAATGTATTATTTGTGTGAAAAGTATTTTAAACCTATTACAGTACAGTACTATATAGTCAATTGTGTTAGTTAGGTTCCTTGTTGTTCAGTTGCTAAGTCATGTCCTGCTCTTTGTGACCCTATGAACTGCAGCACTCCAGGTTCTCTGGAATTTGCTCAACTGATGTCCATTGAGTTGGTGATGCCATTCAACCATCTCATCCTCTGTTGTCCCCCTTTCCTCCTGCCTTCAATCTTTCCCAGAGTCAGAGTCTTCTCGAATGACTCAGTTCTTCTCATCAGGTGGCCAAAGTACTGGAGTTTCAGTTTCAGCAGCAGTCCTTGCAGTGAATATTCAGGGTTGATTTCCTTTAGGATGGACTGGGTCCATCTCCTTGCTGTCCAAGAGATTCTCAAGAGTTCTCCAACACCGCAGTTAAAAAGCGTCAGTTTTTTGGAACTCAGCCTTCTTTATGGTCCAACTTTATGGTTGGATACCTGGGCTAACTTTGTTCGACTTAACAAACAAATTGGACTTGAGAACATTCTCTTGGAACAGAATTCATGTGAATGTTAAGGGAATACTGTATTTTCTTGTGTCTCTCACTAATTCTGTTTTTCTCTCTTCTCTCCCCGACAACTGCCCCCGCTGCCCCACCCTGCAGCTCCTATTTATCTGATCTCACCCACCCCAGCTTGACCCCAATCCCCTCGGAGTCCTGCTGGCAGTCACACAGGACTGTCTAGTCTTTATGGAGGGTGTGGCTTTCTTCACTTCCAGCTTTGCCACCACTCCTACCATCACCTTCTTCCAGAACTTTGTTTTACTTTCTTATCTGTTGACTCTCATTGTTACCTGGGTTTACCTTTTTTTTTTTAATTTATTTTTTATTGAAGGCTCTTGATGAAAGTGAAAGAGGAGAGTGAAAAAGTTGGCTTAAAGCTCAACATTCAGAAAACTAAGGTCATGACATCCGGTCCCATCACTTCACAGCAAATAAATGGGGAAACAGTGGAAACAGTGGCTGACTTCATTTTCTTGGGCTCCAGAATCACTGCAGATGGTGATTGCAGCAATGAAATTGAAAGACCCTTACTCTCTGGAAGGAAAGTTATGACCAACCTAGACAGCATATTAAAAAACAGAGACATTACTTTGCCAACAAAGGTCCATCTAGTCAAGGCTATGGTTTTTCCAGTGGTCATATATGGATGTGAGAGTTGGACTATAAAGAAAGCTGAATGCCAAAGAATTGATGCATTTGAACTGTGGTGTTGGAGAAGACTCTTGAGAGTCCCTTGGACTGCAAGGAGATCCAACCAGTCCATCCTAAAGGAGATCAGTCCTGGGTGTTCATTGGAAGGACTGATGTTGAAGCTGAAACTCCAATACTTTGGACACCTGATGCGAAGAGCCGACTCATTTGAAAAGACCCTGATGCTGGGAAAGATTGAGGGAAGGAGGAGAAGGGGACGACAGAGGATGAGATGGTTGGATGGCGTCACTGACTCAATGGACATGGGTTTGGATAGACTCCAGCAGTTGGTGATGGACAGGGAGGCCTGGTGTGCTGCGGTTCATGGGGTTGCAAGAGTCAGACATGACTGAGCGACTGAACTGAACTGAATTGCTTTACAGAGCTTTGTTGTTTTCTGTCGAATGTCAACATGAATCAGCCATAGGTATACATATATCCTCTTCCTTTTGAATCTCCCTCCCATCTCCCTCCCCATCCCACCCCTCTAGGTTGATAACCCCCTGTTTAAGTTTCCTGTGCCATACAGCAAATTTCTGTTGGCTCTCTATTTTACATATGGTAATGTAAGTTTCCACATTACTCTTTCCATACATCTCACCCAGTTTCTCTTCAGATCGTATAAATCTTTCGCCTTTTACCTGGGTTTACCTTTTAGCAGAGTCTCAGAAGGGAGAGAAGGTACGTGTATATGTGTTATCTGTCTTCAGTAACTGGAATTAAAAGTGCTTTTACAGTTATTTTGGTTAGGATTTAAAGACATTAACTTAGATCCGTGATTCTTAAAGCTTGGTCCCCAGACAAGCAGCACCACCATCACCTGGGAGTCTGTTAGAAATGTGGACTCTTGGGCTCCTCCCAGACCTACTGACTCATAAACTGTGGGGATGATTCTGAACAGCCCACATTTTAACAAATCCTCCACGTGATCTCTTGCAAATTGAAGTTTGAAAGCCACTGATTTAGATAACTGGATAAGAGGACAATTTCTTTGTTATCCTCTGTGTTTTCCTATTAAGTTAATATTTATTTTGCTCTTTTAGTGTTCCTTCTTTCTATTTTGTTTCATTTCTATTTTTTCCTTTTTTACTAACTGAAGTGTACACTTAAATTTCAGTCTTCATTCTTTTCTAAAATAAGCATCTAAGTCTTTAAATTTTCATGAATTACTGCCTTTGCTATATCCCAGCAGACTTTCAAATATGGTATTTTCTATTATTTATTTATAAACATTAAAAAATTCCACTATGGTATCTTCTTTGACCCATTTTCAGAAGTCTTTAATTTCCAAATAGAGGGACTTTTTTTTCTTTTGTTAACCTATTGTCTTCTTTAGCAATTGTGACTTATATGTTATTTCTGTAAAATGTAAAGTCTTGCTTTATATTAATTTTTGTAAATGTTCCATTTGTGCTTGAGGAGAATGTTTATTTTTTAATTATTAAATCCACCCTATATCCGTCCAATAAGTCATGCTTGTCTGTTGTGTCCAAGTTATTCCATAGCTATGGTTGCTATTGTTTTTATTTTTGTTTACTTGACATGTCTTGTTTGAGAAGGATATGTTGAAGTTTCTCCGCTTTGCATATACATTGTGCGATGGTAGTTTTACTTTCTTCCTGGAGCTCTAGCAATATTTGCTTTCTCCATTTTGAGTGGTATAAGTTTTGAAATTGGAGTAAATTGTTGGTACACTGAATCTTATCATCACGTATGCTTTATACTGGGATTTCTACGTGGCTCAATGGTAAAGAATCTACCTGCCATTGGAGGAAAAGCAGGAGACATAGGTTCAGATCCTGGGTGGGGAAGATTTCCTGGAGTCGAAAATGGCAACCCACTCCAGTATTCTTGCCTGGAGAATCCCATGGACAGAGGGGCCTGATGGGCTACAGTCCACGGGATTGAAAGAGTCGGACACAACTTAGGGGCTAAACCACTGCCACCGACACTCTGCATATAAGTTAAGGAAGCAGGGTGACAATACACAGCCTTAACGTACTCCTTTTTCAATTTGGAATCAGTCTCTTGTTCCATGTCCTGTTCTAACTGTTGCTTCTTGACCTGCATACAGACTTCTCAGGAGGCAGGTAAAATGGTCTGTTATTCCCATCTCTTGAAGAATTTTCCACAGATGGTTGTGATCCACACAGTCAAAGGCTTTGGCATAGTCAATAAAGCAGAAGTAGATATTTTTCTGAAACTCTCTTGCTTTCTCTATGATCCAATGGATGTTAGCAATTTGATCCCTGGTTCCTCTGCCTTTGCTAAATCCAGCTTGAACATCTGAAAGTTCTTGGTTCACATACTGTTGAAGCCTCACTTGGAGAATTTTATAGTCCATAGGGTGGCAAAGAATCATACATGACTGAGTGACTGAGAATGCACATATATAGATATATATACATACATACATATATACACACATATATACATATACATACATATACATTTATATGTTTGTCTCTAGGCTCTAAAATAAGCTTAATGAAGAAGCATAATAAATCATGTCAGGTTTAACAATGTTAATTGATATATTTTACTCCAAACTCCAGAAAGATTTATTGGGGTCTCTGGATCTAAGTCTAATGTGAATTATAGAGTTTTGGGTAATTGCTATGTATGCAGCTGGAAGAAACTAAGTAGGAAAGAAATCTATTACATCACTATTAAGGACATAAATATAGAATTACTAGTGTTTAAATCTATTTTCAGTATTTCAAAATTATATGTTCACGGAAATGCTAAATTCAGAGAAGCTCATTGAGTTGTTAGTTTCTCTGTGTGAGCAGGTGCCAAGGGCTAATGATCATAATTAGCATTATTATTATTAATAGTAATAATTAATAGTAAAGTCTATCTTAAAATGTGATGCTTTTAAAATGATACTGGAGATGACAAAAAGTATGTAATTTTTTTCTTATTGTAAAGCTACATCATAATTATTGTTTCCTATAAAACACATCATATTTTAATTGAGATTATTTCCTGTAGTCAAGATATTTAAAGAAAATACTTTTGAGAAACATATCGAACTCCTTGGGAAAAGAGATGCTATCTGAATAGAGGAAAAGATATTATCATTCTTCTAATATTTGTACTAATGACATGAGAAAAAGACCCATTTGTCTTTTATGTGTAATGATAGAAATGTTTGAATTCTCTGGAAGTTAATTTTATTTCTGAATGACTCATTGAGCAGAAAATTTTAAAAACTTTTTTCCCGATAAATTTTGTTACGCAAATTTCTTATGTGCTGACTGTGTCCGTGTGCTCAGTTGCTAAGTCATGTCTAACCTTTTATAACCCCATGGACTGTAGTCTGCCAGGCTCCTCTGTACATGGGATTCTCCAGGCAAGAATACTCAATGAGTTGTCATTTTCTCCTCCAGGGGATCTTCCCCACCCAGGGACTGAACCCGTGTTTCCTGTGTCTCTTGCATTGGCAGGTGGATTCTTTACCACTGAGCCGCCTGGGAAGCCCTGTATACTAAGAAGAAGAAAAAGCTTTTCCTTAGAACTAGTGTGGGTAGTAATGGCCAGTGTAAGTGGCTCCATACGACTGGCAGGATGGTCTGGATGTGAGCCCCTTCATGCATCCCAGCGGCTGAAGGAGTGCACTTCGTCAAACTGGGTGCAGCGGGGCTGAGGCTAGGAGCCTAGGGGAGTCTGATCCAGTTGTCCTCCTTGACCCTGGGGCTGTGCTCCCCCTATCCTGGGAGAAGGCTGAGGAACCACATTACTGATTTACTGTCTTTTCAGAGCTGACCCTCCCCCAACTGAGTCATTTTTGGTAGGGTCATGGCTCACTCGTGTACATGCCATAAAAATGAGGCAGAATATTGGATATACAAAACTAGAGTTAAGAAAAGCAAAAGATGGAAATTGAAAATTCTTGTTGAGTTGTTAGAGGCAGTATATAATTTTAGATTTGGAAGAAACCTTGGAAAATTTTAAATTAACCCTCTAATTGTACAAAGGAAGTAATATGAGCCCAGAGATCAGATGTTTCTATACTGCTCTTGCACTAGTCCAGACTTACCGACTCCTCATTAGGGACTTCCCTCTAGATAAAAAGTTCACTTAAAAAAAAAAAAAAAGAAACAAAAAACCAAGCACCATCATGTTACCAGGCTTTAATAATTTTGCATTCTACACATGGACTAGCAAATGCAAAGCCTGTTGTGTTAGGGTGTTAATGACTGAAGTCTTATTTACTTCTTCCCTGCCTTCACCTCTCCTTGTTTTCTTATCTGTCTTAATGGATGGATTCTTGTACAACATGCACACAGCTTCTCTAAATGGCTGGTGGCTATAGATGTGTCTCCTGCCTTGACAGATGATAAAAAAATCTCTTTTCTGGGCCGTGCGGTAAGCAGGTCCTCAGCTTGGATCCCACAGACGGGAAGGAGAGGCCAGATGTGTCCTGGCCCCCACTCCTCCCTGCCCACCAGGTCACTATGGGTCCAGCTGCCACTGAGGGATCCTGCTTCCCTTTCAGTTCAGGTGTTGCTGCTAACCTCGGTCACCTCCTCATGCTTCCATCCAAGTGCATTTGACTTGGGTGGATTTTTTTTTTAAGAAAGTGGTTTTTTTTTCATTTATCACAAACTCTCATTTTTAAAGATTTTATTTATTAAAAAAGTTTTATAGTTGGCTGTGCTGGGTCTTCGTTGCTGTGCTTTCTCTAGCTGCAGAAAGAGGGGGCTACTCTCTAGCTGCGGTCTGTGGGCTTCTCACTGCGGTGGCTTCCCTCGTGGAGCACGGACTCCAGGGCCCCCTGGCTTCAGTAGCTGCAGTGCTTTGCTCTAGAGCGCAGGCTCGGTAGTTGGGGTGCACGGGCTTAGCTGCCCGGTGGCATGTGGGATCTTTTCGGACCAGGGATGCAACCAGTGTCCCCTGCACTGCAGGGCAGATTCTTAACCACTGAGCCACCAGGGAAGCCTTGGGTGCCCTGAGAGGGGGACAGCCACAGAGCCACTAGCACTTGGGGCTCGAGAGACCCACAGTAGGTCTGCTAGGGAGACTTTGGGGTCAATGACCCTGATTACATAGCACACGAAGCTCTGCTGTTCTTGCCTAGAGGGTACGTGTTCATCTGAGCAGTAATTACGAAGGTGAAGATCTTGGAAAACTTACCTGCCATTTAGGCCCTGGGCGTTCCTGGTGGCTCAGACAGTAAAGAATCTGTCTGCAACGCAGGAAACGCGGGTCCAATCCCTGGGTTGGGAAGATCCCCTGGAGAAGGGAATGGCAAAGAGTAGGACGTGACTGGAGCGAGGAACATGTCTAACGTAAATGGGGCTTCCCCACAGGCTCAGTGGTAAAGAACCCATTTGCAATGCAGGAGAGGTAAGAGACTTGGGTTCAATCCCTGGGTCTGGAAGATCCCTTAGAGGAGGGCATGGCACTCCAGCGTTCTTGCCTGGAGAATCCCAGGGACAGAGGAGCCTGGCAGGCTACAGACCACGGGGTGGCCCACACACAGACGTAAACGAGGCACCTGAAGGGCAGAGATGGCTGTGTCCACAAGGGGGCGCCTACATTCTTTGGTTTCATTTTCCACCTGGAAACCACCATTTATTTACATTCTCATCCTGTCGCAGAATAAACCAAAGAGAGTCTTAGCTTTGGTTGTTTGCATAGCTGATTTTGTGTCGCTTTCGGTAGTTCTGTTACTTTACAAACAGTTGGGGCTGTTTTCCACTGGGACTCTGGGATGTTAGTTTAGGACATCAGGAAGCTCCTGACCGTCGATGTCCCTCTAAAGCATGGGCTCTGTGCTGTTTGTATGATCTGTGAAGACACCCCCTTCATCAGTGCCCGTGAACCAGATCTGCCGGTAAAATAACAGTTTCCAAAATGTGCTGCTGCGTCTTTGAAAGAGTATTGACATGACAGAGAAAACAAGTGGATTCATTTAAGGTAGTGAAACAATGGGATGATCCATTTTCTCATGACAGTGACAGCTCTGGAGACATTCCCTTAACAGGGTCAGATGTGAGTCATGTGACATTTCTCAGTGGCACCAGGTATAAGGCAGGAGCTGCAGGTGAGGGCACAGGTGATCAAACACAAACTGCTTGACATGGCCAGAAAGCTGGAAATTAAAGATCATGGCTTTCATCCAGGTGTCTACTGACAGATGAATGGATTAAGAAGTTATGGTACATATATACAATGGAATATTACTCAGGCATAAAAAAGAACACATTTGAGTCAGTCCTAATGAGGTGGATGAACCTAGAGCCTATTATACAGATTGATGTAAGTCAGAAAGAGAAAAACAAATATTGTATATTAATGCATATATATGGAACCTAGAAAGATGGTACTGATGAATCTATCTGCAGGACAGCAATGGAGACACAGACAATAGAGAACAGACTTGTGGACACAGCCGGGGAAGGAGAGGGTGGGATGAATTGAGAGAGTAGTGTGGAAATATATACATTACCATATGTAAAATAGACAGCCAGTGGGAATTTGCTGTGTGATGCAAGACGCTCAAACCTGGTGCTCTGTGACAATCTAGAGGGGGGGGATGGGGGGGGGGGGTGGGAGGGTGGTTCAGGAGGGAGGGTACATATGTACACTTGTGGCTGATTCATCTTGATGTGTGGCAGAAGCCAACACAATATTGTAAAGCAGTTGTCATCCAATTAAAAATAAATAAATTAAAAGACAAACAACAACTTTGGTCACCTGATGTGAAGAGCCGACTCATTGGAAAAGACCCTGATGCTGGGAAAGATGGAGGGCAGGAGGAGCAGGGGATGACAGAGGATGAGATAGTTGGATGGCATCACCAACTCAATGGACATGAGTTTGAGCACGCTCCAGGAGATAGTGGAGGGCAGAGGAGCCTGGCGTGCTGAAGTTCATGGGGTTGCAAAGAGTTGGACACGACAGAGCGATTGAACAACAACAACAAAACAAACAAAAAAGTCATGGCTTTCAAACTCAATGTGAATTTGCAGCACAGATGATGAAGTACACAGGTCAGAGAGTGAGGAGCAAGTTAAGCTTGGTGACAGCGGACAAAAGTATGTGCACAGCAGTGCCTGAGCCCAGGGCCTCCGTCCAGAGGCTCAACATGCAGTCCCTGGTGAAGAGGTAGCTTTTGAACAGATTCAGGCTGTTTTCTGCTTTCCTGGGAAGTGTTTCCCTCTCTTGTTCCTGGGTTCCCTGTCGCTCCTTTTGGTAGTGTTGGTTTAGTCACTAAGTCATGTCCCACTCTTGCAACCCCGGGGACTGTAGCCTGGCCTCTGTCCATGGGGTTTTCCCAGCAAGAACACTGGAAGGGGTCGCCATTTCCTTTACCAGCCGTTCCTTTTATTCCTAAACTAATATGACACGGGGAGGGGCTCAGGCTGGCTTTTTCTTTTGTAGTGTTTTCTGCAAGGAGACAAGACACGGCAACTTCTGCCGCTCACAGCCTGCTCCCCTGGAAGAGGACAACTGGGGGGCCTCCACTGGCCGGCTCTGGGGGGGCATCCCCACCCCCCCTTCTGACCAACACTGGACAGAGACCCATGCTGGGGCCCGAGTTCCCAGGCTGGTATGGGGGAGGCCGGGCCTGGGTGAGGATGCGTGGGCTGGGAGGACCGGCAGGCAGAGTGTGGCCAGGCCATCATTATCTGGGGGTAATTGGCGTTGAGCGGGGAGGACCTCTAATGAGCTGCTTCGCTCCCTAATGGCCGGGGGCCTGGGAATGAGCGCGGCCGCCCTTCCACATGAGCGGCCTGGCCCCGCTGCCAGGGAAGTTCTCGCCACCGCCCGCCGCGGCCCCGCTGACCACAACAATGCCAGTGGGCCAGAGCACCGGTGAGCCCCAGGAGCTAGCTGGGGTCCTCCTAAGAGCTGGGGTCCAGACAGATGCACCCAGCTTGTCTGCCCCTGTGTACATGACTCTGCCTGCAGAATGCAAAGACATCTCTGCACCTCTAACCAGCACAGAGTCCCCCACCTCCACTCACATTTCCCTGGAACAGCGGACAGGGAGGGAGGGCTTCTACTCAAAGGACTTGCCCAGCTCAGCGTCACAGGTTAAACAGCAGAAGGAGGTGCACGGGGGCTCCCAGGCCTGGCTGTGAGGGCCACCGTCTGTGAGAGGGACCAGCCCTGCCTGGTCCCCTCATCCTTGAGGACTCCAGAGTGACCCAGACTTGGGGGAGGGAGGAAGCTGCCCTCTTGCTTGGGGTCCCTCCAGGACAGGGCCAGCTCCACAAAGCTCCCCTAAACTCTGCATCCTGGGTGCCTCCTGTGCCCACCCCAGTTCCTCCCAAGACCAGCCCCTTAGGTTCTAGTTATGGGGACTTTCTCAAAGTGAGTTCATTCATTTATCTTTATTGCACTTAAGACCTTGGTAAGCTCGTGGTAACATGGACACATACACCACTTCCTCTGTGCAGAAAGACAGGAGTTGCAGGAATTACAGGCTATTTTTAAACACAAAAACTCAGAAAAAAAATAGGACAATATTTTTATTGAGTGGATTTGGAGATAAGCTGGGTCATTTTCATCATAGGAATTTTTCTTAAGCATAACTGATAGACTTAAGCCCAGACCTATTTTTTTGGAAAATAAAACATGTGAGACTTTGAATTTATTTTAGCTGTTTTTGATTTTGCATGTGTGGCAAGTGTTAATTTATCATCTTAGAAAAGCAAGGAGGAGAGAAAATGACAAACACGTTTGTGTTTTACTAAGTTTTAAGGAGAGAGGTTGCTGTTGTTTTTGCAGTGGTTCATTTCAGCCCTTGCATGCAGACGCAAAAATTGCTTGTAAAATATAATTTCACTAGAAGATGATTCTGATGCAGTCAAAATAAGGAGCCAGAGCTGAGCTCACAAGTGACCAACTTTACTTCTATTATTGAGCCTGAAAATAGTTGCAGGTACGAAAATTGGGGGGCCATTTTGAGTACTGGCCTTCCTGTGCTGGGTCCCGAAATTTGCCCTCTCTGCTTTGGTTGAGTTGTTTTGGTGACTTCTAGCTTTTAAGGAGTTGAAGAAGAAAAACAGACTTCATCTGATTTAAGAGTTTTCTATTGACTAGGTTTATTCTTTTCTTTGCAGAGTTTAGAGAAAGTGAGCACAGAGCACCAATTTCTGGTTTGAAACACAACTTGTGGTTTCCCACTTGTTAAACACATGCTGTGTTTTAAGACACTTTGCCTAAGAGTTGATCAAGTGCTTGTAATATCATGGTTGTTGGGGGAAATTCCTTGAGGAACCATTTTCTTGCTGTTGTTCTCCAAACAGAAGGGGAGTTGTGTTGCGAGGGTCCTGGTTTCCTGTGGCGATTTCTAAGTCAGAAGTGGATTCAGGGTACGAGATTGGGTTTGTGTGTGTGTGTAGTCTTGGGGTGAAGAAGCAAATCCCTCACTTTGAAAGCTCAAACGAATGCTTTCCTCTGGAGAAATAGAACAAAAAATCCAGTGGGCTCAGGAAGCATTCTTGACGCAATCTGTAGACGGAAGCTCTCCCCACAGTTAAGCGGTCCTGATGTGGGGTGGCAGTCAGCCCTCAGCCCACGGAGAACCCCCAGCACATGAGCAGAATGGTGGCTGTGGGCAGCCCTCAGGCCAGGAAAGTAAGATGCAGTTACTGGGGAGGACATACGGCTAGCAGCCTCTTCACATCCATCAGGAAGTATGAAAAGCAGAGTGCATGTATTTTTAAATGTAGCACATTTCTTCTGCTCAATAAATGTATCATAGAAGTCATCACCACATGTTTATTAGACACCGTGCACTTATGAGCGAGCTTGGTGGTCTCCTTGGGCCTCTGCCAGGGTCTAATGGAGCCGTCAGGGCTGCTCAGGTTCCTCCTGGAGGGTTTCCTCTCCTTCCTGCGTAGGCTGAGGAACAACAGCAAATGTCCCTGCATGGAAGGAGAGGAGGGACGAGCTCCTAGTTCCCCTAAGGGGCAATCTGCCCCTGACTTTCCAAGCCAGAGACCTTCTCCTGGAAGTCACTGTGCTTGGGAGTGAACGTGAGGAGGAGATAACCACTCACACAGGAAGAGGAAGATGTTAGCATCAGCCTTTGTTCAAAACTGGCTTCTGACCCAGTGTCAACAGTCTCGGGTTCATCATGCCAGAGGGCATACTGACCCAGTAGTGAGGGTAAAGCTGGGGCTTGGCATGAAACATCCCTGCCGTTCTTTCTGGAAACCAGGAACGAAACATGTTAGAGGCAAAGTTAGCACTATAACCTCAAGGATGATGTGCATAAGACAGCTTGAGTATAAAAGGAACACTCTGGAAAGAAGTCACAGGTACTAGTTCATAGAACTAGAGAACATCTCCTCTTGTGTCGTTTAGTTGCTTCAGTCGTGCCCAACTCTTTGGGACCCCATGTGCTGCAACCTGCCAGACTCCTCTGTCCATGGGATTCTCTAGGCAAGAATACTGGAATGGGTTGCCATTTCCTTCTCCAGGGTCTCCTCTTTTGCGGTGTCATCAAATACTCTGACCACCAGAGCTGTCGTGTCAGGAGAAGGCAACTGAATTTTTTTTGTGCAGAATTCACTTGTCACATGGAATCAGACCTGGAAGGTGGCAGATCCTCTTTGCTGAGCCCTTGCAATGGGGCAGCCCCTTCTGGGGACCTGAATGTGCAGGTGACCGCAGGGCTCACCCCTGGGTGGTGTTGGGAGCAGGTCCTCTTCTACGGGAGGTGAGAAGAAAACCCAAGACACAGGGTAAGGTCAGAAATGAGGACAATGAAAGTGGGATGACAGAATCGGCAGAGAGGCGACTTAGGGTGGTATATCATGTTAGGAAGAATTGTCATCTGGAGACGACAGTGTCTCTGAGGGCAAAGCAGAGCGTGAAGTCAACTAGGAGAGAAACCTGAATTCAAGGAGGTTCAGGGACAGGGTACGGAGCCAGTGGAGGAAAAACAAGATCAGTGGCACCTGATTCAGCCCTAACATATTGAACGTGGCTCACTAATGGATCGTCTTAGAGAGAGAAACACGAAACGTGAACTAGGCACAGCTCTGCAGGTTAGAGAGCGCTTCATGCCTGACTCCCAGGTGAGGATGCGCTTCCGGAAGGGACTAGTTCTTCCAGAGAGTAAGCAGTCCGTGCCATCCGCGTGCGGGAGGCTGGGTCACATTTCCAGGTATGCTGTCTGTGTGCCCACCTCCACTCTCAGTGCAGGTTTCTGTGGTGTCTCTTTATGAGCTTGTTTATTTCCTTTCTCATTGAGGGTGTACAACCAGCATCTGCCAGAGGAGAACTGGGTGGGACGCACTTGGGTGGTTTCACCCCTGGAGAGGTTGAGTCCATGGGCTCGTGGTTAGAGGAGGCTTGCTGGGGGCGGCTGGTCCAGGGGGTGTAGTTAGCAGAGGTTTGCAGGGTCACAGGGTCCTTGGAGCCCTTCACCCCGACCTCTGCTCTCCCTCCTCTCCCTTTTAAAATAAATTTTTAAAAAAAGTTTATTTTTTGGCTGTGCTAGATCTTCATTGTTGCAAGGGTTCTTTTCCAGCTATGGTGAGCAGGGGCTACTCTCTAGTTGAGATGTGCAGGCTTCTCACTGCAGTGGCTTCTCTTGTTGCGGCTCCCAGGTTCTGGAGCACAGGCTCAGCAGCTGTGGGGCACGGGTTTAATTGTTCTGCAACTTGTGGGATCTTCCCGAACCCGTGTCTCCTACACTGGCAGGTGTTTTGTTTACTACTAGTGTCACCTGGGAAGCCCCTACATATATATACGTGGACACGTATGTCATATTGATTATATTTCTTTAGAGAACCCTGGTTCTCTATGCAATGAAATTAAAAGACGCTTACTCCTTGAAAGAAAAGTCATGACCAACCTAGACAGCATATTAAAAAGCAGAGACATTACTTGGCTGAAAAAGATTGGTCTAGTCAAAGCTATGGTTTCTCTAGTAGTTATGTATGGATGTGAGAGTTGGACTATAAAGAAAGCTGATCACTGAAGAATTGATGCTTTTGAACTATGGTGTTGGAGAAGACTCTTGAGAGTCCCTTGGACAGCAAGGAGATCAAACCAGTCAATCCTAAAGGAAATCAGTCCTGAGTATTCATTGGAAGCACCAATGCTGAAGCTGAAGCTCTGATACTTTGGCCACCTGATAGAAGAACTGACTCATTTGAAAGGACCCTGATGCTGGGCGAAACTGAAGGCGGGAGGAGAAGGGGATGACAGAGGATGAGATGGTTGGATGGCATCACCGACTTGATGGACATGAGTTTGAGCAAGATCTGGGAGTTGGTGATGGACAGGGAAGCCTGGCCTACTGCAGTCCATGGGGTCACAAAGAGCCAGACAGGACTGAGCAACTGAACTGGACTGAGACAACCCTGATTAATACAATGGGGAATGAAAAGTTCACAGTATTTCATGTATTTTTAGCCTTTATTTTTTTCCTCAATGATAACTATATCTGTGGAGAAGGCAATGGCACCCCACTCCAGTACTCTTGCCTGGAAAATCCCATGGATGGAGGAGCCTGGTAGGCTGGAGTCCATGGGGTCGCTAAGAGTCAGACAGGATGGAACGACTTCACTCTCACTTTTCACTTTCATTCATTGGAGAAGGAAATGGCAATCCACTCCAGTGTTCTTGCTTGGAGAATCCCAGGGATGGCAGAGCCTGGTGGGCTGCTGTCTGTGGGGTCGCACAGGGTCGGACACGACTGAAGTGACTTAGCAGCAGCAGCAGCAGCAGAAAACATATTAGATTGTTAGCAGAAAAGTAAATGTTGTGTTACCTGTAAATCAAAACCAATGGGCATGTGGATGCTACGCTTGTGATCTGGAAAACTTCCTGTCCTTCCACATTTGAGAAGAAATGCATTTTGAAAGGAGGAAATGACAATGTAGGTTCAGTTAAAGAATAAATGAAAATTGAATAAATCACTTGAAATATGTACATCAATAACATAAATTGTCTCACGAAAAACTAACAACAGTGTGGTAGACATCTCATACACATGATCACATTTAAAACTCTTAACACAATCAGCAATTTTCACTCAGAACATTAGTATTTTCAGCTAGTTTAAAAGCAGACATATTTTCTTCATCTTACTCTTTGAAAATCACTAAAAACTCAAATATAATTTTGAAGGGCAATTTCAGCAATATCTGGAAACTAAAAGTTAAGAAATTTTAACAAGTTGTTTTTCTGTGTAGCTTTAATTTTTGAGGCACTTGATTGGAATTTGTGGCAGAACTCACTCTAGACCAGGGTTTCTTAACCTCAGCATTGGTGCATCTGGTTGAATAATGCTTCATCGGGGGTCCTGCCCATCTGTGGAGGTGCACCTCTACCCTGTAGGTGCCAGCAGCACCCCTGCTCCCCCATTGGTGGCAACCAAACAGATCTCCAGCTGTTGCCTGGAGTCCCTGGGGATAGAATGACTGCAGTATTGACACAGATGCCGTGAGCAAGGTCTGGTATGTGACTAAGTGAGGGACCACAGCCTCAAGTAAGTTCAACAAGAGCCTGCTTGATAGAAAGGTAAAAGTTAGTGAATCCCCTTGGCCTCCCTGGTGGCTCAGTGGTAGAGAATCCAGCTGCCAATGCAGGAGTCACAGGAGATGTGAGTTTGATCCCTGGGTGGGGAAGATCCCCTGGAGAAGGAAATGGTAACCCACTCCAGTATTCTTGCCTGGAGAATCCCATGGACAGAGGAGCCTGGCAGGCTACAGTCCATGGGCTGCAACGAGTTGGACACGACTGAACAACTGAGCATGTACAAGGGATCTCAGAACATTTGGAGCCTGCAGTGTTGGCTCCTCACACTTGACGTGTGGCTAACAGGAAGGGGTTTTGCTGTGTGTGACTTCCCCGGTCCCTCTCCACCCTAGTTTCGCCAGGATCAAGGTTGCAGCCTCCCCAGAATAAGAATACCATCTAATGAGAGAGCTCTTACACTCTGTAGTAATGACACTGCGTTTGAGTAATGATGGTTCAGTTCCATGGAAAGTTCCACAACCACCAAGTGTGTGTCCTGCCGGTCCTGGGAGGGAAGATCGAGGGTCAGCAAGAATGTTATTTGCTGAGAGCCCTGTTTCTGAAATGAGCTGAGATATGAGTGGCTTTAAGCAAAGGAAGAAGTAGGAGAAGATGAAGGAGAGGAAAGTTGGGTGCCCGGGAGGTCAGTGTGAGGTGTCCACTGGGAGAGGCTGCAGCTCCCCGCTACCCAGTCAAACCATCCACCAGGCTTGCTCTCTAATATCTGTGATGTCATTAATGTCTGGACCACATGGCTTGAAGCAGGAGAGATGATCCTAGATAACCTGTCTGATCCAATCAATTTAACCTTAAAGCAGAAGTGAAAGGACTTTTCTGGAGGTTCAATGGCTAAGACTCTGTGCTTCCATTGCAGAGGATGCAAGTTCGATCCCTGGTTGGGGAACTAAGATGTCACATGCTGCTCACCATGGTGAAAAAATTAGTAAAAATTAAAAAAAAAAGAATGCTCATTCTAAAAAAAAAAAAAAAAGCAGCAGCAGCAGAAGTGAGGTTTCCCTGAAGTGCAGGAAATTTCTGCTGTGCTCCAGAGTTCCAGCCTGCAGACCTGCCCAACTTGGAATTTGCCAAGCCAGCCCCCACAGTGCCTTTCAATCAACCTCCCACCCCTCCCCCCTTCTCTGTTTCCCTGGAAGCCTAATGAACAAACTGATTTACAATAGGAGAACCACCACCATTGTTTTTGTCAAGGGACATAATGAGGACAGGACCCTATCTCATTTATTTTGTTTCCTCCTGGACCCTGGCACATGGGCACGCAATAAATTATGAACTGAATGAAATTATTATGAGCAATTATGCAAACAGCTCTGGAGTATAGAAAACAATATTTTGAATGTCTCTGCTAGGAAGGAGGTGATTTTTATGGAAAAGGGCATCGTTTAGCTTTCAAAATTCAAAAACAGTGTTTTTCATTATGTAAGTAACATTCAGCCCACCATTGAAAGTCTGTGAACTAGAGCACAAACACACGGAGAGTTCACGGTTGTGACCAGCAGGGCCAGGCATCCCGCAGGTCCGCCAGGGTTCCCTTCTGCCCTCGGGCCCCAGGCAAATGTGCGTCTGTGTGGTGGGGGTCATACTGTCTTAAGAGGTTTCTTGTTTTGTTGCTTTTCCCTTTGTTATAAATAATTTTCATAAATATCATTTCCTCTTTATTGTTCCTTTGTTGAAAATAGCTTTACTGTGTACGTAACATTAATTTATGCTCATTAATAACTTTTACTGAGTCTCTTTTAGGTACCAGGCATTTTTCATGGTTTCTCTGTTTTTATTCTCAAAACAAGTATGTGGCAAATACCATCCAGTGAGGAAACTGGTCTCAGGACCATTCATGAGCTTGTCCAGCCTGTCCAGTCTGCCAGGTGGCAGGGTTCTGAAGACTGTCCTCTTTCTACCTTGCTATGTTGTCTTGTTTTGCTTATTTCACTTGATCTTCTATGGATCCAAAAGTTATGAACTGTGGGGAACATCCCTTTGCATCTTGTTCTATGGAAAAGAATATATCAGAGACTCAGGATCTGGCCCTGTATTTTATATTATAGTGTAAATGGTTTTCTACAACTCAACAAAGGGGAGCACGCCTTTTTTAAGTGCATGAATGTGGGTGGTTTGCTTCAATTTATGTTTTCTAACTTAGTTCACATTCCAATCATTTTTTGCATAGGAAAAAGCCGTAGATTTTAGGTTTGGGTTCATCACTGGTTAATTATCCCATTTGAAATCCACATAGTCAGATACATACTTAAAACCCCTTCCATAGACACCCAACCCTTTTGGAAGGATGGAAAGCACATTAAGAAAAATCCAGCTGTCATTAAAGAAGCACTCAAAGACTAGGAATGGGCACCATCAAATGGATCTCATTGTACCTTTTTGCTGAGAACTGATTCAAAATGTAGCATTCTTTCCATGTTGGGGTATGCTTAGAAACACTAAGAATTCTTCATTGTCCTTTCACTGTGTATATAACGTATTGAGGTAAACGATGCCATACTAAACAGCCCCAAACATGGGTGATGGATTAAAACACAGCCCTGTGGAGGAGGGAGTGTCAGCACTGTTGGTGTTGAGAACATGCGTCCACCTCCTTTGCCCTCAAGAAACTCCTGTATATTGCAAAGAAGAATGCCTCAGCAACATTAACCACTCACCACGATGCAGTGTGCTGGGTGCGGCTGCGTTTTCCTCCTTTTCTCTGAGCTCATGCTATTTAATTTTTCCTGAGTAAATGCTCACTCTCTCTCTCTTTAGTCACTTAGTTGTGTCCAACTCTTGGGACCCCGTGGACTGTAGCCCGTCAGGCTCCTCTGTTCATGGCATTCTCCTGGCAAGAATACTGGAGTGGGTTGCCATTTCCTTCTTCAGGGGATCTTCCTGACCCAGGAATTGAAACCTGGTCTCCTGCATTGCAGGCAGATTCTTTACCGACTGAGCTATGAGGGAAGCCCTGTAAATGCTCACACCACTGATATTAATGGTGTCCTCAGAGTCTGACCACTTTGTGAATAAGACCACAGTCATTCCCCCTTTGATTTGCTCTTGCTGTTTGTTTGTTGTTTTAATTTTCTATTGTAGGATAATTGCTTTACAATATCGTGCTAGTTTCTGCCATATATCAACACGAATATTGTTTGGTTTTAATTCTGTTAGTCCAAGGGGAGAAGTTCTGGGCAGGGAGACTTTCTGGATCACGTCCGGAGGTCAGTAAAGAAGCCCTGCTGACCACCATGCTGCGGACCAGCTGGGCCAGAGAGTGGCCGCTGTGCCCTAGGTCAAGGGCTTCACTGACCTGGCCAAACTGTCCATAAGAATGTACTTATAGACACAGCTTGGCCAGGTCAGCGAAGCCCTTGGACAAGCCCCTCCTGGCCTTTCTCATAAATTATAAAGTATTTGCTAGGAGAGATAATAGGAATTAGATGCCTTATTTTCTTTGTTAATATTCTCTTTGGAATTCCCTGATGGTCTATGGTTAGGACTCCACACTTCCACTGCAGGGGGCATAGGCTTGATCCCTGGTCAAGGAACTAAGATCCCAAATGCCACATGGCCAAAAATAAATAAATAATAAAAAGTACTTTAAAAAATGATGAATTTCTTTTTACCCTTCTTTCCATTTTCACTTATCCTTTACCACATTTGATGTATGGCTTCTAGAAATTTAAGCCACACCTCTAATATTATTTTTTCTCCTTAATATAATTTATGCTTTTATAGTTTTTCTCTTCTTTCTATATGTTATGTTCTTAGGTACTTGTTGTAAAATGGTAACTCGGTAATTACCCGTTGAATCACTGAAAGGCATAGGACTGTGAGAAACAAGGCAGCTGGATGTTTCAGTAATGATAATGTTCTGAGGTGGGAAATATGAGTGGGGGACATGGAGAGACGATGCAGTGGGTGCCTGGCTACAAATTAAGCTTCAGCTGGGGAGAAGTGGGCGTGGGGAAACCTGGGGAAATATAGTCTTGGGAAAGAATATGGAGTCACAGGAAGTACTGGGAAAGATGACTGATTATAATGAGTTAGTAAAATTCCAGAGGACACCCATGTTGTTTTAAACCCTGCTCTGCAGAGAAATAAGTACAGTGTGAAGCCCACTGGGTGGACCCTTGCAAGGGAATCGTCATCAGTCACAGTGGTTGTGCACCACATCTGGAATGATTTCTCGATCTGTATCAAGGTCTCCCTGGTTTTGTAGCTTCCCAGGGGGCTCAGCGGTAAAGGACCTACCTGACCACATGTGAGGTGCAAGATACTTGGGTTTGATCCCTGACCTGGGAAGATTCCCCTGGAGAACCAAATGGCAACCTGTTTCAGGATTCTTGCCTGGGAAATCCCATGACAGAAGGAGCCTGGTGGGCTACAGTCCATGGGGTTGCAAGAAGTCCAATGTGATTGAGCCTCTGAGCACATTCTTTGGAGATTGGTTCAGAGCTGTATAAGAAAACTTACCCTATTTTTTTTTTCCTTTAAGAAACTGCTCAAGGTTTTACTTTATGGATTTATTATGATTCTCATGACCAGTTAGTTATTCACAATGGATATTCTTGATGGGCTGCTTCCAGTCTTCTGCTACCACGAAGAGTGCTACAGTAAGGAGTCTCCTAAGCACATGATTTTGCACATGTATGTATAGGTATTTTAAATTTCCAGAAGAGATTGTTGCATCAAACACATTGTTGTGCATTTTAATAAATGTTACCAAACTGCCCTTCATAAAGTTTGTGTCAATTTCACCTCCATGGTAATGTATGAAAGTACCTGAATTTTCCAAACTCTAACACTATTTCATATAATTTTTGGTATTTGTCAAATTTATAGGTAAGAAACGGTATACCAGCAGTTTTATTTCTTCTTGTTATGAATGGAATTGAGCATATTTACTAATGTTTAAGAACCATTTATATTTTTTTCTGTAAACTGTTTTATCCTATTGTTAGTATTCTTTTTTTCTTTCAGCACTTGAAATATTTTATTCCACTCTTCTCTTGCTTGCATAATTTCTGAAGAGAAGTCTGATGTAATTCTTACTCTTGTTCCTCTATAGGCAAGATTTTTCCCCTCTTTGGCCACTTGCAAGATTTTTCTCTTTGTCCTTGGTTGTCTACACTGTAGACATGGAACATGATATGTGGAATATGGGATACAGCATAGATTTTTTTTTTTGGTATTTATCCTACTTAGTATTCTGAGCTTCCTAGATCTATGTCTTACAATCTGTCATCAATTTTGGAAACTTCTCAACTATTATCATTTCAAACATTTCTGCTTTTTCTTTTCCTTCTGATCTTCCCATTACATATATGTTACACCTTTCATAATTGTCCCACAGTTACTGGATATTCTGTTCCACTTCTTTATCTTTGCATTTCCACTTGAGAAACCTCTATTACCATATGTTCATACTCACTTCTTTCCTTGGCTGTGTCCAGTCTATGGATGAGTCCATCAAAGGCATTCTTCATTCTGTTACAGTGGTTTTATTTGTAGCATTTCCTTCAGATTCTTTCCTTTAGCCTTGATCTCTCTGCTTACATTGTCAGTCTGTTCTCACATGTTGTCCATTTTCCCCAAATAGATCCCTTAGCATATTAATCATGGGTATATCAAATTCCTCGTGCAATGATTCTAAAATCCCTATCATGTCTGAGTCTGTTTGGGTCTGATTCTAATGAGTCCTTTGTCTCTTCATATTACGGGCTTAAAAAATTATTTTTTAGCACACCTTGTAATTTTGTTGAAAGCTAGTTGTATTGGGTAAAAACTGCTGAGGTCAATAGTCCCTTAGTGTGAGGTTTTATGTTTATCTGTCTGGGAGCTAGGCTGCTTTTACTGTTTGCAGTAGCTATGCTGTCAGGGGCTAAAATTTCTTCTGGTGTCCTTCTTTTTGCCTCCGCTGTTGTCTTTGGGTTTCCCTGGAGACTCCTTAAACAGGGTCTGAGCCGTGTAGTTCTTTCAGCTCTAATCCCTGTTATCACACAGAAGCCCTGTGGATGCAGCCAGTAAGGTGTGCAGGCAGGGAAGTATTCTGTGGTCCCATGACTAGGTCTCAGTCTCTCAGCGAGCTTGAGTTTGGGATTTCCCCTCCCCTACATTGAAGGCTGGAGGGGCTAGACTTGGATATTCCCCTTCCTGCAGGTGTGTTAGGTGCTGGTAAAATAGTTCCCCTTGAAGGTAAGCTGTGTTAAGGAGAACAGAGCTGCTGCTGCTAAGTCACTTCAGTCGAATCTGACTCTATGCGACCCCACAGACGGCAGCCCACCAGGCAACCCTGTCCCTGGGATTCTCCAGGCAAGAACACTGGAGTGGGGTGCCATTGCCTTCCCTGAAGGAGAACAGAGAGCTCTGGGCATATTTCAAAATGGTTACTTTCTTTCCTCTTCCTAAAGGAAGCAGAAAGGCATTTTTCTCAGATCTCCTCAGTGAGAACCTGGTAGGGCTTCTGGAGGTAAGTCTCAGGAAAGTGTGGGGCACCTTCTAAGACTGGGTCTGAGTTTTTAATTATCAAACTTGTCCACACTGAGCCCCCAGAAATTAATCAATTATGGTTTAAAATGTTCCTACTGATCCTGGTTCTAGCTGCGGGCTTCTGCTCCAGTTAAGAATTCTCTGCATCTGTCTCTCCAGTTTCCAGACCAGCAGTTTGTCCTGTGACCTCAATTCTCTGATGGATCTAAAAAGAGCTGTTGACTTTCACTTTGTTCAACCTTTTTCTCTCTGTGAAGAGAGGAGAATTCCAAGCTCTGCATGTCAGACTGAGACCAGAAGTCATATTTGCCTTATTGATTTGTAGGAGCTCTTCGCATATTAGGTAAATCAGTCCTTTGTCTTGCTATAAGATGACCATTTTTTCCCCGTTTTGTCCTTTATATTTTAAATTTGTGTTTTCTCCCCATGCAGATAAATAAAATGTTTAGTGTGTGCTGAATTTATTATTACTCTCTTTTAGACATTTTAATTCTGTGACACAATTAGTAAGGCCTTCATAACTCAGATTATAAAGGAACTTTTCCATTTTTCCTTTTAGTACTTGTTATGGTTTTATATTTTATGTTTAAATATTTGCTCTCTTTAGGTTTCATCCTCATGTAGAATGTGAAATATAGATACTACTATATATTATTTAGATATCTACTCTCTATTCAGTCGTTCCAAAATCATTTACTCAATAGTTCACATTTCCCCACCCCCATTGACTATTATGTATTAAGTTCCAATATGCATTTAGGTCTATTTCTATGATTCCTATTCTGTGTTATTGCTTTATCTCTTTATTCACATGCTAAAACGAATGTTATAGGATAATGCTACTCTGTTTTAATTAGTACAGCTTTAAAATATTTATGGCTGCTAGTTACTTTCTCATTTTTAATGTCAATTTCAAACTTTTTTTGTCAATTTAAAATTTCTATATTAATTTTAGCATCAATTCTTCTAATAAAACAGCTGATGGTGTTTTTATTATGATGCTGTTGTTTTTAGATTAATTTAGGAATGATTGTATATTTATGAAATTGAGTTTTTCTATTTAAGAACATTGTGTGGCATTACATTTGTTCATGTTTTCTTTTGTGTCCCTAGAGAGCTTTAAACATATTTATTCATATAAATCTTGTGCATTTCTGTTAAGTTTTCCCCTATGAATCTTATCTTTCTTTTCCTATTTTAAGTGTGGCCTTTATTTCTTCCTTACGTATTTTAACTGGTTGTTTTTATGTATATATGTTTATTTTATGGAAACATGCTATTTCTAAATGTTTACAAGCATCTGTCCAGTAAAACAGGGCAGCTGAGGTCTGCGGTCTCTGGACTTAGCTCCACGACTTAGGAGCACCGTGGCAATGGGTACTGTTACTTAACTTTTATAAGCCAATTTCCTCTGGTGTACAATGGGATAGTAATAGTACCTACCTCGTAAGGTAGTTTAAAGATTAAAAAGATAAAGCAGGAAAGCCCTTAGTAGAGTCTCTGGAGCACAGAAAGCCAGGGATCAATGTTGGCTACCGTGGCTACCGTCTTCACCATTATAGCTCAAATCTAGTTCATGGGGGTCAGAGTGGGAACTGACTCGAACCTGCGGGAACCACTGCCCCTCCCCCCTTCCGCCCCCAGTTCTCACACGAAGCCCACCAATAGAGGAAGGGCTGTTGTATGGGGGGATGGAGATGGAAGAACAGGGACCTCTTACCTGGTTATTGTAGGAAAATAATCAAAGAGTTCTGGATGGTCTGCGTTTGGGGGTCCAAGGAAATCAAAGGAGACACACGCGGATGGAGTAAGCAGCGGAAGTGGGCAGAGCACTATTTCTAATGTCTCCTTAGGTTTGTAGCGAGTCAATGGCTTCAGGCTACTTTTACACTCAGGTATCCTAGCCCCATCTTTGCATCCGCTCAGCAGGACCGCGAGGGAGGAACCGGAAGTAGCCGGGAGCGGGTGGGGTGGGAAAGCCGGGTGCAGACAGGCCATCCCGTCCTAGTGCGCATTCCCCTCCAAATCTCTTCACTTCCCTTGTCAAGTCTCCTGATTGGGTCCGAGGACTAAATTATCAGCAGGAAAGACAGGGGGCAAACTGGAAGGCGGGGAAACCAGAAGGATGAACGTACTGGGAAGAGGTAGCCTAACAGGGGGCTTTGGGTTCAAATCAGTAACAGTGTTTGCTGAATACCCCGCGCGCAAATGAAGCCACGGAGTTGTGTTAGGAAGAGTGTGGTCACAAACACCACGTCTTAAGCGTCTATTGTGTGCTGCCTGTTCATGAGCATTTTCTCTTTTATTCCTAACAGTCTTCCGAGGCAGTGACACCGCCTGCCTCTAAAAAAGCAAGGCCTGGGTCCTCTCGGAGCTGAGTCTCTGTGCACTAACTGAAGAATACGCGTGCAGCACACGCACAGGCCAAGGCAGGGGAGTCGTGTACCACGGCGGAGCAGGGAAGGTCTGCAGGGAGTCCGCCTCGGGCGGTGGGTGAGGTCTGCAGAAACGGGGTCTGATGGGCGAGAGGAAGGACACGGCGTCCGTCCCTGCACGAGGGACAGGGGGAGCTAGTCGGTGGGCGAGGGAGCCGCGCACGCTGCCTGCAGCCGGGGGTGGAGCCGCAGAGGAGCGCGGGCGGAGCGACTGCAGCGGAGAGCGGCGCCCGGCGGCGGGGAAGGCGCTCCACCGGCTCGCGGGGGCTCGACCGCCGCCGCAGCGCTTTTACAGGGGCCGTCACGCGGCTGAGGGGTTCGGAAGCGGAAATGCTCTCGGCTCATTGGCTGCCGGTCCAAATCCAGACCGAAAGAATGCGCTCGGGGCCGGCGGGTGGGAAGCGTTCCCGGCCCGGCCTCAGGGCCCGTGCCCACGTGCCGCTTGGCCTGCCTAGTCGGGCGGCTCGCTCTCTCTGCATCGCTCCTTCCGTCTGCCAGCCCGCCTGTCTTTCTTCATTAGGTTTTACCAAAAAAAAAAAAAAAAAAAAAAAAGTAAGCAACCCGGCGCATTGTACCCAAGTGGTCCAGTAACGCCCCCGCCTAGCCCAGCGCCGCTGGCCGCCTCCCTGGTGGATGCGAGCAGCTCGGGTGGTTTCTGAGAAGGGACACTTCCTCCCCCGCCTCTGGTGTCTGCCACCGGGCAGTCAGGTTCAAGCCCACCGTCGACGTGACTGCTGTAAAGGCCGCGGGGCAGGGCTCCGGAGCTCCGCGCACACGTAAGCGAGACGCACGAGGCAGCCCCGGACGCGCAGTGACCCGGGACTGCGGCGGCGGGTGTGGGCACGGAGGGGCAGAAACGCCGCCCCCCCCGGCAGGCCGAGCACGCCTTCCAGCCTGGGGGGCAGGGGCAGGTCGCCCCGGGTCGCCGGCACCTCCGGCGCCCGAGAAATCTGCAGATTCATTGCTCCCTTTCGTCTTCCGGCGACAGCCCTCCGTACCGAGTAGGGCCAGCCCGGTCCTTCGCTGCCAGCCGTGAGCCGGCCACAGAGGTGGACCCGACTTCTCCCCCATAAAAACGCTGCGGTTCCTTCTCCCAGCGCCGGGGCCCCGGTCTGCGTCCCACCTTGCTTTTCCCTGGCACGTCCCGCGGCCCGGAGCGGTGCTCAGTCTCGGCAACTTTCACCGTCTGGCCCCGAGAGTCTGGCCGTTTCTAAGACAATGTGAACAAAGAGGAGCAGGGGCGAGCGGGCGGGCTGGGGGCGGGCGTGGGGGCGCCGCGTTCCAACCGGCCCCGCAGGGATCCGGCGCAGGGCGCGCCGCGCGGCTCCCCGGCCGCTCGGGCACCGAATTTCTTTGTCCCGAGCCCGGGGCTGGGCGTGAGGGCCTCTGGCCTTGAGCAGAACCGAGCTCCGGGCTCGGGGCTCCGGCTTCCACGTGCGTCCCGCGGGTTTAGAGCAGGAAGCAGCGACCGTGACCCCCGGGCGCTCTCCGCACCGGGCTCCCTCAGCTCTGCGGCGGCTTCGGGGCCGCGAGGGACCCGGGGCCCTCGGCTTTCTTATCCCCCGAGGGCGGGACCAGCTCGCCCCTCGGAGCGCGGTCCAGGGTAGCGGGAGCCCCCGGCGCGCGCTCCTGCACCCGGACTCTCCGCAGACGCAGGCGAACTCGGGGAGCGAGGCGGTGCTCTGGCGGCCCCCCCCTCCCCCCAAGCCAGCCGCGCCGCGGGGCGGGACCTAAACGCAGCGCCGGCTCGAGAGACGCTAGGAGAGCCCCTAACCCAGCCAGGAGCGGCCACTGCGGCCGGCGTGCGAGCGTGGGAGGGGGCTGGGCGCACAGCCCCCGGCCCCCGCTTCACCGGTCCCACCTGCAGCGCCTCTTGCTCCTATCTGCAGGAGAGATGAGAGCGGAACTGTGGGGTCCGTTCAAGCTCATTATATCAGCCTCCTTCACTCCAACTCTTAGCTAAGTTTTATTTCGTAACTCAAAGCAGCCCCTGAGCCCTAAGTGGGAAAACTAGTTCCCTCGATTCAGTCTGCACAACCGCCGCCGCATCTAACGAGGGGTTCGCTTCGCGGCTGCGACTCCGCGTGAGCGACGCGGCCACAGAGGCCCGGGGTCCGCAGCCTCGCGCTTCCTTTGTGAGACCGGGGGCTCGGGGCGCCCCCGGGTCCCCGCGCTCGGGCGCGCGGCGCGGGGCCTGCCGCAGCGCGGCGGGAGCGGGGGGCGCTAGGACCGCGGGGAGCGCGGGCGGCGCGGCGCTACCTTAAACCCGGCCCAATGCCGCCGCCTGCGCCACTCTGCGCGCCGCGGGGCTGCGCAGGAGGAGCGCTCCGGCCACCTCGCCCCGCGCCCCGGCGACACCTGTTCGCGGCCGCCGGCGGCACGCGGGTCCCGCCGCGGCGCCCCTCGCTCCCGCCGCCGCCGCCGCCCGCCTCCCGCGCCCGGCCGATGGACGCCAGCCGAGCCCCCGGAGGACTCTGGACACCAGCCTTGGACGCCTAAAGTTTTCCCTTCTTTTTGTTTTATCATCCTTCTCATTTTTGGAGGAGGGGACGGGGCTGCAGATTCGTCGCCGCCACCAACGTGAGGTTTTTTTTTTTTTTCCCTCCCTTGAAGGATTCCTGCTGATGTCTGCAGAGTCGGTTAGAGTAAAAACAGCGCATGCCTTCCTGGAGTCAGGATCCGTAAATTCTGACGTAGCCCCTGCATCTTAAAAACCCCTATAATAACGCCTAGGCATTTAAGTTGCTATGGTCATTCTGGTCGCAAGCCTAATGGAGAAACTCCGGATTTTTTTCCCTCCCTACGGTCGGATGCGATGAAGACCTGCCTGCCTGCCGAGAGCTGGGGATCTGTGTGTAGAGATACATAGATACGTTTATCAATATGTCAGTGTGCGAGTATAAAGTGGTGCTTGCTTAGACTATCCGCGGTTTGACCTTGAACCTGAGCCAGCGAAACGGCAGGTTACTTTTATTGATGCATTTCATGGATTGAAGAAAAGGACCTTTCCCCCCCCCCCTTCTTCTCTCTGCAACTGCAGTGAGGGACGGGAGTTGGATTTACCTCGCTGAGTACCTCCTGGGTTGGCACCATCATCATTGTTTATCGCTGTGCTCGGAACGCCCGCCGACTCTGCCGATGGCTCCCCTGGGTGAAGTTGGGAACTATTTCGGCGTGCAGGATGCGGTGCCGTTCGGGAACGGGCCAGTGTTGCCGGTGGACAGCCCGGTCTTGCTAAGTGACCACCTGGGTCAGTCCGAAGCAGGGGGGCTTCCCAGGGGACCCGCGGTCACGGACTTGGATCATTTAAAGGGGATTCTCAGGCGGAGGCAGCTGTACTGCAGGACTGGATTTCACTTAGAAATCTTCCCCAACGGTACCATCCAGGGAACCAGGAAGGACCACAGCCGGTTCGGTAGGTGCACCGTTAACCCTTCAGGGCCCGAGCTGGCAGGCTCGGACCGCAGCTTCCCAGAAGGCGGCCGGGCGCGGGCGGGGGATGCGGGAAGGGGTCTGCCTCCTTCGGGCTCGGCCTCGCTAGCTCCAGGGGAGAAAAAAGCCTCCGGAATTGCAGACCTGCCGCTGGCACTGATGCGGGTCTACACTGAAAGGCTTTTTTTTTTTTTTTTTTTTAAAGGAGGACATGGTTTATAAATGTAACACATACCCCTAGTTCTTTTGCATCAGATAGGCGGGCAAGATCGGGTTTAGGAAGTTTCTTTTGAATGGACTGATTCCACGAGTTTCAAGCTTTAATCATTATGGAGAACTTAAAATGCATTTTGCTCAAGGCAGTGGTTATCATGTCGTGCCAAATTAAGTTTTTGCCCCTTCCTTCTATTCCTCCAAGAAGTGTCCTGCTTAAATTGTAAATGAAGCGTACTGCTGATTCCCACCGAGAGGGACTGGGGCGCTTTAGGCGAAGGTTGCAGATTGTTCCGTGGGAGAAGAGACGTGAAGTCGTATTTCAGACTCCAGGGCTGCAGGGACAGGGCGCAGAGAGGGTGGCGGACGGACTCGGGCAGGGGCAGGGCCCTGTCCAGGGTCGTTTGTCCTTCCAGCCATCGACTCATGCCCTGTGCTCTGTCCAGTTCCCACCGCGCGCACCCCTGTGTGGGATTCCTAGGTGCCTTTGGTGTGCGTGTGTGCGCGCGTGCAATAGCAGCGAGCTAATTTTAAAGGGCATTCCGAGGGCTTCATCTCCCGAGGAGGGTGTCTGTGACTCAGCACGAGGGCTGCAGACCCGGGGGCTGGAGACTGTCGGCTCTAATGACTGCACACACGTGCCTACAGAGCCGTCGGGCCCGACGGCAGCGCCCCGGGGGTCGTGGGTGGAGGGGCTTCTCCTGTTTTTTTCCCTCATACTTACAAAATAAAGAGACGGTAGGGGGTGGGGTGGGGGTGGCGGCGTTTGGGCAACCGGACTGTTGGAAGGAGTTAACTTATTGAGCGAACCGACCTGACAACTTAAACTAGGTCGTAAAAGCAAAGTCCTATGGTGCTTTCTTTCGTCAAGCTTCACGCCGGATGCTGAGCACGGTCTGAACTGTCCGTGTAGCTCGTGGGCTGCAGACGATGGCCGAGGTGAGGCCGGCCAGGGCCTGAGATGGGCCGGCCCCGGGGTTTCCTGCTTCTGTCCTCCCTCCCCGAGCCTCGGCCTGGAGGGACCCCCCAGGGAGACGGCTCAGGGTACCCACCCACCCCCTCCCCGCCCCCGTCCGCTTTGCAGTTTCCAGTTACCCTGAGGAAGCTCGAGAAGTGGAGGCGGCTCCGGTCACTGCGGAGCGAGGACGAAACTTCGCGCAAGTGCTCACCTCGGCCGCCCCCGGGCCGCCAGCGCTCGCGCCGCGTTCCAGACCAGGGCGGGCGGCCGGGTGCGAGGACGTCGCGCAAAGCCCGGGCCCTCGCGCGCCTGCCGGCAGGTGCCACCCGGCAGCCCGGGCCCCGCGCGCACTCGGCTGCCGCCGGCCTGCTCCGCGCGGTCCTAGACACGCTCGGGTTCGGCGGCTCGCACCCGCCCCGCGCGTCCTGGGCTGCTGGGACCGCCGAGTCCGGGGCGCCGGGCCCGGGCGCGCTCCGGCAGCATTTAGGGATCGGGCTTCTAGAGCCCGGGGCCGCGTCCCTTCGCGCTTGCGGCTTGAGAACGCTGGTCCAGCGGATCGGGCCGCCGCCGGGAGCAGCGCGGCCGCGCGCGGGGCGGGAGCCACCGGAGGCGCGCGCGGCGGGGCCGAGGCCCTGGAGCCCAGTCCCGTCTTGGACCCCTCTTCGTCCTTTGGAGTGCGCAGCCGGGTCCCGGAGCGGCGGGCTCGCGGCGCCGGAGGTGGGTCGGGCCGGCCGGCAGGGCCGGGGCCGCGGGGGAAAGCGGGGGGACAAAGGGCAGCGTAAGCTGGGGGCCGCGTGCCATTGTTGCAGACCCGCCGCCCCTCTCCGCCTGGGGAGCTCGCGGTGGGCTCCCGCGTGCGGCTGACGACCTCCGGTGCGGAGCAGCCGAGCCCGGCCCAGGAGCCCGGGAGGCTCCGCTTGGGGCTTCTTCTCCCCTCCCTGCGCTTTTAATTTTTTTTGTTTTTTAAACGCAGTCACCTTTCGGGTAGGACGTTCGCTACACGCAACCCGGTCATTGGGAATCGGGTGCCTCTGCCTCGGGGACAGCGAGGGACCAGGTGGACGGAGGGGGCCAGGGACCGGAGGGGGGGCAGCCGAGAGGCGCGCGCCGGGGTCAGCCGACAAGGACGCGGGCCCGGCGGCTGCACGGAGACCGTAAAACAAAACGCGGCCTCGGCACCCCCGCCCCCAATCCCGGAGGTGACGCGTCCTCTCCCCGTCCGCCCGCGCGGCCGGCGGGCAGCTGGGGGCGGCGCTGGCAGGGGGACCGGGCAGCGGAAGCCCGGGGCGGGGCGGGGCGGGGCGGGGCGGGGTGGGGGCCCGGCCCGGGGAGGGGGTCGGTCGCAGCGGACGGCGGGGGAGGGGCGCGCCCGCGCCGGGTTCGGATGCCGCGGAGCGGGCGGCGCGCGGTGGGGGCGGGGAGGGAGGGCGCGGCGGCCGGCTTCTTGCAGCTTCCATCCGGGGGCGGCGCGGAGAAGCCCCCACGGGAGCCGTCAGCGCCGCGGCCTCCCGCTGCGGCAGGTCCGGGTGTCAGCAACATCCGCGGCGCGGCGCGGGCCACCCACCCTGGCTCCCGGCCCCGCCCGGGGGCGCGCGCGGGGTAGGGCGCGCGCTAGGACCCTGCGCGGGGCGGCGGTGAGGGGGGGCCCGCGGCCGGCACACCTGGTGCCCGCCTCGCCCCGCTAGCAGCACCTAGGACCCCCCCATCTCCCCTGCGCGCGCCCCCCCCAGCCGCGCCCTGCGGCCCTTGAGAGCACCCCTGGTTTTTGTTCCGAGCCTCTAGAGGAGAGGAGCTGTGGGGCTTGCACCTCGGTTAAAACAGAAGGTGCGTTTTCCACCTGACACGGGAAGTGGCAGAGGAAGCGGGAGAGACGACCCCCCCCCCCCGCCCCCATGCAGGTGACTGCGGCTGTGGCGGTGACACAGCAGCGGCATTGCGGGCAGGGGGCGGGGAGCCTCGCGGCTGTGCCTGCGGGAGCTGTGCGGCCGCTATGCGGGCACGGGGGGGGGGGCGCGGGGGCCCTTTGTTTTCCTCGGGTGGGGGGCACTGGCTTGGCGCGGAGGCCAGGCCCGGAGAAGGGGACCCGGGATCCCATCTGGGGTGATAGGCCCAGGGGAACCAGACGGTTCGTTCCCTAATACTGCTGGATGGAAAAAGTGAGCAGAAAAATCAATGGAGGAAATGGTAATGTGGGTAATAAAAACAGGGAGCCTGGAGCCTGATCCGCTATTTGATTTGGCACGAGGAACCCACGCCGGGTGACCCAGGCTGGGTGCGGAGCCGGCTGGTTCTCGCCGGGGCCTTGGGGCGGCCGGTCCCAGGGTCAGGTGTAGTAGTGCCAGAGGGGAGAAATATGATCAATAGCCGTGCTTTAGAAAGAGAGGTTGAACAATCCTATTTCCAGGGGTCTTGATTGAAAACAACTTAGTTCTGTGTATCTGTTCTTCAGTATCTCAGTCAGGGAAAGGATGCCATTCTCAGGATAGGCCCAGATTCTGGAAAAATCTATGAGGTGATGGCTCCCGTTCAGCTAGTCATTTCCCAAATGAACCCTGGGCTTTGCTCAAGGTCTCAGGCTCTGAGATGACTAATCTGGCAGCCCTGGTGTGCGGTTCTCCTCGAGCAGGGGGCTGAAGGGGGGAGGTTAATCTATTTTAGAAAGCCTACCCTGGTGCCTCTCTCCACAGCCTGCACACATTCTTGTCCTCTGAAGAATGCAGGTCTGTTAAGTGTTGGGGGCTTTTAGGCTAGAGGGTTGTTTCACACGGCCCACCCACTTCCTAGGGCCAGTGGAGGTTCGGCCCAGGGCTGAGGGGCTCCTGGGAGCAGGGCCAGCTTTGGGGTAATGGTCCATGTGAACAGAGCCTGGGGCCAAACACTACTTACCTGGTGAGTCTGGGGTCAGGGGGATGCTCTGCCAAGGTCATTTTCCTGAAGGGGTTTAGGAACTGACCTGGTCTCTTGTGGACCACAGATGACCGTGGGTTGGGTCAGACCCCATCAGGCCTCCTGAGCCCGGGTGCTGCATCCTCATGGGAGTGCTTGCCTGCTGTGGAAGGGCACAGCTAGATGCCACCATCATGGAGTGCCACTGCCCAGGTCACTCCGTCAGTGCCCATGGCTGTGGCCCTTCTGCACTGCCTAAGAGAGATGGGCCACTCCCTCCCTCCCTCCCTTCTACTTTTCCTAGTTCTTTCCTTCTTGCCCTTCTGTGTCTACACAGAAGCCTTCTCCACAGGTTCGTCTGAGCCAACAGCCACCCCCGACCCCTTCTCTCATGCTGGTGGAAACAGCAATGGAGGGGGGCAACCCCACTCAGATCAATGCAGTCTGAAGCAGATGCTCTGCACTGGCTTAGGCCCAGAGAAAGGGTAACCTACCTGCTGGAGGTTCTGGAGTTGCTGGTGGACAGGATGGTACCAGGAATGTCAAGGATTCCAGTCTGGGTGGGGCAGGGGCTTGTTACCATGTTGCCAGGTCTTCCTGGCCTTGCAACTCTGATGCGTTCTGCATGTGGGGGAGCAGCTGTGACTCAGGTGTTCTAGATTCTGCTTGCCCTCAGATCACTAGGTGACCTCATGAAAAGCTGGGCTGTTCTTTTGAGGTCTCTGTGTCTCAAGGGGCTGCAGAGCTAAGGATGCTAGTTTGGGGTGATTACATTCTTTCCATCTGGGGTCCCTAGATGTAGCTCCTTCTCACCTGGAGTCTCTGTCCTAGGAGACTTGTCTCTGGTCTTAACCCTTGGAAGCACCCCAGACTCCCCTTCTCCAGCCTGAGTGAGCTGCCTGCCTACCCTGAATACGCACCTCTCATTGCATCCCCCGCATTGTTATTACACTTACCTGATTGTCTGTCCTTCTGCCCACTAGATGGGAAGCTCTTTGAGGTCATAGTCTAGTCCTTGCTCATCGTCATATTCTCAACAAAGGGTGTGGTGCTTGGCTTCCAATTTGTTGTTGTTCTGTTGCTCACTGATGTCTGACTCCTTTGTGACCCTATGGACTGTAGCCCTCCAGGCTCTTCTGTCCATGGGATTTCCCAGACAAGAATACTGGAGTGGGTTGCCATTTCCTTCTCCAGGGGATCTTCCAGACCCAGGGTTTGAATCCATGTCTCTTGCCTTGGCAGGCAGATTTTTTACTGCTGAACCACTGGGCATGCCCATTGGCTTGCTCCTTAGTTTGTTGATTTAATGAATGAGTGCATGTCTTACTGATGCCAGAAGATAACAAGATTGATCTCTTAACACTTTTATTTTGAGGAGAGTACAGACAAAGAATCCCACCTGCTCTTCATTTCCTCTGCTGCTGCTTGTCCTGAGCGCTGGCTCGGCCAAGTCTCATCTCGCCAACATCTTCCATTTCACTAGTGAGGGAATGACCATATATAGCAGCAGATGAATGGATAAGAAAGCTGTGGTACATATACACAATGGCATATTACTCAGTTATTAAAAAGAATGCATTTGAATCAGTTCTAATGAGGTGAATGAAACTGGAGCCTATTATACAGAGTGAAGGAAGTCAGAAAGAAAAACACCAATACAGTATATTAACCCGTATACATGGAATTAAGAAAGATGGTAATGATGACCCTGTATGTGAGACTCCAAAAGAGACACAGATGTAAAGAACGACTTTTGGACTCTGGGAGAAGGCAAGGGTGGGATGATTTGAGAGAACAGCATTGAAACATGTATATTATATGGGAAATAGATCACCAGTCCAGGTGCATGAGATAGGGTGCTCAGGGCTGGTGTACTAGGATGACCTTGAGGAATGGTATGGGGAGGGAGGTGGGAGGGGGTTCAGGATGGGGAACACATGTACACGCATGACTGATGCATGTCAATGTATGGCAAAAAACCACTACAATATTGTAAAGTAATTAGCCTCCAATTAAAATAAGTTAATTAAAAAAAAGTGGTACAGAAATCCAAGACTATTGAGGAAAGGTAAAGCTGATGGAAATATGTGCATGGTCAGTAAGGATCTAGGCCTTGGAGCCTGATCGCTCCACGGGAGGTTGTCCTTAAGCCTGGCATCCCCACATGTCATCTGAGGGCTGGTTGGTGATGATGCCTCGGGCTGTTATGTAGCCTGAGTGGCAGGCCTCTCCCTGGGCACACACTAGATGCTAGAGGACCCCAGCTGCTGGGGTTGTCCCTGACGAGACTGGTGTTCCTGATGTCCTGTAGACCAGCCAGGCACGTAGCTTTGTGAGAGCTCTTGTACTTAGGTTTTGTTGGGGCTGAGGGGCAATGTTGGTTGATAGCTGTTATTAGTTCTCTCAGCACTGCCTCATGTTAGGGAAAGCAAAGGTCATCAAATACCCTCTTAGAAGATACAACTATCTTTTAGTTTTATGACTTTCAGTTGACATAGTGTATTAAATTTTAGTTCAGCTGCAATGGGGCAAAATGTTTCCATTTTACAATGAAAATTGGATGTTAATGAATTCCTTATCCTATTTCAGGATTACTATTATTTACAGTGTGTGTTTTCAGGTAGCTAAGAAGAGACTCACACTGTAGTATGTGACTCCTTTAGTAATAAAATGCCACAATGTAAGTTATTTTTAATCCTAAGAGTTGGATGTGGTATAATGAAATAAAATGATTCATTAATAAGGGTGTGCATCTCACATGAACTGACTCTCATGGAAATATTGCCTTATTTGTCTTTCCATTTGCTTTGTGAGGTAGGGAATGGCTGATTAATGAACTTATTTCAGATGTGTTTTTCAATTGAGACTCACCAATTATCAGATTCAGAAGGAAATGTCTCATCATATTTTCCCACACACTATTTCACATTCTGTTAAAATACATATTTTTTTTTTCCAGGTTCAGATGGACAGTCTGTAAACTAAGCTCAAAGAATTTGTTACATTTTGTGCCTATAACAGGACTAGGAACACCCTTTTATAAGCAGTCTCTTTGTCCATCACCTTGGAACCTTTGCTTTATTAGATTTATGTAGTCCATGCTTTACTATGATTGCTGCACAGTCTGTGTTGTGAGAGTTGCAAAATTAATCGTTTAAAAATCCATGTAAGTGCTTTTTTACAAGTCACAGGAGACTGACTGTAGCACAGTATTATCCCTATTTTTTTCTAAACTTTTAAAATGTAAGTAAATTATTTTAATATTTGCAGATATTTCTAAAACAGCTCAGTTTTTGGTATGTGTTAATGCAAGGTTTACACAGAGTGTAGCACTTTAGTACAAAATGTGGAGAAAATGGCTGAGCATGAGTGTCTTACTATCCTCAAAATGCTGTTGGATAATCATGGTAAAACAACAATATTGTTATGGAACCTAGAGCTGCTGTTGTGTGACTGTAAAATTCTGGATTTATGCCCAGCTTAGGCAATGTTATTCTTAGTGAGGTAAGCAAGGGGAGAGAAGGAAATAAGATTGTTATGTTGATTTGATTTTGAGTTATAGTATCCATGCCTATTTTAAATCAAGAGCATTTTTTTGGAATGAGCATTTTTTTTCCCCTCCAAATACTGTGTTATCTTAATTGCTTAGCTATCTCTTTGCGGCTTAGATAAGCACAGAGAAAAATCAATACTTTGTTTAAGCAGAAATATTTGGGATGTAGGCCTTTTAGTTTTCCAGATGGAGCATAATGCAGTTACATTGGATAGAGAGAGCCGGATTATTTTCGATGTAAACCAGACAAGTCTTTGGTTGGCATCTCCCTTCTTACTTGAGGTGAGACACAGACTTTTCTCTGAATAGAACTTTTTTTCCAATCCATGCCCATACACGGATATTTCCTTTTACAGTTTTAAAGTAGAAGTAAGTTTTCTTTTACATTATACTCATATAAGTTATTTAGAACATGTACATGGGCTTATCTGATCTGTCATTTCTCACCATATCTATGTAAATACCAGTTTTTTTCTTAGAGAATGAACTTATGATTATGGGGGTGGGGGAAGACTAGGGGGAAGGGAGAGGTGGGGGAAGTTGGGGATGGACATGTCCACACAGCTGTAGTTAAAATGGATAACCAACAGGGACCTCCTATACAGCACAGGGAACTCTGCTCAGTGTTATGTGGCAACCTGGATGGGAAGGGAGTTTAGGGGAGAATGGATACCTGTATATGTATGGCTGAATCCCTTTGCTGTCCACCTGGAACTATCACAACATTGCTAATAAGCTATACTCCAATATAAAATAAAAAAGTTTAAAAGAGAAAATGCTAGTTTTGTATTTAAAAACATATTTTGTTTTTGTTATGTGTCATGTTGATAAGTGTTTTTGTCTCATAACTAGAAGCTAAGACCTAGTGGAAAAATGAGTTTTTTGGGGCAGTGGTTTTAAGAAAAGACCGTTCCCGAGTAAGTGCTCCTCTTCAGTGCTCCCGGGCTTGTGGACGCGCAGAGGGCAGTGCTCCAGGCCCTGACCTGTGTCCCTCTGTCTTGGTCCTGCAGGGATCCTGGAGTTCATCAGTATAGCTGTGGGTCTGGTCAGCATCCGTGGCGTGGACAGTGGACTCTACCTCGGCATGAATGAGAAGGGGGAGCTGTATGGATCGGTAAGTGCAGCGGGCCACCTTGCCAGCCTCCTTGACTCAGGTTTGCTGGGAACCGCTCTTTCTCTAGGTTATAAATAGAAATGAAACTGGTGGTGGTGGGAAGGGGAGTGTAGGCTTTCACTTTTTGAAGAAAACCACTTCATTGTTATGAATAGATGTCAGCCCTCAATCTTCACTAGACCGAAGTTTCTAAAGCAAATGCTTTATTTATATGCTGAGCCATTTTCATTACCCAGTAAATAAAAAATTCACAACTATGAAAAATCCCATCTTTTGGTATTGAATGGGAGTTATTTTTGAAATGAATTGAAATGATCTCTCCCCAGCTTTGGCAAGCATTGTAATTAAAACTAGAAATAGACCATGCAGTGAGTATCAGCCCTTTTGAGCTACATAAGATTTTCATTATGTAGAGACAAGGGAGATGGAAATTACTGTCAGATATTCTTGTAGGCGAAAAGGAATAGAAAAATATAATAATTATTTGTAAGTATTATGAGTTTCTTTTTTCTCCTGTCTTCCTTCCTGTTTCTAGTGGGTTGGAAGCTCCCTGAGGAGGCAGAGAGCACTTGCTGCGGTGGCCAGGCACCTGGAATGGTGGTCTCCAGAGTTTTCTGAGCGCAGATCTCAGTGCCTCATGTCAGATGGTTTAAAAACTGTGTACCTAAAGTGTAGCCCATACATGTTATGTTGTTTTATTATGCAGCACGCATTAAGGTGAAGTGCCCTGAAGGCAGGGGTGGGCGAGTGGGCAGTTAGAGGCCACGTTCTTCCCACAGCAGATGGACCTGTGTTCTTGAGGCCATGGCCTGTTGTGGGGGCTTCTCCAGGGGCCGTCTGCCCCCTTCCTTGTCCACCCTTTCCGTGTGTCCCCAGTTGAGCCCCCCTGGGGCAGAGATGGTGACTGTGGGGAGGCGGGGAGGCCTGACTGTGGGCTTGTGAGGCCCGCTGCCTGGTTCAGGGCCTGAGGTGCCAAGCAGAGGTGGGATGGCCCCCTCGCCCTCTGCGTCCTTGCTCACCTGGAGGTGTCCTCAGGCTGGGGTCCTGCTGAGTGAACAGGTGACTGGGCCTGCATTTTCCCACCGCCTCGTTTCCTTCCTCAGCCTCCAGCGTCCCCTGTGCCCACCCTGGTCCTGCTGACAGAGGGTCCCTCAGCCCCTGACACCCCCGCTTCCCACTCAGACTGCTTGAGCTCCTGCCCTGAAGGCGGTGGCCACCTGCTTGCTTCCACTCGGCCCACAGAGCCTCGCTGCCCGGGCCGTCTCCTGCCCCTGTCCCATGCACCTTGAGTCTGCCTCCCTGCTCTTCTCTGGTCACTTGTCATCTGATGGGCCATAGGGTCGGGTCCCCCACCCTGCCCTGCCGTCCCCTCCACTCTGTGCCTCAGGAGGCAGCCTTTTTTCTTTAGGATTTGGTGGCAATACTGCCTCTTCTGCGAAACCTTCCCCGCCCAACTGGAGCCTGAGTTCCTGGTCAGCATCTTGTATGTGTGTTTGTGTGTGTCCTCTGGGCTCTGGTGGTGCCTTCTTTATGTTTCCATCCTCACCTGAGGAATGTAGACTTCTGATGTGATTGTGTGTCTGTGTTGGTTGTGTGTTCATGTTGGTTATGTGTACACTGGAGGAACATAGACTGCTGGTGTGGTTGTCTGTGTTGGTTGTGTGTCCACGTTGGTTGTGTGTCCACGTTGGTTGTGTCCATGTTCATTATGTGTCCACTCCAGGAATGTAGACTTCCAATGTGGTTGTGTCTCTGTGTTGGTTGTGGGTCCTTGTTCCCTAGTGTGTTGAGGTGGGGGCTTCAGGTTTCCTTTTAGTGTTGCTCTGCTCACAGCCTGGACCTGCACCAGTAAGGGTCCTCATCGGGTTGCAGTGGATTGAACATTGTGGTTTATTCATGTGGCTTCCCGACTCTCAAGGTGTGGCCCTGAGTATCTCCGTCTGTGTGATCAGTGTGTCCCTTTGGCCCTGCTGGAGGGAATGTCCCTCTCTGCTGTACCCCCACTGAGCCACGCTGTGACGTGTTGTCCAAGCGTCCATCCCTGGGGGAGGGGCAAAGGCTGGAGAGGGTGGTATCCAGGGAGGGTGGTGGCCATCGGGACACGAGGCTCCCCCACCTGCTCCTCCTGTCCAGACAAGGGCTGGACTCGGGCCCCTCTTCTGTGGGTCTCGGCCTTTCATGTCTTGGGCTCCCTGGGCTTCACTCCCATCTTCCCCGCCTGTCCTGTGGTGGTCTCTATGTGCCCATGATGTTAGACAGCAAGATTGCCTCTTCTGAGCTGCCTGCGTGGTTTGCCTGTGTCCACACCTCACACAGGTGTGAGGGAGTCCATCTCCTTGGTGGCCAGAACCATACTGCACGGTGGTTGTCATCATCCTTGTGTGGCAGTGAGAACAGGGTGACCCGCACATCCCCACCCCATCCCAAAGAGACTGAGAGAAAGAAAGAGAAGCAGGCAGTGATTCTGTTATTAGCATGCTGGAAACTGCAGCTGAGAAGTTTACTTGTATGAAGTTGTGTGAAACTCAGCAGAGTGGAGAAGGTGTGTTTCTAAACATTGAGGAAACTTTGAAAAGACTCATCTCATTAGGAAAGAAGGTGAACAGGAGATTTGGGGAATTAGCCATCACTTTTATAAAGTCTATGCATCACTTTTATAAAGTGTAAGTGCAGCAAAAGTTAATGTAAAATGTATTTAGGATTGTTTTTGCTCTTTTCATTTATGTGGTTCTTTTGCTTCCAAGATTACATTAGTATTAGATGTAAAAGGTCAGAGGTGAATGGGGTAATACTTCTTCAGAAAAATATATAGGATTCTGAACCCTGTTAGAGGGCTTCCCAGATGGCCCTAGTGGTAAAGAACCCAACTGCCAGTGCAGGAGACATAAGAGATGTTGGTTTGATCCCTGAGTTGGGAAGATCCCCTGGAGAAGGGAATGGCTGCCTACTCCAGTATTCTTGCCTGGAGAATCCCCATGGACAGAGGAGCCTGGTGGGTTATGGTCCATAGAGCTGCAAAGAGTCAAACACAACTGAAGTAACTTAGCATGCACCACTCTGTCATACTGTGGAAATAGGAAAAATTCTATTGCTGATATATATTATGATGTGATTTAAGGAAAATCTGAGCCATTCTATTTCTGGGATGGAGTTTGATTATTGTAATCATGTTTTGAATTCATCCGTATGTCCATTCATCTCATTTCTTCACAAAAATTTATACTTAATATGTGCCCAGCATTGTGCTAAGTGTATGACAACACAGCGAGTATCTCAGACTCTGGTGGGAGAGATATACCTGTAAATAATTCAGTGCAGTGTGAACTGCACCATGTTAGAGGAATCACAAATATCCTGGGAATCCAGAAGAGTGACTAAGTAATTACTTGGGGAAATTGGGTGGTAGCACTTCACTGGGTTTTGAGGGATGAATAGGAGTCTCAAAAAAGGGAGGCAGAAAAGAAAGGGTAATTTTTCAAATGTAAAGATTAGAATACCCTGCCTGGGTGAGATTTAGGAAGGGTATTAGATTTCTCTCTCTCTCTTTCACACACACACACACACACACACACACACACACACACACACACACATATGAGTGCGTACTTGGGCAGAGAATTAAAATGTTAGAGTATTAGTTTACATTTTTCACTTTGTTCTCATGACAGAAAGTAGAAGTAATGCTTCGTTACCTCTAGGGTCTTAGTCTAAATCATCTGAGCATCCTCAGGTTACTTCAAAGTGTCAAGAATAATTGACTGTAATAAATACCTCTTTAAAAAAGAATGCCTTGAAAACAATTAATCTGTTTCAAGAAGCCTGCAATTAATGAGAGTTGTTGACATTTTCATTAAAAAGAGGCAGCACAGTCTCTTAAACTAATGGTGCAGGAAAGGGGAGCATGGGACCTGAAAACTGTTCATCTTTCCCACTGATTGGCTCCTAGGAGCCAGTCTCTGTCTCCTGAAGGCCCCGCTGTGTGTATCACACGCTGTTGGCATGTAGGGTCGTCACCCCAGCCATTTGGCCTGTCACGCCTCTATCCATGTAGTGTGTCACATGTAGATAGCGTGACCCAGGCTGTCGCTGTCTACCTCCACTGTCCTGGGTTTCCACCTGGGCCGCCCCGGGTTTCTGCTGGTGGGACCCTGCTTAGCTGTTAAGGCTGAAAGAGGGAGGTGGGGTAACTTGCTCCTGGGCCAAAGCTTATAGGGCAGAGCAAGGTCTCAGACCAGCGCTGGAGCATGGGAGCCTGGCCACCACCCGCCAGAGACGCTGTTCATACAGGCAGTTGTGGACCGTCAGTTAGTTGTTACGTTTCCAGAGACACAGGTGTGCCCTGCTGGATCCATGTGAGTCCTTGTAATCAGTAACCAGGGTGTGCTGGATTCAGACTGTGTTTCCATTGTGTAGAAACTTTAAAGCCCAAGATGTCACGTGGGGTGCCTGTCCACACTGGCTGGGCCTGTGTGAACTGGAGCTGTCCCTTGTGCGGTGTTTCCATGGGGGGTAGGCAGTAGTTGGAGGGCTTCAAGGACCACCCATCCTAGGATGAAGGTGTATGTCCACCCTGTAAGAGGAAATGGAGAAGTATCTCAGATCCCCAAACCCCATTTGCCTTAAATTATTTTTGTTTTAATTAAATATGTAGAAACATAGACACTTTGTGCTTCTTTGGTGACTGCAATGCAAAACATACTTGTATTAAAATTCACCCTGGACTGTGGAACCACTGGACTCTGGAGCGGCGGGCGGGGTTTGATGTGATGGGTGAAGCTACCTGAGTGGGGCTGAGATACAGCTTCATGCCCAGCACACCTGTCCCCAGGGCTCCTGGGGGTGCCGGCCTCCCCCCATGGCCTCCTGGGTGAATTGCTGGGAAGCCAGGTGTCACCTGGCCCTCACGGACGGTCCAAGGATGTCATTTCTCTTCTCATGAGTCCCAGTGGTGAGGGTTTTGCTGCTTAGCGCTGAAGGTGACATCAGATACAGACACATCCTTGGGGGACCGTGTGTGGTTATAGGCAGGCCTCAGGAGGGTCTTGAGTGGGCTTAAAAGGATCCCTTTACTTTTTGGGAGATGAAAAGTCCGAGACGATGCTCCTGCAGGGAGCCTGTTGCCCCTGGATTAGCCTTTATCTTCCCGGACGTGCAGCTGTGGAAACTTCCCGGAATGGGAGTCCCTGTGATCTCTGTGAGGTGTCTGCAGCGCCCGTGCGAGCAGCGTGGGCACACGCAGAATGAATGTGTACTTGTGGAACGGGACACCGTGCCCAGTGGCCGGTCCCCACTGGACTCGGCGGTTTTCCGTGTGCTGCGTCCATTAAGATGACTCTGGCGGCTGCCGCGCCGGTGGGTCCTGGACGCTGAGTTCGAGGGGTGTCAGTCCTGTAGGGGAAATGGCGAGAGTCTTCCATGTCGTGGCCTCCCCGGGGCGGGTGCACTCTGCAAGCGGGTGGCTTTAAGCAGACACCAAGTGATGGAGCCCAGCCTCCCATCCTATGCGCAGGTTGCAGGTGGTCAGACAACTGCGTGGCGGTTCTTTGTGAAGGAGGACAGCGCCTCCTTTGTGAAGGAGACCGCTCCGACTGTATTAGCCAGTTTAGCTTGAGAGCATCCTTGTGCTGGAGGTGAGGAGATGGGGGTTGGTGGCTTAGTGACAGACTGAAGGTCACACAGAGGGTAAGGAAGGAGTTTGGTTTGAATGCAGGTGAATTAATCTTGTCCAATACTCACAAGAGTGGCCATCTGTTTTTGTGAATTAGAAAAAAATATATATATATATATATATATTTTTTCCCCAGAAGTAACCCCTTTTATTAGAGTAGGGTCTAGTCTGCCCTTTACAGACATGATTTTGAAACAATTGTTTCCTTCTAGCAGCCTAGTTTTTACTTAGTGGTTCATTTGTTTCCTTAGCGTCTATACTCCTGGCTGTTAATGAGAGGAAAATCATCTTTTATAAAAAAATTTATCTTCTTTATGTAACTATAGTTAAGTTTCTGTTGTTAAGCAGCAAGCTGACTCCCCTGAGGGTCTGAGGCCTATGTGGATAACCTGGCAGGTGAGCGGTCGCAGGGCTCAGAGGTGGGGAGGTATCACAGGCTCTGAAAAGTGAAGTTGCTAAGTCGTGTCGGACTCTTTGTGACCCCCATGGACTGTGGCCTGCCAGGTTCCTCTGTCCACGGGATTCTTCAGGCAAGAATACTGGAATGGGTTGCCATTTCCTCCTCCTGGGGATCTTCCTGACTCAGGGATCGAACCCGGGTCTCCTGCATTGCAGGACGATCTATCGTTTGAGCCACCAGGGACCTGCTTTTCATTGTCAGGCCCACGGGCTGGGCTTAGTGCACCCATGTGCACTGAGAGGGGACTGGGGTTCATGCTCAGGGGCGGGCTTCCTTTAGGCTCCGGGATCTTGGCACAGAAGCTTCCTGAGTTGGTGCTCTGATCCCCAACCCCCTCCCCAACATCGCATCTCTCTGTAGAACAGGTGGGGCCTGGCCCAGGGCTTAGATGCTGGGGACACGACCTTCTGTTTCTCTTCAGTAGCTGCATCCCCGCATTCCTTGCACTGATGCTGTGGGGCAGCATGCACACGCCCTGCCACATGTGCCCACAAGCGAGTACACACTTACTCGTTTTCATAACCCTGCAGGGTTTGGCGGTGTCATTGCACACACAGGCCAGCACTTCTTTAGGTGCTGGAGAACAGTTGACTCTCGTGACTGCAGATCACGTGCTTGCATGTTTGTCCACCAGCTGGAGTTTGTATACCCAAATTGTATGACCCTGGAATGGTGTGACTCACAAACCTGCCAAGAGCAGCAGCAGAAGCTACTGCTGGCCAGGGCCCCACGAGGCCATGCAGCCTTGTGCCTTCAGCTCCTGCTGAGTGAGCATCCTCTCCTGCATCTGTTTAGTGCCTGGGGTCTCATGTTTTTGTGCTTTTCCAGGGTGCTTTCTCTGATCAGAATGCCCCCAGGGGCTAGTGCTGAGATGCTGTGCATGTCTCAAGTGCAGGAGGCTGGGCGTGTGTCATGGAGGAAACACGGGCCTCACAGGAGTCTCAGCCGGTCTGAGTCACTGCCCTGCGTCCGCAGGTGACAAATCCATGATATTAACTTAAATGGAGACAGAACAAAGCAGGGCTGTGTATTGGTTGTTTGACAAGCATGTGATGAGCAGAGAAACAGGCTCCAAACCTGTGTTTCCCTGGGAGCTGCAGTTCAGAGCCTGATCCGCATGGAGCGGCCTCATGCGTCAGGCTGCTTCCTCCTAGGGTGACCTTGGTGCTGGTTCAAGGGGAACTTGCCACTCTGGAGGGAGTCAGATGTGCAAACATGGTTGAGGTAACGAAATTGTGTCCAGAGAGGGCTGGGGGCTCTGGGGGCGCTGGGAGGGAGGTTGGGATGGTCCACAGAGAAGGCAGTTTGGGAGGGGCCGGTGTGAAGCGGCCTTGGGGCTGCAGGGTTTGGAGACATGGCTGCTCACGGGTCCCTGTTCTGCTCCCCTTGCCCCTCCACAGCGGTCCTGTCTCTGTTTCTGGTTTTCCTGGCAGTTGCCAGAGACCACGACGCTGACATTTGGAGGGTCCTCCACTGTCACTATCCTTAGCCGCTCAGGGGACACTGTTGCCGTGCTGCTCTGTGTCCTGGCTGGTGCCCTGGAGCCACCCTGAGAAAGCCCCCCACCCTGGGGCTACCCCCACCCCCTTGCCAGGAGGGCTTGTCCGTCAACCTGGGTGTCCATTGGTGATCTCACAGGCGGCTGAAAGATGCGTCTGCTTTCCCAGCACCCCCGCTGAGGGCCCCCCAAGGATGGGGAGGCCGTGGTGTCAAGTGGAGCCCAAGAAGGGCTTGTGAGCCCTTACGATCCTGACCAAGCTCATCCCCTCCTCCCTCAGCCCTTTGTCGTCCTTGTCACTGTCTTGACATCACCGCCGTGGTTTGCTTCTCCTTTGTGGGAAGTGCCCGTGTGCTGTGAGCGCAGCCCCGCCAAGGTCATGCCAAAGCCGCTACCAGGCGGGCGGCTCCGCGTGGCCTTGCCCTGGACGTGGACATGGGCTTGCTGTTCCCCCCCCACCCGGGGTTGATATCTGTGCCCCCTCCTACCCCCCTGACCCTGTTTTCCTTCAGCCTCACTTTCTGCAGGGGCTTGTTTCTGGGTCCTCTGGAGCAGCTCACATTCCTTTTCCTTCCTTCCCTGTCTTTTGAGTTGGTTTTCAGGTTGCTGTGTCTCGATGGAAGGTTCCTGTCTGTTCTTGCATCCTGAAGACTTTGAACTTGGAGATGAGGTGTGGAGTGGGGGAAGCACAGGGCTGGGACACCAGCTCCAGGGCCGCCTCTTCAGGGTTTCAGGCCGGAGTAGGAACCAGGGTTGACGACAGCCTGTTTGTGAGGACAGCGAGCGCAGGCGCCGTCTGGGCTCCCAGGGGCTGAGTAGGGGCTCCTCAGCCTCCTTCAGGACCAAGTGCAGCCACGACAGACGTGCTGTCCTGTCCGACCTCAGAGCTCCCTGTGAAAGACCCATGGAAGTCGTGTTTTTTGCACGTTTGAATTCAGACGTTAAGAGTTAGGACATCATGTTTGAAAGGAAATAAGCATTTTCCTTCAGATCAAACTGACATCCCTTGCATTATCCTTCAGACTGTTAACCATAAAGCTGTGTTTGCCGAGGTTAATTTTGTATACCTTCTTTTCAAGTACAGCACATTAGTATGTTATGTTCTTAGTTAAATAGTTGGATTTCTTTATTAAGTTTCCATCACTGATGGTGGCAAGGATGATTTCTCCTGTCCACATGCTGGCGAAGTCTACCAGCCTTGGCAGCACCAGAGTGTCCACCCCCAGAGTGAAAATGGCCCATGATGGCCTGTGGATCTGGTGCTTGGGGGGAGCAGGGTGACTGACAGTGTCAGCTGGAATTTGTCCTGGAAGTGGGCTGTTAGTAGAGGGGCCCTGAGGGAGTGGGACAGCCACCTGCGTGTTGCCCAGAGGAAGGGACAGCGGCACCGATCAATTTCCATTAGCATCGGGCCATTTCTCTACCACCAGGTAGGGGCTGGGAGGATGAGTTTGGTTCTAGAGGAGTCTAGGTTGATGTGTATCCAGTTGGAGCTGATTGGTGGGGGCACCTGGGAAGTCAGGAGGTGGCAGAGACACTTGTGTGTGTGTGACCCTACGAGGGGTTTCTCTGTGCATCTTGAGGGGATGGCTGGGTGTGTCTGAGAAGTTCCCAGTCCTCATTCACTTCCCTTCAGGGCTGCCTTTCCTCTGCCTTGTGTGACACATCCAGCTTTGCTCCTAGCTCTAGGCCCTCCCTAGGCTTCCCAGGTTCTTAATGTGTAAAGAATCCCCCTGCCAATGTAGGGAACACACAAGATGTGAGTTCAATCTCTGGGTCAGGAAGATCCCCTAGAGAAGGAAATGGTAACCCACTTCTGGGAAATCCCATCGACAGAGGCACCTGGCTGGCTACAGTCCATGGGGTCGTAAAGAATTGGACACAACTAACTGACTAAGCATGCATGTGCTCTGGATACTCTGTGACTTTGAGAACTGTTTGTTTTCCCACAGGTTTTGGTTTTTCTTCCTAGTCAGTTCTCTTGGGCAGCTCATGACACAGGTTTTGTTGGTCAGGCAGACGTTCATTCATGAGCTGTGATTATTGAGGTCAACACTGGGAAGAGGTCAGTGGCGGCCCCCCAACATAAGATACCCTTTAAGGGGGGTGTCCTCCCAGTCTCCCAGGGAGGAAAGGAGGGGCCCCTGGTGCCACAGCCCTGGCTTCGTCCCTGTCCTTTCTTTCCCGAAACAGCAGCTTCCCTGCTTCTCCGCTGCCGGAAGCATCATTTGGCCGCGTCTCTGCGTTTGCAATGGATGCTGCACATTTTAGTTGGTTTCTTCCTTATTTTCCAGCAGCACTGCAGCTTCTTTTCCATTTCCTGTTCAGTGCGTCCTTCTCTGGTCATTGTGGGCTTCTCGGCCTCCACACCAGATGCTCCAAGGCCGGACCATTTGATCTTAGGCTCAGAGAGACCCTAGATGTCTCTGGGTCCTGTCCCCTCTCTTCACAGAGAAGGAACTTGAGGCCCAAGATGGCTGATCAACCCCATTTGGGATGTGTGTGTGTGTGTGCATGTGTGTGTGTATGAGGTCACCATCACTTCACTGTAGAGATTCTGTGAATCTTGTAGTTCTTCAGAAATTGCCTTTGGGCTTACACAGCCATTGTCTTTGTTAATCTTTCAGTTTCTCTAATTTCATTTTCGCAACCCAAGGCTTGAATTTTGCCTGTTTTGTCTACCACAGAAAATCTTTGGTACATTTTTCAGTTTTGACACCACCCCCTGCAGTGTGTCTGTTGATTGTCCTGCAGACTCGGTGCCTGGGTCCCATTGTTTCTAGGCAGTGTCCTTAACAACAGGAATTGTTTCCTTCATTCCACCTCCCCGCCTTGAAGCTCTCCAGTTCTCCTCCATTGTCTGTGCTTCTACTTTCAGTTTTTAGAGAGAGTAATATTTAGCTTGAAGTTTTTTCACCTTTTGCAAATCTGTGATGTGCATTTTAAGTGGTCATTGAATGACTTCTGTCCTTGAGATAGTCATTATGGTAAGAAATGTCACATAAGATTTCTTTTTAACTAGATGTTCTAAGATCCTGAAAGAAATTTCATGAACTTTTCCTGTAGAGTTTTTGGCAGATGAATCAAATGTGCATTGTCTAGACACTGAGACAGAAGCAAGACTATTGCCTACAGTGAATATTAAACTTCTCAAATTGGAATTCTCTTCAACCTTGGGCAGGACTTTCTTTCCCCTGTGGGTCTCCGTCTCTGAAAATATATTGAAAGTATGTGAGCTAACATGATGTACCAAACAAATGTGCGTCTCTGGGGGTAGCTGTGGAGACTACCTCTAAGTAGCCTTGTCTGCGCTGCAGTGCTCTTGGCAGGTCCTGTCCTTGGCTGCACTGTGGGTGCCACGTGGCTGGTGAGAGCACACAACCTAGGAGATGTTGGTGTGTTCCTGCAGATTCAGACTGGGCCCCACCTTCGAGTCCACAGATGCTTAAGCCGCTTCTGGAGGGTTTGGTTTGGTTTGGTGGGAGGAGTGGAGAGAATGTAGGAGTTCTTAATTTTCTGTATATTTGATGACACAGTGTTGCCTGTCCACTTTGTTCTGTGTGCATTCACCAGACACACCTGCTTCACGTGTTCCCCCACTTCCAGTAGCACATTTGATGGCCAGGATCGCAGGTGTAAAAAAAGCAGGCCCATTGGGGATGGTGGGGATTTTAAAGAGGTTTTGAAAAATGAGGCTGGAGGTGAGACATGTTAAGGGACTGGACCTAAATGGAACTTCTAATCAAATAAGACACAATGTCTTCCCACCTGTTCTCTGTGTTGGTTGCTTTCTGTTTGGGGACTTCTCCCAGGAGAGAAGCATTAAAAGACCTGGTTTCTTATTAATTGTCCTTTCATCATTATATTTAATCACCCCCATCCTTGCAACAATTCCCACTAAGACTTTACAGCTAGATTATTAATGAGGAAGGTGCATCTATACAAGTAATTGTAGTTAAGGGAAGTCTAAATACCAAGACTGGGATAAATGATAGGCAGAAAGCTGAGTGCTGAAGAATTGATACTTTTGAACTGTAGTGTTGGAGAAGACTCTTGAGAGTCCCTTGGACTGCAAGGAGATCAAACCAGTCAATCCTAAAGGAAATCAACCTTGAATATTCATTGGAAGGACTGAAGCTGAAGCTCCAATGCTTTGGCCACCTGATGTGAAGAGCTGACTCATTGGAAAAGATCCTGATGCTGGAAAGACTGAAGGCAGGAGGAGAAGGGGACAACAGAGAACAAGATGGTTGGATGGCATCACCGACTCAGTGGACATGAGTTTGAGCAAACTTCAGGATACAGTGAAGGACAGGGCAGCCTAGTGTGCTGCAGTCAGTGGGGTAGCAAAGAGTCAGACACGACTTGGCGACTGAACAACAATGAGGAGGTAAGGAGAGCAGGGTGGCTGAATCTATAAGCCTGCCCGTGAAACCTCGGTGATGGATGAGTAAGGTCTTAGCAACTGGACAACAACAGAGAATGAGTGATTACATCAAATCATTAACTTATAAAAGGTCGGGAACTCTCCTATCAATGTGACTTCTGACCTTGGGATTTACATGTAGTGAGTTTATGTTGGGGTTTAGACAACTCTTTGAGTTGAACCCAAGCAACCATTTGGACGGTGTGGTTAGAACTACAGCATATATTTATATGTATAAAAATGGAATCATGTTTTAAAATAGCATAAGTCTATGTATTTTCAATGAGAACTTTTGACTGTCAAAGTTTGAAAACTTCTGATTTCAGTTTTTAAATGGAGGCTTGGGCATGGTAACACCCATGTGAATTACACATTTTCCAATTGTCAAATAGTCGAAATTAGTGTCTATATGAGTTTATGTCGTATAACATTCCTAAACATTCTCTGGGGCATACTATAATTTTCACATTATTATCTCATACTTTGGTTTTAATAGGGTTGGTAAAAGTTTTGAAGTTTTAATTTCAGTTTTTCCCACTGCTTAGAATTTGATAATATAAAATGAAAAGAGGTTTCCATAGTTGCTAACATTCACCAGATTTTGTTCCAAAGCATGGGCTTTAGAAGACTTTTGAATTAAAGCCACATTCTCCACCCAAGCCTAGTGACATAATCCAGCAGTTCAAAGATAGGTATGCCATAAACAGCTACAGTTAAATAATCTGAAAAAAAAATTAAAACATGGAAATACAATAAAACAAGAATTGATCACTTTATAGTGGAATACTCTATAAACCGTCTGCATTGGAAACATGTGGTGAGTTTTAAAACATCTGAGTTCTATAATTCTAAAGTGTATAGTTTATTTGAAGGCAGAAACTGTTTCTTCTTCTCTGCATATATGTATATAAAAATACAGGTTAATATATATATTTTTTGCTGTCCTGATTTGCGTCCATTTACTTATTTTTAATTTAGATAAATCACTTTGGACTATACATCCCTAACATAAATATATTCACCTCAACTAAATATTTTATCACTAAGTACTGAAGTCTGGTCATGAAGAGATTAATTCTGTAAATCTTGTTACTTTGTCTGTGTTTGTCTAAAACAAAAATCACGCATTAACATAAACCCAAATAGTAAGAAGAAATTATTTGAAAGCATATACACGGTATAGAAAGGTATCAGGGTCTTTAATTTTTATGATCCTTTAAATTAGAACAAGTTTTTAAGGTCTGCAGGTTTATCTGAGCGGCACTGTAACCCTTGCATAATAATTAGAGGAGCTCAACTGGACCAGGCGTTTGGCAATGTATTGTCTGCATGCCTCATTTAACTAGTTAACTGAAGTTATCCAACCCTCCCAAGAATGAAATGACTGACCTTTCAACCATCACGAAAACTGCTGTCTGGAGATCATAGTGGAACAGTTTACTTCATTTTCTGAGTTGTCTAAAAAGTTATATTGTATGTGTAACGACGTTACAACAGCCTCATAAGGGGAACAGAGCCATGTTTGTGGAGCAGTGAAAAGATTAGTTCAGTTTCTTAACCACGTTCAACTTTTTTGAAAAGGTTTTTTATTGTAAACTGACAATACCCCCAAAACATGTAAAGCCCCTTTGTGGGGGCCTCGGAAGTCCCTGGATGGACAGGGTATCTGGAGGGAGCCTCTGTTAGTGAGAAGTGGGAGGTGGGGAGTCTGGGCAGGGCTCCTGGAGATGCCTCTTCACCATGATGACAGGATCCTGAGCTGGGACCCCCATCTAGGGCATTTTCGGGGGAAAGATGCGCTTGCCGTTGGCTGAGGTTTGCTCCAGTTCTGAGAGGTTATGATGTCAACTGTCCATGGCCACCTCAGTGACCAGCGGTGTCCTGAGCTCTGGGCACTGGTCCCCGGCTGCGTGCCTGATTTGGCCCTGCCCCAGGTGTGGCACTGACCTCCTCCAGGAGGGGCTGTGGAGGCCGAAGCTGGGGGCATGCCTGTGGCTCCAAAGGCAGGCCCCTCATGGGTGCAGACCCTGTAGTGGCGTGTCTTGTTCTGATCAACGGAGGGCCTGGCAAGTGCGACCTATATTCAGAGCACACAGAAGCCGGGGTGCAGTTCAGGGTCCAGGAGGAGGAGGGGAGCCCTGTTTCATAAGCAAAGTATCTGCCAGGGCTTCCCAGGTGGTGCAGTGTTAAAGAACCCGCCTGCCTATGCAGGAGTCGTCAGAGACGTGGGTTCCATCCTTGGGTTGGGAAGATCCCTTGGAGGAGGGCATGGCAACCCGCTCCAGTGTTCTGGCCTGGAGAATTTCATGGACAGAGGAGCCTGGCGGACTGCAGTCCAGGGGTCCACACAGAGTGGGACACTACTGAGCGACTTAGCACACACATGCATCTGTCAGGTAATGTGGTTTCCTGCTGAGACAAAGAAAGCTGGATTTGAATTCCTTTTTTGATTTCCTTTGTGGAACTGAAGGCTCTACAATTCCAATCTTTGGTCCACGTTATTAAGCAGAAAATAATGAATATCGCCTGCTTAGAAAACTTACCTGATCACTGCAAACTCAAACCAGACCTTTTAAGCCAAGAGTAATCCTGTCTGTGGGGAGAATATTTATTATACAGATGGAAGTAAAGTCTGAAGTAGCTATTAATGTCTTTAACACTAGTTTTATTTTGTCCGCTTTAATGGAGATGGAAGAGAAATCACATTCAGCCCGGTCTCCCCAGCGTGGGGGTTTCCTCTGGGTTTGCTCATGAAGGGAGGCGGGGGCCTCTCTGTTAGTTCCCAGGGGAGGGGCTGCCGCTGCCCCTGCAACCCCCTTGTCCCCGTAGACCTGGCGTCAGCAGTCCAGGGTTTCCCCATTGGTCTGTCTTGCTCGATCCTTTCTCCTGCTTCAGCTCACTTAACAGAGACTTGTCCAAGGACATATTTTGTTACCAACCCACTCAGTGCGTTTTGATCACCCAGAAGTGTCCCTCCTAGGAGGTGTGGGTCCTGTGTGCCTCTGGGTGGTTTAAGCATTTGGTGACCGGATGAACGATGTCGGGAAGCTGGCTCATGAGGCCTCTGGTTTTCAGCCTCCTCAGCAGGACTCACCCCCCTCGTCCCCACCCTCACTGTCCATCAGGCTGGCTATGACTCAGTGCGCTGAGTTGTGTCCTGAAGTGTGTAACTGCGTGGACATACAGTTTTGTAGGTTTTCTTACTTACATAAGGGGCCAGGTGTACAAGAGCAAGGGGAATATTGTCTAAAGTCATTTTGGTGTTTATTTTCCCCACTACCACCTGGGAAGGTGTGGACCTTGAAGTTTCAGCATGGAGAGAAGAGCGGCCCCCAGGCCGCCCGCATTGCTTCATTTGTGTCTGTGCCTGGAGTGAGCTCACGGTGGGCGTGAGGTGTGAGCAGGGCCTCCCACCCTTACTCCTTTTGGCGCTCAGGATACATGACTGCAGGGGCCCTGGTTGTGTGGTTCCTGGGAATCCAGGCTTTCACAAATCTCCAGGGAAGGGCAAAGTGCAATACATTTAGGAAAATGTGGACCCCTTTCTGCTTTTAAACTGGAAGGGGAAAGGTTCTTCTGTCTAAGTTCAAGGAAGCCTGAGGGCTGGGATGTTTGTCTTCACTTCTTTGTGTTAAGGAAGACCCAGACCTGATAGAAAGCTTTGTATCTCAAAACGTGGACCCAGCAGTGGCTGCCTCCGAATTCCCCAAGGGCCTGTTCAAAATGCATATTTTCAGACTTTCTGGCTCAAAATTTTAAAGGGCTGGGGATTGGAACTCTACATTGAAAGAAAAAAAGTATTCCAAAGTGATTCTTCTGCACGCTGAAGTTTGAAAACCATTCTTCTAGAGTAATAAATAACTTCCACTGCTTCAAAGGGCAGAAAACTTGTAACGTCACGGGCGACGTTGGTCCACACGGCAAGGGCTCTGAAAGGACCCTGACAATGAAGCGGCTCTCTGAAACTCTGTCCACGAGAAAGTTCCCCGCCCCCAGGATGGTCTCCATCCTAACTGTTGTGGTGAAAACAGGAACAGCTCATGGTGTTAGTTGCCTTTGCCTGCTGACTCATCCAGATAATTGGCACTTGGAAAAGTTTAACTAGAAAAAATTTAGATTCTTTTTGTGCTTTAATCGTTATGAAAAAAATTAGAACATAGCTGAATTTATAGAGGTAAGTAGCTTTTGCAGAATGCCTTTAAAGTGGGTTAAAATCAGTGTTTTCTCACCAGTTATGTAACAACTTTTAAATACAGAAAGGAGCTAATTTTGCAAAATATTTGCTTTTGTTTTTTAACAGGAAAAACTCACGCAAGAGTGTGTCTTCAGAGAACAGTTTGAAGAGAACTGGTACAACACGTACTCCTCCAACCTGTATAAGCATGTGGACACTGGACGGAGGTTCTACGTCGCGTTAAATAAGGATGGGACCCCCCGGGAAGGAACCAGGACTAAGCGGCACCAGAAATTCACCCATTTTTTACCCAGGCCCGTGGACCCCGACAAAGTACCCGAACTCTATAAGGATATCCTAAGCCAAAGTTGACAAAGACCGTTTCTTCACTTGAGCCCTTAAAAAAGTAACCACTATAAAGGTTTCACGCGGTGGGTCCCTATTGATTTGCTGTGTCATCACATCCATTGTTGCCAAACTCTGTCGCATGCATAGCCTGACGGAGGCGTGGAGGGGACGTGTGACTGTGCTGCGCCCCGGGCTCGTCCTCCCGTGGGACCCCTGCCTGCTGCGCTGCCGGGTGGGTCTTGGGGCAGAGGGTGGCTGAGGGTGCGGGGTGGGGGGCACATGGGGGGCAGGGCCTGCAGAGCGGGGGAGCAGAGAGGACAGGCCATGCATGTACCTGCCCGGTCTGTCCTTTCTCATCCTGGTCAGCACAGCCGCCCCACCTGGATCCGTCGGGACCGGCTGGCGGCCGTGGGCCCGCTGCGTCTCCGCAGGTGCGACGGGCGCGGTCTTACCGACAAGACTTTCTCGGTTCCTTGTCACGGGTGTCATCCCAATGAATTTAAAGCAAAGACCTCTTAGTAAAAAAAAAAAAGAAAAAAAAAGTTAAATTTATTTATAGAGATTCCAAAGGCGACATTTTATTTATTTTATATATTTATTTATTATAGAGAGTTTATTTTTAATGAAATATGTACAGGCCAGATAGGCATTTGGAAGCTTTAGGCTCTGTAAGCATTAAATGGCAAGTCCGCTAGAACCTGTGGTGAGTCCACGTGTGAACGTGGCGTGCATGGATTTCAGACACTCGAATGGCCCTGTGTCCCGAAGGCGACAGCCGCTGTCATGCCCATGTTACTGTAAACTAATGCGTACCGCTCATGACACCGAGTATCCACTCTTCAGACTGCTTGTCCCATAGCTTATCCCAGAGGATTAAAGATTAACTGGGTCTCAAACGTTTATTCTGTGTCTGTACTATTTCCTCTCTCCTAAGTGGCTTCCTCCATCACGGTTGGAGAACATGACGGTTGGTATATATCCTACTTGTCTAAATCTATCGCAGAATATACCAAAGCTAAACAATGACTGTGCTTTTGTTTTAGTCGATCTCCAGAACAACAGGACTCATTTCAAACATGTACTGGTTTAGAATTCTCAAAAAGGAAAAAAAAAAAGCTTACTTGGTACAGATTTTTTTTAGGGGACAAGAATCTGAATCAAAACAGCACGGTAATTCTTATAAACTTGGCTCTCAGATATTAAATTACACAAGCACCATAGGGGTCATTGTAACATCTTTTATAGAAAATTGCTTTCGGTGTGACCTGTCATAATATCTGGTAAAAACACCCTTCAAATAAGACTTGCAAAATGAAACTAATAAGTCTCCATCAATCATGACAATGAGAGGGAAAATAAATACTTGCTGACTGTGTTTTGTTTTTTAAAGGGGTCTTCACAAGCACTTGAATTTTTTAGAGGGGAAGTTACTATAATCTCTTTTACTAGCCTTTTGTAACATTTTATGCTGAAAAGCATAAGAATACATATTTCTTTAGTAGCAATAATTTTGAAACCTGCCTTTGGGCAGGGGAGACTATTTCTTACTCTATACTAAGGAGAAGAGAGCCAAATTCTTAAAGCAATATTTAAGAAAAAGAAATTTATAACGAATTCAAATACTACATATAACACTTTCTAGCCAGTTACATGGGAAATTGAAAGTGACAGTTAAAAAATTGTTAGGATTTATGCAACTAATTTTAAAGTTTAGTATTCCAATTTTGTTTTGCTCTGATGCACATTCTCTATGAAAAATAAAACTATGTCACTGGTGAGTCAAAGCTGTTTTGAGGTAGAAGCTCATGGCTTCTTGTCATGAGCATAGGGACCCCTTTCCTGGCCCAAAGTGGAGAATGGGCAGGTTCACTGATGTGCGTTAAGGAAAAACCAAGTCCAGTGTTTGGAATTAAGAAATGTGGGGGAGGGGGCAGAAACAATGTAAAATATCTGATTTATGATGAAGGTCAGAATGTCCTCTTCATTTATTTTCTTTTTTTTTCTCTAAACAGAAGCTGCATTTAATCCCAAGACGTAGTATTCTTATTTATTTAACCCTTTGCTGCTGCTAATATGTGCACATATTCAGGCTGTAGATTTTCCAAAAGGCATTTAATATTTTTGGCTGAGAAACACCAAGCCTCTGACCACAGGGAAGGATCATGTTTCTAGGATGTTGTGGGTACAATGTTTAGCACTGAAGAAACTGATTTTAGGAGACAGCCAAAAGTGATCTTAAGGTAGCACTAGATGCCGGATTGACCCGTTGGAGAGAAAGAAAACCATCTGCGAAAAAGAAAGCTCTCCAGGGGTTCCTAGAAAGTGCTACTTTAACGTCGACTTTTGGAGTTTTTCTTTTTTTTTTCCAGTGACTTTTTTTTTTTTTTACAGAAAAACAAAATGTTATATGCTTTGGCAACTGATATAATAAACTGTAATGGTGTGTAAATAAATAAATACTGACTTATGCAATTTCTGTACATAAGTGTGCCAGGGGAGAGGATGGCTCAGGTCTGGGGCCAGCACTGTCCTGCGGGGCCGTGGAGTGAGCCCCCCAGCTCCTGGCTTTGCATCCGGTTCTTGTCATAAGGCACCCAAGGCCATGGACAGCTGCCCCCCCCACTTCTGGAGTGGTGGGTCCAGGTTTCACAAACATGAGCCTGGCCAGCCAAACCTCTGTCTTAACTGGTGCCAACACTGCACCTCAGTCACAGACTTAACGGGCATGGACTGATCACCCCATCTGTCATGCAGATGTCCCCAGGCCATGCCACCGAACATGCCAGGTCACCCCAGGGCACCTGTTCTCACCATGTCCTGCCAAGTCACCCCGGGGCACCTGTCCTCACCATGTCCTACTCTGTGGGTCAGTGAATGGCTTCAGTTTATGGTTTTCTTGCGATTTCATCTCATTGACACTATGCTGTGTTATTTACTTGATAATCTGTAATTGTATGTAAATACATACAGGATTATGTAATTTGTGTAAATACATAATTACAGACTTTGGAAAACTGGTATTTTTTACTCGATGTCCATGTTGGAGCTGCTTCCGACTCTGTGCCTACACCAACCGATGGAATTTTAAAAACACGATCTCCTTGCTCTTACAGCTGTTGCGTGTGTGTTGAGGGGATGAGGGGGTAGGGCACTGGGAGGCGGGAGCAGACCCACCCAGGTGTCTATCTTTTCTGTGAGCCTGAGATGAAGGAGCAGGGGGTGCCAGGGTTAGCGAGGCACGGGCATGCCTCGGGCAGCACTTGGAGCTGTGTGCAGGCCTCCATGGACGGTTAGGGGACAAAGGCACTGTCTGAGGTCGCGTTCGGTGTGTGCTGCATCATTTGACCTCGAAACGCGCCAGATTTAGATCCACTGTGGCCACTTGCGTGAAAGTGCAATGAAATGGTGGGGGTTGGGGAATGCACCAGATAGACTCAAAACGTGCATTAGCCACCAAGCCGGTGTGTCTGTGTGCATGTATCTGGGATACATGCAGTGTCATACTGTGCCCACAGGCATTTCATGTTTTAAAACCGATATTTTATTGTTGCCAGTGGGACAGGAGAAATTATGAGACTGCAAGGTGCCTGCGTCTATCACTAGGAGTCCTGCATCCTGGGCAGTGCGTAGGGCTGGCCAGTGGGAGCAGAGCTCCATGTGGCTTCTCCTTTCCCTGCCCTGTGCGTGGGCGGCCGGCTCTCTTAGGTCTTTAGAAGAATTTTTGTTTGATGTTTTCTTCACTGGGTTGGCAAGGGGAGCAGGCAGAAATGAGACATGGCCTTTTCTATCATCTTCTTTGGGAAGAAAGTGGTAATGAGTGTTGCCCACGTGTGCCCTACCCCTTGGCACTGCGCTAGCTCACACTAGGGCCATGGGTCCGGCTCTAAGGTTGGACGGTATTTTGACGGCGACCAGGGAGGCTGGGAAGACACCGAAGAGAGGCCTCTCTGCTGTTTGGTTGATAGTCAAAGAGAAAATCCATCTTTAGGTTTCTCATTATTCTCAGAATATATTCCAGCTTATGTCTTGGAAAACATTTTTAAAACAACTTTAATTTAAAAAGTTGCAGGCATCCCCAGGTATCTCAAAATTCCCAGGTGGCGCTAGTGGTAAAGAACCCGCCTGCCAATGCAGCAGACATAAGTGATCCAGGTTCAGCCCCTGGGTTGGGAAGATCCCCTGGAGAAGGGCACGGCAACCCACTCCAGTCTTCTTGCCTGAGAATTCCCATGGACAGTGGAGCCTGGTGGGCTACAGTCCAGGAGTTTGCAAAGAGTTGGACACAACTAAGCACAGCACCAGGTATCTCAACAACCCTTGGCCAACTGTGCTTGTAAGTGGCTGTTGTTTTTCCCAACCCTTCTGAAGATCCTTCTGATTACGTTGTGGTTTTGGTTGTGATTCCCATTGTTTTTCATGGACTGAACTGGGTACATTTGATCCTGGGAATGAAGGATTTACAAGATTTTGTATCTGCCCGTGTAGGGCTGAGCTGCTGAGTTTGCCTGCCTTACTCAGGGCCTCCAGGGATGGGCAAAGGGTCCTGACCATGTCTGTGGCCTGGCTTGGGGAACCTTGCTGTGAACACACTCTGGCAGGCTTCTTCCTGAACACTTTGTGGGGTGCAGCAGAGCACTCTGGAGGCTCCACCTGGCTGTTATCTCTGGCTTCCAGTGTCTACAGATGTGCAGGGCAAGTGCATGGCAACTCTGTGGGATTTCTGCTTCTGATGAATAAAAAGAGGGTTTCTTCTGGCCTGTGAGGATGCTGAGGACTACAACTGCTTTTTCAGAAGGAGGCGATCCTCTGAACATCTCTTCACTCCATGGCTGAGCAAATCCTGCCCCCTCTCCTTCCCTTTCTGTTTTTCTTTTCCTCACGCTTTCCCTCCCCCTTTCTTTGGTTGTGAGGAGCTGGCATCAGCAGTAAAGAGACAGGCTGGGTCCCCGAGGGGTCCCAGAGCTTAAACCACAGTCACCCTGGTGTATTGTGATGAACCCGGGGATGGCATGGGCTGGGGGCAGGAAAATGACCGTGCGCCTCATGTGGACTTCTGAGGATCTGAGGTCGTCATGTCTGAGATGAAACATAAAAGACCAGGAGGTACGGGAGAGAGAGCTTATGTCTGCCGGCCCTCTGGATGTGTCGATGGTGCCTTGTTCGCGGAGCATCTGGGTTTGTTGGGTCTTTTACTGGAGTTTCCTGGATGCCTGTGATGGACCCTGAGAAAGTGGAGAGGGCTGGCCGTTCAGCCAGCGCCGGTCAGGGCCTTGGTTCCTGGAGATGGAGGCGGCTGGCCTGCAGTCAGGTCAGCTCTGCTGCACGGTGTCTGTCGGGGCTGCACGCACAGACTTTCATCGTGTTTGGAGAAGGTGACCCTATTAGTCTTTGTTAATATTACTTTAATGTCCCTCTCTCATTTACCTCATGTCACAGGCACGGTCCGCAACAGGATAGCACTGAAAATATAGAATAATAAAAGAGGTGAAAATACAAGCTTTAAAATACCCACTTCATTCTTTCAATAAATACATGTTGGGCAGCTGCTATACGACACGAAACAGTGCTAAGCATGTAGTGGAGGAAAAGAAGTCAGGTTCAGAGCTTGTTACTTAAATTCAGGCTGGGTTCTATGTCAACTGTTATATAAGCGTGCAGTTTGATCCTGTTAGACTGGGGTGCCCACATGAGAAGGCAATTGGGACAATGTTCCATGAACTTCACCTGTCTTCAACTATGTATCCAATTTACAGGAATATATAAGAACACAGTTAAATGCACTCCGTTCAAGTCCTATTGTTTTAAGACAATGTTTTCTTTTTCCCTTTTTTTTCATATTCTTTTGTGTTATGGTTTACCACAGGATTGAATGCAGCTCCCTGTGCTATACAGTAGGACCTTTTGCTAGCCATTCTATATATAACAGTTTGCATCTGCTAGACCCACCCTCCCACTCCACCCTCTCCCACCCCTGCTCCCCCAGGACAGTGTTTTAAGAGAGTGTCCTTGAATTTGATGGTACAGATTCTTTCTGTAGATGATCTGCTTCTGGGCAGTAAATGGGTTTCTTCTGAAACAGAGGCAGCCCCATTTTTCCTTCTTTGGGAAAATCCACAGGAAAACCCACCAGAATTTCAAAACATTATCAGTTCCATATTTGTGATATCTATTAAGGATACCAGGAACTCTGAAGGTACAAGAGTCAGTGAAGCTTTGGAAATGACCTCATCTCCCATACAACTGACCTCACTGAAATATAAAGAAAGGAGCAATAAAGAGAGTAGCATGGAAACAAATACAACACCATGTGTAAAATAGATAGCCCATGGGAATTTGCTATATGACTCAGGGCACCCAACCTGGTGCTCTGTATCAACCTAGAGAGCTGGGATGGGGTGGAAGGTGGGAGGGAGGTTCAAGAAGGAGGAGACATAAGTATACCTGTGGCTGGTTCATGCTGAGAAGTGGCAGAGACCAACACAATGTTGTAAAACAATTTATCCTCCAATTAAAAGTAAATAAAAAGAGAAATATAAAGGGGCATCTGACAGCAGCTTTTATACCATAGAGATGAAATTACACATTGTGGTTAGAGGGATAAAACTGCTCATTTTGTCTTCACCAGAATTAAAAATCTGTAGTTAATCCTTTTCTAGTTTAGGGGCCCCTGGCTTCCTGCTCTCCTGAGTCTTCCCTCTTTGTCTTATATTTGAAGGGTAGAGATGCTTCAGTGCCTGCTGCAGAATAAGTGGAACGAGTGGGATGTGGTGGGTGGTCTTTAGAATTTCTCTGGAGGAGTTTATGGTGTTGTGTTTAGTTTAGGGGATGAGGGTGAACTGAATTAGAGCAGTGTTCAAAGCAAGGCTTCCCTGGTGGCTTGGATGGTAAAGAATCCACCTGCAATGCAGGAGACCCAGGTTGGATTCCTGGGTTGGGAAGATCCCTTGGAGAAGAGAATGGCAATCCACTGCAGTATTCTTGCCTGGAGAATCCCATCGGCTATGGTCCGTGGGGTTGCAAAGAGTCAGACATGACTGAACAACTAACCGGCACCAACTCTCACCAGGGGCATTCAAAGCAGAGTTTAGTGGTGAGAAGAGAGAGCGCCATCCTCAGGAGACACACATGACCAGCCCTGGATGGAGAGAACCCGAGGGCAGAACCTTTCCCTGACACGGCCGTCCACCAGAGATGGATATGAGGCCTGAAATGCTACTTTGGTGCTTGCCTGTGCTCGCTCAGTCGTGTCTGACTCTTTTCGACCCCACTGACCTTAGCCCACCAGGCTCCTCTGTCCATGGGGTTCTCCAGGCAAGAGTACTGGAGTGGGTTGCCATTTCCTCCTCTAGGGGATCTTCCCAACCCAGGGATTGGACCTGGATCTGCGGCATTAGCAGGCAGATTCTTTACTGTGGAGCCACCAGGGAAGGTGCAAAATTTGGATTTCTTCTGATGATCTGCTTCCAAGAAGCAGTTTTAAATTCTGAGGTGACTCTCCTGTGCCTATATCCATGCTTCCTATTCCCTCCTCCTGGCATATTTCCTATTCAAGAAGGCTGGATTCTGCTGTTCTCATCTCAGAGCTTTCATTTGGTTACAGATGAAAAATGCTCGCTTCTCTTAAAATGTGGATTATTAAGGGGAACTGTTGTATCAGCAGTGCTTTCTGTCAAAGTACGTGAATTAACGTGCCTGAAAATAAGTCTAGTCACATCAAGTCCTCACTTGAGAGCCACTGCATTCTACGTGGTCCTACACATGTTGCCAAACACACATCAACTCCTCGAAACAGTCAAACTGCACTCCATCGAGCTGCTCTGTATCCTAATTAGCTGGTTGCTATGGACACTTGGGTCATGTTTTTTTTTTTTTTTTCTTCAAACAGCAGGAGCTCAAATTCTAGGAAAACTAAAACTAAAATAGAAAGAATAAATATTATTATTGTAGCTTGGATAAATAGAAGTTTTTGTTGTTGTTGTTGTCATAAGGTCACATTTGGTGCTTTAAATTTTTAAGCCATTTAAAATTGGTCAACTATTGAGTTTTATTCTTAGAGAAACTCATGAGCTTTCAACATAATATGCACTGGATTATTTAGAATCTGACCAAAATTTAAGTGAAGGGGACTTTTCAACTGAAACTCTTTAATTTATTCAGCAAGCAAATATTGATATATTTGGGGGATTATAAAGCAGAACAGAATTGTTAAAATTTGTTTTCATATACAATATGAATCTATATGGACTCACTTAGCTTGTGCCTGAAGAAGGAAATGGCAACCCACCCCAGTATTCTTGCCTGGAAAATCCCATGGATAGAGGAGACTGGCAGGTTACAGTTCATGTCGCAAAAAGTCAGACGCGACTGAGCACCTAACATAACTTGCGCCTACCTCTTGTGAAAATGTCATGAGTTCATTGTTGTAACTTTTCTTCTTGCCCCCTTTATATAAAATATCACTTCTTTCTGGAGAAGAGGACTGGGATGTGGTTTAAAGCAGAGTGTCATCTGGTGCTTTATAATATAATGGATTTGGGTCGCTTGGAGATCTTCTTTGGATTCCTATTTAACTAGATGTTTAGAATTGTTCTCAAAGGTATCGTTTCTTGGTTTTCTTGAAATTGAGAAGTGTCTCCAAAAAATGAAACATACATAAAGTCAGTATGATGTAACTTGGCATACATTTTGGGCATGTTTTATAATGATTAGTCTATATTTGTAATTCAGAACAGTCGTTAAGTTTCCAAATTCCTGTGTGACTGTTTTTATCTCAGAAACATGTGATGGCTCATCATGAGGCTCTCTTACTGGGGAGCCACACCCAATGGTTCTGAGCACACTGAAGGGACTATATTAAGGAGCATGTGACAGATGTATGAACAATTTATAAATACATTTGATTAATAATTGCCCTCTAGAAAGGGTAGAGGAATAGACTAAAAAATCTCAGGATTCACAGAGCTTTGGGTGGAGTACATGGAAAGGTCTGATCCAGTCAGTGGTGGAGAGTAATTAACCTTAGACTAAACACTGTTCCAGTTCTACTTAACCTATTTTAAAAGAAACACCAAAAAGGATCAAACTATTTTAAAGTAAGCTTAATTTTAATCCCAGAACAATGCTCAATAATATCTGTGGAAATAAAAAATATCAAGCAACCAGTAAGATAAAATACTTTCTCACCACAATAGAATCCAATTTAGTAGAAAGGTTTCTGGATAATCCATAAACACTGAAAACTAAGAAAATATAAATTCTAAATATTCTGACTGTGAATCCATGGTTCAAAGAAGTCAGAAGTGAAACCATAAAGTAGTTTGAACTAAATAAAAATTAAAATACAACAGCTCAAAAATTGTGGAACATTGCTAAGTTAATACTTAGGGGCGATTGATATTTACTAAATTTCTTTATTAGAAAAAGGAAAAGAATAAATGAAAGAAAAGAAAAAAAATCCTCAAACCAATGAACTCAACTTCCGTCTTAAGAAACTAGAAAAAGAAGAGAAAATTTGGCTTAAAGTGAGCAGGACAAAAGACATATAAAGATCAGAGTAGAAGTTAATGAAATAGAAAACATAAAAACAACAGAAAAAAATTAATGAAACAAAAAACTGGTTCTTTGACAAGATCAATAAAATTGATAAACCTTTAGCCAAACTGATCAGAGAAAAAAGTAAGAAGACACAAGTTATAGATATAAAAATGGAGAGGTTACATTACTATAGATTCCATAGATGTTAAAATGATATAAGAGAATACTAGGAACAATTGATGCCAAAGTTTAATGTTGAATAAATTAAAATATTTAGATTAGATTGACAAATTACCTGAAAAACACAAATTACAGAATACCAAGCTTACTCAGGAAGAAATAGATAACAGAATAGCCCTATTTTTACTAATAGGATTAATATTATTGCTATTAATATTTAAATGTGAAATATTAACTTTACCTACAGATATAGATACTCATATTAATTACAAAATTAATAAATGAATTTGCAATCAAGAACCTTCCCACAAATAAAACTCTAGACTCAGAAGCATCACTAGTAAATTATACCAAATGTTTAAGGAAAAAGAAATATCACTTTAAGATAAATGCAGAAAATTGAAGAGAAGGAAATATTTAAAACTCATTTTATGAATTAAGTCAGAGAAGGACTTAAGAGAAAATAACAGATGAGTATCCATCATGAAATATGGATTTAAAACTTCTAAATATAATTTTAGTGAGTTGAATCTAACCTTTTTTTTTTTAAAAAGAAAGAAGAATAATGTATCATGTCTAAAGTGGGACTTTATTCCAAGAATGCAGGGTTAACTTGCCAATTGAAAATCAGTGTAATTCAACTTATTATCAAGCAAAAAAGAAAAGCAAGCTATCATCTCAGTAAATTTAGAAACAGCATTTGACAAAATTAAAAATAATTCCTGACAAAACCCTCGGCAAGGTTGTTCACTCTTACCACTTCTGTTCAACATTGTCCTGGAGATCCTAAGCAGAAAGAAATGAAGGGCATCCAGATTGGGAAGTCAGAAGAACCATCTTTTTTTTTTTTTCGCAGATGACATTACCATTTATGCAGATTTGATGATATCTACAGAAAAGCCAGTAGAATTAAAAAATGAGTTCGGGTTGCAGGATGCAAGTTATTGATTAGTTGCTAAGTTGTGTTTGACTCTTTCGTTGACCCCATGGATTGTAGCCTGCCAGTCTGTCCATGGGATTTCCCAGGCAAGTATACTGGCATGGGTTGTCATTCCCTTCTCCAGGGGATCTTCCCAACCCAGGGATCGAACCTAGGTCTCCAGCATCACAGGCAAATTCTTTACCACTGAGCCACCAGGCACCACAAAAACCAACTGCATTTCTACATATTCTTAATGAACAATAAGATATTGAAATAAAAGTAATATTTAATAGGATACAAATATTTAGGGACAAATATGACAGAAGCTATTCAAGACACTAGTTCACCACAGACTACAAAATGTGGCTGAGATAAAAGAAGTCAAATAAATGGAGAAACACACCATGTTTATGTGATGTTAAGCTGTATCTCGCCTGCATGCTGGCCTATTGATCAGAGGTCACTTCAATCAAAATTTCACAGGCTTTTTTTTTTTTTTTAGAAATTAGAGATTGATTCTAAAATTCATATGGAAATAGAGAGGAGTGAGAATATCCAGAACAAGGAGGACAGTTGGAGTCCTGACACCATATGAACTCAAGACTTACAGGGCTACAGTAACTGAGATTGTGCAGACCCATCACTGGGAACAGAATACAAAGTCCATAAAGAGACCCACACATCGGGAGACACTTCAATTTAGAAATTGTGTTTGTTACCCTCTATTTTATGCTAAGAGGCAAATAGTCATAAAGAAAATGTATTATAGCAGCAACATCACTGAAAAAGAGATCTGATGTGCTAAATTCACTACTTTTATCTCTATACTTCTAAAAATTTAAGACTGTATTTTTTTAGAGCAATTTTATGTTCTGAGATTTCCCATATACTACTCCCCCCAACCATGCATACAACATCTTAACCACTGAGAGTTCATAATTTCTGTTATATTTCATTCTTGGTGTGTTTTTGGGGTTTGGAAAATGAATAATGACACATATCCATCATTATATTAATAGTATCATATAGAGTACTTTCACTGTCCTAAAAATATTCTGTCCTCCACCACTCAAGCCTTTAGAAACCACTGATTTTTTTGCTGTCTCCATAGTTTTGCTTTTTCCAGAGTGTCATACAGTTGAAATCATACAGAACATAGCCCTTTCAGGTTGACTTCTTTCACTCAGTAATATACACTTGAGATTTTTTGGCAGTCTTTTCATGGCTTGATAGCTCATTTCATTTTAGCTCTAAATAGTATTCCATTCCTGGATGGACCTCAGCTTATTTATTCATCATCCAATGAAGGACATCTTGGTTTTTCCCCCAGTTTTGTTAATTATGAATAAAGCTGCTATAAACATCCCTGTGCAGAGTTTTTGGTGAACCACAGTTTTCATTTCTTTTGGGTAAATATCAAGGAGTAAGATTGCTGCATCATATGGTAACAGTATGCTTAGTTTTGTAAGAAACTGTCAAACTGTCTTCCAAAATGCCTGTACCGTTTTAGATTCCCACCAGGAATGGATGAGGGTTCCTGTTGCTTCACATCCTTACCAGTCAAGATGACTAATTTTTGACAAAAACACAAAGGAAATTCAATGAAGAAAGGGCAGCCTTCAACAAATGGTATGAACAATTGACTATATCATACATAAAAAATTCAATATATACCTTGTACCATATATAGAAATTAACTAAGAATGGACTATAAACCTAAACATCAAATCAAAAACTATGAAACTTCTAGAATCAAATAGGAAAAAAATATCTGTGAACTTGGATAAAGATTTCTCAAATATAACACAGGAAGAGCACAATCTCTTTCAAAAACACCATTAAGAGAATGAAAAGAAAAAGCCACAGACTGATAGAACATAACATCTTCAAGTTATGTCTGGCAAAATATTTAAATGGTCACTTCTCCAAGGATTATGCAAATAGCAAATAATTACCTAAAAAGATACTCAACATCATTGCTCTTTAGGGAGATGGGAGATGAAACTGCATTAAGATACCATTACACACCTTTTAAAAGGGCTAAAATTTGAAAAACTTGACTCTTCTAAGTGTTGGTAAGGATTTGGAGAAACTGGAATGCTTATACTACATGATTCAGACATTCCACTTCTATGTATGTACCCAATAGAAAAAGACACACACAGCTGTTAAGGTAATAGCCAAGTACTGGGAAAAACCCCAAATGTATTAGATATACTCCAGGGCAGTGAATTAACTCTGGTATGTCTGTACAATGGAGTACCACTCCACAATAAAGATGAGTGGATTATTGAAACATGCCACAGCACGGATGAATCTCAAAATAATTGAGCTGAATGAAACAAGCTAGACAAAAAAGTACATGCTACATGTTTCTATTTGAATAAAGTTCTAGAAAATTAAATCTAAATACAAAGTTATAGGAAGTAGATGGTGGCTTCTTGGGCAAGAGCAGGGCCAGCAGAAGTGAGAGGAGGGGGCAGTGAGGAGACCTTGGGGTGATGGGTTTGGTAATGATCTTGATTTACTGGCTGGAGAGACATGTCAAACCTCACATTCTACGTTTCTGTACAGTTTGTTGTATGGCCATTATACAGCAGGGGAAAAATAAAAAAATATTACGTAAAATATTTTACAAATTTATATAAAGAGCCATCATGTAGTTGACATGAGATGACAGTGGCAGTGTGATCCTGGAGCATCAGTCAGCCTCCTTCCTGACAACCACAGCCTCATGTCCTCCCTCAAGGAGGTCCTCATGTCTGCTGAACATCAGGACAAGGAACACCCAGAGGAAGGGAAGATATGATGATATTTGTCCCTGATCACCATTTTCTAAAACCCAGCTCCTTGGACTTGAGTGATCTACCAGAGATAGGAAGGTGAGTCTGGGGCGGGAAAGAGCAGCTCATCACCTGTGGTGGTCCAGGGAGCCCTCCACCCCAGCCCCAAACCACATTGCACACTGTTTGTAGGAGAGGCTTGACTTACAACCTCCTGTGAAGGAGACCTGTGAGCAAAACGAAAGAAGAACAGCAAGAAAATCAAGACATACATGTGGTGTCATATAGAATATCTTTCTGGTCTTGCTTTGTAATGATTCGTTCTGTATTTTTAGTTCAGAACCAAAGGAGTTAAGTTTCAGAATTCCTGTTTAGCTGTTTTTATCGCGTGACAACTTGTCATGGGGCTAAATTGGGAGCCACACCCGATGGTTCTGAGTGCACTCAGGGGACTATATTAAGGAGCATGTGACAAATGTATGAACAATTTATAAAACCATTCGATCAGTTACTTACTGCTCTCTGGACAGGAGCTGAGCGTTTGAAGCAAACTTGGGAACACAGACAATGCTGTGAAGTTCTCTAGAGATTAGAGGGAAGAATTAATACAACATGTAACACAGTGACTGACTCACCCGTTCTTAGGACCATAGGACTTTACACTGAAGACACGACATGAACATCAAGACTGTATACGGGGTTGCAGATTAATGGTCTGAAAACAAGTTTTTGTAAGGCAGAGGAGAATCAAAGCCTCATTTCTGTTTTCTACACAACTGGGATGAGAACTTTATATTTAGAGGACAGTAAATAAGCCAGCTATGGTTGTCTCAATGAAAATCAGGCCATGTTGTACCTACACTCTACTGGACTTCAACATGACACGTTCCCACTGTGCTAACTGTTTACAGAAGGATGGAACCTGTGGAAGTAGTAATCGTTTATACTGCTATTAATTAACACATGGGTGATATCAGCTTACAAAGAGTATTTATTTGCATCTTCTCATGGGATGGAAGGTCAATGGGGCTGACTGATGTTTTTAAATCATGGAAGTTGCATGAGTGTCGTTATTCATTTATTAAATACCCATTCTCTACTAAGTCGGTTAGCACAGTGTTTACAAGTGTAAGCTTTGTGGTCTGGTGGCCTGGGTTTGAGTCCTGTATCCAGGATTTCTTCTAACTTTGTGGCCAGGGACACACAGTGTTCCTCGGTGTGTTTTTGCATGGCCCTTCATCCCTGCCTCTGAGGGAGCTGTCGTCAGGATGGGGTAAGTGAGGTTTGTGAAGTGTGTTGAATAGATCCTGACCTGCATAGGCCCACAGCAGGGTGCAGCTCTCCTTCCACACCTCAAATTTGCATCCTTGAAATCACACGATCTTGTCTGTCTCAGAGAAAACATACTAGCTGATTCACGCCAGTCCTGGGATTGCACTTCTGCTCTCTGACCTTGGCCTCAGCTTCTCCTCCCTATCTGGAATCAACACCGGAGAGATGGGTCCACTCGAGTTCTAGGTTTTGGAAACTCCCACCTAGCATTTTCTTTCAATCATGGTGGACTCCATGTGTACTTCCTGACTCTGCCTGGGCAGCTGGAACACCACGTTTAGCCACCATGTCTTGGACTGCAAAGCAGAGGGTGAGTGTGGCTTCACTCACCTCCACCATGTTCCAGGGAGGTGGGGCCATGGCCCAGAAGTAGCTGTTTTTTCCCTTCTTCTTTGAATTGGAAACAAATGGGACTTAGGGATGTGGAGTGAGTTGATTTGGTTCAGTTTCCACTGGGAGTGAGGAGCAGTCTTCCTTAGTAGATCAGCAATCCAGTTTTCACTGTACGTGTCCCGATAACATGTCCCCTCTTCAGTTTTCTAAATTGGTTATCGTGTCTCCATGCAGAGGAGACCTGGCGTGTAGTGATCCAGTAGATCTGGGGGGTACCTGCTGGGACTGCCATGTCACTGGGCCCATTGGGGGAGGACCACGGGCTGAGATTCATGGTCAACATGTTCAACAACAGGCCTCCCTCCTTTCAGCCACCCAGCTGGAGACTCAATTCCCAACCTCCCTTGCAGAAGGCTTGACCACTTGATTGCTGCTGCTGCTGCTGCTGCTAAGTTGCTTCAGTCGTGTCCGACCCTGTGTGACCCCATAGATGGCAGCCCACCAGGCTCCCCTGTCCCTGGGATTCTCCAAGCAAGAATACTGGAGTGGGTTGCCATTTCCTTCTCCAATGCATGAAAGTGAAAAGTGAAAATGAAGTCGCTCAGTCGTGTCCGACTCTTTGTGACCCCATGGACTGCAGCCTACCAGGCTCCTCCATCCATGGGATTTTCCAGGCAAGAGTACTGGAGTGGGGTGCCATTGCCTTCTCCGTGACCCACCTGATTAATTTATAGCAATAGACGAGAGTAGAAGAGATTTTACGGCATTTCTAGAGCTGGTCTCAAACACCACACATCACTCCCCCTTCCCACATGACCCTGAGACTCACCTTTGACCTTTTAGACAAGCCCCATGTCCAAGGAGCTGGAGGGATAGTTCCTTGAACATCCTAACATCCTCCTCTGGACTGTTCCTCCTCTGGGCTTCTCAGGTGGCTCAGTGGTAAAGAATCTGCCTGCTAATGCAGGGGATGCAAGAGGCATGGGTTTGATCCCTGGGTCAGGAAGACCCCCTGAAGAAGGAAGTGGCAACCCGCTCCAGTATTCTTGCCAAGGAAATCCCTTGGGCAGAGGAGCCTGGCAGGCTACAGTCCATGGCGTCATAAAGAGTTGGACACATGCATGTACGTATACTCTGGGCTGTTCAGAACTAGCAGGGACACCAGTGACCACATCTCATTTGACTCTTCCACCTCTGCCTCCCCATCAGGTCAGGGTTCTTAGTTTTCTATCTCTAGCATCTTTCTGCTGGGTCACTTAAGTGGGTAACAGATTCTAAAGACAAAACCAGAAAATAGCCCATCAGCTGTGCTATGTTCATGGAGCGAGAACGTGTTTCACAGAAAATGACTTTGCCATCTTTGGTGATTCTGCTGGTTATTTTCTACCCCAGAACTACTTGTTTGAACAAAATCACCTCGTATTTACTCATGGCTATGTATATCATTAGGCTTCCTCCCTAGTTTGGAATTTGGTGGCTTATTGCTGGGGGCCATCCTACATTTTAGATATAACTTTTGAAACCATTTCAGAAATTATCCAGAGAAGACCAAAAATCTGTGTAAGGAATCCAGTAGTAGGAAAAGCGTGATGGTGGAGGTGCATGGAACTGTCTTATTATTATCCCTGCTGAACGTAATAACAACCAAGCTCAGAAGACTCTGGAGCTCTTTATCACCCCAATTTCAAAGGGTGCACAAACTACATTCTCCCACCTGTGAGCATTGTTTCAAAGGTGCCACCTCCGCCCACGCCTGCATCTGGGACAAAACTTGTGAGCTCATGTCCCCACCCCTCCCCGCCCCCACCCTACCTCTCAATATCACCAAATCCTACTGATTTACCCCCAGGCTATCTCCTTCTCTCCAGCCCTTCCAGTATGCCTTGGGCAGGTCCCCTCCATCAGGGCTGATCTCCTTCTCGCCTCTGTCACCACCCCTCCCTTCATCCTTTGTGGAGCTGTGGGAGTTGTACAGCCTTGCCACTCCCCAGCCCTGGCCTGATGTGTTCTAGAACATTCTAGAGTTTGGGAAGGGGACTTGGTACATGCACCCCATATTAGGGAACACCCCAGCGGGGTCTGATGTATCACCTCAAGTTCCAAACTGTTAATATTTCTGTTCAGAACAATTGATCAAAGTGGATAAAGTCTGTATGTACTTCAGACCCAAGGAGGTTGGACTATGTGGCCTCAAGTTCTGACTTTGTCCCCTAAAGTGTTGACCCCTTGCTCTGAACATCTGTTGTGTTTCTCTGATCTACTTGCTCCACTTTGGAGCAGGTTCTAGCAGGATCTCCCAGCTTCCCATGCACCCTCCCCTACAACCCCCCCACAATTAACTCAGCTGTTTCCCATCCCTCCTCCCTGGGGTGACCCCACTCAGCTCAGATGCCTCCTCCTCCAGTGTCCTGCACTCAGTGCCTTGTGTTGACATGGTGGGTTGTGTGACCCCTGGGCTCCTGAGTCATGTTGGCTCTGTCCACAGAGTCCCCCACCCCACAACCCCCATGCACCTGAGCCCTGGGGGCAGCAACCGCTTTGAGGACTCAGTTGAGAAATGACTCCCCCGACTGCTTTCTCCCTGGAATGTATTTACTGTTTTATTGTGGGTGTTAATGGGGAATTGGGATTCCATAGATGGACTTTGGGCTTTGAAGTTGACTTTTCCAGAAACAAATGTATGCATCAAGGGCTGTCTGGACTTTGCCTCCAAATTTCATAACTATGGCTCGTCAGCGTCGGCTAAGTTGACAGGGAAAATCCCACGCTCGCTACAGATCTCGGCAAACCAGTGCCTGTAGCTTTGTCTCCTGAGCTGCTGCAGAGGAGTCTGGGGTATGAGAGGGGACCCCAGGAGGCGGCCCAGAGGAGCAGGAGGCTCGGCAGGTGGCCCGTGCGGTTTCAGTCTTGAGATGTTTAACTTAAACCTGCAGTGACTGCCTTTCCACTGGTTCACTCTGTTGTTTCAGTCGATTAGAGAGGCTTCGAGGTTTTCCGTGGGAGACTGTCCTTCTCATGTGGCTGCACTCTGAGAGGCGCTTTCAGGGTAGAGAGAAGGGGCTGGGTGTACACTAGCGTTCTGGAGACTGTGCACAAGCACAGGGGCACACAGGAGCTGGTAGCTGGTTTGGGAAAAGAAACTGAGAATTGTTGAAATGTAAGGTTTTTAAGAAATTTTTATTGAAGTGTTTTAGTTGATTTATCATGCTGTGCTAATTCCTTCTGTACAGCAAAGTGACTCAGTTATTCATATGTGTTCTTTTTCATGTTTTTTTCCATTATGGTTTATGACAGGATATTGAAGACAGCTCCCTGTGCTATGAAGTAGGACCTTGTTGTTTATCCATCCTATAGGAAATATAGGATGTTTAATGGCCCTTCTAACCTTAAAATTCTTTCAGTCCATAGCAATGAGCCTGCTGGGTCTTTGGTCTTTGGTGTTTTACCATGACTGCTACCCCGTGTCATTTTTGGTAATAAATGCTTTATTTATTTCTTTGCAAACTGGTCATCTGCTGCTGTCTTTCATTTGGCTGATATTTATGGGATGACGACCACAAGGTGGGCATTGCCTCAGGTGCTGGGGAGTCACTGGTGAGCAAACCTGGTGCATTTCCACTCTGCCAAGCTTGCGGTCTGTTGGGGAGAGGAGGTGACAGCCACAGGCTCTAGCAGTTGGGGTAGGAGTCGTGCAGGGTGGACCAGAAACCAGTAGATTCGGAAAAGCAGAATTTCCTCTTGCTGGGTTGGAACAGTACTCCTCAGTGTCTTTAATTTCCCTCTCTCTCTCTCTCTGTCTTCAAAAGAAGCCCACACAGCTCTCTGAACGCCCTTCATAAATTGTCCTCTCCGGCGGGCTACCCTCCTTCTGCTGAGCCTCCTGGTACCGGTCGAAGCGTCTGCCGCGCTGTTTACATGCCTTCATTATTTATAGGCTGCTACGATTCCCTGCCTCCTCAGCAGTCACCACCCAGACGTGCTGTACATAGTTAGTTATTTTAATCTTTCCCAGTAAATCACGGCTCCCTACCGCCCCGTTGCTTTTATTACTGGGCTCGGTACTCCCTTCAGCTTTCCTGCATCTTTATGGTATTGAAGTGCCCGGAATTTCATGTAATTTTCCAGGTGTGGTTTGGAGAAGGCTATTAACGAGGGACTCTCACCTCTGTTCTCTACTGATGAAACCACCAGGAACAAAGCCCAAACCTGCATTAGCCCTTTAGCTGCTGTATCAGCTTTACTAACCCATATCTCATTTTCTCTTCACCGTCACCCTGCCTTGGCGGGGCTGGCTGAGCCCACGATGCTCTCACTAACTCGGAGCTTTCTGTCAGGCCTCAGCACTGCAGGCAGAGAGGGGAGAGGGGGCAGAGCCCCTGAGAGCAGGTGTCGTAGCACGGTGAGTAGCGGTGACCATGCCTGCCCTGGGGAGAATGACAGCATGCAGGCTGGGGCTGCTGCAGGCCTTGTGTGTCTTGCATTTGAGGCTCGCAGCATGCTGGCCCGGAGGCTGAGGAACAGGTCCAGAGACACTGGGGAAGTAGCAGGAAGCCACCCAGCTCCAAGTGAGCCAGCTGGTTTGAGTCGGAGCTGCGGGACTGCAAAGCCTTTGCTCTCTGGAACCAGTATGTCTCATGGGGGGACTCAGGACAGGCGGGGTGACCTGGGCACTGGGGCCGGGGCTGGACTCATGTCCAGTCCCCAAGTTATGCACTGAGATGGCCCTGCTCCAGCCTGTTCCTCGTCCTCATGGAGTGTGGAGGAGACAGGACCACTGAAATCTGTAAGCACATGAGTGGAAGTTAAGTTCCTGGCCGCAGTGGACACTCAGAAAGCATCGTCACGCCTCCCCTCTCCACTCCATCGCCTGGAGAGCAGAGTCAGGACACAAAGCCCAGCCAGACCTTTCAGAACCTTGGTCTGAAGATGAGAACCAGACACCCTCTGAGGTCGTCTCTGAAGGAACTTGACCTGCAGCATCTTAAGGGACCATCGCCGACCTCAGCAGTGCCGCTGCTTCTCGACACTTTGTTTCTGTTTCTGCCTCCTTTTCAGGTCAAAGTTGAAATGAAGTAATTGGACTTTATTTCTCCTGATGCATATGTAAACCCTGATCAAGAGTCAATGAACTTACAATAGCCAGGACATGGAAGCAACCTAGATGCCCATCAACTGACGAATGGATAAGAAAGCTGTGGTACATATACACAATGGAATATTACTCAGCATTAAAAAAAAAAATTCATTTGAATCAGTTCTACTCAGGTGGACGGAACTGGAGCCTATTTTCCAGAGTGAAGTAAGCCAGAAGGAAAAACAACAATACAGTATACTAACGCATATATATGAAATTTAGAAAGATGGTAACGAGAACCCTGCATGCAAGACAGAAAAAGGAACACAGATGTAGAGAACAGACTCGTGGACTCTGTGGAAGAGGGCAAGGGTGGGATGATATGGGAGAATGGCATTGAAACATGTTAATTATCATATGTGAACTCAATCGCCAGCCCAGGATTGATGCTCGGGGCTGGTGCACCAAGATGTCCCAGGGGGAGGGACTCGGGAGGGAGGAGGGAGGGGGGTTCTGGAGGGGGAGCATATGTAAACCCATGGCAGTTTCATGTCATTGTATGGCAAAACCAACACAATAAAGTAAAGAAAATTAAAAAAAAAAAAAAGAGTCAATGAACTGTGGGTTTTGTCGTGTTTGTGTGCAGAGCCCCTGCTCTGGAGCCGTGGCTGTGGCAGAAGAGCTCTCTGGCTGCCTTTCCTTCCACCCGTCAGTCCTCAGAGGCTCACTTGCAGGACAGCCTGGTGTATGTGGCAAAGGCCTGACCACTGGGCTTATGCAGATCTGAGGTTCAGGCAGTGTCATTACTTAGTTTTACAAAACAGGGCAAGTCATTTAATTTATTAGAGCCTATTTTTTCCCCTCATCTTTAGGATTTCTGCCCATGTGTTGCAAGGGGTGAATACGGTCATAGTCCTGCTTGGTAGGCTTGGCTTGGTGTCCTGGAAGCTGCTCCACAAGTGTTGGCCTTCACTTCTGCTTGTCTCTACCTCTCATTTCCTGTGAGAGCCTATGAACATGTGTGGATTGCCAGGTGACCCACATGACAGTGAATACTACTGAGTTTCTGCTGTACATTCAGAACTATATGATGCATACTATCCACCCCACCACCAGCATGACCATTACCACCATTGCCACCACTGTCATCACCATTGCCATCATCATCATCACTATTTTCACCATCACCACCACCATCGTCACCACCATCAGCATCACCACTACTACCATCATCACCACCACCACCACCACCATCAGTATCACCATCAGTATTTTCACCATCACCACCACCATCATCAGTACCACCATCACTACTTTCACCATCATCACCATCAGCATCACTCTTACCATCATCAGCATCAACACTATCATCACCATCATCACCACCACCACCATCACCACTACCATCAGTATTTTCACCATCACCACCACCATCACCATTACCACCACCACCACCACCACCACCATCATCATCATCATCATCACCACCACCATCATCATCACTGTCACCATCATCACCACCATTATCACCACCATCAGTATCACCATCAGTATTTTCACCATCACCACCACCATCATCATTACCACCACCACCACCACCACCACCATCATCATCATCATCATCATCACTGTCACCATCATCACCACCACCACCACCACCATCAGTATCACCATCAGTATTTTCACCATCACCACCACCATCACCATTACCACCACCACCACCATCATCATCATCATCATCATCACCACCACCATCATCATCACTGCCACCATCATCACCACCATTATCACCACCATCAGTATCATCACCATCAGCATCCCATCATCATCACCATACCACCATCACCACCACCAATACCACCATCACTATTTTCACCATCATCACCATCAGCATCACTATTACCATCATCATCACCATCACTGTTTTCACCGTCATCACCATCATCATCATCACCACCACCACGATCACCACCAGCATCACCAGCACTGCCATCACCACCTCCATCAGTGCTTACTTAGAACACATGGTATGCCAGGCACTAAGCCAAGCCCTTTGCAGACATACTCTCATTTATTCTTCAGAATTACTCTTTAAAGTAGTTGCTACTGTTATTCCAGTTTTGAAAACAAGAATACCAATGCTTGGAGAGGTTAAGTGTCAATACCTTATTCAAGGCCATATAGGACTTGAGAGATAAAAAAGACACATGAGGCATGAGCCCTGCCCTGAGGAAGTGTACGAACAGCTGGGAGGCAAAACCAGTGCAAAATGAGTGACCTTGATGTACTGTCTGTAGTAAGTGCCAAATGGCATAGTTCAGGTTGGAAATTCTGCAGATGCTCAGGGAGCAGGGCTAGTGAAGGTCACTATGTGTGTATGGTTCTTTGTTTTATGAATTAATTTTAAGGGAATTCAACTTGCCCTCAGGACTGTATGGATGCATGTAGGAAACAAGACTCTTAGCCATCCACACTTCACAGGAAGCCAGGAAACGCTCTCCTCATAGGGGTCTAAAGGAAGACAGAAACTGACCTAGACCTGGACCCACAGAAACTGGGCTCGAGAGGCTGCACTGGATCTGAGTCTGCTCTGGTAACAGAGTGGCCTCATGGCCTGGCAGCTACAGGACTTCTGGCTCCTTCTCTGAGGCTCTGCTGTTAAGGAAACATGACCATTTGCTCCTAGAGTACTCTCTCTCTCTCCTGTCCAGATTTCCAAGAGCAGGCTCTCATGCCCTGCATAGTCCTCATCATCCTTCTTTAAGCAGAGCCTCTGCACCTGCCCAGCAAACTCACTGGCCACTGGCCAGCCCAGGACTGTGGACCTCAGTTAAGAGCCCATCCTCACCTGGTCAGCTGTAGCCAGAGTCTCTTAGTCCTATAGAGGCAGAGCCAGTCACCCAGGCAGCAGGACCCTCAGGAAGGCTGTGTCACAGGGCTGGTTCACACAGGCGTCTGTCACAGGAGTGCTGGTGTGGCCATCATTGCCACCTTCACTGGCCTGGTCATGGCAGCCTCTGAGGATGCCTGGAATCCAGAGGAAAGGACCTTTAAAAGAGATACAGAGGGAGGACTGTAGTGAGCTCTTGATGGCTGAGGACACAGGAGAGGACCAGTTACATCTGCCCTCTCAGGGGCCTTGTGAATCAAGCAGGTCTGAGGCCCTAGGGAGCCACTTGGGATGTTGGGAAACAGTATTGAAGAAGCACCAGTGTGGCTGGACAATGAAGCCCAGAGTCGGGGGTTCCCAGATGTTAACCCTCTTCTGCGAGTGCAACCAGAAACAGGAAGACAGAAATTCCTTTCCAGGGAGATGGTTTTTGGCTGAGGCACCTTTTAGGATTTCTGGCCCCTTTGCAGACTCAGGCAGTTAACATGCTCACATGACCCTCTGTTTATAAGGTAACTCACACAGTCTGGTTTGAACAACAGCAAAAAACCTAAATGAACTCATATCATAGAGTAGGTTGGTAATGAGTCACAAGATGTTTTAAAAATAGCTATTTTGTTTACTGAGTCCACCTGCTTGCTAGATTCCTAAACCAAACTTCCATACCTCTTGCTCTCATATTTTCTTCCCTGTATTTTCTGTTTTAGGACTTTTTGAGAACTCCCCTCTCAGTGTCTGCTGAGGCCATGTTGATTCTTATTCTTTAATTTTTCTATCTTCTTACATGCTGCTGCAGGAATACACCCAGCTCTTGACCTGTTGCCCTGTGGTCCCTCAAGCCAGCGTGCATAAGACAGCGTGATTAATGTTTATTCAAGAAAATGCTTCTGAGTCTGAAAGCTTCCTTAGGAAATAAGACTTGGAGACAGGACTAACAGACAACACCCCACGATGCTCTGAATTAACACGAACTGTTTGATTTTCCATTGTGTGTTGAACACATTCAGCATATTACAAAAAAATATGAGATGCTGCTGATTAGAAAATCCACCATTATTTAATGTACTGCTATGAAATAAATATACTGCTGATTAAGCGAAGACATCACGAACCTTTGTAAAATAGCCCTTGATTAGGGATGTGAAAAATGAATGTGTTAAAAATAGATGCGAAAAATAGTCCATTTGAGACTCTGTGCATTACAATGGGTCACAAAAATCTCTTAAGTCATGTGTTCAAATGGGAAGAAAACCAGTGGGGGCCTTAATTCTAGGCCAAACCCTAACCTTAACCCTAACCTGAATGCTATCTAACTCCACAGCCAATCCAGTCTTAACTAAACTTCATCCTAACCTGAATGCTACCCAACCCTGTAGCTAACTTAATCTTAACCCAAGCTTACCTCTTCCACTTGCCCACTCCTCTGCTTACTCAATTCTTTGAATTTCATAGTAGAAACTGTTCATGTTTGAGATGATTTCTCAGCTGCCTTATCTTAGGCTTCCATGAACAAAATGCCAGAGAATGGATGGGCTAAACAATAAGCATTTATTTCTCACAGTTTTGAAGGCTGGGAGTCCAAGGTCAAGGTGCCAGCAGATGGGAGTCTGGGAGCCGACTCACCTCTGACCTCTGGTTTTCACCATGTCCTCACGTGGCAGAGAGAGCAGAGGAGGACAAGCTCTCTGCTGTTTCTTCTTCCAAGGGCACCAAAACGAGGGCCCCACCCTCATGCCCTAAACACCTCCCAGGACCCACCTCCTGATACCACCTCACTGGAGATGGTGACTCCAGCACACGAGTTTGTGGTGTGTGTCAGGAGACACAACGCACAGTCCATGATGCCAGCCACTACCCCATGTTCCCAGGGGCTCATCCCTGTCTGCCTGGCCTCTTAGCCCGTTCTTGCATCTCTGCCTCTGGTCCTGCCCTCTTCCATCCTTCCCTATTGAAAGTGTTTGTCTTTCTAAGGTGAAAACCTCATGCCAGTGTTCTGTTTAGCACTTTCTCTCCTCTACCTGGAACCTGCTTTTCTTCCTTCTTTGTGTGATAATGATCCAGCTCATATGTCAGCTTGGTGACGTCTTTTGTGGCACCACCAGTAATTTTTTTTTTTTTTCTGTGTCCTCATATTTATCACTTTGTCCAGATAAGACCCATGGTCTGGCATTGGGAGATGAAAGCTAGGGCATGTGAGGGTGGTGCTGGTAACAGACAAGCATGGGAAGGTACTGTCTGTGGTCTGATGAGCTGGGCTCTGAACATGGGGAACTATGGTTATTGAGAGACCCAGATGGGAGCCAGGCAGTCCCATGGATCTTGGGAGGCTGGACGAGGAATGTGTGCCTGGATGAAAGGCTGAAGAGGGCAGCTCCCTTCCTGGACCCTTCGCTTGGGTTCCTTTATCTGGATCAGCTCTGGATTTGAGGCCTCAGGTTAGATCTGCTTGCTGCCTGTGTCTGTGTAAATAAAGTTTTATTGGGGGATAGACACACTCCTTTGTGTGTGTGTGTATTGTCCATGGCTGCTTTCGGCACGTGGCTATGACAGAGACCGTGTGGCCTGCCGAGTTCGTCTGCCAACCCCAAGACATCTATCTTGGAGGCACAGTCCTGCCGTGTGGGTTTTGTAAACAGTCACTTCTTGTCCCTGCTGAATAAAAGGAAGAAAAAGATGAAACGAATGTTAATAAAAATAAAGATGAAGTTAAAAGTAGCATATAAAAAGAAAAAAAGGAGTGAAAACAAAGGATGGGTTAAGGAACAACAGACCCAAGGTCTGAGCCAAGGTCTCTGTCTGGATGAGTCCGTCTGAAGGTGCCTGGAGAATGCTCTGTGTCTGCAGGGACAGCACAGTCCCTACTGGGACCAGAGACCTTGAGGGGTGCATGTGCCGCCGGCCACGGTTGGGGGGCTTGTCTTTTAGCTTAGGGAGGCTGGATCCTTCCCCCTCCCCTGGCCTCCATCCTTTCCTCCCTGCTCAGCCCTATCCTCACCCGGCAGGCGTCTCTCACAGCCAGCCTGTGGCACGGACACTCCTCTCCTGTCCGTGGTCCCCTCAGTGCAAACCCATGCTCAGGAGAGGCAGAACGTGCGGCTGGGAGGACAGAGGCTGGCGGGAGGCCTCTCTCCACGGAGGTGGCGCAGACCTGCCTGTGGGCTGTGCGCTTCCTTGGGGAACATATGTCGCTGTGGGCTCCTTGGAACTGAGCCTCTGGCCCTGGCCAGCTGGGCCTCAGCAGCCCAGGTTCCTGGGAGAGCAGGCGGGCCTTCTTTCCCCAGTGCTTTCTCTGCTGCTTATAGTCAAGTGCCATCCTTCGTCCAAGGCCACTGGCAATGAGAGGTAATGGGGGTGCAGGTGAGTAGTGCACAGGCACACACACCAGCCCCTGGAGAAGCTGGCCTGTGGCTCGCCTCCAACAAGGCCATATGTCATGTAATCCTAACCCGGCCCCTCTGCCAGGCTGAGTCCATCCGACTGTCGCTCAGAGACAGGCTCTGAGAGCAAAGCCGGCAGGGTGTGTGGAGGAGGTGCAGGGGAGGCCTCGCCCAGGTCAGAGATGTGAGATGTGCTTCTGGTCAGACAGAAAGACAATGGCTCTCTGAGCAGTGATGTCAGGGCCATCCTTGGGGGTCGGGGGAGGAGCAGAGCCTGCAGCAAGGTGCAGTGACTCAAAGCAACAACTTGCCCCCTTGGGGTGATATGGCTCCAAGGGGTGGCATGGCTCTGAGGGGTGATGGGAGATGGCTCTGCCAGCTCGTGCATCATGTCCAGTTCACGTGTAGATGGAGCCACCCCAGGACCCTGCCCCTGTCCCCAACTGTCCTGAAGCCTGTGAGGGGACTCACTCTGCACATACCTTTAGCCCACTTATTATCCTGCTGGTGGCTTTCCTCCTCAATTCAATCACATGCATCATGTCACAGACTCACTGTTCCAGGTGTGTTGAGCAGCAATGTCTGGGCCTGAGGCTGCGTGTGCGCGTGCGTCAGTGTTAGGATAAATATAATGCAAGGGGAAGTGAGAGAGGAGCAAATGAGGAGCTGATGGGATTTGGCGAGGAATCATGTGCTTTGGAAGGGATGAAGAATGATTTGATGGGAGTGAAATATGAGATCTGAGAGAGGATTCCTCTCTCCTGGGAGAGGGATAGAATTTCATCATGAGAAAAGCAGTCCAGGTGGAGCATGAGACAGGGCGGAGGTAGCAAGCAGATGCACTTGGGGAACTGTGTATGGCTTAGTTTGGATGATGGATGGGATCTGGTTCAGGGAGTCAGGAGAAGTATGCTGGGAGGGGTCAGGGTTTGTGAGGATGAGGTTTGGCTGAGAGTGACAGAAAACCAAGAGGAGTGATGGCTTAAACAAAATGTACACACATGGAACCCAGTGGTCTCTACGGCTGGCCTGGGGCCCCACTGCATCCTGGTCTGTATGCCTCATACTAGTCCTTAGTGCAGGCCCTTAGCTGATGGTCCAAGGTTGTAGCATCATATTTTAGAGTCAGGATGCAGAATGGTACAGAGAAGAAGGGCTGAGGGGAGGGGCACATGTTCACCTTTTGGGGAGGTTCCCAGTAATGACCATGAAAACTCATTATGTGGCCATGCCTAGCTGAAAGGGATGCTGGGAATGGGCAGCTTAGCTGCCCCTGTTCCCAGGAACCATGGGGTCCTGCTATGTCCAAGGATAACTGGCGGTACCCGTCCCAAGTCACTGGAGGGTCTTAAGTGCTGGGCTGAGAACAGCATATGGAACGTCAGAGACCATTGGATGCTGTGGAGCTTGGAGCAGGGGACTGACGTGAGAAGGAGCATTTTAGGAAGGGTAACCAGCCTGTAGTGCATGGACCAATTAAGATGGAGATGTAGTAAAGCTAGGGAGGCCAGTGAGTATGCTGCAGTGTTGCAGTGGAGAATTCACGGTGACACGGGAATAAAAGGATTTAGATTTAACACCTGTTGCAAAGCTTAGCAGAGCTAGCCAGCTGAGGGAAAAGTGAAGAAAACATCCAAGAGGAGGTGGAAGTTTCAAACCTGGCTGCTCAGAGATTGTGGTTGGCAATATCTGAATCCAGATCCATGAGAGAAGCTGGTTTTGGGGAGGTTATGGGGGGTCTGACTGTTACACTTGAGGGTCCAGAGAGATTTCAAATGAGTCTTAAAATGAGTAGTTGAACTTGTTGGTCTCGGATGATGCATAAATGTTTGCTCACAGGTCACTATGCCCGGTATGGGCTTCACCTGCACCATTAAAAAAATGGAAGTGGTTGCTCATTAATTGCTTATAAAAATCTGCAGTTCTGACTTTTGAAAAACCTTATTATTTGGAGCACCAAGTGCTCATTCTTCCAAGACTGCAGTAGTATGGAGCTGGAAGGACTGTGTGCTCCCATTCTGCCTCAGTCTCTACTGCTCCCTACCATCCTCCCATCCAGCCCGAGTTATTTATACCACCTGGCTGACCCCTCTGGGTACTGGGGTGTTCAAGCCCTATTCTGAGGTTTGGAAGATGTCAGGGTCACACATACAGATTTGGGAGCCCTGACTTTAGAGAGATGAGCTGAGGTATGGACTGAGTGAAACTGACGAGGAGGAGTGACCAGGAGGTGGAGGGGGGGGTGCCCATCAGAAGGACAGTGGAGCCTGGGATGGAGGCTGGGGTGGGGGAAGGTGCAGAGATGGAGGAGAAAACCCAGAGCAGGATTGTGTTGCAGAAACCAAAAGAGAAGTGGTTTTCAGGCTGGAAACCAGCCAGGTTAGTGCTGCAGAGAGAGGGAGGTGGAGGAGCTCTGCTGAAGGTCGCTGCTCAGGAGATGGACCGTCTTGTGGAGCCTTGGTGCAGCGGGAAGGGCACGAGTCATTGGCAAACATGGCTTTGCGGTTTCTAACAATCTGAGGTCATCTGCACAAAGGTATTGGGGTACAGAGAACGGCGGGGCATGCCTGGGACTGGCCTTGCTTTCAATTTCTCCCTCCCCTGGTGACAGCCCTGGGAGGGGGTGGACAGGAGGCAAGCAGATGGTCCTCCACTGAGATGGGGAGTCTTAATTCCACACCTGCTCGGGGCTAGGTGCTTGTTTCATTCTCACAACAACCTTGGTTTTGGGTCTCTTTGTTTGCATTTTTACGAATGAAGAAAAGAAAGCTCACAGAGGTTATGGGATGTGCTCAGGTGACTGCAGGGAGCTCAGGGGGAAATTTTGAATGTGACCTCCTTCCTTTTCTCACACACTGCCTAGGTGGGTTACCTAAGGCAGCCCCATTTTCAGTCACCTAACCCCAGCCTGGGTCACCCCTCCCATGGGCAGGAGGCCCTTCTCATTGTTCTGAAGCACTGCTCCAGCCAGTAGTCACGTCTTGCCCTGAAATGATTGAAGGGCATTAAGTTTTAAAGAGAAGAGAGCTTATTTTAAGTCCCATAATGTTGCTCAGCACATAAAAGGACTTTGCTTTATCTCGATTACACTATCATCTCCTAGGGCTGTTTATTTCTGAAAATCATGTGCGGTGAGTAGTATCCACACTATTATACAAAAAATGGAAACAATCTGTGTTCTGTGATCAGTGGTCTGGACTCGGTTCTTTACAGTCTTTCTCTACAGGTCAGAGCACTGACTCAACCCCATTTTGTAAGAGGGTAGACAGTCGTGACACCTCCTTGTAAATACTCTATTCACACGTGAAGGAGTGAAGGTGCCTTCATGGAAGATCACAGCTCTGCCCTTGTCCGTCCACCTCACATCCTCTGGCTTTGGGGAGAGGGAGACAGAGTCCAGAGTCAACATTCTCAGAATCTCCCCATTCCCCCAAAATGACTTTTTTCCCCTTAGGGGAATCACCAACACCTAGCATCATAGGATCTAATATTTCTTGAATACTTACCACATGCCAGATACAATTGTAAGTGCCTTGACCAGCGCTTCCTTGTTTTATTTTCACAACAACTACTTCTGGTTGTTGTTGTTCAGTTAGTTACTAAGTCATGTCCGACTCTTTGTGACCCCATGGACTGCAGCATGCCAGGCTTCCCTGTCCTCCACCATCTCCTGGAGTTTGCTCAAACTCATGTGCTTTAAGCTGGTGATGCCATCCAACCATCTCATACTCCGTTGTCCCCTTCTCCTGCCATCAATTTTTCCAAGCATCAGGGTCTTTTCCAGTGAGTTGGCTCTTTGCATCAGGTGGCCAAAGTATTGGGGCTTCAGCTTTAGTATCAGTCCTTCCAATGAATATTCAGGGTTGATTTCCTTTAGGATTTACTGATTTGATCTCCTCGCAGTCCAAGGGACTCTCAAGAGTCTCCTGCAGCTCCTTGTAGGTATGTTTATACTTTACATTTTACCAATAAAGAAACAGAGAGGCTGAGAGATCTGGAGGCCACACACTCAGCTGCTGAGCTAGAATTAGATGGATTCTTTCCTGTGTCACTGTGAGCCCGCCAGAGCATCAGCTGTCCCAAGAGGGACCACAGGGCAGAATCAACCGGTGTGATTATCAATCAGTCTTCCCTCCAAGGCACTGTGGTGCCCTGGAGAGACCTACTTCTCCCCTGCACTGGCTCAGTCTCCTTGGGGAAGTGTCCCTTCATCCCTATTTACAAAATGGTAGACTTCAGACCAATGATGCATCCTCATTTCTGACCCTAGAACCAGGCAGGACATGCAGTCTGACAAAACATTGTTCTCTGACTTGTACCAGGACTTATATAGAGAATTATGCCAATTATGCCATGAGTGAACATGAAAACCTACTTACCTCATGTTTAATGACTTGGTGATTAAAAGGAACAAAATGACAAACAAAACAAAACAAAACTGAAATTTCTCTGGGAAATCTGGGGACTGCGTGCTCAGCACACTCTCTCATTTCTGTAATTCTAGGAGGGTTTTTTTTGGGCTGGATGGGCCCAGATTGCTGCACAGCCCTAAATGCAGATGGCTTCTCCTTGGGGAAGTGGCCCTGCTCAGTAATGGACCCCTTGTGTTAACAAGAAACATAAGGTGGGGATGGGCAGGGGGCTTCACAAGGTATTTATCACAGCGACTGTGCCCAGGGCTTTCTCACAGTGATTGCTCCATAAATTTCAGTAATCTTTCCTCCTCTGATTTATGTGGCTTTTCTAAAGGGCATTGTTCGCCAGTACATGAACGCGGACGCTAAATTTAGCTGGAAAGCACCCAATCTCTGATGCTCCAGTGCCCAGTGGAAGGCAGGCATCTGCCAGTCAATAACCTACTTTTGTTCCAGTCTTCCTTGCTCACATAGATCATGCCGTGGAGGCTATTTATAGCTGGAAAACATGCTGGAAGTTGTCAGGAGTCCTTCCTGCTGCAGTGAGCTGCCCTCCCAGGAGCCGGGCGGGTACGTGTGCAGTCTTCCCAGCAGCACCCGCACTGGGTGACCTTGACGGGCTCCATCCTTCCTTTGAAAACTGAATCTCAACTTGGAATTTCAACTGAAAAGCAGTGAGCGGGCTATCAGGCTTTGGTGTTGGCTGAGCTGCTGTTCATCACGGTGTGGATCGAAGTCCCCATTGTGAGGAATGTAAGGTTCACTTATCGGGAACCACAGCCGCTGAATTCATCTCCAGGTTTACCAGGAGTGGGGATGCTCAGGAGAACTTTTTTTTTTGGTTCATAAAAGAGATGCAGTTAGGAGCACAGGGAAATCAAGGAGGATAATGACATCTGCCTTGTGGAAGGGAGGAAGTGAGGGGCAGACAGACTCATTCTCTCAGTGGGTACCACGTGGAGCCCACCTGTCTAACCCACAGCAATGGGTACCAACTGGTGGTAGGTGTAATGGCCCTGACTCAGGGCTCGGTGAGGCTTTTGGAGCGTCCCTGGTTCAGCTGGCCCATGAAATGACTTAAGTCTGCTTGAGTGGGTTGTTTTGTATTGAGAAAGTTATTTAAAGCCTTTTAAAACATGGCATTATCAGAGCCTGTTATTGGTTTACGTTACTTTGTGGGGAGGCACATGTCGTTTACTGGAATAGAGATCTCCCAATCCCCAGATGAAAAAGCCCTCTCCGTGATAGGGTCACCCCGTCAAGATCCCCAGACACCGGCCTCCTGAGTCGGGGTGGTGGTGGTGGGGCCGTGCACATGGGCCCCGTGGGTTGGAGGGCTCCCCAGGCTGGGATGCCAAGGGGTCCTGGAGTTTCCTATGCAGGCTCGTTCTGTGCTCCCCTCAACCTGCTGCAGGGTGCTGTCCTTCGGTGAGCGTGACTCTGTGAGTGAAGGTTCATAAAAGATGCTGTTGGGAGCACAAGGGAATCGAGTACACTGCTACTCACCCGGCTGAAAGGAAGGAGCGAGGAGCCCAACAGACATGCCTCTTGCTGGGCACTACCATCATCTCAGACAAAGATGTGGGGAGCTCTTAGTTAGGAGCCTCTGAAGTCCAGTGCGGTTTTGATGCCTGGGATCTTCAGAGAAGAAGTAGGACTTGAATGGGGCCACTCTGCTCTCTCCCACTTCTGCTGTGGTGGTAAAAGACTGTCCCATGACTAGTCGGGAGGTGGCTGGGCGGGGCTTGCCCTGCATCTGCTGTTGATGCTCCAGGCACCACACCCCTCAGTCCTAGCTGTCCTTGGGCAGGCCCTAGCACCCCCACTTTACAAACAGGGAGCCAGGCATGGCACACAGCAGGTCCTGGCAAAAAGGTAGAGACCTCGGCCAGCCCCTCTATCCCCGCCTCAGTTTCCTCTTGGGCTAATGGAGCCTCAGCTCTTCTTCACCACTTGTAGCCACGGAGCTGACCCCCTCTCCCACATCCCCTGCCCACTTCAATGGGTGGGAGTGGGTGGGGATCAGGAAGTGGGTCCGCCCCCATGTCCTGATCCTCTGCTTTTCACAGCATCACGGTCTAATTCTAAGCAGAGGTTTAGCCCAAGGTTTGCCAGACTCCACGGTGTCCCACCCTCCCTTCTGGACCCTAGAGATGGAGGGCAGAAGGGGGCAGGCACCTAGAGCTTCCGCCACGGTTGTCAAGGAGACAGGCAGGGGATGGGATGGGGGAGGCCTGACAGAGGATTTGCTGATTTCCACGCTGAACATATTCTCATCAGGGCTGACTTCAAACTACCCATGGCTTAACAACTGGCTTTGAAAGTTCCTGGACATCTGACCCCTGGAAATCGCATATTAGCCCTTAAACGTATGCCTAGCGTCTGTGACCGATGTCCGTGCCATGCCAGCCTTCCTCTGCCTGGCCAGCCTCACCCTGCCTCATCTGAGACACCCCTGCGTGGTGGCCTTGGTGCCAGTCCTGCAGATGGTCTGATGCATTCTGTGTGTGTTGTACACACGGTTCCACAGAAGGCATGCACTGGAGCAGTGGTGCTGACGACCCTCAAGCGGCTCAGGCTGCTCACGTGGGCAGCGCACAGGGACTGCTGGCCTGGGGTGGGAGTCAGCCCCATGGTCTCGGGGGGCCCTGGGTGTGAGAATGGGTGCAGGGTGGGGCTGGGTCAGCAGAGCAAGTGGAGACAGAGGGGCCTCTTGCAGCCCTGGCGCCGCCCAAATGGGTCTGGGCTGGTGACGAGCAGCGCCAGGTGCAGACGGAGCAGCTGTGTCTTCATGGCAGGACCGTGTTTATCTGTGCCCCATGTGGAATCCCTGGGAGCTGCTCACTGGGACTTTCAGCCTCTTCTTCTCCCTCGCACGCTGTGTCCAGAGGCTTCCGTGGACAGGACCGTGGAGATGGGGAGCTGGCGTCTCTTGCTGAACTGTGACCTGGTCATCTTTAAACCTCCCGTGCTCAGCATGGTACTCGGTTTGCAGTCACTGGTCCCCAGGAGCCTTGGGCTCCAGAATCCAGCTCCCAGTCCTGGGCTCTGTCCGGAGTGGGGGTTGGGGGGAGGTGGTGAGCTCTCTCTGAGGTCCTCCTGCCCCTGATCTGAGCTCCTCCCATCTGCCCTTCACTCTGTATGGTAGGTGTTTTCTCTGATGAAAATCTGATCATTGCCTTGAATCAAATCTGTCCCGTCTTCAGAGTGAGGTCTGGACTTGCTGAGGCATCTGCCCCACCTCGGCTCTGAACTTGGGGTCTCTAGGTTGGCCTCCATCCCTGTGACGCCCAACCCTGGGCTCCTGTCCTGCCGGCGGTCCTGCTTGCCTCCATTGGAGGGAGCCTGGCTCCCCCTGGCCCCTCCTTGGTTCTCCTCCTTGATGCATTCCCCTCGCCCCCCTTTCCAAGCTCCCCTGGGCTCTGAGGGCCCCTCTTGATTGCCCATGAGACCATTACAGCAGGTCTGTAGCTCACGTGTCTTGTCCACCCTGACGCTGATGATTCCACAAAACACCCAACATGAGGCAGGCACAAAAAATATGCTTCTTACGTGAATTGACTCAAATGGATTATTCACCTTTTGCATGTTTGCTCTCATCATGCACATCAGAACCTAGCCTTGACAGCTCTCCTTAGAATCACAGAGTGGAGATAAGGGTGGCAAGTGGAGTGGGTGTGACAGGGTCAGGCAGAATGCGCACGGCACCTCTGTCCCCCCTTACCCCCAAGACTGAAGGGTTGCTAATGGACTGCATGCGTGAGCACACAGAGCATTCTGTTCTCAGCTGTAAGTGGAGGGCAGACAACACAGGGATCATCCGGCTGCCAGCAGCCCGGTCTGGCCGTGGATGTCTCGACGCCTCTAGGAGCCTGAGTATCTGGTCCCTCCGGCCTTGAGCGTGGCTCCCAGCAGCCTGGTCTGTGAGGGGCAGGACCCTACACAACGCCGAGTGGGGAGCTGACATCTGTGCTGTTGTATAACTGGCTCTCCTCTGGTCCTCGACAGAAAGTGGGTCATTGACGTGCAGGCACAGCACAGCCTGGTGCTGTGTGTTTGGGAAGGCCGTGATTGAAGTCCTGCCCTGGCACTATGACCCTAGAGGCCGCAGCGCCATGATGCAGAGGACAAGGAGAAGACAATGAGGCAGCCTTCTGGGGGACCCTGGCCCTTGGCCTGACGCATCCGTGTTGGTTTCTGTGGCTAAAGATGCAGTGAGGCCAAGATAGCAGCGCCACGGAAGATGGCGAGAGGCTGTCTGCTCTCCTTCTCCACCCGTTTCACAGACGCCGACCCTCGTACATTTAGATAAACAGGCCCAAGGCGTTCGCCGTGCGGCGTTTCTGGGTCACACTACTGGCGACTTCCTGCTTTGGACCAGCTTGTTTTTCATTTGGCAGCTCTACCAAGTTTGGGGAGAACATCATTATTTTATTTTTATATATGTGTGAGTAAATCAGATTACATCTCATGGGGCATTAATAAAACTTTTCAGTAAATACCAATTTTGCTTTATTTATTTTTTAAGTAGACTACTGAGAGTACCATGAATATATATTCCAAGACCCAGCCCTCCCTCTGTCATCCCCAAGGAGATGTATTTGTGTATGGTTTATCCAGATGTCTTGACCATCAGCTGTAAAACAGATAGCTAATGGGAATTTGCTGTACGGCTCAGGAAACTCAAATGAGGGGGCGGGGTATCAACCTAGAGGGGTGGGATGGGGAAAGAGATGAGAGGGAGGTTCAACAGGGAGGCCATGTATGTATACCTATGGCTGATTCATGTTGAGGTTTGACAGAAAAAAACAAAATTCTGTAAAGCAATTATCCTTCCATAAAAAAAATTAATTAAAAAAAAGTCTTGACCAAAAAACACACTTTGTCCTTTCCAGACTTTCTTGACTTCATTCATTGATGTTGGAGGAGACAGTTGGCTTACAAACTGTCTTATCAGCTTTTAAGTTACACAGTCACACGGAAGAAGTGAGGCTAAGTGCTGGCATAACCAAGTCAGCTGCATCAGATGCCAGTTTGTCACCAGCAACCATGGCAGTCATGCTCTAGAGGAATAACTCTACATGTATTAAATGCTGTTTATGTGACCAGAGCCTTCCGTGGATTATCTCATTTAATCCTACCGGGTCCTTCCTGCGGTCATGCCCATTGTCCAGGTGAGGAAGCTGAGGCTGATATATGTTGTGCAGGATCCCTTGGTGAGGGACAGAGCCAGGATGTGAATTAGGTCCCTGAGCAGACGCTTGTTGTGCATGGGCAGGGTGAAGACTTGGGTTCACCATCAAGGTGAAAGGTGTCTTGATGAAAAAGTCTCACCTGGATGAGAAAGTTGTCTGCTCCAGGTTTGGTCTTCAGGTGACAGACAGATGTGTCTGTCTGGGCTGCGGGTTCTTGGTGAACTGCGTTGGTCCAGACAAGTGCCCTGTGCTTCTGTTGGAGAGCCGGGTGGCTGGCCTATGTGTGGAGCCCGTGGCCCGTGTGCATTCCACAGGGGGAGTTCTGTGGATCTTACCTCCACCCACACCTGCTTCTTCCCCCTCCTGCACCCCAGATACAACCAGGTAGGCAAGCAGGACCCCAGCCTGTCAGGGTGCCATGTGGCTGTGGTGACCTCGCACCTTAATGGGCCATTAGAGAATCTGTCACCCAAGTTCCCAGATGCTTAGAAGTTCATGAGCTGTGAACCCATGGGGACCATCATGGGTTGAATGCTGTTCGCCCAATTGTGCTGAAATCTTACTCTTGGCCCTTGGGACAGTGCGCTTATTTGGGATTGGGGCTTTTGCAGAGGCCATCCACCTAAATGGGGTTACAGCAGACTAGGGTGGGTCCTCATTCATGACTCCTGTGGTCCAACAGAAGGGGAATTTGATGCAGACCCACAGGAGATGGCCCGTGAAGATGGAGGCGAGACGGGAGTGAGGTGTCTATAAGCTGAGGACAGCTTCCCACCAGGAGCAGGAGGGAGGTGGGTGAGAGGCCTCCTCCAGGCCTTCAGGGGAGCAGGCCCCTGAGCACACTGCCTTCAGGCTTCTCGGCCTGGAACCACAAGAGAAGGACCCTTGCTGTGCTGGGGCACTCATCGTGCATCATTCGTCGTGGTGGCCAGAGCAAACTATAGCAATATGGGGAGTAATATGGGGAGCTTGGTGAGAATGCGTATTCCTCCCCCCCCCCGACCCAGGTTCTGAGGGCATCTGTGGGGGTCTTCAATAAATAGCCAGGTGACATGACCTGGAGGGTCAGGAGGAGTGACCCCAGCCTAGTGGGTACACAGCCATCACCTTCACCATCAGAACTACAGTGTAAGTTTATTTCCTAGAACAAAAAGCTGCTTGTTTTTGTCACAGCAAATGATAAAGAAAGAAAAAGAAAAGCCTGCCGCTGGTTTTGTGAGAGAGGGTGTACAAGGAAAGCGTCCTAGACGTGTTCTGGATAAGGCCTTGCTGTCTGCACACCTGTCTGGGCTCTGAGGCCAGCGTTCGGGTTCACGCCCTGTCTTATCTTTATTACTTTCTTTATCTCTAACATTCGAATGTTGACCCAATGCAGGGCGTGGGGCGGGGCTGGGCTGTGGGTGGACCTTGTTTTGAACCAAAGGATACAGCCCAGGGGAGTTGGAAATGTTTTTATGTAACTTCTAGCATGCATTCTGGGCTTCCGCTCCCCGAATTCCAGAAGCCAAAAAGCTCTGGAGCCCGAGCCTGTCGCTGCCTTGCTCTGCTCACCCCTGCCAGGGCAGTGGCTCCTCAAGACCGAGTTAAAGCTCTCGAGTTTTAAGCTCTTAATGGGGGAATTTCCAGTGGTAAAGAATCTGTCTGCCAGTGTAGGAGACCACAGGAGGCGCAGGTTCGATCCCTGGGTCGGGAAGATCCCTTGGAGGAGGAAATGGCAACCCACTCCAGTGTTCTTGACTGGGGAACCCCATGGACAGAGGAGCCTGATGGGCTGCAGTCCGTGGGGTTGCACAGAGTCGGACACGACTGAGCACACAGAGACCTGAGCACGCTGCAGTTTGGGCCTGACTTTTTCTGCAGCTCGTATCCCCTGCTTCATCACTTGATCTCCTTCCCCCTCCACCCCTCCACCCTGGCCGACTTACTGACTTGTTCCCCAATTGGGGAACTCAGTTTAGAAGTTGCTTCCTATGGAGACTCTGTTAACCTTCCGAGGCTGGCTTAGGGTCCCTGCTCCGTGAATCCCTGCAGCATGTGTCACGCTCTGCACGAGTCATGTCAGGGTGCTGCAGGCTCACTCCTCCACCTCCACTCTCCAGGTTCGTATGTTGAGATCTTAGCACCCAACGTGGTGATGTCAGGAGATGGGCCTCGGGAGGTGGTTCAATCGTGAGAGGGTAGAGCCCTTGTGAATGGGACTGGAGTCCTCATGAGAGAGCCCCCGCCCCCCCAATCCAGATGCCCCAGCTTTCTCACCATGTGAGGACACAGCAAGAAGTGACCTGGATGACAACCCTCACCCGACAGTGGTGGCACCCTGACCTCAGACTCCCAGCCTTGAGAGTAATCAATCCTGTTGTTTATAAGCCACCCTGTCTGTGGTGTTTGGTTAGAGCAGCCGCGATAGACTGGGACAGGCCAAGCCCTGGATGTGATGGTCCTGGGAGATGGGGCCTTTGGGTGAGGATGGGCCCTCCTGAGGGGACGGGTGTCCTCAAAGAAGGGAGACAGACCAGAGCTGCTTCTTCACTGTCTGAAAGCCCCAGATGGGCCTCTTACCAGAACCAGACCAGCCCTGGGCTTTGCATCCCCCGGGATTATGTGTCTGCCCCCTCACCCCTACTTCTCTGCTTGAAACGTCTTCCCCACAGGCCTACTATTTCATCACCCAGGATTTATTTGTGTTGTGAATGTCTGCTGCATCTTCATGTAGTACATTAAGTTGTGCTGAGCCAGGATGGAGACACTTGGCCATGTCTCCCTAGACTCCACTTCCACCTCCCTCATCTCTGTTTTTCCCAGGGGGTGAAGCTCTATGGAAGAGCACAGAAACAGATTGAGAGAACTAGATTCTAATTCTTGGGCTACTAGGAATATACTGTGTGATCCTCAGAAGTGATTTATCTTTCAGTTCAGTTCAGTCGCTCAGTTGTGTCCTACTCTTTTCGATCCCATGGACTGCAGCACTCCATGCCTTCCTGTCCATCACCAACTCCTGGAGCTTGCTCAAACTCATGTTCTTTGAGTCAGTGATGCCATCCAACCATCTCATCCTCTGTCACCCCCTCTTCCTCCTGCCTTTGATCTTTCCCAGCATCAGGGTCTTTTCCAATGAGTCAGTTCTTCACATCAGGTGGCCAAAGTATTGGAGTTTCAGCTTCAACATCAGTTCTTCCAATTAATATTTAGGACCAATTTCCTTTAGAATGGACTGGTTTGATCTCCTTGCAGTCCAAGGGACTCACAAGAGTCTTCTCCAACACCACAGTTCAAAAGCATCAATTCTTTGGTGCTCAACTTTCTTTATAGTCCAACTCTCACATCCATACATGATTGATCTTTGGGGGCTTCTATTTTATCATTTGAAATGGAAATGAATGGCAAGAAGCCTTCATAGCTTTCATTTGTTGATGCTTACTATACCAGACTCAATATTACATATTTCCCCTGCATTTTTTCCTTTTGATTTTCACAGAAACTCTTCGATTTTCACAGAAACTCTGAAGACTAGTTGTCTTTATTCCTATTTTACAACTGAAGAAATAAAAGCTCAGAGAGTTAAGTTATATGCTGGTAAGTAACTGAGCTGGGGAAAGATTCAGCTTTATCCAGTTGTATAATCAGGTCACTGCCAAGGTTCCTTACATTTATAGCATTCCATGAATACAGATGGACAAGATCTATAGCAATCTCTGTGCTCCTGTGGTTAACAGCATTTGAGCATCAGAGTTGTGTAAATATAAGGACTAAAAGCAAAATCATTAATATTTATTGTTGGTCACCTTACGTGCCACATTTTTAGATATCTTTTTAATTGTTGGTTGGATATTGGACATTTTCATTTTATCTCCATTTATTTTCATTCTCTTTTTCTCTTTCTCTGTTGTATTCTGTATAATATCCTCAGGTTTATCTTCAGTTTACTAATTCTTCCTTCAGCTTTGTCTAATAGTGTGTTAAACTGATCCACTGAGATGTTTTAATTTCATTCATTATACTTTTTAAAACTATAAGCTCTATTTGGTTTTTAAGCCTGTGTCTTCCTTTTTTCAAAAAAAGCCTCGTTTCTTACATTTTTAGTTATTTTCGACTGAAGTCATTAAATTAATTAAAATTTAAATTAAATCAAAAATTTTTAGTTGCTATACAATAGTTCTATCAGCATAAGCTAAATAGTATGATCTCCTCAAAACTGCGAGCTGGCCTGTGGTTTTAAATTCTCAGAGGGGAAAAAAAACCCATCAGAGATAGAAAAGCTTTTTCTTTCTCAGCTTATGTTCAGGGTGAGTTTTCCCTAGCTCATTGTTTCCTGGATTCTTCAAGACTTGTGTCTTTATGTGGCAGTTTCCCTTCCGCCTCCTTGTCCCTTTAGGGAGCCAAGGTTGTCAGCCCCTTCTCCCTGGAGTTGTCAGTGTGGGCTCACACAGTTCTCACTCTGGTTTTTGGTTTCATTTCTGGACTTTGGGGAGTTTTTTTTTTTATTTTTTTTGAGAATCCAACTAGGCGTTTAAAAGGCATCTCATGGTTTATGCAGTATCTTAAACTGTATTATAGTGGGAAAGTTTCCAGGTTATTAAATCCTTAATATTGTTGCAAGTGGAAGTTCTCCGCTTATTAACTATAAATATAATAATAGTTCTTCCAGGCAGGCACTGTTATCTCCAGTTTGCAAATAATAAAGTCCTTAAGAGAGGTTTAATGACTTGCCCAGCATCACACGGCTGGTAAACAAGAGTCCAGACCTGTCCTTCTCCAGCCAGCGCTCTTCCTCAAATGCATGGGTTGGGAGCCTGGAGTGGGGCGCTGGCTCTGGCTTGGGGGAGACTGGCCACAGGGAAGGCTGGGGCCTTGCTAGTGCACAGCATCCCTGCTTTCCAGGTTTCCTAGGAGGGGTTCTGAAAGCTCAATCACTTCAGGGCTGTAGGGCTGGGGCCCCGAAATGTGTCCTCACGTGATAAACACAATCTGCTTGGGAGGAGGGAGGAGCAGGGTGGTAGGGGCTGAGAGGAAAGGCACCTCCTTAGCGTCAGCGGGTTCCCTTGTCTCTGGGGAAAGAAGGCTCCGAGATGACCCGGAGAAGGACACAGCACAGGGAGGTCTGACTGAGGGTCGCTCAGAAGACAGGAGGAGGCCGGGGCAGAGGGCCCAGGCCGTGCTGTGTGGACGGCTCCACCCTCAGGCTGAGGCTCGCTCCCATCAGCCCTGCAGGTCAGCTGGCAGCGGGAAACCCAACACGGGCGCTGAAAGTGAATCCCCCATCTCCACTTTCAGGGACTTCTCCTCCTCTTGTGATTCAGTCTCCCAAGGGCCCTAGCCCTGACTAAACCATCAGTTGGTGAAGGTATTAGGTTCAAGCAGCATTAAATGATTCTGGGCTCCAGGCAAGAAGGGCAGGGTGGACAACCCCCGTGGTCCCTCCTCTCTGGTGGTGCTGATCAGTGGACAGTAACGATGTTAGAATGGCAGAAACCACGGGCCAGAAGGCAAAGGACAGCAGGGAGCACACGTTTGCATTTGAATGTGCTGTGAGGAGCTTTACAAAACTAGAGAATTGGAAATGAATTAATAAGAACATTGAAATGTAAGTAAATGAAAAACAGATAAGCAAATTCCTGTGTCAGCCAGGGACAGAAGCGATTGGATAACACGAATAATCTGTGAATGGGATTTACAGGGATACAATAATGTGATCTCTGAATATTGGTCAAACTAAATTGGAAACTTTTTGGAAAGAAAATGTACATGTGTGTACACAGACCTGGGGGGCGAGTTAGCAGATAATCCCTGAGATTGAAGTAGCAAATGTGTGCAAGTTCTTCAGAGACATGCATGCCAATGTGACAATAATGAGCTGGAAGATCTGATAGTGGTTGCCTTTGGGGAGTGAAAAATGGGGCAGGAGCTTTTAAGGTTTTTTTCTTTATAAGTCTCACAAAACAATTTGACATTGAACTAAGCACAGGTGCAATATTGATACAAATCAACCAAAATGAAAATCAGGATGCAACTTCCTAACAGTAAGTACTTTACTTTTTAAAAAGTAAATTAAAAAAGTTAAGTGACTGAGCCTTACCTGAAATCAGAATATCTGATGGCAATCTTGGTGTCAAGCCCCCGGGGGAGCCTCTATGTTCTCAGCCCGGTCTTCTGGGCTCATCCCCACACGTGGGCCTCAGGCTGCAGTGGCTTCTGACCAGGCCTAGCTCTTGGTGCTGTCCTACGTGACTCTGTTTCCTCTGCCCCTGCTTCTGGTGTCCTCCATGTTCTGGACCTGCTGCTTGTTTTTGTAAACCAATTAATAAATTATTTTAAATGGAAGTAAAGTTGATTTACAATATTATAAGAGTTTCAGGTGCACAGCATAGTGGTCAGTGTTCTTACAGAATATGCTCCACTTAAAGTTATTATTGATACAAAATAATGGCTGTAATTCCCTGAGTCATACAGGATATCCTTGTTGCTTGTCTTATACATAGAAGTTTATACCTCTTAATCCCCACCATATCTTGCCCCTCCCCTCTTCCTTCTCCACACTGATAACCTCTAGCTTGTTGTCCATATCTGTGAGTTGTTCCTATTTTGCATATGTATATATATATTCCTTTGTTTTTATTTTTTAGATTACACATATAGTGGTATCATACAGTATTAGTCTTTGTTTGACTTATTTCACTAAGCATAGTATTTTCTAGGCCCATCCACATTGCTTCAAATGGCCGAATTTCACTATTTTTTATGTTAATGTTCCATTGTGTGTGTGTGTGTGTGTATACATATATACCACATCTTCTTCATCCAGTTGTATGTTGATGGGCACTGGGTTACTTCCACCTCTTGGCTACTGTAAATAATGCTGCTATGAACACTGGAGTGCGAAGAGTGTTGGGATATAGATATAGGATTACACACTGTTTAGTTACAGCTGTTTAGTTATAGCACTAATGGAATTTAGCTCTCAGTAAACATGTATTTGATTTCCCACTCTCTGCAAAATGCAAGCAAACTTTATGCTTGTTAGTCTTAGGGTTACATCTTGGTGTACTCTCCCAGATGGTCAGATGAGGACTTAGAAGTGGCAGAGGTGATAGTTTAATTGAAAGGCTGTAAAATTAATAGAGTCTTTCTTCAGTGCCTTCTATCTTTCCTTCTATCTCTCTCTTATTGAGTGGGGATTACGAGAAAAACGGGAGTCTGTGAAATGTCATATCTGATGCTGGCAGCATCCTGCTCTGGACAGGTTTGCAGAGATTGGTGACCAACAGAGATGGGGTTCAGGGTAGGAAGAGGAGGATTACAAAGAAATGCCAAGTTATGTTTGTATATGGAGGGCAGAGTTCATTTTAAATTTAGAAGTATTCAAGGAGATCTGTAAATTTTTGTTGTTCTCCAGCACCGAAGAACCAGCATTATAGTTATCAAAATGTAAGTGAAACAACTTGTGGGTTTTTTTTTAAAGTAAAATGGACCCTGACAATATAGATGGTTTTTCTTGTGTCAGGGATGTCCTTGTGTCTAAATATGTAATCGTAGAAAAATAAATGTGATAAAACATTAAATAGAAGAGGGTGTTGTTTGAAAGAAACTAATTGTTAACAGGTTGTTTAATTATGAAGATAGCATCCTTGAAAAAATAAAAGCCACTCACGTTTCTAACTCCAGATCTTCTTCCTTACTGTTGTCATACAAGCAGTTATTTATTACTCTGGTTCAGGCATTAGAACTAGAGAATAGCAGGCAGCTTTAGGGTGGAACCAATCAACTCTGTGAAAAATCTAACTGTATTTTAGTTCAGACTTTTGGATGTGGGGCTGGATTCTAGCCACCAGGATAGAATGTGGTCCAAGAGTCCTTGCAGAAGCAAGATGGCGGGACCAGTGAGACTTTCATCTAGATCCCATCAAAGAGGAGGGTTTAAAGTTACTTGGAGCCCCCTTTCTGGTCAGGCACTGACATGAGTCATAGAGGCTCACTCCTCACACTGTGTGAATCTGCAGAGGCTTTGGGCTTTTCCCCATCTCACTGGATCCCGGGTGGTCCAATGCTGAGCCATGGGATCAGGTGCCAAGGTCCTGGAGCAGAAAAGCCACAGGCTGTCCGGGTAGGAGGTGTTAACATGAGACCAACCACGATGCTCACTCTTTGCAGATCCAGCCAGAGGGACAGCTTTGATGCTTAGTGTGGCCATCACCCTTCACCTAATATTCTTCCTGGCCTACATTTCCCTGGACAGCTTCCTTCTCCTGGGCTATGTCTTGACCTCTGGGAGACTTTAGTTAAATGAAAGAGTGTGGAATCTGGAGTCTAGCAGATGTGAATCCAAACCTTGTCACCAGTCCTGTTAGCTGTGTGATTGGGGAAAACTGTCCTTTCTGGGCAATGATCCCTTCATCTGTAAAATGCAATCAGAAAACAAACACAGAATCAGTGAGGATGAGCCAGCCTCTAGGTGCGTGGCCTGGTGCTTCTCGGTGTCTCCTAAGTGTCGAGCTGCTCTCCAGCACCCATCCCCGCGGGGGCCTGTCTGAGATGGCAGGTGTGCACACAGCCCGGGGACTTGGAGCACAGGAAACAAACCAGAGACAAGGGCAGGAACGATCCATTTAGTAGAAGAACGTGGGCCAGGCCTCACCTGTGGCCTGAGGACAGGCCAGGTGTGCGGGCAGGAGGGGCGGGTGCGGGGATGCAAGTCCTGGAGGCACCCCAGGTGCCCCATGTGCAGGCTGGGGCACTCCGGGGAGGTGGCCCGAAGGACCAGGTCTGTGCGCATGCGCAACCGTGCCTGCGCGTCCATCCCCGTCTATGCGTGAGCGCGCACGTGCACCGGGGCGCGTCCACCGCGGCACGCCCAGTGCCAGAACCGGAAGAGGAGACATATTTCTGTGAGGTAAGGTGCGAAGGTTGGGTGGGCGACGGTAGACAGCTGTCCACACGGGACTGTCTGCACTGGGTTCCGCCCAGAGCATGGGGGCCTCGCGCCCCGGCCTGCCCACTCCCCTGGCTGCCGGCGGGACGCCCGGTGCCGTCCCCGCTCCCGTCTCCCTTCGGGAGGGCCAGGGCCTCGCGCGCAGGTGGGCAGCACGGGATGCGGCTCGCTCTGTGCCCCGGAAGGCCTCGCTTCCATGGAGGCCAGGGCCGTGGTGCGTGTGCACGAGCTCACACGGCCCCTCGGCGCAGTGACCGTTGAGGAGGAGCCCTGACTGGTTTGAGGTGTGAACCCGGCACCGCCCTTGGAGATCCACTTCTACCTGGTGTGTGAGCACGTGAAGCGAATGGCCACCCTCAACCCGAAGGTCAAGCGGAAAGCCTCCATCCCTGAGAAGATGAGTCTCCTCTGAGATGATGGCTCTTTAAGACAGATGCCACAATGTCTTTCTCATTTCCCCAAACATCCTGGTTTCTCCTCCGGGCCCACAGGAGGGAAGGAGGAGGAGAGTGAGACGTGAAAGAAGCGTCTGGAGGAGAAGGACCCAGGAAACAGATTCTTGGCAACGTCGTCCATCGGATAAGCATCATCGGGTAATATGTTTCAATTACCTTTTCACCTGGACCTTTGTTTGCACTTGATTTTTATCCATGGCACATTGGTAATATTCTTCGTTAAACTGTGGGACGTTCCCAGACTCAACAACGTGCTCGTAAAACACCATTTCAAAATGTCTTAAAAAAAAAAGTGTAAACAAAAAACACATCTAGATCAACAGAGAAGTAAAACTGCTGCAACAGAATGGCCGTAAACAGGTTGACAAAGCCGTTTTCTCAATGGATACATTAGATATTAAAATGCAGAAGTTTAAGTGAAGAGCAGGAATCAAATGTTTGTGACCCTTAAAGAGCTCACAACTCTCTGTGATAACACAGCCAAATTTAAAAAGCAGTTGTAAACAGGGGAGGAAGGAGAAGTATACATGAATATTTGAAGCAGAGTCAGGCCTGTGGTGCCTCCTGCCAGGCACAGCTGGCTGCCCCCAAGGATCAACAGAGCAGGTGGGTCAGGGGAGACCTGCAAACCAGCCAGTAGCTCTCATCTCTCAGGAATATGGGTTTTCGTGGATGCCCAGGAGAGTGGAGGTGCTGATCCTTGAAAGGGGTGGTTACAACCTTCCTTCTCAGTGCCCTTTGCCAACATTCTAGTACCTAGTGAGCATGCAGACTCCAGAGCCACATAGAAGAAAAATGTGCCAGGAAGGAGTTTTCACTTTTACTTCCTCAGAAGTAAATTTAAAAAAGAATATCCTGTCTTGGGTCCTCAGATTTCTGGTATGAGGAAGTCATGAAGATGAATGCCCAGGGGACAATGTCTTCCTTCCTCTCAGCTTTCCTTTCCCAGCAGGGCCAGCCCCAGGTCAGGGGCGTGTCCCAGCAGCCCTCACCACCTGGCCTGGGGAGCACTAGGTTCTGTAGGACTGGGAACAATCTCCTCAGCCTGGGGGCACAGGAGGGAATTGCTGTGTGCTCTGGCTTCCACACACCTCTCAGGCCAAGAGCTAAAGTGCTTTATTCCACTTGAAGCGCACCCCATTTCTGAATCGTTTCAGTTGGGTTTCCTTGGTCTTTCTATTTACAAGGTCTCAAGCTGCTGACATGGGGTGAGTGGAAGGTGAATGCCACCTTCTAAAACCATTGTCAAATCAGCCCAGCACATCTCTGTGCTTTTCATAAGTTAATTGCTAACTTCCAAGGGAAAAAACACCGTTTCTTACTTTCTGGTCTCTTATCACATATGCTGAGCACGGCTTGGTTAAGCAGTAACTCTCGTTGTGCAGGTAAACAGAATTCCCTGCCCCACCCCCTTCTCCTTGAGAATCTAAGAACTGTGGGGAATGGTCAGCAGCTATTAATAACTCGCCGAACTGGAAGTGATTCAGTTTCATTAATACACCTTGAGAACATTTACATCCACAGAGGACAGAGTGTTTACAAGGCCTGAGTAGGTTTTATGGAAAAGCGGCTTTATGGGCCCTGGGGCTGTTCTCGCGCCAGCGCCGACCTTCACAACAGTGGGCTATTACTTGACTGAAAACCTCAAGCTTTTGCTGAAGTTGGCCCTCTCTCTGGCTTTTCAGAGGTTCTATAAACGGCCAGCACCTCAAGATTCAGCAGTGGTTTGGGGACTTGGTAGTGGGTGAGTTTGAACTCCATCCAGGCCTTGGATGCAGAGAGTGGAGGAGAGAATGCGGAGCTCCGGCTTCGTCCACATGAGTGGGCGGAGGGACTAGGCCACCTATGGAGTGTGACTTGGAAGTTGCCAGGAAAGCAGGCCCCTGACCGAGAAGTAGGCCTCTCTCCTCCAAGACCTACCTCAGAGTCTGAAATTTAGACCAGGAGATCTTTGCACTTCTATTTGGGCGTGGTCTCCAAAACATCTCCTGTAAAATGCAAAAATCCTACTTAAAGGAGGAATGTATTAACATATCAGCACCAAGACCGAAGTCTATGCGTTGGAGTCACCTGCAGGATGGGGGCCTCCCGCAGCTGGCTTTTGACCAGGGACTGGGGCCCCCTACTTCCCTAAACCCATGTTGCCTGCATGTCCCTAGGAGCGCTTGTGGAGAGGGCCCCTGCTGCTGTTGTCTGGAGCTCCTGTTCTTGTGGTGGCTTTGAGATTTCTGCCATAGTGTGCACATTCAGGATTGGAGTAAGAGCTTTAATCCTGAACTTTATGACAGTCTTCCCCTCCCTGGCAGTGAGGTATTTTAGTTCAGCCCTCACCCATCCCGCCTACCTCTCACTTCTGGTTCTGCACCCCCCTCCCTGCTCCCCCGGGGACAGGAAACAGCTGTAGAAGTCCACCATGCAGAAATCTGCCTCCTTTCTGAAAAGGGAACCCTCTTACACTGTTGGTGGGAATGCAAACTAGTACAGCCACTATGGAAAACAGTGTGGAGGTTCCTTAAAAAGCTGCAAATAGTCCTGCCATATGACCCAGCAATCCCACTGCTGGGCATATACACTGAGGAAACCAGAATTGAAAGAGCCACGTGTATCCCAATGTTCATCGCTGCATTGTTTACAATAGCCAGGACATGGAAGCAACCTAGATGCCCATCAACTGACGAATGGATAAGAAAGCTGTGGTACATATACACAATGGAATATTACTCAGCATTAAAAAAAATTCATTTGAAGCAATTCTACTCAGATGGACGAAACTGGAGCCCATTATCCAGAGTGAAGTAAGCCAGAAGCAAAAACAACAATACAGTATATTAACACATATATATGGAATTTAGAAAGACGGTAACGAGAACCCAACATGCGAGACAGCAAAAGGAACGCAGATGTATAGAATAGACTCGTGGACTTTGTGGATGAGGGTAAGGGTGGGATGATATGGGAGAAGGGCATTGAAACAAGTTAATTATCATATGTCTAATCAATCGCCAGCCCAGGATTGATGCTCGGGGCTGGTGCAACTAGATTTCCCGGGGGGGAGGGAGGAGGGAGGGGGGTTCTGGAGGGGAAGCATATGTAAACCCATGGTGATATCATGACATTGTATGGCAAAAACAATAAAAAAAAAAAAATCTGCCTCCTTTCTCGCCTGTGCACTTGTGGTCCCAGCTGCAGTGCTTGGAGCTGCCTGTCCCGCCTGATGGAGCCTGCCGCATCCTGTCCCTTCCCGGGCAGCACCAACCCACACACCATCCTTCCCACCGTCCTTGCACCTTGGCCCCCAGCATGCTGCCTGCTGCATTGCCAAGGCTCACAGTAGGTTGGTCAGAGGACTGTCTTCCTGCATCACGTTTGCAGGGCGCTGTGATTGGCGCTGAGGTTAAGGACTTCAGGGTGGGTGCGCTGCCTCTGAGGCTGGTGCGTGAGGGGGTGCCACATAGGCTGGGCCATAAACCAGAACAACTGCTGCGTGCAGCCATGGGTGTGCTGCTTTAACTGGGATATCTCAGGGTTATCCCCAACTCACACAGGGAACTAGAGGCTCCCAGGGTGGAGCGTGGAGGCCAAGGCCCCCTAGCGGGTGTGGAGGGAGGTGGAGGCGGGATGCTCAGGATGGCTTCTCGTTCCCCATGCTGCTGGGCCAGTTGGCGTGGGGTTGGCACAGTGTAGGAGGGCTCCTGACGCTCATCGCTGCTTGGTAAAACAACCACCCCTCTCTGGTCACTCTGCTCGAATGTATGTTTTAAGTTTTATTTGTGTCAGCAAGGAGCCTGTTGCGTGTGTGCGTTTTGCAAGACGGACACAGCACGGGAGCGAGACGTCAAGAGTTGCTGGGTTGAGTTGTGGAAAGAGTAGCATTTGCTGTTGCCTGTTTTTCCAAATGCTCTCCTCACAAGTCAGTGAATTAATTAGTTCATTCCTTCACCAGGCGTTTGTTAAATCGGATGCAAGACACTGTTGTGCAGTCTGGTATCAGATGGTCTTAATCTAGTGGTGAGGCACGAAGCAGAAGCTGGTGCCGAGGGTGCAGGTCTGGGAGGGGTGGGGTGTCTCGAGACGGAGGCCGTTTCTTGCCGAAGTGACTGAAGGTGGCATGTGACCTGGCTGCCAGCAATGGGGCATGTGGGCTGTTCAGTATGAACGTGGCAATGGGCCTGTTGCCTCCCCCAGGGCCATAAAGCAGGCACTCCATCAGTATTTACCGAGCTGATTTGTAATCTCACATGCAGCCACACAGCTGAATAGAGGAATTGTATTTATGGCTGAGTCTGGTACAGTGTATTTCATTAGCACAGTGATGATGAAAAACAGCTCATGTTATTTGCCTCACTCTAAAATGCTTGCATATCTTAATTATAAGGCCAGAATTCTTAACCTGGAAATCCCAGACGAACCTAATCTTTAGACCCAGATGTTAAATGCAAAAATTTGTATATATATATGTAAATGGTTATTTTTCTATTTATCGTTTTCATTAGATTCTTAAGGGAAAATGGAGGAATATCATGGTTGAAGAGGTATATTCCACAAAAGGATAAAGCTGATCTTATTCCTTATGCAAAATCAATGCATTCTTTTCTTATAGTAAGTATTAATAAGAAAATGATTTGCACATAACTTTTTAATTTTTAAATTTTTATTGAAGAATAGTTGGTTATAATATTAAATTAGCCTCAAGTAGTGTTGTAACTTTTATTTATTTTTATTTACTTTTTTTTGCTTATGCTAGGTCTTCTCTGTTGCATGGGACTTTCTCTAGTTGCAGTGAGTGGAGGCTACTCTTCGTTGCAGTGTGTGTGCTTCTCATTGTGGTGGCGTCTCTTGTTGCAGAGCATAGGCTCTAGGTGCACAGGCTTCAGTTGTGATTCATGGGCTTAGTTGCTCTGTGGCATGTGGAATTCCCATACTAGGGATAGAACTTGTGTCCCCTGCATTCACAGGTGGACTCCTATCTGCTGTACCACCCAGGAAGTCCCAAAACTTTTTAAATGTTATAATTTGTAATAGATAATGTGTCTAGAATATGTCATTGTGGCTTGGAATATGAGAAAAGTTCAAGTGCTTAAGAAACATTTTGGAAATAAGTGATGTATTATCTAAATTGAACTATCGGTGCACACCAAAATCCTTAACAGTATTCCATCCATGTGCTAGAACTATAAAATCAACAAAGATTTCCCAAGCTCTAGTTACTGGATTCTAGTGACTTGAGGAGTGTCTGGAGCAGCCTTGGAGATGGTGTGAGCCTCCCTGTGATTGGCGGGATCGCCACCCTGTTTGAGGATGATGGTGGAAGGTGGTGAGCAAGCTGGTAGCCATCTGGAGCCGGGGTGAGGGGGCTGCAGTGGGTGGGCGCCATCCCAGGTTGGATTTGGAGGTAAGAGTTCCAGGTCGAGCAGCTTGCCTGGGAGCTGATGCTATGAGACCCAGGAAAAGGCTGAGCCCCAGGAGGGAAGCAGGTGGGCATCCAGCCTTATTCCTGCTGGGAGCTTTGGGGGCCAGTGCAGTCCAGTGACTCTGAGTGATCCCGCTGGGGCAGGGAAGTGATTCCTTTGCCATGTTGGTTGAGGGCCGCTCCTGGGAAGGGCGAACTCCCCAGCAAGGGTGGAGAGGGACAACGTCTTCCTTTGGGCAGGGCTGTGGGTTGGCAGCTGAGGAGTCTGGCTAGCCTGTGGGAAAGGGTCAGTGCTGAGCACGTGGGGCAGAACGCCCACGTTTCTGCTGCAGACACCTTTCACTGTGCTGGCCAGGCCTGTGGATGGCACTGGGGGGTCAGTAGGCCCCGACCCTCTCCGCCGTCCCCCTCTTCACACATGGTCAGAACCGGGATGCCAACCACAGGTTCCTGCCGAGGTGCTGTCTCTCAGTCTGGAGCACTCAGCTCTGAGGTTGTAGGAAGTGCTTCATGTGGTGTGGTAACCGGAGAGATTAGGGTGGCAGTAGTGGTTTGATATTAGAAGTGATTAAGGCAAAGACATGTGCTTTCTCTCTGCTTTGAAGAGCTTTGGGCTAAAGTAGTTGGCTTATCAGAGTGCTTAGGAGCTGAGCATTGCCTGGGTAGACATCCCCCTCACTCTCGCCCTCCTCCCTCCTGCTCCTTTCTTATTCACTGTCTTTCTCTTTATGAGAACTTCCACTCAGAGAGCCTTCTCCACTTTCAATAGACTGTTTTCCTTGTCCTAAACTTAAAAGTTTTTTTTTATTAAATATATTTAATTTTTAATTGAAGGATAATTGCTTTACAGTGTCCTGAACTTTTGAGGAAGACAGGGCGCATAGTTTGTTGATTTTTTTGTTACTGGTGTTCTGCTGAACTCCTGGCGCATGGTGGGTCTTGAGAAAATGTTCATTGAATGAATGTGTCTCCTTAGTGTACTTAAATAGGGCAGCACAGGGGACCATCTGGGGTGCTCTGCCCTTCATTGGCGGCCTCGCCTGCCCTGCGTGCAAAGGGAGACTCAGTCTCTAGAGTCCATGGGAAGCAGATGTCGTCTTAGGGTTCAGCATGGTAAAGCAGTCTTTCACAACTAAATCTTTTCTTCTGAGAATTGGCAGAAAACTCTGGTAAGTGAAAAACTGATGAGTTTTCTGGAGTTACTGTCCTAAGAAATTTTGCATCTTTGTAATTGCTTAAATTCAGCTGTGGAACATCTTGCTTGCCGAGTGAAATTAAACGCCGTTTTCCTCACCACCACCCTGGCAATGTCTCCTGTGAGGTTTCTAACGCTATTGGCACTGGTACTTCTCCTTTTCTGCTGTTTGTAAACTCCTATTTATTATTATCTTTTGAGTTTCTGGCAAAGGTTATACATATACATTGAAGAAAACTTAGCAGCAAAAGATATGAGAATATGAAAATGATTTCATCATTCAATGATAAAAATTATTAACACATTGGTCAAAAATCTTTTTATGGATATAACACAGAAAATGTCCTTATTACAAGCTGAGGATATGTGTTCTAGTTTCTGTTTAGTTAACAGGCAGGGGTATTTGAGAAGGGGTTTTATTCTAACCGTTTCCCATTGAAAACCTCTCTGCAGTGTCTTTTCCTGCCCTTGATTGAGTGAAGAATTTTAGAAATAAAGTGGCACAAAGTACAATTTATTGAAGCAAAATTTTTACAATGCTTAGAAAATTCTCTGTGTAGAATAAATATTTTCTTTTTTTTCATGCCACCTAGCTGCTGAAGTTTGGGCTAATCCTTCCACTTTCAGCTTTGAAATTGGCGTGGAACAGTAGTAAACTCCCGTGAGGTTTTACTTATTTCGTTTATTTCCCCCAAATTAATTTTACTGTGGTAGGCTAGAATAACATGTCGCCAAACATTTAGGTTTATGTGGTGAGGTTCAGCCAATGAAAGCAGGAGGTAGAATGCAGCTGGACTTGGAGGCTGACAGAGAAGGGATGGGAAAGCCTCTGTGAGGCGCTGGGAGAAGTCTTCAGAGGACATGGACCATTTGCTCAGACAGCAGGCTCGGTCGTGGAGAGGGGACAGTGCTTCCAGCTGCCTGAGCCTCACAGCTTCTGGTGGATCCTGTGCTTACATGAGTGCTTGTTACAGGATAAATGCAACCACCCTGGTTGGGTTACTGTGTCCTTGCCAAAAAGTCGACGTACAGGAAGAACCAATTTGGGTTAGTTTACTCTTCTTGACAAATACAGAAGCTTCATGAATGGTTAAGGAAGTAGCTATGCAGCTGGACTGGAGGTGCTCATGTATCAGACAATACTTGGGGTTTCAGATCAATAGCCGCACTGCAGCCTCCGTGACAACACTCATCTGAAAATAAAAAAAGGGACGGTGTGGGTCACAGCTCTTGTGGACTTGCTAAAACATGCTTTAAATATCATACAATCAGTGCGAAATTCCTTCTGCAAAGCTCACTGCCTCCCCAGACTGACTTGAATGCTTCCCCGTAAGAAGTTGCTAACACTGGAGGACGTGTATGTTTAGAGCTTCGTTTCTAAATATTATGCCCCACTAAATAAACCAACACTCCCTGGAGGAAGGGCTGATCTCAGGGATGGGGGTAGAAAATCCAAGATGAGTCTGATTTGTCTCAGTAAGTCAGAAGGTGAAGAAGTGCTCTTATGGGACAGAGCAGCCCACAGGATCATGGACAGGCCAGGGGCTCTCCCTGCAGATGAGGGGTCACCTGAGTGGCAGAATAGTTGAGGACAGGAATGGGCTGTGAGTCACCGAATCATATAGGAACCCCTAGGTGTATGGGGCTAATAAGTAGGTAAATAGAGAATAAAGGAAAGCTTCTCTTTACAACAGAATGTCATCTGATGAATGCACGAAGAACAGAGTTAGAAAATCCCCACTGTGTACCATCAGAGTAAGGTCTGTTCAGGTCGGCATCGGTCATGGATGCTGAGACCTTTGGTTGACATTCTGGGGGAAATGGGATATTTACATTGTCTCAAGATCTTCCCCATAGTGTTAATCACAGCGTAAAACGGACAGTTCTGTAGTGAAGAAACCTGGGGATTTAACAATGAAGGAATCAAAGCTTCCGTCACGGGCTGTGGGGCTCACTGGCATGCAGGTCCCGCCATGATGCCTCCTGCCTAGCATCTCTGCCCAGATGCATAAACCATGTCCAATTCAAATCCAGGGGCGACTGGCCCTGCAGAGGTGCATGTATCACAAAAGACCAGGGAGGTGGAAGAAATGTTCTAGAATAAATTAGATTTGGGAGGCAGGACCACTGTGTGCCACGCGTGAGTTCTGGATCAGGTAAAATGGATGGGAAATACATTGTTGGGATGGTGGGTGAAATCTGATACAGAGGTAATCCAAATCAAAGCTCACTTTTCTGAATGTTGATTGTTTGTCTTTGAAAAAAATTCATGATGAAGGATTTGGGAGTGAAGAAGCAGGAGATTGTCAGCTAACCCTCAAAAGGTTCAGAAAGAATGCGATTATATATTATATATGAAATACATAAAACGTGTTATATGTAATAGAAAGGGGATGATAAAAAAGTGTTAAACTTGTGAATCTGAATAAAGATATGGAAATTTTTTGTACTGTTTTTTGCATCTCATAAATTATTTCAAGATGAAAAGTTTAAAAAGTTGTTAATACTGCCACAGTTTGGGACGGAGGTGGGTGGGAGAGTCACACCCACGTCTTCATGCATGTCCTCTGTTCCTGATGCTGTGTGATTCCCTCTGGAGCCTGCCTGCCTCTGTGCCCTACGGCTGGACTGCCCGGCCCCAGACAGGCCGTGACGGCCTCTGCTGCATCCCCATTTCATCCTGTCGTCCTCCTGTCCTCCCCTTCCTTCCGCTCCCCTTGCTTCTGCGCCCTCAAAGGAATTCAGGACTGATTTCCTTTGGATGGACTAGTTGTATCTTCTTGCTGTCAAAGGGACTCTCAAGTCTTTTCCAACATTGCAGTTCAAAAGCATCAATTCTTTGGTGCTCAGCTTTCTTTATAGTCCAAATCTCACATCCATACTTGACTACTGGAAAAACCATAGCTTTGACTAGATGGACCTTTGCTGGCAAAGTAATGTCTCTGCTTTTTAATATGTTGTCTAGGTTTGTCAAAGCTTTTCTTCCAAGGAGCAAGCATCTTTTAATTTCACGACTGCAGTCACCATTTGCAGTGATTTTGGAGCCCAAGAAAATAACATTTCTATTGTTTCTCCATCTACTTGCCATGAAGTGATGGGATTGGATGCCATAATCTTTGTACTTTGAATGTTGGGTTTTAAGCCAGCTTTTTCACTCTCTCACCTTCATCAAGAGGCTCTGTAGTTCCTCTTCACTTTCTGCCATAAGGGTGGTGTCATCTGCATATCTTAAGTTATTGATATTTCTCCTGGAAATTTTGATTCCAGCTTGTGCTTCATTCAGCCTGGCATTTTGCATGATGTACTCTGCATGTAAGTTAAATTAGCAGGGTGAGAGTATATACCCTGACATACTCCTTTCCCAATTTGGAACCATTCCATTGTTCCATGTCTGGTTCTTACTGTTGCTTCTTGATCTGTATACTGATTTCTCAGGTGGCAACTAAGGTGATCTAGTATTCCCATGTCTTGAAGAATTTTCTGCAGTTTGTTGTGATCCACACAGTAAAGGCTTTAACATAGTCAATAAAGCAGAAGTAGATGTTTTTCTGGAACTCTCTTGCTTTTTCTGTAATCCAACATGTTGGCAATTTAATCTCTGATTTCTCTGCCTTTTCTAAATCCAGATTGAAAATCTGAAAGTTCTTGGTTCATGTACCCTTGAAGCCTGGCTTGGAGAATTTTGAGCATTACTTTGCTGGTGTGTGAGATGAGTAAAATTGTGCCGTAGTTTGAACATTCTTTTGAACATTACCTTTCTTTGGGATTGGCATGAAAACTGACCTTTTCCAGTCCTGTGGTCACTACTGAGTTTTCCAATTGTGCTGGCATATTGAGTGCAGCACTTTCACAGCATCATCTTTTAGGATTTGAAATAGCTCAACTGGAATTCCATCACCTCCACTAGTTTTGTTCATAGTGATGCTTCCTAAGGCCTACTTGACTTCGCATTCCAGGATGTCTGGCTCTAGGTGAGTGATTGTGGTTATCTGGGTCATGAAGATCTGTTTTGTATAGTTCTGTATATTTGTGCCACCTCTTCTTAATATCTTCTGCTTCTGTTAGGTCCATACCATTTCTGTCCTTTATTGTGTCCAGCTTTGCATGAAATGTTCCCTTGGTATCTCTGCTTTTTTAAAAGAGATCTATAGTCTTGCCCATTCTGTTGTTTCCCTCTCTTTCTTTGCATTGATCACTTAGAAAGGTTTTCTTATCTGTCTTTGCTATTCTTTGGAACTCTGCATTCAGATGGATATATCTTTCCTGTTCTCCTTTGCCTTTCACTTCACATCTTTTCTCACCTATTTGTAAGGCCTTCTCAGACAACCATTTTGCCTTTTTGCATTTCTTTTTCTTGGGGATGGTCTTGGTCACCGCTTCCTATACAATGTCATGAACCTCCATCCATGGTTCTTCAGGCACTCTGTCTATCAGATCTAATCCCTTGAATCTATTAGTTCTCTCCTGGTAGATCACACTGAGAGCTACAAAAAGAAGCAGTGGTCTCTGGGTTCACCCTTCCTCATCCTTCATCCCTTTACTCAGGCTCGACTGTTTTATCTCTTTCAGCTGTTTCTTCTATTATTGTCAGTCCCTAAATACTGATTTACACTGTTATTTCTCTCCTTTGATGGGATAGTTGAGGATTTACACATCCTCACCAACATTTCTCCCAGTATCTCAAGATAGTCATCCCACATTTTGAGTCCCTTCATTGCTAGGTTACTTTGTTGCTTTAAGGAGCATAAGTAGAGCTTGATTTCTTGCTGCATTAAGTATAGGGAGTTTGTCAGCGTCTAACTATGCACTCAGACCCAGGACAAGTTGCAGAGTCCCTTGTTTAAAAACTATTATGAATATCATGATGAGGACAAAGCATGTTATCCCATGTGTGGGGCCCTTCTGGTCATGAGGGGAGTTCTGTGGGGCTGTAAGGGTGGCACATCCTGACGCTGCTCCTTTACCCTTCGGTTCTCCTTCTCTTAACTTCTGTCATTTCTTTTCTGACTTTCATGTCAGTGTGTGGCAAAACCAACACGATAATGTAAAGAAAATTAAGATAAATTAAAAAAATAGCAAATTAAAAAATATAAAGAGTCATAACATTTTAATTTTGTTCTGAAACCATAAATATCTCATCCATTCATCTCTATGGGTTAAATATTTAAGTAGGAAAATGATATATAATTTATTGTTGTGACTATGCAAATATTATTCATTGCAGAGCCAAAGGTTTTCTTTCTTGTACATCCTTTTGCTTTTCCTGGAGTTTATAATTGTTTTTACTTTTGTCTTGGCCTTTTGCTTTATTACATTCTCAGCTGTAACCAACTTTGCGCAGTCTGTCTAACCAGATGTTCAATCTAATTGTCCTCAGAGACTGCCCCAGCCCCAGACAAAGGGTCTGCCTCCTCCATCTGGACGTCACTCTTTTCAGGTCTGCTGCTGGGCTGGTGTCCTGCTACTTTCTTTCGTTGCTTCCCTGGTTTAGTTTTACTGCTTCCTAGATCCTGAGATTTTATCCCTGATTGATCCTTTGAATGCACCAGCCCCTCCTCTAATACCTTTTTGGTATAGTGAGTGCAGGAAGAAATTTCTGAAGATTTCTCTCTTCTATTTCTGAAGATATTGACAATTATTCTCCGTCTTGGTTTGCAGGTATGAAAAGAGCTCTAGATAGAAAGAAACTCTCGGAGTTTAGAGAGAATCTCTAATTGTCACTGGCATCTGCTGTTATTGACAAGGAGGCTACCTGATGCCTTTTGTTCTACACTATGGGTGATTTTTCTTCCTGAGGACAGTGTCCTCCCATTCTTGGTATTCTGAATTTCACAATGTTGTACCTAGGTGTCGGAGAAGGCAATGGCCCCCCACTCCAGTACTCTTGCCTGGAGAATCCCAGTGGCAGGGGAGCCTGGTAGGCTGCCGTCTATGGGGTTGCACAGAGTTGGACATGACTGAAGTGACTTAGCAGCAGCAGCAGCAGCAGTACCCAGGTGTACCGCAGATGTAGGTCCTTTCTCACCTATTATTATTCTAGGCATGTGGCAGCATTTTAAAACTGGAGATTGTATCTTTTAATCTTTGGAAAAGTCTCTTGAATACAAGGATAATTTCTTTCCCTTTGTTTTCCCCCATTCTCTTTTCCAAAGTTCAGTTGGTTGTATCTTGGACCTCTTGGATTAATTCTCTATATGCTTCTTTTCTGTTATCTCAGTAGATAATAGAGAGTTGTTTCCTTAGGCTCCCAATGTCCTGTACTGTCAGTTCCCCTCTGTAGCTTCTCATTCCTTTAAGTTCACCTACCTCTCACCCCCTCCTTCTGTGCATCATTGTTGGTTTATCAACCTTTCATTACTTTACTGTCCTTTAAGTGAGGTCTTGAAGGAGGAGGACATTGTCTATATGTTTTGAGGAAGATTTGCTGTGGTTATTGTTCAGTTGCTCAGTCATGTCTAGCTCTTTGCAACCCTGTGAACTTCAGCATGCCAGGCCTCTCTGTCCTTCACCATCTCCCATAGCTTACTCAAGCTCATGTCCATTGAGTCGGTGATGCCATCCAACTGTATATGCCAAGGACACCATCCATCCTTATCACACCTCTCATTGTACAATCAGAAGAAAATCAGTGCAGGTTTACACAGGAAACCATAGTTTACAAAATCCCCAACTATGTGTCTTTGTATCTGTCTGTCTTTATGTAGGCAACTCCTCCTGCAGGGACATGGTTCACACACACACAGCCTGTTAACCGAGCTCAGAGAGGATGAGCACATGGTTGCCTTTGGGTTGGATCAGAGGAGCTTTTATTGTTGTTCTTAATCAGTGGAAAGTGTAAAAATTTTAAATTAAAAAGTGGCTTTCGACTGCTCTGTATTCTTCAGGTCATCAGGCCTCTTATTATTATTTTAAAACACACTTATGGGCTGACTCATAACCACCTTTATTCAGTCATTTAAATAGATCATTTAGTGAAGTTCGTGTTTTTTCACCCAGGTTTGGGGAAAATACTGCAGAAATCATGTGTAAGATGAAGGAATTGGCGAGGCTGCCAGCACATGCCTGTAGCGCTTGTCATGTTATTCCTGCAGCAGCTACGTGGTGATTTATGCCTGCTGAACTGCAGCTCCTCCCTGGGGTAGCCTCCTAAGTGTAGGTCTGGACACCAGCCTGGGAGGCATCTCAGTTCTCAGAGATCTCGTTCACACCTCGCAGAGGTTTCTGTTGGAGCATGTCAGTACTTTTCAGGAGGGAGATCTTTACCTCCAGGGAGAGCCCAGTGGTCAGCAGGCACCACAGCATCTTTGCGCCTCTTTCCTGGCTGCCCAGCAGACAGTGGTGACAGCGAGTACTTCTCAGCGTCTGGAGGCCATGTTGGGACATCTGTGCACTAACCTCATGGTGGGGCCCTAGGGGAGGCGGCTGTGAATCTGGAAACGTGTGAACCGCGGTGACGTCCACAGGCACTTGGTCTGAATGTTGCACCTGGACAACAGCGGGCCCATTGGATACTGAGTGGGGGACATGAAGTTGAGCCAGGGGAGTCTAATTCAGCTAATTGAAAGATCTGTTAGGTTTTCTTGTGGTTTTTTTTTTTATCTTTGTTAATTTTTAAAGCAAGCACATAGCCTAGCTGAATGTCAGGCAGTATGCGAACTTCTTGAGTCCTTATCGTTTGACGTGATGTGTCCTGACCTGATCTACTGTCTATGAGCTGGACACTGAGGCTAACAGAGGCTGCGGGATGAACCCCCGGGTCCTCCTGAGGTGGAGCTGACATCCTGCCTGCCCTACCTTCCCTGTCTGTGCCTATGTTTGCCCTGCCCTTTTGCCTGGAATACTCTCTTTTTCTGCCTGAAGCTCAGCTCCCCTTTAAGTCCCAGCATAAGTGCCCGCAGCACGACATTGGCCCATGTCGTAGACCCCAGCTGAGGTGAGTTTCCCCCTTCTCTCTCCAGGAGAACCCCCAGGCTCTCAGTCAGGTGTTCCCTTCCTTCCCTGGGCTCCTGTGCCCTCGCAGCACCTCTGTGTGCACATCTGCGTCGCGAGCTGGCATGCCAGCCATCTGCGATCCTCAGCTGCGTGGACGTCCTTTCTCTCCCATCCCCACAGGCTGCCCCAGTGTCTACTGTCTGTCACACCCCGGGGTCTTAAGAATCCAGTGGAGAACCCACGGTGAGCAGGACTGGCCACCCCAAGTTTGTGCTGCTTAGGACATGACACGGCAGGGTCAGTTGACTGATATTAGGCTGCATAGACGTCATTCCTGCTGGTTTGGTTTTTTTAAAATCACTCAGTTTTCTGGGGAGGATAGAATACTCCATACAAACTACAAGATTGCTCAGAAAAAAGAGGACATTGGCTTGATGCTAAGAGGTTTGAAGGCAGGGACCGTGGTTGCTCTCAGAGCCTGCTCTGCTGCCTGGTCACCTTAAGGCCTCGTGGGGCAGGGGGTGAGCCGGGAGCAAAGACGGGTCCCGCGCAAGCTGCCCTCCTCACGTCGCCCTCCTGATTCTGGGATTCCTAAGACTTTAACCAGAGCTCCTTTTTCTCTTTCATTGTTTGTGTGAATTCTCTCCAGTGTTTCATCCTCACTTCCTGTAGCAATTTTAATTCTTCTCCTTTGCTGTAATTGCTGGGTATTAAAAGCCTGTGTGACTATGTTATGAAACAGAATTGTATGAGTATTCTTATCCTGGGGTTTTCCTGTTCTGTGATGCTGTGAGAAATCTCTTTTTTACCTCTCTGTCAAGTCTCTGAAGGGATTTTTGCAGCTAATTTGGGATAATAAAGGCATTCTTACTGTGATGCTGCTCTTCTCTTAGGAATCTGTGTATTTCAGTCACTTCTATTTCAGTTCGCCCCAAACTGAATGAAGTTTCCTGCAGAAGGCTTTTAAAGGTGTTAATGTGTTTGTGTGCGTCTTCCCAGGCCTGCCCCCACCCACCCATCTTCCCAGCGACCTTCTCAGCCTTGACAGTTGCACCAAACAAGCTCCTCGGGTGCTTGAGGCTTGTTCACTGTGGTAAAAAGAGATGGAGAAATTAGAGGCCACTGCATTGTCATGGAGCATAGGAAGCTGCTTGTCTTGAAGGTCCTAGTTTTGACTGAGAGTCATGGCAGTGGGAACCCACAAGGGGGTCACTGCTTTCCTTTGGAGATGCTTTGTTTGGCCATCTGAGATGACTGTCCATTAAAGGCACTCAAAACACCTGCTGACCTCCTGGATGCTGGTGGCTTCCTGTCTGTGACCTTTACAAGGGAGACCCCTGGACTGGCTGTGGTGGATCACCCCCCTCAGCCCCACATCTCCCCTCACCTGCTCTGCTGCTTCCCCTGTCCCCAGGCACACCTCTGCCCCAGGGACATCCTGCCATCTCGGGCACTTTTGTTTTAAAGAAAACCATTTTTCTTCCTGTGCGATGGTTGGGTCTGTATCAACTTGGCTAGACTGTGGTGCCAGGGTGGTCAGGCAAAGAAGTTGAAAAAGAATAAATACATGTACATGTATAACTGAGTCACTCTGCTGTACACCTGAAACTAGCACAATATTGCTAATCAGCTATATTCTAATATAAAAAATTAAAAAAAGAAAAACAAACCTAGTCCAGGTAGTCTGCAGATGTGGCTGACATCTTTGGCTTTAATTGACTTTAAGTGAAGATTGTGCTTGACGATGTGGGCAGCCTCATCTGTCACTTGAAGGCCTGAAGAGCAAATGCTGAGGTTTCTTGGAGAAGAAGGGCCTTGGCCCCCAGACTGGAGCATCACCCCTCATGGGAACTGCAGGCTGCCCTGCAGACTCCAGACTTGTCCCATGAACGCATGACTGCACAAGCCAGTTCTTGAAACCACCCCCTCCCTCGTCTCTTGAGTATCATGTCACGTGTACCTGTGTCTGTATCTGTATTCCTGTTTGTTCTGCTTCTCTGGGGCCCTGATACACTGTGTTTCAGACGTCTAGACTCACAGCCTCACCGGCTTTGATGAGAGCAGTAACGTGCTCTTCACAGTGTTGGTTACATTAATACTTGTTATTGAAAAGTAACCTTTAAAGCTGAGTCAGCAGTGTATTCACTCCCTCTGCTGACCACAGAGCTTCCCCCCAACCCTGGGCTGTCCCCTGTACCCCGGCCACACTGTCACTTCTGCTCAGCGGTTGTTCTGGGGGCTGCCCGCATCACAGCACCCTCTTCCTGTTTACTGTTCACTTTCCTTGGCCCCATTACAGAGGCCAGAAAATAGGTGACCTTATGGTCAGGGGAGTGAGGGCAGTGAGGAAGGGGGACTGGCCGTTTCCCTGTTGCTTCTGCTTTTTGCCTGAGGGTTGTTTATGCAGTAGATGGATTTTCAGAGTGAAAGTTTGTATTATGAAAACTTGGGAACATGTTCTCCAGATGTCCTTCTTTTTACATGAATATGTTCTAAGAAAATAGGAAGCTTGCAGAGTATGTTGGATAGAACATACATCAGGTATAGTTCCCTAGGCGGGAAGCCTTGAGGGGACACGTCTATCATGATGAAGGCTGACTGGGGGAGAGGCTTGAGCACCCACACAGAAAGGGTCAGAAGGGACCAGATGAGCAGGACCATGAGTGGAACATCAGGGCTCTGAGGTGATGTATTTAGTGGCACACTGAGATGCTCAGATCAGAAGGGCTTTCCTGGATGAGCCTGACCACCCTCTTAGAGACAGGAGAACAGAGCAGGGCTTTTGGACTCGGCTCAGCCCTCCACCCAGAGGGATTAAAGAGGCTCCTCAAGGCATCCACTGAACAGCCAAGGACATTTGGGGTAAAAAGCTGTACTTTGGGGCTTCCCAAGTGGCTCAGTGATAAAGAACCTCCCTGCCATTGCAGGAGATGTAACGAGAGGTAAGAGACACAGGTTTGATCCCTGGGTTAGGAAGATCCCCTGGAGGAGGGAATAGCAACCCACTCCAGGATCCTTGCGTGGCAAATCCCCATAGAGAGGTACCTGGTGGGTACAGTCTATGGGGTCGCACAGAGTTACACAGGACTGAAGTGATTTAGCACACATGCAGCTATACTTTAAACATAAAGTTAATGAAAAATCAGGTTTTATCTCAAGGAACTTTGTTTTCAGCTTCTCTGCATACACCTGGTCTACAAAGTTGGATAGGCTTTTCGCCCCGCCCAGGAGTTCTAGGCTTTTCTGTCTTACATGTCACTGTCATGTCACCTTCTAGTCACTTTCTTGGTCTGCTGGGTATTCTGAGAGCAACACCATTTTTTTTTTCCTCTCAATTTTTGTTCATTTGCCTACATCTCTCTGCAATGGTATGACTGATGGAGTCTCACTGAATTTCTGTCTGGAGAGCAGGTGCTGAGGTTCAGGACATAGTTTGCTTCTCATCGGGGCTCTTCCTGTCTCAGTTGAGCTGAGTGAGTGGCAGCTTGGCTCAGACCCTTGAGTGAGTGGTAGGAGTTTTGGGGTCAGAAAGCCTTGTCTTTCTCTAGTCCCATCATTTCCCTTAGGGCCAACCGGTTCCCTGCTTCTCAGTCTTCTTATCTGTAAAGTAGGACAGAGATCTGCTGTTAAGATTCAGTAGGAAGACAGCTATAGAAGAGGAGATGCCTAATTATTGGACACTGTTATTATTCTTTCTCAAAGGCCATTGACTTGTTTTCCAGGCAAGAAACACGAATCCGCACTGTATCTGTTCTAAAGGTTTCTCACTTTTCTCTCACTTTCACCTTGTTCTCCCTTTGCTTTCCCAAGAACAAGTGCAGTAGAGAGCCAGATCTGCTTAGCCTTGTTATATTATGCAGTCTGAGGAGAAAACATCTTTTGGAACTTTAAATAAAATTAAAGTTAAGGGTCTTTCCCATTTGTGAGTGTCACCATGGAGACACAAATGTGTGGTCGCCATGGCGACCTTTAATCAACACTCTCCATCTGAAATCCTTACATATAAAATCAGGTATGGCTGCCACTATGAGAGGACAGGATATAAATAAGTGAACTCTCGTGATGACAATGCTTCCCAGGGTTGGTTTCATGGCACAGTTCTAAAAGTGTCATTAATGGTAAGTTGACACCCGGTGGATGCTTGGAGCTTCTGAGCTGGCAGGACATTCTTAAATGGGGTTGCTCCTTGTTTCCTCTTTGGTCTCCTGCCTCATTCGAGGCAGCCTTCCTGTGTCTTTGCTTTTTATGGCCACCTTCAGTGCTTCCTGCGGCTTCCCTGAAGGACGCTCTAGGAGTTCTGGTGCATTCATAAAAGAAATAAATCATGAGTTTATAACAACTTCTATATACAGCTAATAGTAGTAATTTTGTTAGATAATTGCTTTTGAAAAGAGATGAGCATTCTTCTATAACATGCTAAGATGCATCTCATAACCTACCACATATTATGTATCTAAAATGAATCTGTATTTAGAAATGAATAACTCCCAAGTGTGTGACAGGCCATTAGTTGATCTAAATGATACAAAAGTATCCACAGTGTGCATTAAAGTAGAGGCAGCCAAGTTCACCCACTGTTAGAGCCTGTGGTTCAGGGCGGTCTCCTAGGGTAGGGATGGCCTCTTTCAGACTTAGGGAGACTTGGTCATTGCTGGAGACAGGCCAGGGCAGGCCAGTGCATGACAGCCGGGAGGAGGGAAGGCAGGGGTGCAGGCTGGACAGCTCTGAGGAGCACATTTTCTTGTCTTCAGATCTTTCCTGGTTTCACTATAATGCCCCCAGTTTGAATTAGATAAGATCCTCAGAACACACTTAAGTGAAGACAGTTTGTAATTAGGTTTAAAGTTTTGAAACAGAACAGGTATCTGTCTGGAGGTGCTCAAAAATGCTGCATTTGAGTGGGAAAATGAACTCTGTGTTACTGGTTTTGTGAGCAAAATGACTCCCATCCCAGGGTCCCCCAGGAGGACGGACATAAACTCTTTGGGCACCCTGGAAGGAATGGCAGACTTGCCCTCATGGTACACTGAGCAGACTCTGGATCTCTTCTGCTGGTGGCATTTCTTTGCTGGACAGAATGCCTACTGCAAATCCAAAGACTTGGAGATCTGGAGCCAAACCTGGTCCTTAGGGTCTTGGGGTTGTTTCCCTGGGCAAGATGTTGACCTCTGTTTCCAAGAAAAAAGTCTTTGAAAAACTCTATGGACATTGAAATAGCTCTACAAAATAACATTTTTGGTGTTTTAATGTGTAAACTAACGAGAAACACATGATTTTAGTTTCCCATAAATCACAGAGGGTTTTGCCGAAGAGAAAAATGCATGTCAAAACACATCTCGGGTAAGCAGTTTAAGGCAGTAATCTGGCTGCACAAGTAGGTCAAGGATTGGGGAAGGTGACATGCAAATTTGCATCCAGGTGGAGCGTGGAGGGCATGTCAGCATCAGTTCCCAGCTGCTGGGAGACGGGACACAAGCAGTGCTGGTCTGGGTGAGAGGGTGGCTCTTGGTCTCTTTGTCCTTTCCTCGGAGGCTGAGCTGCCTGTGTGAGCCTGTATTTGGAGTCATCTTGGAGAAAATAAGACCAAGTTATTAAATATTCCAATTATAAGTGTTGTTGCGAAGATGAATTTCTGCTGCTCTGCACTTATCCTGGCTTCTGCTCATTAACCCAGCTCTCCTTGTTGTCACCTACACTGGTGGTTGATAAGAGGGACCAACAACCAGCATGTGGGAGCTGAGTTTCTGAACTGCATCAGGATACAGGAAAACACTGCTGGGGTTTACAAATATCCTATGTTTGATATTCTTGGCACTGTAATTTGTCTTAGTTGTGAAGCAAGTTTCTTTCCCTAAGGACGGTCCTTGATGAAATGATCACAGCATATGAATTAATAGAATCTGAATGAATTTATAAATATTTAAAGTGAGTATAAAGCATCCACTTGACTTGCATTTAGGTTGTGAGGTTTGTTGGGAGTTTCTCGGAATCTTCTTGACTCCTAGGTGGGAGTTCTTTTGAGAAGCTGGGGGGAAGGGAGTGGTGGGTGTAAGGTGTCTTCTGTGTGTCATGCTTTAAATGCTCACAGAAGGCTGATTACCTTGAGTGAGTGCGGAAACTGAGGCTGGAGACATTTGGGCCACTTAACCAGGATCTCCACAGAGACAATCGTTTTTGCGCAATATCGCCGAGGACTGCAAAGTGCTCTGCTGGATCAGTCTGTAGTTTATCAGATTTGCAGGATTCACTGGCTGTCTTCTTCAAGGCTGACAGCTTGGGTGGGAATCTAAGATGTGTAAATTAGAAGGCCAAAGACCAATTCTCTTCTTAATTTTTTCTTTTCTTTTTATTTTTTTTGGAGAAATCCAGAGACAAAAAAAAAAAAAAAATTCTTTCATCATGTGAGCCCAGGAAGGCTGGCTTCTGAGCCACACAGCACCCAGTGGGGTGGGGTGTGTGTGTGTTGCTTGTTAACAAAATAAGTAACATCATAGCAACAACAGAATAAGTAACAATGCAATAAGAAACATCATAATAGATAATTATGGAATAAGTAACACTGAAAAGGTGAATAACCTTTCTGTACACTTTGACACTGGGGGAGAAGTATCTGTGAGGAAGATCTATTACTATGTAACCTGGCATTGCTAGGGTGCAGAGGGCATCCTGAGTGGACGTCTAGTCCTTCGGGGAAGTGGGGAAGTGGGTCCAGCTGTCCTTCTGGTGCCCCAGTGGTGAGCGTGGTGCTGTGTCCTTGGAGTCTGGCACGGGTGACGGTGCAGTCTGTGCTCAGCCATGGAAATTTCTCCAAGTACTGTTTCTAAGAGTCACCGTGAATTCATCCATTTGGTATGTGGCTGTTTGGGCAACAAGTAATGTCTTTCCCTCACATGATGGAAGTTGGAGCATTAGTTGGTTAATATTAACGACCCTCTCTGGCCGAAGTGGGATGCGGTGGGCGGGGTCTGGAGACTTGTGGAATTCACAGTCCCCTTGCACGCTGAAAATCACGGAGAGCTGGTCCCTTCTCTCCTGACTGTGGCCACGGAGAAAGGAGAGGGGAATGTTCTGGCCAACAACAGCTGCTCTCATGGTCTCTGGCCCCATATGCTGCACCATATGCATAAACGGATGCTTTTTAACCCTGAAGTATTTGAGTGTTATTGTTTTTTTAGATGCAGAGGTTAGGTAGGTTCTTAAGGCTGAATTTGTCAGTTTTTGTTTCAGAGTGAATGATGCTGTTGAATTGTATCAGAAAACAAGAGGTTTGGAAGGAAGTCTTTTACACTACTCAAATTATTTTTCAAAGCAGAGATTCGACCTGGGCTTCTATACTGGTTCCGGTAAGCTGTGGCAGAAGAAAGCAAGGACGGTGGCTTCTGGATAGTGACATGTCTCTAGTTCCTCCGGCAGCACTGCTCTTGGGATCAGGTTTTGACCGTATTTCAGAGGATTGAGTGCCCTGAAGGGGAGCACAGTTGTGGGGAGGATTTACCCTGACTTTGCATTCTGTTTTTTCAAGCTATCTACTTAGGGAGTCCAGTCATAATGCATACATGTCATCGCTCCTGTACACTTAATTATTCTCCCAGAAGTGGGCTTTGTATTCCTACCTCCTTCCCCAAAAGCAAGGTTTTAACAAATTGTAGTCTGGGAGACCTTTCCATGCCTCTCATCTGAAATGACCACCCTGCCTGCTTCCAGGGTCAATTCCGACTGCTCGTTTTCAGGGGGGCATCCTGCCCGGAGTGTGTAAACCATCTCCTTCAGCAGCGATCACGTGAACGTCTCTGATGTGCTGGGCAGGTGCCTGGCACAGGTGGCTCTGGGACTCATAGACTGGACAGAGCAGAGAGTAGACTCTGGGGGTGCAGACAGTGAACATGAGGTGAAAATTGTGATGATTGTGGGGACATGGAGGGCCAGAGGCTCCAGAACATGGCCAGGACCAGCCAGGGGAGGGCTTTCTGAGTTAGGGATGAGTGTCGAGACCAAAACATCTGTCCAGTGAGGGGCAGGTTGGAGGCTTGGGGGCTGGAGAGGCGGGATGTGGCTGTGTGTGTCTTGCGGGGGTGGGGGGGTGCTGTGTCACTGGTGCCCTCCTGTTGGGGGCCAGCCTCCAAAAGCAACAGTGTCCACTAAGTGCCTGGGGACAAGCAAGCATCAGTCAGGAGGTTTATGGAACAGTTAGTTTCCAAAGACAGTTGCAGTCCAGGCCCCAGAAAATTCTATCTGAATTCCTTGTAATGATTAAAATCCTCACAAGGGGAGTATTTTTCATCAGACAATCCCTGGCTTTGAGAACCATCAAATGTATAGACTTGGTATCTCAAGGTTTGAAAAGAGAACCTCAAAAGCCCTTTTGGCCCCCTCTCTACTCAGTGGTAATATCATTTAGAACCTCTGGGGAGGTGGCACTCAGGGGTTATGGTCACACTTAAGGTGAGGTAGAAAGTCATGGTGCAGCTTCTGACTCTCTGTGTTTGTGGGTTTCTGGACAGCATACCATGGGTGTGAAGCTCCTTCTGAGCCTGTTCTATCAGAGGAGGGCACGTCTGGCTTACCCCATCAGAATACGTCTCTGGTGGAGGTGAACATGCACTTGGTTAAGAGTGTCTGCTCAGCCCCTTCGCTGGACACTCACCATTTCTGCTTTCTACATTCTGTTCTGTGGAATTAGGTCACTAAGTCCAGCCCATGTTCAAGAAGAGGGGAGCTAGGTTGAAACCTTTTCTCTCTATTACCTTTCATATCCCAAGTCCTCCCCAAACTCTAGTATCTTATAAATCAGCAGGAGAGAAAGCCAACATCAGAGAGAGCCTCATGGGTTAGGTGACTCATTTTATCTGTTATTTATCATCTGTCTATCTTTATTATCAGTCTGTATCTATCATCTGTCCACCTAGATCGGCTATCTGTCATTTATCTGTATCTATCATCTTTCATCTATTATTGATCTTTATCATTTATATATACCTATTTTCTATCATTTATTATTTATTATAGATCTGTATCTGTCAATCTATTGTCGGTTATCTGTCTATGAAATAAGAATAAAAGAATAGTTTGGGGCAGCTAGTAAGAGTTCTAGGAACATTGTCTTCTGAAAAGAAGGTCACTGAGGCTGAGGAGTCCAAGTGTCTCAGCCTAACTAGGAAGAACCAGTCTTCCTTAAAGACTTTTCCTTAAATTTAACCCTTCTATGGATCCCAGCAGGAAATATGTGGAGACTCATAAAGAACAGGTTTCCCCAGTCACCCACAAGTTGTTTAGATGCACATTCTGTCTGGGACATTGGCTTTTTAATGTATTTGACAAGTTGTGTTAATCAAATAAGTATTTATTAAGAATTTATTTTCTCAGTTGAATTTGGTTATAAAATACGGAGAAGTACAGTCACAAATACAACATTTTGCCCTATCTTTTAAAAAAAAGTTATCTGTCTTTAATTTGAGGCTAATTGCTTTACAATGTTGTGTTGGTTTCTGCCACACATCAACATGAGATCAGCCGCAGGTATATGTATGCCCTCTCCCTCTTTTGCCACAACTTTTAAAAAGAAAATGAAAACAGAGGCAGAATAGAATGCCCTCCATGGTGCTGGCCCTGCCTCTGGCTGTGATTTCTCACCTGCCTCCGCAGGTAATCATTATGCTGAAGCAGGCGTGTACTGTTTACATCTGTGCTTTAGCACCTTCACTGCAAAGCAAATTCCTCTTTTCATCTCTACCGTGTAAGTATGTATCAAATTAAAATAATATGTGGTGTTTCAGAGGGTATTTAAAAATCATACAAATAGCATCCTACTGTACAGCTTATGTTTTGCCTGTCATAATTGTGTGTCTGAGACCCAGTCCTGCATGTAGAGCTAGTTAATTCATTTTAAATGCTCTTCATCCTGCTACTGTATGAATGAGTCAGAATTTATTTATCCATTCCCAATTGATTTACCACTCTATCAAGGTACACTTAAATTGTTTCCAGTATTTTCCCTGGTAAATTGATGTGAAGAACTTTGCTGTCTGTGTCCCCTTGTGCAGCATGCTTGTCACTCCTCTGGGATATGTCCTGGCTTGAGGTTGGTGCCTGCTCTGACTTTCTGAGGTGTTGCTGGCTGCTGTTCAGTGTGGCTGCACCCGTGGAAACTCCTGGCCAGCCCCCCACCACGGGGAGTGGGCCTTCATGCTCCACACTCCAGGCTTCACAAGGTGTTTCCAGACTTCAGATGTTTGCTTATCTTATGAATGTGAAGTTGTGTTTTGCTTCATTGTTCATTTTCTTGATTCCTAGTGATGTGACATATATTACAGATATTTTTCTGACAATTTAGATTCTGTCTTCTGGGCATTGTCTGTTGATATCTTTGTTTTCATTTTCTCTCTTGATTTCTTATTTGATCATTGGCGATATTTATATATATTATGCATCCTAAGCCTTTCTTGGCAACCTGTATTGTAAGTTATCTTCACTCTGTGTGATTTACTAGAGGACAAGTCAAGCAGTTTGTGGAAAAAAGACCTTTAGTTTCATCAGGAGACTTGGGCTTTTGTTCTGGTTTGGCTGCCAGCTTGCTGTTTGACTTTGGAGGGTCACTTAATTTTCTTGGACCTCATCTTCCTTATCTCTGAAGTGATAAGTGATATCTTTGATTCCAGAACCTCAAATCTCTTCTAGACACACATTCATATCAGTTCAGTTCAGTCGCTCCGTTGTGTCTGACTTTTTGCGACCCCATGAATCGCAGCACGCCAGGCCTCCCTGTGCTCACCAACTGCCAGAGTCTACCCAAATTCATGTCCATCGAGTCAGTGATGCCATCCAGCCATCTTATCCTCTGTCATCCCCTTCTCCTGCCCCCAATCCTTCCCAGCATCAGGGTCTTTTCCAGTGAGTCAGTTCTTCCCATCAGGTGGCCAAAGTATTAGAGTTTCAGCTTCAACATCAGTCCTTCCAATGAACACCCAGGACTGATCTCCTCTAGGATGGACTGGTTGGATCTCCTTGCAGTCCAAGGGACTCTCAAGAGTCTTCTCCAACACCACAGTTCAAAATCATCAATTCTTCGGCCCTCAGCTTTCTTCACCATCCAACTCTTACATCCATACAAGACTACTGGAAAAATCATAGCCTTGACTAGACGGACCTTTGTTGACAAAGTAATGCCTTTGCTTCTTAATATGCTATATAGGTTGGTCATAATTTTCCTTCCAAGGAGTAAGCGTCTTCTAATTTCATGGCTGCAATCACCATCTGCAGTGATTTTGGAGCCCCCCAAAATTAAGTCTGACACTGTTTCCACTGTTTCCCCATCTATTTCCCATGAAGTGATGGGACCAGATACCATGATCTTAGTTTTCTGAATGTTGAGCTTTAAGCCAACTTTTTCATTCTCCTCTTTCACTTTCATCAAGAGGCTTTTTAGTTCCTCTTCACTTTCTGCCATAAGGGTGGTGTCATCTGCATATCTGAGGTTATTGATTTTTCTCCCGGCAGTCTTGCTTCCAGCTTGTGCTTCTTCCAGCCCAGTGTTTCTCATGATGTATCAGAGTTAGAGCAAAATTAAATGGAGAGAAAGTTCTATCCAAATCAAGGGAAATGTCTACCTGCTGGAATATTTGAGAACAGACTCAAGTTTTGCTGCTTAAAGAACATAGACAAGTGGGATTATGTGGATGAAATTGACTAGCATCGGGATAACCCTTCAGTGTTCAAGAATACTTCCACATATGTGATTTTGTTCATGAACCTGACTTGTAGGATCTTGTTTTTGTCATCAAATGTGTCATCACAGGTTCCAGGCTGGGAAGCATATCTGTCTGCTCTCCTGTGGGATGGCAGTGCTTTGGATCAGGCCACACTTGGAGCACTCTGAGTTACCTGTATGCTGAGTGACTGAGAGGTGAGTGACTGGCTCAGCAGTGTTAGTCAAGAGCTCCCGGCTCATCTTTCTGGGGAGATTCCTAAGCATATCCCACGTCTCCCCTCTTGGGTGTCTTAGCATTCTCCACAGTTTTGTGTCTTCTACAATAAAAGGATAACGTTGATTTTCTTAAAATGACTTTGTGTCTGTAGAGTCTGAATTAATGAGTTTTATTTTGACTCAAAATGGAAATTGTTTTAATTTGTTGATTCTTTTATATTTTGTCAAGGGCATGACTGTGATCATAATGATTAACAAGACCACTAACTTTTCTTCCCTTTGGCCCTAAAAAGCAGCTGGAAATATACCCTCTCTTTGCTGAGAGTATCTGTCTTATAGCATGGCTGTGACAGTGAGCTTCGTGGTAGGAGCATGAGTGTAAGTTTATCTCATCTCCTCTCAGCCGCTTTGGTGTCAGACCTGGACCAGAAGCCCCCTGGCACCACCGTCCTGGTTTGTGCGGCCACAACCATGAGGCTGTTGGCTCCTCCAGCACCAGGGCTTGCTACACATGCTCCGTGTCCCTGTCCCTGTGGTGGAGCCTGGGGCTGACACGTCCTGCTGCTCTATACGAGATGCTGGGGGAGTGAGCACCCCTCACTCGTGCGGCACCCCTGACCTCTCTGCCTCCCCCCGAGGAGCCCTGGGGCAGGTGCCCTGGGATCACAAGACGTGCCTGCCTCGCTGGCTGAGAGAACTCAGTTTTCCCCAGAAAGGAGAGAAAGATCCATTTCCTTTCCCATTTCTAGACTCTCTTTCCTTCAGATGTTTTGCGTAAGAAGAATCTGCTGGTCATGCTGAGGAGACACCTAACAGGATCGGGAGCGGGTTCTCGGCTGCTTCCCAAACAGCCATGACTGGTTTAGTGGGTCAGCGAGGAGCCCTGAGGAGTGATTTAGAAACCACCACACCTAGAGGAACCGTCTGGATGCTGAATATGAGGGGCACAGTCCACCTGCCCTTGAGGTTCCGTCACTTATGTGGAAACTGGGGTTTTCTAGTTTGGTGGACACTCATGGACCTGATACTTCACATTAGCCCTTTTCTGGGCATTTGAGGGGAGAATGAAGCATTTTCCTCATTTCCAGAGAATTAGCACTTTCTGCAAAAGATGCTTGAAAAAACTTAGTAGTAACGCCAGGCCTTGCCTTTTCACACTGTTCATGGGATTCTCGAGGCAAGAATCCTGGAGTGGTTTGCCATTTCCTCCTCCAGTGGAACGTGTTTTGTCAGAACTCTCCATTATGACCTGTCTGTCCTGGGTGGCCCTGCATGCCATGGCTCATAGCCTCATTGAGTTACACAAGCCCCTTGACCATGACAAGACTGTGATCCATGAGGGGGAGAAGTATCAACCACCTCAGATATGCAGATGATACCACTCTAATGGCAGGAAGTGAAGAGGAACTAAAGAGTGTCTTGATGAAGGTAAAAGAGGAGAGTGAAAAAGTTGGCTTAAAACTCAGCATTCAAAAAACCAAGATCATGGCATCCAGTCCTATCACTTCATGGCAAATAGATAGGGAAAAAGTGGAAACAGTGGCAGATTTTGTTTACTTGGGCTCCAGAATCACTGTGGATGGTGACTGCAACCATGAAATTAAAAGATACTTGCCCCTTGGAAGAAAACCTATGACAAACCCAGACAGTGTACTAAAAAGCAGAAAGATCACTTTGCCGTCGGAGGTCCATATAGTGAAAGCTGTGGTTTTTCCAGTAGTCATGTGTGGATGTGAGAGTTGGACCATAAAGAATGCTGAATGCCAAAGAATTGATTGTGGTGCTGGAGAAGACTCTTGAGAGTCTGTTGGACTACAAAGACATCAAACCAGTCCATCCTAAAGGAAATCAACCTTGAATATTCATTGGAAGGACTGATGCTGAAGCTGAAACTCCATTACTTTGGCCACCTGATGTGAAGAGCCAGCTTTTTAGAAAAGACCCTGATGCTGGGAAAGATTGAGGGCAGGAGGAGAAGGGGACAACAGAGGATGAGATGGCTGGATGGCATCACTGACTCAATGAACATGAGTTTGAGCAAGCTCCGGGAGATTAGTGAAGAACAGGGAGGCCTGGTGTGCTGCAGTCCTTGGGGTCACAGAGTCACACGCAACTTAGCAACTAAACAACAACCATCAGGCCCTAGATAAGAACTTCTTATTGATTTTTCAGACGGTTTTTAAGAAATAGAAAGAGCAACCTGGAGAAGGGAAGAGGGTGTCCCGGGTGGGAGAAGGATATGAGCAGGTGTGGATGTGGATGCGGGCATTGCCCAGGGATCTTGGGGGAGAGGGAGAGGAGAAACAGGGGAGAGGGGACAGGGAGAGAGTGGAGGCCAGCTTCTCTAGAGAAGCCCTGGTCCCAGGGGCCAGAACACATGACTCCCCTTGGGCCTGGCTCCCCACTTTCTTGCTTTATGACTCTGGATGATGGACTGTTACATTTGAGCCTGGCTCCCTTCTTTGTGAGACGGTGGCAGGCACTGTACCCAGTGTGGTCTAAGGATGAGAGGAGGGGCTGTGCTAGTGCCCTCAGGAGGCTCCTGACCCAGGATGCAGGGCCCTGGGTGTGTGAAGTGCTATCCTGGGAAGGAGGTGGGGCTGGGCAGGGTGCAGACTTCAGACCCCAGGAGAGCTGGGCCGTACCTCAGGCCTGAGGAACGTTTCTGTTTGGAATTCTGCTTTAAAAGGGCTCTCCACCTTCCTCCTGTTAGCTGATTTTAAAGGCAGTCTCTCCTTTTGTGAACAATTGGCTCCCTCTAGTCCACCTCAGCCTTTGTTTCTGGGGGGTCACCACGTTCCCCGCCTCCCCACCCTGCATCCCTGCACTGTCCCGTCTGTGTCACCTGTGGGGACCCAGGAATGCAGCGGGCGCCTGTACTCGAGGGACTCACCAGATGGCTGTAGCAACACTTGGCTTCTCCTCGTCCGTTTTTAGAGCCTTCTGTCTCAATGGAATGAGAAACAGTAAAAATAGCCCAAGCAGGCGCTTCAGAGGTATCTTAAATTATTCTCCGCTCGTCTTTCTTCCTATGGTGTGAGTATCTTTAGCTTCTGTAGAGGGTCAGAGAAAAGAAAAGAAAATTCCTGGCGGCCGCGAGTGCTATTTCTACCCAGGGGTACGTTGTATTCTGTAGAAATAGCTTGGGGGCTGGGAGCCTGTGCTAGTGGAGAGCCAGCTCTTCTGCCTCTCAGTGCGTCAGCAGAGGGGGTGTGCCTCCCCTGAAGCAGCCACATCCCGCCCCTGAACTCCCCCCCCACCATCGGCTTCTGGAGAAATGACCCAGGGGACCGAGCTCAGGCCTGTGACAGACAGGAGCCAGAGGGGCACGCCTGTGGTGACAGGGCCTCGAGAGGGCACACCTTCTGTGTGGCTGTGCTGGTCTGCTGCGTGGGGGTGTCCCCATCCAGCAGCACCTACCTTTGGCCATGTGAGCCTGGCAGAAGTCTAAGGTTGCCTCCCTGTTTTCTCTTGCAAATGCTTCCTCCTGTTGTTCAGTGTTGGTACCCTGAAACAATAGAACCTAGAATATCAACTCAGCAGAGTGAGCGAAGTCCTTTCTGATAAACGTGTGTGAGTCTTTCTGTAGGGTGGAGGACGACCGAGTGCAGGGTGGGCCTGCAGTCACCCACAGGCTGAGAGGGGCAGGCCTAGCCTCTGACCCAGGAGTGGGGGGCAGCCAGCCTACATCCTGGAGCCCGGGCAAGGCCCCCCCCCCCGCCATTGCCCAGGCTCCTGGCTGTCCATTAGGACAGCAGCCTTCATTCATTATCTGGGGGTTTACCTCTCTGCTCCTTTGCTCCTGGGTCACTCCCAGTTGGGGTGGAGCTGGGGAGACCATGGCTGGGGACTGCCCCCAGCTTCTGTGTTTTTACACACATAGCAGGAGCCACGCAATGCCGTTTGGCTTCATATTCCTTGTTCAGGACGAAAGTTTCTGTAAAGGATGGAAGAGGAATGGACAGTCTACAGTTTCAAGCAGGACAGAGACTGGTTCTGAAGGGGAATGTGTCCCAGCGGAGGTTGAGAAAGTGTTTGTTCAGGAGCCAGAGGAGGGGCTTCTTAGGGGCGGGGCCAGCTGTGCAGGAAGGGGAGTAGGGGCCCTGGGAGGAGCGAGTCCAGGGAAGGGGGTGAAAGGAAGCCTGTGGGGACAGGAGGGACTGGCCGTGCTCACGAGTGGGCTGGCTTCCTGTTGTCACCATGCGGGAGAGTCTCGGCTGTGATCCTCTAACAGTCGGTACCCAGTCCAGAGCCTTGACACCTGCCCTACTGAGGCCACCTCGGCCTCCATCCCCTCCTGACCCAGGGTCAGGGGGAGACAGGCCTTCCCAGGCCCAGGTCTGCTCTCGTGCTTCCAGATTCCAGAGGACAGCGGTCCGCTCGGGGGGTCTGTCCAGCGGTCTAGGCCAGCAGCCCAGAGTCTGCACTGCAGGGGCTGGACAGGAGGGAGGTTGGGCTGGTGGGTGCTCAGAGACAGTGGCTGTGGGGGTCGTGGGGATGGGGGTGACGAGGGTGGGATTGCAAGCCCCGCTACTTGGGGAGGTGGTGGTTTTGACAGAGAGCGGACGGTCACAGAAGGAACCAGTTTTGTTAGAGGACGAACCTGGCCTCAGACACGCTGCCTCAGGCCCAGGATGTCACAGGGTGGTCTGGGAGGACAGTCAGTCTGGAGGGAAGCCTGGGGTGTCTGTGTGCAAGGCATGTTGGGGCTCAGTGGGGTGAGGGCAGAGTGGGAGGGGCAGGGTGGAGGTGTGGGGAGAAGGGGGGAGGTGTGGGGAGAAGGGGGGCCCTTGACAGAGTCAGGGGCTGCCTCCAAGCATCTTGGGGTTCAGAAAAGATGAGACCCCCAAAGGGTCTCAGATGGTTTTTCTCCTTTTAGATGTGGGGTCACTGAAATTCAAGGAACCCCAAAAGAGGAGAGAGAGAGGAAATCAGCACATGAGCCGTGGGCAAAGGCAGGTGTTAGAACCTTCAGGAGAATGCTTTGTCCTCATGGTACTGTCTCCTGACATCTTGGGGTCCCGGTGTCCCTGGTTGTGATGAAGGCCTCCACTCGGATATTCCTCACCAAAAGCAGACTTGATGAGGTTTAGAGGTAGCCTCAACTTTGCCCCAGATGGACAGGGCTGGGCTCAGCACCATCTGGGGTCAGTGGTCAGGTACTGGAAACAGTGAGAGGAGAAAGCCCCCGAGTCAGCAGAGCCCTGTCCCAGCCATAGCTGGATCACTGATAACAGAGGTGAGGGCCGCTCAGCCTTTGCTCTGTGGCGGGTAGTAATGGGGCGGGGGCGGGGCAGGGAGCCTTCCCTGGGCTGAAGTGCCAAAGTGGGACCCACCAGGGCTGCTGGGCTGACGCCCTGGGCTTGGGTTTCGGGGGTGGGGACCTCCGGCGGGCGGGTTGGCAGGCAGCCCAGGTTCTGGAATGTGCGCTCTGCCTGGTGGGCTCACAGCTTGGCATCAGGTTCCTCCAGGACTGCAGGGAACAAAAGGCAAGTGGCTCCAGGGCTAATTAGCTGGTGAAAGCCCTGGGGTGGGGGCCGGGGGCCCAGGCACTCTCCCCTGCCTCTGGGGAGCCTGCTTGAACACTCTCAGGGTGGGGGTCCTGTAGGCCAAATGGTGCATCTAGGATCGGAGTCGGGGGAGGACGTGTGACCCCTGGGGTGGCCTGTGGTGACCTGGGTCCAGGAGAGGGCCCTGGGCGCCCGTCTTGCTGTCCTGGACCCTGACCTGCGGGGTCACAGGGGTGTGTACAGAGACATCCTCCCACCTGGCGCTGGTGGCCAGCCACATTTGGGCTGAGGCCCGGCCGCGACTTCATGTCTTGTGGGAGAGAGGCTCTGTGCGTGCCATGTGCTGTCCTGTGTTTAATGTTCCCGTGGGGGCGGGCTGAAATGAGGGCCAAGCTGTGGAAGGCTGCAGGGCTCCTGGGACACCAGCCAAATTCTTGGGGGAACGTGTGTCTGGATTTAGTGGAGTCTTAGGTTCGAGAGAGTCAAAAGGTTTTGAATATTTGGTGGGAAAAATAAGAGTGGTTTTTCATTCAAAATCGTCCAACTCAGGGCAACTCAGATTTACATGATTAAGGATGCTGTTTATTTAACAAAGTTATTTACAACAGGAATCTTCTAATAAGAAGTCTTTCTCAAAGCTGTGAAACCTAAGAAGATGTTTAACTTACAGCTTTTAAGGTGTTCATCTCGTTTAGAAAGCAAGGCCTCCCTTCTTCTGGCCAGGGTCCCTGGGAGAAGCTCTCAAAGTGGATAAAGGGACGCATTTGCTAATCAGGTTTTAACCCAAAACCCAACTCTCTCCTGGACACAGCCCCCTTGCACCTGTTCCCAATTCAGTATTTCCTTTCTCAGTGGCTCCCTCAAGATTCAAGATGTAGGACCAACTTAGAGGCCTCCGTAGGGCTTCATGGAGGAAATAGGTGTTGAAAATATTCTCCTCAAAAGTTCTTTAAAACTGCTCCCAAATTGGTTGAAGGTGATGATTGTTTTTCTGAAAGGATGAAAAAATCAGTGCTTATTAGTGCATCTGGGAAGGTTTGCTGGTGGCAGAACCTGGCTGTTCAGGGTGGTCATTGAGCAGCCCCTGGCCTGGGGAGGTCTCTGGCCAGGGAGCTGGTTCTGCCTTTTGACCGGAACCCCAGGGACGTGTCAGGACAGAGCCTGGGAACAAACAGGCACCCCTGAGTGGAGAGTCTGAGTCCCTCTTTGTTCTGTCGTGAGTGTTCTCCACACACCCCCCAACTCCATCTCCTGGGCTGCTAATCCACTCCGAGGTCCTGGACCACCCTTGGGACACCTCGAGTTTTCTCTGTGAAGCATGTGAGGTGATTTGACAGCTGGAGACCTTCCTGTTAACAGCCATTATAATAAAACATTCCCTCAAACCAAATTTGACAATTATTAACATGTTTAAACAGAAAACGATGTTTACTAAGGCATTCTTCCTGGGCTTAACATATCCTGTGAGGAGGGCAGGGTGGGGGAGTGGGGTAAGTGGAAACCTCGGCTCTACCTGTGGTTCAAGGTAAAGTCAGAGCCACTGCTTTTGGTGAGCAGTGCAAAGACCCTTTGACACGCGCCATGGGTAGTGACAGCCGTCTCACTGGGGGATTCAGATTCCAAATCCCCCCCCACACCTGGCCCCTTCCCTGCGGCTCTGGTGGGACAGCTCTGATCAGGAGGCGAGACCCTGGGACAGGCAAGAGGGGCAGGGCCCAGGGGCAGGCCCTGATCTGCTGCCCCAGGGCACCCCGGCGCCCTCCCAGCCAGGGCGGTGCTTGCTCACTGCCTTGTAGCAGTGGTTTAATTTGTGTGGGGCTCAGACATCTGAATTAGTTAAGGCTGTGAACCTTCCTGGTGAGGGTGGGGCTGCTGCACGTGGCGAGGCAAGCCCTGCTTTCCTCGTCCGAGGTGCGCATGCTGAGGCCCAGGCCTCCCAGCCTCCACGGAGTCTCGCAGCAGCTGGATGGGTGGGGGGTGGGCCTGGGCTGCTGCACTAGGCGAGGAAGTGACAGACTGTGTCTCACCTCCAGGGCTCACAGGCCAACGGGCTCCACACGTTTACACACACAATGCCACTGTTTACTTCTTTAGCAAAAGAAAAAGAAATGTGTGTAGACCCGACATGGGAGCAGAGGAAGGGGGCCCGCCCCCGTTCCTGAGACCGCGGGTCATGGCCCTGTCTGAGGATAGTCTCTGGGCGACAGGTGTTCACTGTGTGCCGGGCCCCATTCTAAGGGCTGTACACGTGCCTGTTCACTTAATCTCCACACCAGCTTTGCAGTGAGGAAGCTGAGGCCTGCGAGGTGGCGGCTTGTGTGGCTGGCATGCAGTGGGGGTGCGGGCAGGTGGTGCAGCTCGGAGCAGGGTGCTCACTGGGGAAGGGGCGCGCCCCAGGAGGAAGGAATGGTCTGTGTGCAGCCGGGGTGAGGGCGCTGAACACGCCTGCCTCCAGGGCGGCCTCTTCACAGGGCTTTTGCAGGACGGCCCAGGGCGGGCTGCTGACATCAGGCCCTGGGGAGCTCACTGCTCCTTTGGGTGATGGCTGTGGAAGGATTTTGAGCACAGAGGTAAGACAGACAGAACCTGACGTCTCACACTTGACAGCGCAGCACTCAGCATGGAGCGCCTCCACTCTGTGCTCCCTTCGCCGCCCCCACCTCCAGAACTTCTGTCCCTTCCCAAACCAGCACTCTGACCCCATGAGACAGGAGTTACCCACGTGCCCCTCCCCAGCCCTTGGCATGCCAGTTCTATGTGCCTGACTGCTCTAGGGGCCTCATGTAAAGTGGAATCTTACCGTGTGTGTCATTTTGTGTCTGGCTCAGCCCACAGGCCATGATGTCTCCATGTTTGTGCTTGTCGTAGCCGCTGGCAGAGTCCCCTTCCTTTCTAAGGCTGGGTGATGTTCTGCCTTTGTCTCTCTGTGGACACGTGGTTGCTTCCACCTCCTGGCTGCTGCGAGTTGAGGGACTTCAGGTTGGGAAGTGATGCCTCAGGTCTACATTTGCTGGGCACAGAGGCGTCAAGCAGACAGAGCTGAGGCCATGTCTGTCTCACATTCCCTGTTCTGAGTGACTCTGCAGGAATGTCGGTCAAAGGTAGAGAGTAATCTTACATCTTAGAATTGAAGTAAGGGATTAAATGAGAAAGGAATGAGATAAAATGATGTATGAGGAAACATAAGCCGTAAAGCATGGCATGAATACCGACTCTTACCCTCATCGTTGTCACTGTGTTTCTGGGCAAACGCTTCTGAACTCAGAATCCAGTCATTACGACATAGTTCCCTCCTCACAGCTCTGCAAACCCAGATTTCCTGCAGCCGTCTCCATGCTCAGGTGACTGTATGTGAGATGTCTGAAGTTCAGTTTGCACAGATAAAAACTTTTTCCAGTGTAAAGGCACTCGTGTGTCTCAGGTGGCTCTGTGTGCTAGCTCACCTTAGAATTGTGCTTGAGTTGAGAAAGATTGGAATCTCTGACCACATTAAAATACTTCATCGTGAGAAACTTAAGGCACAGAGCCGGGGAGTGAAGAGGAGCGTGAGCACTGGCGAGTCCATCAACCTGCTCCATAGCGACTATGCTCTGCTGCTTTGCCCACACTGTCCTTTTATACAGACAGGTTAAGAAATACCTGGAGCGATATTCTGTTTTAGTCCTGCACACTCCAGACTGCATCTCTAAGAACTATGGACATTTCTTCTGTGACGTGAGGCCAGTGTTAGAATTAGTAATACTAATTTACTTGCACAACTAAATTACCCTGATTGGCTTAAAATTGTTCCCCAATGCTTGGTTGTTCCCACTGGGCTGTGGGTCTCGGCTCAGCAGGCTGTGGCAAAACATGAGAGCCAGGCTGGCGTGAACGGCAGACAGCTGCTTCTCACAGCTCTGGAGGCTGGGAGGTCCACGGTCAAGGTGCTTACCCGTTAGGGATCTAGTGAGATCCTTCCCCTGGCTGGCATATGGCCGTCCTCTTACCATGGCCTCACATGACAGAGAGAGGGCTCTGGTCCCCAGCTCGTCTTATAAGGGCACCAGTACCATCATGGGGCCCTGCCCTCATCATCTCATCTAAACCCAGCCGCCTATCGAAGACCTGCCTCTAGATGCTGTGACGCTGGGGCTTGGGGTTCAGCTTGTGAATGGGGCGGGGACACAGACATCCAGCCCAGAGCACCCACACCCTCTCACACACTGCACTTGTTCATAACGTCCCTTGAGTCTTTGCACACAGAGCAGACCACGCCCCTCACGAACTCCCGCAGAACCTGGGCCAGCTGCCCCACTGTGTCCCTTGTTCTGACCTTGTCCTCTGGCTCCATGTTCAGCCCTTGAACTCGCCCTCTCAGTGCTGCGTTCCCTGCAGGTGGAGGTTGGCTCTGGAGGGCCAGTTTTGTTCAGGCTCACCGTGTGCGGCAGGAATGTGTCCCAGGTGCTCTGCTTGCCTGTGTCTGGAGCCCCGACACCTGCTCGTCCCAACTCACTGCTGCTGAGGGTCATGGTGGGCTCTGAGTCGTATTTCAAATATGCCATCAAAGTTATGGTTCTTCTTATTCAGAATTGAGACAATTAATTGTAAAAAGTTTACAACATATAGATAAGCAAAAGAAAGAAAGCCATCTTAACATCTTAGCCCTTGATAGCTGCCATTGAAGTTTTGATGTGGAATCTTCTAGTATTTCTTCATCTTATATATACTTACATTATAACCACATCTGTCCACTTACTGTGAATAGCTTTTGATGTCATGAAATATTCTTTTCCTGTGTCATTGGCTGTCTAGTCCTCAAATACTAGAATCACTATGTAATTAATGCACCACTTTTGTACAAGTTGTGAGCATTGCAAATCCCCTGTCCAGAATGCTCATTTGGATTTGGCCCCAAAGCTCTTGGAGGGCATAGACCATTGCCTGTCTGCTTCCTGGAATGACTGCTGTCTGTTCTGGGACAAGGTTGGGTGGGGAGATGTGGAGGGTTGGGGTGATGGAGGGACTGGAGGGTTGGGGTAATGAAGGGACTAGAGGGTTGGGATGATGGGGAAGTGGAGGCTTGGAGTGATGGGGGGACTTGGAGGGTTGGGGTAATGGGGGATATGGAGGCTTGGGGTGATGGGGGGACTTGGAGGGTTGGGGTGATGGGGCAACATGGAGGCTTGGGGTGATGGGGATATGGAGGCTTGGGATGATGGGGGGACTTGGAGGGTTGGGGGTGATGGGGGGACATGGAGGGTTGGGGTGATGGGGGACGTGGAGGGTTGTGGTGATGGGGAACATGGAGGGTTGGGATGATGGGGGCACATGGAGGGTTGGGGTGATGGGGTTGTGGAGGGTTGGGGTGATGGGGCAGGGTGGGGGCTTGGGGTGATGAGGGAAGGGTGGGGGGTGCCCAGGGGGAGGAGGGCTGTAGACTGGGAGCCCTCTGAAAGCTTTCTGAGGTGCTGAAAACAATCTTCTGTGTCTTGCCTGACATGCTGGTGGTCCTGGTGTTGGGACCTACCCCACAGTGATGGCCGATTCCCTGTTCTCAGCCCTGTACTCACTCCCGCAGTGTCTCCCGGGAGCTTCTTGGAGCTGTAGGCCCTCCCAGATGGGCTCAACCAGAACTTGCACTTTAATCAGATGCCCCTGGTGAAGTGGGAGAGTCACTTCCTAAAGTACCTTTACCTAATTATCGCCTGGAAATGCCTGGAAATGCTGGTCCATTTGTGAAAAGAGGAGCGTGCTAAGTTCAGCTGAGGGTGGAGAAGTGCTTGGTAGGCGGCCCCCAGGCTGTCTCCTTCCCCTGGATGCAGAGGGCCAGTCGGGCCAGGGGCTGGCTTCTGTGGTTCAGGAGAAGCTTAGCAACTGAGTGGCTTTGGTGAGTTAAAAGTGGTTTTGTTTTCCTCCCCGGTGTAATAGAGGCTATGTTATTTCACAGGTATGGTGCAAGGTGTAAATGAGGCAGAAGCACAGTGCCTGGCATGGCGTAGGTGCTCAGTCAGCTGGGCTGACCATCACAAATGCAGGATAACGTGTGTTGAGAGCCAAGGTTAACTGGTGAACATTGCTTTGGGGAATCCCAGGATGTTGAACTCTTTTCCTCCTACTTTTTCAGCCATCAATCAGTTTTAACTGCTGGTTCCATGTAGAGAACGTGACAAAAACCATTTTGGATTAAACACATCCATGTTAAGCTTAGAGCAGCCACCCACTATGTACCATATGCTGTCTTATTCTTTAACCAAATGAGGGAAAAAAGGAACAGCCCACTTCCCCTCACTCTTTTTAAAAAGGTCTTTCTCTTCAGTACAGGCTGAGGCTTAAATGTGCTTTGATTCTGGAGAGATTGTGTTTACCAAGTATTGATACCTTCATCTTTAAGAAGATCTGGCTGGTTCAGTTTTGTTTCATTCCCAAGGGAGTCCCCATGGGGTACACCCTTGACTGTTTTCTGAAGTCAGTGAGATGGAACCACTACCAGATGCAGTGTGAACTTTTCCAGCCCCTAAAATAAATACTTGTGAGCAAAGCTCAGTGGCACGAAGACCACGGTGTTGAAGGGTTAATACACAATGGCGAGTTTCTTACCGATGGACCTCCTGACAGTCAGATGTTAGATTCTTGTCCTGGGACTGAACCTGGATGAGTCAGGTGCTCTGGAGTGAAGTGCCCCTCGTGGGCAGCGCTTTCTGGGGGGCGCTATTTGGCTCCGGTGAAAGGAATCTGTGAACATGCTTACCTGCATGAATATGCAGTCACATTTCACTGTCACCGTGTCCTGGTTATTTTGTATCGCTTTAGTTTTCTGCACTTCCCTGCTCATACTTCACACTCATCTTCTTACAGCAATGTTCCAACTCCTTCCCATGCCATGACTCTCCCCTCCCCTGAAGGAAAGACAGCCCTGTGCTGCTGACCTAAACCCCCGGCTCACTGACTGTCAGGGCTGCACAAGTCTCCTGACCACAGACCACAGACAGCTGCTTGTTTCCTATGGAGGGGTCTGTTGCTCCTCCACCCACTTATGCTTTGAGTGACTATATTTTCAAAATCAGTTTGTGATCTTCATTGTCCCAGCTTGTAGATTCTTAGGAATAACTTTTTCAGACCCCATGAAACAATTGAGGAAGCTGCAGGGCAGCCTTTTCCTGAAGCTGAGTCAGTGCAGCAAGGGGAGGGCGCCTGCCTGCCTTCAGGGCAGCCCCCTAGGGAGGCCCCGTCATTGTCTGACTAGCCACTTGGTCTGAGGACCTGGAAGGAGGAATTTTTTTTGTAAACATCAGTTCAGTTCAGTTGAGTTGCTCAGTCATGTCCGACTCTTTGTGACCCCATGGACTGCAGCATGCCAGGCCTCCAGGTCCATTACCACTCCTGGAGCTTGCTCAAACTCATGTTCATCGAGTCGGTGATGCCATCCAAACATCTCATCCTCTGTCATCCCCTTCTGCTGCTTTCAGTCTTTCCCAGCACCAAAATCTTTTCCAATAACTCAGTTTTTCCCATCAGGTGGCCAAAGGTATTGGAGTTTCAGCTTCAGCTTCAGTCCTTCCAGTGAATATTCAGGACTGGTTTCCTTTAGGATGTACTGGTTTTATCTCCTTGCAGTCCAAGTGATTCTCAAGAGTCTTCTCTAACACCATGGTTCAGAAGCATCAATTCTTTGGCACTCAGCTTTCTTTATAGTCCAACTCTCACATCCATACATGACTACTGGAAAAACCATAGCTTTGACTAGATGGATCTTTGTCAGTAAAGGAATATCTCTGCTTCTTAATATGCTGTTTAGGTTTGTCATAGCTTTTCTTCCAAGGAGCAAGCATCTTTTAATTTCAGGCTGCAGTCACCATCTGCAGTGATTTTGGAGCCCCCCCAAAAATAAAGTCTCTCACTGTTTCCATTGTTTCCCCATCTATTTACCATCAGGTGATGGGACCAGATGCCATGATCTTAGTTTTGTAAATATCGCTCAGCCGCAAAAATTTTTGTTTGGGGCCTTTATAATGAAAGGCATGAGTTGGGGAATGTTGCCATTCTACTGTTAGACAAACAGGCTGACTCCAGCTACATTGACGTTCCACTGCTTGTTAGTAATAATGCCATGCAAACGTGATTCACCCAAAGGCTGTTTGCACCTCGGGCTCCTTTTTAAAAATTGTAGTAAAACATGAAATTGTAGTAAAAGCACGACACTTACCATCTTCACCATTCTGAAGTATGTAGTCAGGGGCATTGAGCACATGCACACTGTCGAGTGCCCAACCCCACTCTTGTCTCCAGAACCCTTTTATCTTTCTCATGAGAACCTCTGTCTCCGCTGAACACCACCTCCCTGTCCACTCCACCCTCCTGCCTGTGGTGACCACTGTCCTACTCTCTGTCTCTATGAATTTGACTTTCAGGTGCTGCACTCGTGTGGAATCACCCAGTAGTCTTCCTCTGTGACTGGCTCATTCCACGCAGCATCGTGTCTTCAAGGCTCGTCCCTGGTGTGGCCTGTGTCAGGGCTGTCCCTGTCTCTCTCGGGTCGAGCAGCATTCCACCCTGTGTTCATATTGCATCGTGTTTGTCTGTTCATTGGCCAATGGGCACTTGGGTGGCTTCTACTGAGCTTTTGTGAATAACGCTGCTGTGAACGTGTTTGTGCAGGTATTTGTTTGAATCTCTGCTTTCACTTCTTTTGAATATACACCCAGAGGTGGGTTTTCTGGATTATACAGTAATTCTATTCTATTTTTGAGTACCCTCCATACTGTTTTCCACAGGGCTATACCGTTTTGTATTGCCACCAGCAGTGCACAAGTGTTCCCGTCTCTTCACATTCTTAATAACTCTTGTTGTTTTCTGCAATTTTTCTTTAATAGTAGCCATCCTAGTGAGTATAAAGCTGTATCTCATTGTGGTTTTGATTTGCATTTACCTAAAGACCAGTGAGGTTGAGCATCTTTTCATGAGCTTACTGTCCATTTGCATATCTTTTTCTGAATATGTCCTTTGCCCATTTTGGAATCAGGTTGTTGTTGTTAGTTGCTGTTTTGGACCTGAGAGAGTGAGAGCAACTCCATCAGTTTGCCACCCTGCATCTCCTAACTTTTGTGGGGACAGTGTGGTCTCAGACAGGTACTAAGTTCTGTTCTGATGGCAGCACCAGGTAATAGGACTTGGAATTTTCTGGTAGACCAGTTACTTGGGCTTTACTAAGTAGTGTTACAGGGCTGCAAAAGCAGATTGTAGGAAGCCAGGGGGGCCAGTGGATGCCCCCACAAATGAGCATGGAAAGCCCTCTGATCAGAAAATCCCCTCTCCCTGGTGTACCAGCCCTCTGGTCCTCTCTTCAGTCTTCAGAACTCATCTAAGTACTGGGAAGAAAGTCGCCCCTGGAACAAAAACACACTTTGGCACGTAGGGCCTTTCCAGATAAAACTTACATTCCTTTTCCCCAACATTTCTTTGAAACTGAGGACTTAACATGATTTAGACTTGTGAAAAGCCATGGCTAACATGCACTCTTCTTCCACCGCGACATGGACCTTTACTCCACGGGCTCTCTAAACACAGATAATCACCATGGCAACCACCGTGTTTCACGACTCTCACACATATACTTGCACCTTCCTTAAAGAAACACAGAGCACAATGGTGTAGAATTAGAACAGTAAATCACTGGGATGTTTTTTATTTGTTGTTGCATAGTTGTCAGGATCTTGAGAAGAGCTGGACATTGTCATCTGCTATCAATTGTACTTGGGAAAAGTAGCTCTTTGGCTGGGCCCTTTGACACCTTTCCAGAAAGTGGGGTGTTGTTTGTAACGTGCAAGGCATGACCAATGGACGTCCAGATTGTCAGGGTTAGAGACTTTCAAGGCAGAAAGTCTCACTAAGAACACCAAGTACTGAACAGTATACATTTCTACACGTCCACTGGGCCAGTCCTCCGCATTTACATCACAGTTACGGTCACTCACATGTTGCTTAGAGTTTGCACAAACACGCTTTTGGGGTAGCATCTAATTTTATCTTTGGTTATATTTGGAAACATGCCTGACAGTTTTGCTGTGCTTTCAAAAGTCTCTCTTTCTTGGCGATGTGAACAAGCCTTTTGCTGCCCTGTGAATACTTGGTGAGCAGTCTGCAGAGTGAAGCCCAGGCAAAGCTCTCCTCAGGAGGTGTCTCCAAGGGTCTTCTGAGTAACTTGGGGCCCTGGAGCCCTGGCGTGGTCAAGGCCCACAGCTCTGGGCAGGAGCCCCATGTGCTCTCAGCAGATTATCTGCTCTGGGTTTTGAATGTCTCACGGTGTTCTGTCCATGGATGGGAAGAACTGTCCTTCTGTAATAACTGCATGCAATGAGAATGGGTTTTCCCTCTCGCTAATGAATTGTAGCCCTGATTTCTCCCACGTTAAATGCTCTGTCTTTGCAATACAAATGTTTCTATGGGAGAGAAGAAAGAACCCTCTTCTCCTTGATTGTTTTCTTTTAAATTAAAAGTAGTAATAAATCTAACTCAACCCAAATAACTGCTGAACATCTCGAATTAACATAGCAGAGAAGATGAACTTGGGCAGCTGTGATAAATGTCTCTGTGTGCTTAGACTGGACTGCCTCCAAACCCTTCACTCCCACATCAATTTGGAAAGGCCTACCTGAGGTTTTTATATCCTTAGCCTGGAGATTCATTTTTCATTTGCGAGATAGAGCCCCTGCATTTCAAGGACTGCTATGCTATACTTCTGTAGAAAGTACACAGAGATAATGTTGGAATGAGGAACTTTTTTTTAACCCAGCGACTATACAGTTCGCCTTCTAAACCTATTGCATGTCTGCTTTTCTCTGTTGTCTATGATTTGATTATAACTCTGTAAGCCTAAGTTCCATGAAGTGAGAAATAAATCAGGTGTCAGTCTCTGTTAAACGTGTACTTACCATGGGGGAACAGGAACAGCACGACATTGTTCGGGCCTTCCCACTGCTGTCCCGTCGGGCAAGATGGCACCCAGAACACCAGTGCAGGACAGACGCTCCGAGCCTGGCTGCCTGAGAGCAGAGTCTCTGCTCTCTGGTCATAGGCCGCTAGGCAGGGCTGCCACCTGAACGGGTGCACGAAAAGTGGATAGAATTTGGAGGAAGACCAAGTGATGACAAGGATTCAGATGTTGATGGACTTCTGAAGTAATCACTACTTATTAATTTCTGTGTGTGAAAGTGCCCCGGATGCTGGATGGTATAAAGAGCTTGTATTCACAGAGTTTCGTTTACTTCAGTTGGGAGTGAAGAGAGCGCTGGTGGGGAATCGGGTCTTCCTCGAGGCTCCTTTGTGCAGAGAGCCTGCCTGCCTTGGGGACTTGCCGAGAATGCCTGCCTCCTGGAGGGTCCTCCTCCCTGAAGACCTCAGGTCAAACTGCTTCTTCAGGAGCGCCTCCCCTGACATCTTTGGGGAGGCTACAGCTCAGCACCTCATCAGCATCCATCCTTAATCCTGGTCCTGCCCTTTCTAGCAGCAGTTACACTGTCTTTTTATTTTTTTATTGAGATATAATTGACACAAGACATTATATTAGTTTCAGGTGTCCCAGTATTTGTACACATTGTGCAAGGCTCACAGGAAATCTGGTTAACTGTCTGTCACCATGCATAGTTACAGAATTTGTTTTCTCTCTGTGAGAACTTTTCAGATGTTAGCAACTCTCAAATATGCAGACAGAATTGTTAACTGTAGTTGCCATGCTGTACCTCACACCCCAGGACTCGTTTATCTCATAGCTGAAAGCTTGTATCTTTTGACCTTTATTTGTTTTCCCCACCCTCACACCTTGACTGTTATTTGTGTGACTGCATAGAGATCTGTGGACTCCTGAGGACTGGGAGCTCCGTGAAGGCAGGTATTGGGCCCTGTGCCTCTGGTCCTGGGATTCAGTACCTAGAGCGGGGTCTGCTTTTCTCCTCGCCGAAGGCCTGAGCCCTCCTGTCACGCTCTTGGCAGAGCCCCCTTCTGCTTCCAGCTTCTCCAGAAGCTTCGTCCACCTCCCAGATGTCCACTCGTTCCTCATTGGCATGCGTTGTTCCTCTGGGCGGGGGTACCTTTGGCTCCTGTCTTCCATCTGGGAAATGATACTCATTCTCCAGACCTGCCCCAGTGTCTCCCTCCACCAAAACTCCTCCAGTGGGCTCAGTGGTCCCTCTCCTGTTAGCTGCACCAGGTGGAGCTCTGCACTGGGGTCTTACCATGGTGTCCTGCAGCTCTCACTTCACACATCTGTCTTGCTTGCTGGACCAAGTTCCTGAAGGACGCGGAGCACGCCACTCATGTCATTGTCTCTGTTTTGTCTCCATCCTTAAATACAGTGTCTGTCACAATAAATATTTTGAATGAATAAAAATTTCTCTTATTAGTCATCCATGTCTCAGAAATTTACTAAAAAAAATTCCCAGGAATGTCAGCTCCCTCTTATGACTAGACCCTGGGCCCTCAGGCACCTGTAAATGATGTGGTCAAGCCCCTTCCAGGGGAAGCCACGGAGATGGGTGTTTTTGTCTGTTCCCTCTTCACTAAGCCTGGGGACAGCTGTGGAGAGCATGCGTGTGCCTGTTCAGGACTCGAGGATGAAGCCCCGTTGGCTTTCAGAGTGGGATATCTTGTTTGCCCAGCCACTGGGTGGGAGCCTTCAAAGCCTTAAAAGCTGGGATGCAGGGCAGAGCACCTCTTTGAGGGTAGGCTGGGCATTGGAGATCTCTCTGGCTCTCACGGTGTCCTTTGGGCTGGGATTCATGCTGTGAGTATGACAGCATTTCCTGTCCTGTTCCGTGGGGTTATCTTCTCACTCCTCATGTACGGGCACATTCTGGATTTCCCTCAAAGAAATTGCTCCACGTGTAGCTATGTATTTGGTGCCCCTGAGGGAGCTGGGCAGTTTATTTTTGAGTCTGATGGAAGTATTTTATGATTATCCCATAGTGTATCTGATGTCGGTTTTGGCTCTTTGTTCCAGTCTGTTGAGACTTTCTGAATCTTGATCCTGTTTTGCGATATATTGTATAAGGTCACCCGTTGGCTCTAATATTGTGTTTTCTATATTTGTTTTTTAACCTGAAATGTCCACCAAGTCAGGCCCATGAACTGACTTAGCATATTGTTGCTATTTAGCATACTGTTGGCAATTCAACAGTTTAGCCTATTGTTGGCAGTTCAGATTGACCTCGCTCTGTTGATTAACAATCTTTGGCAGTTCAATCAGCTAGAAACCTACAAGGCTTTATATTTATCTTTTAATTTTTATCCCCACCCATACAATATATCACAGGAGACTTGGCTGAATACCTGATGGAGAGGAAGTTTGCAAGTTTCTGCAGCCTTCCCTCCCATCCTGCCCTGGTGCCTTGGCCATTGAGTCACAACGGGCCTCATTTGTCGAGTCTCACTTCTGGTGAAACAGTGCTGCTTCCAGTGACTACTGGCTCCTTTATGAAAGTGTTTTTCTACCTTCTATTTAATAACTTACTCAAGATTTTTTTTCTGGAGGCTGATATAAGCTCTTAAATGAACATTTTTAGCCATTGTTCTTGATCTTTTCCTGTGTTGGGAAGTCAGGACCCTTGCCTGTTTTTCTAAATGTTTCGCACCTCTTCTGTTCTCTCTGAAGTTGAAATACAATGATTTTGTCATTATATTTGCACTTTCGTTTAGTGTTTTGAGTGTAATCCACTTAGACCTAGAGACTTGAATTCATTTAAACCAGCGGGTTGTATCTCTTACCATTGTTGTTCATTTTGGTTTTTAATTCCCTGAAGCACTTTTATTTTGCCCTTTCATTGCTGAGACCCTCTTCCTTGAGGGCTCAGAAACATACCTACTTTATTTATCGCTGTTTCCACAACCACTCTTAATAAACACGTATTAGATGATTGAATGAAAGTTGAATTATGCATGAACTCTGCTTACTAGACTGGTAACCCCATGAAGACCGTTAAGGCTGGATACTTTGTAATTTTTAGATATCTCCTTTGCCTCAACTATGTATTATTTTATTTTTTTGTTTTTCTATAGTTTTGTTTTTTTTTCACACTCAAAAAATAAATTAGTTCCCCTTGAATTTCTTTTCTTTTTTTTTTTTTTTGCATGGTTAGTGTTTTATTCTTTGAAGAATGGTTCTGAAATATCACACTAAGTCAGGTTGAAAGGAAAAGTTTGAAATAGTTTTATAAGGATGTAACATATGTACTGACTGTTCACTATACAAAATCTTGATCATAGAGCTCATGATACACCTAGTCAGCAGTAGCACCCAGGTTTTCCAAACAGTCATTATTTCTCTCTTGTTTGCATAGACTTCTTCTCATTGGCTGCCTTCTGCTTTTGTTGCATGATCTCAGAGTCCCGCTGCTTCCTCTGAGAGGCAGTCAGGCTATCCTCTTTTCTTTTTCCCTTACTGATTTCCTGGGATTTCTTCATGTTTTTCTGGCGGGCAAGTTCTCGTTGATTTCCACGGGCCATGATAACAGCTGCACCGAGCCTTGAAGAGAGTGACTCGGAACAGCAACGGCGGCCTCGCACGCTCCGCCGCAGTCCCCCTTGAATTTCTGATATGTCTTAAAATGCAAACTTTACTTCTAAAACCAGCTTATCTTCATTAACAATAATGTTGCCTGTTCATTTCCAGTAAGAATAGTCTTATTAAATATGTTCTCAATGTTTAAATAATATTTTCTCTTATAAAATCTGGATCTGTGACCTCAAAAAATTCACCAAAATGATTATAATGTGGTTCCAGTCATGTGCCTCCAAGTTGCTGGCAGTCAATAAGAAATATCATCATAAAATAGCACCATAAAAATCATATCTCTGTTCAGTATTATGTAACCTCATTCTTTGCTTATATGAATGCCTATACTTAATGGTTTTTATGTAGATGAAGAATACCACTTTGATTCAGAGTGATTTACAGCTATACCTTCTTTATTAGTGCTTTTGTCCTTAAACCAGGGGCAAAATGGAAAACACAACCATTACAGGTTAAAACTCAGAAGAACCTATACTTAAAATTTGATACTTGTACCTGAAAAAAGTCCCTGTCTGGGATGTCAGATAAAATAAAAGAAGATCATAAATGTTGATTGTAGTAATAATATCGATGTCACCTGTGGAGCATGCCTGGAGTGGGGGAGGGTCAGATGGGGACTAGTCCATGTGAGTCCTACAGCCGCTGACGGTGATACCGTTAGGGTCTCCTCTCACCTCATTTCATTAGAAGCAAATCCCTGTGCCCTCAAGTGTTGGCTCTACAGCCTTGGGCAGCAGGGAATGGGTAGAGGCCAGGTGAGTGACATACGGCACCGTGGAGATGAAGAGAAGGGACCGGGAATGAACTGGGAGCACTCTGAATTCCACATCAAAATAAGAGGATGAGATGGAGAGAAAATCAGGAAGAAGGGCGCGAGCACAAGAGAGGGGGTGGTTGGCCCTCCACAGAGGGGCCTCTAGGACCTGGGGTTTGGGGAAGGCGGTGTCTGCGTTTCCTTCCCCTCAGCCACCCCTGGACATTGGCCTGTGCTGAAGCTCCGTCCATGGGAGGCAGAAGGCTAGCTGATGCTATCATCCTCTGTGGGCCCCCTTTCTTGGCATTTCAGCAGAGCAAACACGTCCACCCTGAAGCTGAGAGGATGTCGCTGAGGACGGCATCTTGCTGCCCAGACTGGACGGGACCTGGGGATAAGCTGACCTCTGAAGGGTGAGAGCTTCACTAAGCTCTCCTCTCTGGAGCACATGGTTCCCAGAGCCCAGTGACCAAGTCTTATGATCCTCCTTCAGAATCCCATCGTGTGAGAGGGCAGGGTTGGGGTGCTGTCTCCCACATGGCTGGAGCTGGTGCTCGCCTGGCAGTGAGGTGTCTGAGGTCATTTCCAGGCCAAGTGCCTCTGTTTCCCAGTCAGCCTTCTGCATGTAAACTAGCCTCTGGACCTTGGCTCATCGGCTTGTTGGGGAGTGCCTGTTCAGGTGTGTGTTTCTTTCCTTAACACATTAGTGCAATTAAAAAGATGCTAATCTGTCACTTTTTCCCATTCTTGTGTTATAACATTAATTTAAAATTTAGGGTTTGTTTTATCATTTTTTGAAATGAAAGTCGTTCAGTCATGTTGGACTCTTTGTGACCGCATGGTCTATACAGTCCATGGGCCTCTCCAGGCCAGAATACTGGAGTTGGTAGCCTTTCCCTTCTCCAGGGGATCTTCCCAACCCAGGGATCAAACCCAGATCTCCTGCATTGCAGGTGGATTCTTTACCAGCTGAGCCACAAGGGAGGCCCAAGAATACTGGAGTGGGTAGCCTATCCCTTCTCCAGCAGATCTTCCCAACCCAGGAATTGAACCAGGGTCTCCTGCATTGCAGGTGGATTCTTTACCAACTGAGCTATCAGGGAAGCCCATTATCATTTTTAAGGGGTCATATTCTGTTTGAATGATCATCTCCTCATCATTTTGATGGAAGTCAAGCCACCATCAGTCCAAGGTGCTGAAAGTCCAACCACCTCGTCCATTGCCCCTAGTCTTTGTGTCCATCTATTGAGAGCCAGCCCTTCTGCTTCTGGGAACCTTTCCCACCTGCCTTTGGCTTTCTCAGCCCTCACTATGCAAGGTCTCCAGCACGAGACCTCTGGGAAGGAACAGTTGAGGTGGAGCAGGTGAATGGAAGCAGAATTGTGGCAGGTGTGGAGTCAAGAGGTCGCAGAGGGAGGTGCACACTGTTGAAAAGTCTCCTGTTTTGTGGAAACATCCAAACTTGACAAGCCCTCCAAAGTTACACATTCTGAAAAGAATATAATGTTGAGTTCTCTTGCATCTGCTGCTGCTGCTGCTGAGTTGCTTCAGTCGTGTCCGACTCCATGCGACCCCATAGACGGCAGCCCACCAGGCTCTGCCGTCCCTGGGATTCTCCAGGCAAGAACACTGGAGTGGGTTGCCATTTCCTTCTCCAGTACATGAAAGTGAAAATTGAAAGTGAAGGTGCTCAATCGTGTATGACTCATAGTGACTCCATGGACGGCAGCCCATCAAGCTCCCCTGTCCCTGGGATTCTCCAGGCAAGAGTACTGGAGTGGGCTGCCATCGCCTCCTCCGTCTCTTGGTCAATCTCAGGTAATTCTCCTATTTGGGTTACGAAGACAGAGATTTCCACTAGAGCGTCTCTGCTCATGTGTGTCAGAAGAGGAAGCTCACGGAGGGTTTTCTCTCCTGTGTATGTGCTCACTTCTGAAAGTGATCATTTGCTTTCTTTGTGTTCAGCTCAAAAGATGTGCTTCACTAGAAACGTACATCACACGCAGGCAGTCTCCATGCCATGTGGGGAGCCCAGATCACTTAGGTTAATCAAAATAGCACCCTTTGTGTGTGCCACTCGGTTGCAGAAATCTCTAGTTAACTACATTAGGGCTTCCCTGATGACTCAGCTGGTAAAGAATCTGCCTGCAATGCAGGAGACCCTGGTTCGATTCCTGCGTTGGGAAGATCCCTTGGTGAAGGGAAAGGCTGCCCATTCCAGTATTCTGGCCTGGAGAATCCCATGGACTGTTTAGGAGCCTCCCCACTCCTCCCCTAACCCCCACCACTCTGGCACTGCAGGTCTGGCCGAACCATTGTTTGGTTTCCTGTGTTGAGTGAAGCGCCTTCCATGTTGAGTTTGGAAGGTGCAGAGCCAAGTCTGTATCCAGAGTGCTGTGCAAAATTAAGCCACCAGCCCCTGGGGACCCCACATCACACATCTTTCAATAGCACAGTCATTGAGAGAACCATGCCAGCACACGAGAGCTCAAGGTCTGGGTGGGTGTGCTGCACACGGATGTTTCCATAATGGTGACGGCCTTAAATCCTGATTGTTTACAGTTCAGACGTCTTCTCCAGGGATCATCAGGGAGAAGGCAGGCAGTAGGAGATGGCCGAGTGCCTTTCAGGAGGTGAGGGCTTTCCATGATGGACTGTCTGAGGGATTTCAAAACAGGGATATCCAAAGATTTTTATTACCAAAGTAGAATTAAGCAACAAATTCTTGAGGCTCTCCATAAATCAGAAATTACCACCCCCCCAACAAAATAAAAATATCTGGCTGAGCTCTGGGGAGTGAAGTATTAATTTATCTAAGTGACATGTTGACTGTAGGGTGCTCTCAGGAGACCTCTCTTCCCCCTTCCAGCTGAGATGTCCGACCGTCCCTCCTTCCTGCCTTTGGAATTTGTAACACGTTGTAAAAGGCCCATTCCAATTCTATCACAGGGAATGGAATCCAAGGAGTTCACAGTTACTTCAGCTCTCTAAACTTATAAAAACACGTTAGTGAAAGAAGTACTGTACTTTATGATTAAGAGAGATGTTAAAGTTTCAAAAATTGTAATTACGATGGAAATGTAACAGTTCCCCCAAGTTCTTGTCTCTGATTTATATACAACTTCCAGCAAGTTACTTCGGTTCTGTGGGCCTTGTTTCCCTGTCTGTGAGATGGAATGTGTTTTTCGAGCTTAAGTGCTAATGCTTCTTTATTTTGATTGTTTATTCAATATTTCAGTTACTTTGACACTGGCTTAAAAAAAAAAAGAGCTGAAGGAAATTGAAGAAATCACCCTGGTCCTCAAACTTTGAATGTTTGTGTGTTATCCATTTTTAATCTGTGAGGCTTTAGGAGAGGTCATGGCAACGTATTCCTACCGTGTTTGCTGCCTCTTTGGCATGTGTGTGTGTGTGTGTGTGTGTGTGTGTGAGTGTGTGTAGGTCGCTTCCAACTGGTAGGAAGTGATACCCTTCATGTACCTGATGGCTTGAAGTATCTCTTAGAGTCTTTGGTGTTTCAGTACAGCACAGACTCTAAGTTCAATTGGAAATATTTAAAATACATAAATTAATTTAAAAAATGGCTTGGGGTGGTGGTATTTTCAAAATTAATGAATATTATAATTTTAGTACTATTTTTGTCCAGTAAGTAAAATGTCATGATTGTCAGCTAAGATAAATGGAATTTTCCATCCATATCTTTTGAACAAACATGGCAGCTTGCTGTGGAGACCAGTGGGCTCCTGGTCTCTAGGGCCCAGGATGGCACTTGACAGGGGATGCAGGGCTGGCTCCAGAGCTCCTCGGTGGTGAGGAGGGAGTCTCAATGACCCACTTTGGGCAGCAACGTGTAAATCAGGATGAAAGCACTTGTAAACCCGAACATGACAAAGTTCTGATTTCTCTTCATCATTTCTCCTAAGCTTTAAACAATAGCCAGCTGTCAAGTCATTTCAGAAATTCCTATTTTGATGGTTAGGTGCCGCTTGCCTCTCTCTTGTTCGGAGAGCCAGGGTCCATGACTGTGATGGGGGCAGAGTGTGGTCTAGCCCGGCAAGAGGGGATGTCCTCATGGGCCAGGGTAACCGGGTGAGAGCCCACCCACTGGGTGTCTCTGCAGGTGGGCAGGTTTGGTAAGCCAGCAGGCAGATGCAGAACCTTATTGGTTCCTGGTGTACACTGTGTTTCTCATTTGTGCAGCGTCTTTCCACCTAAGGATGTTGATAAGTCAAGGAATGACGCCAGTATTTGCGAAGTGCACATGTTAACTGTATCTATGTACAGAAGTGACCCTGGGTGTTGAGATGTCTTCAGACAAGGTTTACACACGTTTGGAAGAACAGTGTCTCTCTTCACCACGTAACAGCAGATGATTTGTTCTGCTTCTCCCTTTGCGCAAGCAGAGGTTTTTCAAGGTTTAGTTAGTTAAAATGCTCATGCCTTTCACTCCTTCAGCATAGGTTTTATTTTTTTTTTTGCATAAAATTATGAAGTTATAATGTCCTAATTGGGAAAAGGAAACAACAGCTGGAAACATAGAAACATCTCATTGTAAATGACTAAAGTGGTGGGGAATATGGAAAAAAACCTACTCAATTTCCACCTTAAAAATTATTGTTTAAGTAGCACAGCTACACAACACAAATATGAATCTTCTAAGGGGCAAATTGTGTTTTCTGAGACTAGCTACAGTACAAGTTCTCATAAAATTATTATGAGGAGTGACCTTAAGTGAATGTCTTGCTAGTTAAGTCGGCAAAAATCTTACTTCATAACACGAAAGTTGGTAAGACCTCCATTGTAAATGGCCAGGTCAGTGTTTCCAAACTTCTAAGTCTAAGATAATTTGAGGCTAATGGGAAGGTGTCCTTCAGAATAGTGCAGGCTGGTTAGAATGTATCTGAGCGCGTTCACTCACAGCAGAGCGTTTCAGCACACCTATGGACTCACAAGCAGCCTGGTCAGGTCAGCATCTCAGAGAGCTGGTACTTAAGTTTGCCTTGAATTACTTTTTCACATGTTATTAAAAAATAGGTTTCAATGGCTTAGTCGGGTTTGAGAAGAGAAGGTGAATTCACAATGGCTTAGTTGGGTTTGAGAAGAGAAAGTGAATTCAGTTATAGAGCCATGCCAAGATGGAAAACATGCTTTGATTCAATATGAAAAATAGCCAGAATTCTTTTTAGTGTGTTTGCATAACAAAAATAGCTGGTGCTATGAATTTCATTTTTGCCAAAATTGTGGCATTCACCAGGGGAAAAAATGGCACACGAGCCCTTTATGTGGATAAATTTATGCTCTGAGTCTCGAGGTCACATGGTGAGGGAGGCCGCGTTAGGGCTTTTCTCTCCAGCAGAGAGGTGGAGCCTCTGTGAGGTCATCTCATATGAAACAGGTCTTTAACGCGACTGTCTTGATTTTGGAGACAGCGAGATCGCTTTGTTTTGGATGCTAATGATTTTTTCCCCATTTTATCTGTATTGTGTTAATTTAGATGCTGTTTAGATGTTTTCCCTGTGCCCTTTATGGGGAAGACGGTGTCCACAGTTTTGTCGACTAACCATGCGGTTTATGGAATGCATATATCTTCCAGCTCCTGTTTGCTGGTTGATTTCTTGTGAGTGCAGCCTGCCTTCCGCTCAGCTGGGACAATGCCTCTCCAAGGACGCTTGTCTTGAGGGTGTGGTGACTTTCTCTGGCCTTGGGTTTTGCCAGCAGCTCAGTGGTGTCCTCCTGGCGAAGGGAAGTGTCTTCGTGATGCTGAAGCTTTCAACCTGGGCCTTCATAGTGACAACAACACTGCTTTCTCCAGAGCCTGCCTCCTTCCGCATTCTCCTCTGAGCGCCAGCCACCCCCCCCTTTACTCCCCTGCCAACCCCTGTCTCCATTCCCCTCTGTCTGGTCGGGACCCCTGGGGACTCGCATCAGGGCAGGTCCTCATCCTAACCCCTCACAAAGGGCCCGGGAGGTGTTGGGTGCTGTGTGGGTCTTGCTTCCAACCTTCTAGGAGCTCCGGTGGGTGGGAACACATACCTGCAGGGGCCCCCGTGTTGCTGCAGCAGGGCCAGTGGAAAAGGTAGATGGAGGTGGGGAGGGGGGTGTTACACAAACCAATGTCCTGCCCATAGAAGGGAGGGAGTGGTGGGACTTTGGGCTCTGCCTTGTGTTGAGACAAGTACACGTGTTTGAGCGTGCGAGTTGTTGCATAAGTGAATAACTTTGTCAAACTATTGATGAAAAGGAATTAAGGCAAAAAGTATAATATCTAGTAGGATGCACGATAGGAAAGCAGCCTGCCAGTTTAGGACCTTTTGTCCGTGGGACCATGTGTCTGTTCTGTGGATCTCTTGCTTCTGTGGAACGTCTGAACGGTTGTTGCATGGCTGCTTGTCCCCGAAAGAAAGTTCCTGTTAAAGTATGTACACTGTGAGGAGAGATCAGTCATGATGCTGGAGTGGGAAGAAGCCCGGGCCATGCTGTCTGTCCGCAGGTCTTCCTCCATGAGGATGCGGGAAGTCAGGGTGTGTGTGACCAGCCTCCATTCAGTTATCCAGCTATCCTGAGCTTTACCAGCAGGGAATAATGTATCATTTCAGAGGTTTACTAGCCATCTGTCCCTTTGTTTTGTAGATGTAAAGATTAAAAAAACAATACAACATAACCCCCCAAATTCCCCCACCCCCACCCCAATCCAACCCTACCTTTGGCCAGGAAAAGGAAAACAGAAACCCTCCTCAAAAATGCTTCCCAAATACATTGGCTTTGCCTGAATTGGTGTATTTGGTACCAGAAAACTGGCTTCCCAAATGGCTCAGATGGTGAAGGATCTGCCTGCAGTGCCCCGGGTCAGTTCCCACAATGCAGACCTGGGTTCAATTCCTGGGTTGGGAGGATACCCTGGAGAAGGGCATGGCAACCCACTCTAGTATTCTTGCCTGGAGAGTCCCGTGGACAGAGGAGCCTGGCACCAGAAGAGTTTTACTTCAGGATTTTGGAAACGAGTTTTAAACTCTTCAACAAAAATGGACTTTTAACATTTTGTATTTGTGTGAAAATATCCACAATTCTCTTCCTCTGGTCTTCTAAGCACATAACTGTTGTTCAGTCCCTCAGTCACGTCCAACTCTTTGTGACCCCATGGGATGCAGCACACCAGACTTTACTGTCTTTCACCATCTCCTTGCTCAAACTCATGTCCACTGAGTTGGTGATGCCATCCAACCATCTCATCCTCTGTCGCCCTGTTCTCCTCCTGCCCTTAATCTTTCCCAGCATCAGGGTCTTTTTCAGTGAGTTGGCTCTTTGGATCAGGTGGCCAAAGTATTGGAGCTTCAGCTTCAGCATGAGTCCTTCCCATGAATATTCAGGGTTGATTTCCTTTAGGATTGACTGGTTTGATCTCTTTGCAGTCCAAAGGACTCTCAAGAGTCTTTCCCAACACCACAATTTGAAAGCATCTATTCTTCATATCTCAGCCTTCTTTATGGTCCAGGTCTTACATCCCTACATTACTACTGGAAAAACCATAGCTTTGACTATATGGACCTTTGTCGGCAAAGTAATGTCTCTGCTTTTCAATATGCTATCTAGGTTTGTCATAGCTTTTCTCTGAGGAGCAAGCGTCTTTTAATTTCATGTTTGCAGTCCCCATTTGCAGTGATTTTGGAACCCAAGAAAATAAAGTCTATCACTGTTTCCATTGTTTCCCCATCTATTTGTCATGAAGTGATGGGACCAGATGCATGATCTTATGGTCTCTGTCAGTTCTTTATCACTATGCTTTATGGGTGTACCAATTGTACCATTCTCTAAATACCTGTTGTCTGAAACACTCTAAGTACTTGCATTGTTTCTGAAGAATATTATCTAGCCTGTCTTGAAATGCTTACAGGATTCCTTGTCTTTCTGCCCCAGTAGAGCGAGCTTCAAACCTTGATTTCTGTGTTCCTGACCCCTCTCTCTTTCATTTTCTGTTCCATTGACTGAAAAAAGGCCCCTAGTTTCTGCTGTCACTGTTTTAGCTGTTTGGATTAAATCCTAGTCTACCATATTTACCTCCTGAAGTCACTTTTCCTGTGCAGATCATGGTGTATACGTGTAATAAATAACCCTGACCGGACTGTACCTGAGTGTGTGAATTCCTTCACCTTGTCCATCTTTAGTAATGAATGATGAAGCTTGTATGAGAGAAGGAGAGAGTTTTTTGAACACATTGAGTTTGATCAAGTGTGGTGTTTGTTTAGTCTGTTTATTGCTAACTCTGAGAGAAGGAACTACGAACCCAATCTTTGATGATTTCTGTAACTGAAAAAAAAGCAAATAAAACTGACAGGCTGCCTAGAGGCTACAGATTTTATCCAAATATCTAGGTGGGTGTGTGGGTCTGGAGCTGAGCAGGGCTCTGGGGAGAGGTGGCCATGGGAGTGGCCTGGGTAGATGGGGCCACAGGCTGTCACCACGGCAGTGGCTGAGGTTCAGGGTTGGCCCGTTCTTCTCCCTGCCTGGTGACCTTGGCCACATCACACAACTTAGTCAGTGTCCTTAGCTGTCAGATGAGAAAAACTGTCCGACTCTGAGGTTTAGAGTTAGAGGAGGTGGCCTTTGTATCAGCAGGAGGCCCTTCTCCACTGAGACCCCATTGCCTCTCTGGGGTCCTCTCTGGGGGATTCTGTGACTTTCTACCTTGTGGTTTATTCTGCATTTAATGCCAGCTCTTTAGAGACAAGGTCTGTGTCAGATTCATCTTTGTCCCTTCTGTAGTTTCTAGGGGACAAAATATTCTGTGACTGTTTGTTGAATGACTATATGACTGAGTGATCCCATGTAAGTGAGGTTTAAATATTTTCACTGAAAAAAAAAATATTTTTGCTGTTCCTGGTAGGGGTTTTAAGACTTGATGCCTGATGCTGGCTGACGGGTTGTATGCTGTGAACATGGAAGTGTGTTGTGTGCCCACATCTGAACTTGATGGGTGTAGCTTGTGGACTATTGCAGATTCAAGTGTCATGTGCCTCAAAGCTAGAATCTGGGCAGATAGTAAAATAATCAATGAGTTTGTCTCACAGAGAGTGCCTAACTTTTCTGCAGTGGATCTGTCATGGGCCACAAGTCTTTGTGAAAGGGATTTGATAAACTGTACGATTTCTCCACCAGTGAGTGATAAAGGGGCCCACATTTTTTCATCATAATGAATCATTATGTGTTCAACTGCTTCAAAGTCTTGCTCTGTTCTTTGAGATTCTGAGGTGACTGGTGGCTTGTCCACGTGTTGCCTTGTTTCTGAGTCCACCAGAAGCTCAAAGAGCTGTCATCTGCTGGCCTTTGGCCTCAGAGAGATCTGGGTAGACCTGATCACGTCATGTGCCCCGTGGAGCCAGGGAGCCTGGAGAACATCACACTCATCTGATTGTTGGTGGTACTGGGACACATTGCACATTTAGACATGTCAGTTGACTTTGTGTTAGTGTTTTCAATCACAGATTTGCCTCCTATACTAATAGTTTTTATCTTACTTAAGTATTAGTTGTGTTTAGTTTTTTGTACAGTGATCCCTCAGCTCCCAAAGGGGGACTCAGACTAAAGTCGACCGTCTCACTTTCTTTACTAGAATGAACTGCTCGGATACCATATCAGATATGAGCAGCTCTGTGTCATTGTGGAGATGCACAAAGCAGTCCAGGTCTGTGTGCTTCCCTCTTTCAGCCACTTTCTTTACAATTAGAGTATTCTGCTCTGCCTTCTCATCATTTTCCTGAGTTTATATTAAGTTCTAGTAAATAGCTGTGTAAAATAAATCAAGGAATTAAAAAAAATGATTGAGAATATAAATTACATGGACTTCTCAGGTGGCACTAGTGGCCTGCGAATGCAGGAGACTGAGATGTAAGTTTGATCCCTAAGTCAGGAATATCCCCTGGAAGAGGGCATGGTAACCCACTCCGGTATTCTTGTCTGGAGAATCCCATGGACAGAGCAGCCTGGTGGGCTACAGTCCATGGGGTCACAAAGAGTCAGACATGACTGAAGTGACTTAGTGCTCATGTGCGTGCGCGCGCACACACACACACGCATAAATAACATGCCTCGAATGTTATGGAGAAAATGAGCACTGAAGAGAAAATGGATTCACTGTAACTGCTGTGAGGGAGGGTTAGCATCTTGCTCTGTTGAGCTGAGTCCTGCCTTTGGTGAGACCTTGGTGGAGAGGGCAGTCCTGAACCATTTGGGGTCACCATCTTGGAAGCCATGATTTCAGTGTAAGGGTGTTGGTACCACAGACTTTCTAGCTGTTGTGCCCACCTTTCAGGGCAAGACACTTTATTTTCAATACAGGTCCTTGAAAACATTGCACTTGGAAGTCATCTCATTTCTGGATTAAATTGTAAGGAACCCATGTTTTGCTGTAAATGTGATGTTGAAGAAAAAATTCAAAGTTATCTTGCGGCTTAACTGAAGCCAAATGCATCCACTATGGAGGTAGGAAGAACTTGGGGAGTGGGCCAGGTGGTTGGGTGGGGACACGAACCATGACTCCATGGCTTCATTTTTATTTTGTTCTTGTTTTGAAACCAATTAGATTAAGAGAAGTTGGTAACAGAAAGTAACATTGAATTCCCAGAAATGAATTGCATTTTTCTATTCTTGCTCCTTCTTTTCCTGTTTTTTTTTTTTTGGCTCGAGACTTGTTTTTTTCATGAGATTACGTGAGAGTGAGTGGTGTAGTTCATTAGCTCAGCCAGTAGAGGGGAATGACATCTGTGCCTGCTCATCACAGTGTGAAGTCTTCTCCAACCCCCTTTGTTATGCTCAAGCATGGTCATAGCATGGCCTTGCAGATCAGTGCTGGCCAGGGAGGGCAGGGGCCATGATACGTGGGGAGGCGGCCTTCATTTTCTGAACTGTGTTCCCATAACTCCCTTGTTTTTATGGATGTTTCTGACCTTTGTTTCTCTGTCTCCGCCAGTACATCCTTGTCCTTCTTTCAGTGTGTTTGTCTCCTGGCGAGAGCCTGGTATGTCTAGTGTTGGCCTTCTCCGTGCCCATTGAACCTAACCACCTCTTAGGTACCTCTTTTCTGGAACAGTGATTTTCACAAAAATCCTGTTTATGGAGGAAAGATACTGGATGATATTATTTGTTAAACCACCTATTCACCCTAGATGTCAGAACTTCTATTCCTGGCCAAGGCAAGTCCATAAGCAATCTCCTAGACTTGAAGCCCTGGCCACCTCGTTTTGTAGAGCGTGTCTGTCACCTGTGTAGGTTCGCTGCTCTGACACTGGGGCCACTGCCTCATACCAGATAGCCCCCCAAGCTCCATCAAGGGGGCACCACGTTGTCTGAGTGGCATCGTTTGTTGGAATTCTTTGTTAACTGTCCTCTCTGAGCAGTATTCTTTTCTTCTGTGTCTTAAGTTATTTTGTGATTTAGATCAGGGAAAAAATATTGAATAGGAATTGCCAGTAACATTAGTTGATTTCATTTTCGGCTCTGAGAGTCAAGGTGGATTCTTTCAGCACTAGATCACATCCCGTGCATTCCACTGGGCGAAGTTCTCCAAGTTGCTGGGGTCCGGGTCTGCCCTGTGACGGGGAGGGAGCTCTCGGTGGGGAGGGGCGCTCACTCCCCCAGCCAAGAGAAGAGACCTTCTCCAGTTACAGGGATGGGTCCAGGTCTGAGGACTCCTGCTTGGCAAGGTAGACGAAAGAATTTGTTTATTAGGAACTGGCCGCGGAGCATAAATGGATGTTGAAATAGACCAGAACCAGGCGAAGCAGCCCACCAGCAGATAGCCATAAAATAAGGTTACAAAACAGAGCACATCCTTGCCCTGCCTGCCTGCTCTGAGCCCAGGGTCAGGCCCTCGGCCCAAGCCCCGCTTCCCAGCTGGTGCGCGCCTCACTCGCACAGCCTCCCGGCCTCTCTCCCCGGCCCAGGCTTAGCCAAGGTGTCATGTCTCACCCTCTCGTTTGTAATATTTATTTCGGATTGTTTGTCTGTGGGCCGGCTGCCTTTGAGCTCCTCTAGACGAGACCCAGGCTCTGTTCTGACATGCTGGGCTTCCTTCGAGGAGGATAGCGGGGAGGAATCGCCTGAGTGTGCTGTGGAATGCTCAACTCAAAGACCCCAAACCCACCGCCGCCCCTCTTTCTTCCGCAGATAATTCACCTCTTAGATGAGTGTCTTGACTCTGGCGCTTTCCAAGCCGTCTTCCGGGAAGAAAGGAAGTTTGCTTGTTCTCTGGGTTGCAGCCTCCATCGCCAAGTCCAAACACAAGAAGAAATGACTGGGAATCAGACCATGGGGATACCGTACTGCACGTTGCAGACGGGTGGCCTGGAGGTAGTTTGGGACTCGCTCTTCAACACCAGTCAGGTCTCCTCTGAGTGTCCACTTCCCGCAGGGTGGTGTATGGCCGTGCCCGAGGGGATACAGAAGTTTGCTTTAGTAACAAGATGAGTCAAGTACGTTTGCTTTTCCCCATCCTTTTCTATGGCTTGTAGAACATCTGGGAGTTTTTAAAACTCCCTACCATAGCACAAAGAGAGCCTTAAATATAATAATGTCATCAAGTCCTTGTGATTTTATGAGATAGAGGTAATTATGAAGAAAATAACTGTTAAGTTCATGAGGCCTTCCCCATAATAATGGCATTTAAGGTCTTGAGTACAGTGCTTTACAGTGTAAAGATAACACCTGATTACTCAGTCTTCTGCAGTCAGCGGCAGTAACTTATACGTATGAAACTGAGCACAGGGGCTTCCTGAATAGAGCATTTCATTATTATTATTGGCTGTCTCAAGGACTCTTCACAAATTCAGAGTTGGTGTTAACCCCGGGAAAGTATGTCAGAATTGCTGGGGGAATGAAAGAAGGAAAAGAAATATGAACTTTGTTTTCTGTACACGTGAAGATTTAGGAACAGTAAATACAGCAAGTCTTGTGATTCAGACCCAATTTACTGTTCTAACTTTTTAGGAAAAAAAAAATGAAAAGAGGAGGAGGAATAATAATTTTCCTGTATTTTTTATGGCAGCTATAAATGTCTTCTTAAATAGGGCACCTGTTCAAAGGAAATTTTTCTTGTATGTAATGCTAGAGTGATGAAGCCAATGGAAAAACTTTGGAAGAAAAGAATTCCAAGATTTGATACTTTCTGGGGAGGAGGTTGGAAAGGCAGTGATCTTTTAAGTTTTATTCTCTTGCAATTTTGCTACTCACTGAAAACCATTTTCTAGTGATGAGAAGCACACTAGGGACAAGGAGAGATGCTTTAGTCCACCTGCTGGTGCTTGTACTCAGCTACCCCACCTTCCAGAACCTCCAGTAAAATGTCTGTCATGGCTGATCTGTGTGTGTGCCTTGGTGACTCTCTCAGTGAATCAAGGCTTTGGAGTATTGATCAGGGCCAAGTTCAGTGAGATAGGAAATTGGAGTTTCTCTGTATTGAATCGGATACCTTCTTTATTGATTCAAGTACATTTTGTGGAGAACCATGCAAAATCCTTTTAGAATTAAGACTGGAAAATACATTGAAACCTTCACACTAGTAAGATATTTCCTTCCTCCCATCCATTCATTTGTCCATCTATCTGTATATCCATCTGTCCATCCATCCATCCATCCACTTGTCCATCCATCTATCCATCCATTGTCCATCCTCCCATCCATCCATCTGAAGTTATGGAATCTATGTTACTGGTTGACTTAAACTTTTTTGCTTAGCCTAACTGATGGAAAACTGAGAGTTAAGTTTATAACTTAGAAGCTATATGCTCAGCTTCTGTAACAAAAATAATAGTTAGAATAGTTAAGATTTATTGAGCACTTACTAGGCCTCTTCCAAGGTACTAAGGACACACTTTACATAATTCTGTCATTTAACCCTTATTACTGCCCTGCAGAGTAGAGACCAGCACAATCCATATTCAGCAGATGATAGAGTGGAGGGTTCCTGAGGCAGTTGTCTTGTGTAGGTGACAGCTAGTTAGTATTGGAGCCCATACTCAGATCCCAGCAGCCTGCCCCAAGTCCTGGGCTCATAACAATGCCTGATACCTCCTCCAGCCTGGGTCCTCTGTCACAACATCGTCATTCATAGTCTGGTTCTTTTATTCTTCTTTGATAGGTTAGTTATAAGAGGGTCATTTGTTGTTAAGTGCTTCAAAGTTGCTTTAAGATCAAATGTGAGACAAATACTTCAGAGGAGCATTATACATAAAGTCAGTGATTATCTCATCTGACTGGCTCCCACCCTCCTTTTATCTTTGGAGGACCAGCTCCTCTCCTTAGCATGGGTTTCTCCATGGAGCTGAGTTCCTCCTTCCTTTTGTCTGTAATCATTTAGGTTTTAAAATCATTTTGAGTGATACAGCATCTCAATCATGAAATGTAAATATTTGAATAGATGGCCTGTGTGTGAACTTAGTTACTTCAGTCCTGTCCGACTCTTTGTAATCCCACGGACTGAAGCCCTCCAGACTCCTCTGTCCATGGGATTCTCCAGGCAAGAATACTGAAGATGCTCTCCAGGGAATCTTCCCGACCCAGGGATAGAACTCATGTCTCTTGTATCTCCTGCATTGTAGGCAGATACTTTATTCATTGAGTCACCTGGGAAGCCACACCAAGATAAAAGAGTTGTTAATTTATAATTTCTCACTAAAAATAAATAAGATGTAAAGATTTATTTAAAGACACCTTCTTTCTCATCCTTCTTCCTCTTGCCTTTCACAGAGGAAAACCATCCTGAAATCACCAAAGACATCCTGGCATTGATTACTTTCCATACATCTTTTGGGACTTTCCTCTAAGTTTATATCCACATAAATATGTTATTGATATGCTTTAAAATGTGCATAAATGATACTATATGATTTGGCTACTTATTTTCATTTTGTGTAATGTTTTTTGAGATACATCTTTATAAACATAATACATTTGTTTTAACTGCTCTATATTATTCCATAATATTAGTCAGCAACTTTTATCCATTTCCTTCCAGTGGACAGATGGTTTTGCTGTTGCTGTCCACATTGCAGAGCTTTCCTGTGGTTTTCTGATAGGACTTGAGTTGAGTGTGGTGAGGGTTGGTAACCAGAGGGAAATTGCCCTGGGAAGTACATAGTCATCTTTAATGCCGACCCAGCCAAATCGCTAAGAATTTGAACGAGTTACACTCTGGTAGGAGGCCTGGGAGCCAGCCTGTCTTTCTGTGTCCCTGCAGCACTGTGTGGGGTCAGACCCATTAAGTTTTGTCAATCAGGCAGAGGTAGGTATTATCTCTTTACTGTAGCATGTATTCCCGATTACTAATTCAGTTCAGTCGCTCGGTCATGTCTGACTCTTGGTGACCCCATGGACTGCAGCACACCAGGCTTCCTAGATTACTAGAGAGGGCTTGAAACATTTACTTTGGCAGCATTTATTGGGCTTTCATCCTCTCTGAAATTCTGATTTTATATAATTTGCTTATTGCTGAGTTAATTTCATATTGATTGGTTGTATTCTTATATATCCTGGATAAAAAATCTTTTGTGAGTTACATGGTTTGAATTGTAAATATCTCTTGTGGATTAGCTCTTCACTTTGATTGTAGTATCTTTTGTCATGAAGAAGTTTTAATTTACTTTTATTTTTAAATTTGTTTTTATTTCTTTTAAAATTTATCATTGGCCACACCATTTGGCATGTGTGACCTTAGTTTCCAACTAAAGATCAAACCCACATCCCTTGCTTTGGAAGTGCAGAGTCTTAACACTGGATGGCCAGGGAAGTCTCCCCGAGGTTTTAATTTTAATACCATCAAATGTATTAAATCTTTTTATGATTTTTTTGTTTTAAGTAAGTTTTCCATGCTGCAGTATCATAAAGATAAGCTCTTATGCATTTGTTCAGTTTTGTGCGTCTCACATTTAGGACTTTAACTCATGTTCAAGTTCTTTCTGGAAGTTAGCATTAGATCTTGCTGAAAATACAGACAAAAGAAGTACTTGGAATAGAGAATAACACATTAGGGAAAGATTGCTAGTTCTTTAAAAGTTCGAGAAGTTCTTTAAGCTTCTAATATAAATTGCATCTATTTATTTTATTCTTTTTCATAATTTTCACCTTTATATCTCTGTATGATTCATTATTGATAATTTCCTCAAACCTTCTAACTTAATACCTTTTCATTAACCTGTATGTAATCTTCAATTGGACCTATTGAATTTTATCTTCTAATAATTGTTTTTACTTGTGGAAGTTTTCGTTGGCTCCTCTAAGTATTGTGCCTTCTTTACTAAGGTTATAAGACCCTCTCTGGCATCTCGTCTATTTAAGTATTCCCGTGTGACAGTCCCTGTGAAAGTGTCTTGTTATCTGCTATTCTAGGCATTCCACTTGTCTGTGTGCTCTTTATATCGAATCTGGTTGCCGCGCAATTCTTTCTTCATGTGTTTTGTATTTTAGGGCTGTGAGATCATCTTTAGCAGAACTTTAGCTGTTGAGATCCTGTTGGGGTTGAGGTTGGTGAGCCTTTCCCAGATAGTTTTATGCCTGTTTTTGTGAGAATTACTGAAGATGGTCCTGTTGTTTATTAGCTTACGGGATTCCTAGGGTATGTTGGTGGATCATTTTAAACCCCACACACAAGTGTTTTGTTGTCTGGGATTTATAGTCTTAGGTGGTTGCTGTTGTTTCCCTTCCATAGCCCAGGATGAGATGGACAAGAATCTGTATCCTCGTGGGAGGATCCTTGTCCATCTCTTCACTGGGGACACAGTCCTGGGTGTCTGACCCTTCGTAGTGAGTTGGTTTGAGCTCCCACCATGACTGGGACCACTGCCTGCTTCCTGTCATGTGGATGTGACAACCTGGCCCCAAGGTGACAACACCTCACCCCGCCAGCCCCTGGGGTGATGGGTCACCTCTGGGATTTCAGCCATCTCCTTGTACTAGGTGCCTTGAGTTTTCTCTTTCTTTCTTTAAGCTTAGCTCTAGTAGATTTGTTTTTACTTTTTAACCTACCTGCTCTGGGTACTCATGGTGAAATAATGTTCAGGTTATCTGAGTTGCTGATATCTGCAACAGGAGCTTGAATCTTTCACACTCTGTTCAGGGAGCAGAGCCCCATGGACCCCTGTGGATCCCCGGGCACTCCCAGCCTTAGGACGGGCCTCTCTGGAGTTTCCACATTCTGGCTCTTCTGGAGTGATCATCCTAGTTTGTTTGTTGAGGGCTTGTTTCATCTCGTGCATTGAATGTCTTTGGGCCCCGTTTACCCTGTGAACTGACGGCGCAAACCCAGCCCTGTCTCCCAATACCCTCTCTTCAAGTGCTGAACTCTGTCTCTGTCTGCTTTCCCGCTGTGATCTGCCATTAAGATGTCATTTCCCTTTTATATTTCTTTAGTCTCAAATCAGCTTCTAAAATCTCAACATTTCTTTCAAAGATACCTCTCCTGTCTTCCTTTATTTTGATTTCATTATTAAAAAACACTCCCCATCTGATAATAGGTCTAAACCTGCTTTTCCAGCCAGTCTAGTTTCTCTTTGATTATTCAAGCAGACGGAGTTCCTCAGTGCAGAATATTCTGGGCACTGGCCTTTTAAAGCCCAGGCTTCATGTTTGAGTCTGTCTGTAGTTATTTCATCATATATTTCTTTTTCTAGGCTCAATATTGTGGCACGTTCTCTTTTTAATTGATGCCTCTGTCATTCTAAACTGTCCAGTGGGCACCTGCTCTGGACAAGATAGTTTTCTAGATCCTGGGGAGACACCTGTGAATGAGACAATTCTCCTTTTCTGTCATAATTGATAAAACTTTTATGATCCTCCTAAGGATAAAATCGTAGTTCATGTCTCTAAAACCTAACAGATCCTAACATAATTCATGAAACTGGCTGTGCCACTGTGAGAGCTTGTGGGTTTGGGCGCCTCCGTAGCTGCTGGACAAGCAGTGCTCAGGCCCTTTCAGACCCTCCTGGCCCCTGAACTCAGGCTGTAGGGTCGTGAGCCTTGCCGTCACCATCAGCCCACAGCCCAGCACAGCCCAGAACCCGTGGGCTCTGCAGCCCTATGTCCGTGTCCCAACCTCCTGCCTGCTTAAAAGCCCGTGGGTGGGAGGGGCATCTTCTTCCCACAGGAGGGTCCTGGCCTGTGTGGAGCCCCTGCACCAGCCTGCTTTCCAAGGCTGCCATCTGTCCCAACTACTGCAGGCCCCATGTGGCTGGTATCCACTGACTCCCCACCGATGGGACTGTAGGAGTGAGCGCCAGGCTAGGGGTGGGCCCCGAGCCTCCACTCTCTCCCCCGGGGAGGAGGGAGAGAAGCAGCAGCACCATCCTCACTGGGATCCCCCCCAGAGACAGGAGGGGCGAGCATGTGTTGGGGTAACGTTCTCCTAGTGAGGACCCTCCCAGTGTAGCTCTTAGAATCTGGGGGTCAGCATTGGCCCAATTACAGTTTCAACAAAATTCATGCTCTCAGCCTTGTGGAGATACTATAATTAATCATAGTTTTACTCTTTCAAACTTCGGGAGCATCAGTGGCTGCTGCTCAGTTTAAAGGCTGATGTGACGAAGTGTCAGGGCTTCCCAGGCAGCTCAGATGGTAAAGAATCTGCCTGCAACACAGGAGACGCAGGTTCGATCCCTGGGTCGGGAAGAACCCCTAGAAAAGGAAATGGCTACCCACTTCAGTATTCTTGCCTGGAGAATTCTGTGGACAGAGGAGCCTGGTGGGCTACAGTCTACAGGGTCACAAAGAGTCGGACATGACTGAAGCGACTGAGCATGCACACACAGAATGCGTTGGGTAGTTTTTGATTTTATCATAAAACTGAGACAAAGACACGGGGTTGGATTGAAATCTCTTGGAGAAAATACAATGCAGAATAATGTGAGTGTTCAATGATGTCATAGATGTCAAAATAGTTCCTGGTCGATACAGTGACTCTCAGTGTATTTTGTTCCCAAGAGCTCCAGGCTCTGGTTTAGATTGGCCGAAATCACAGCCTCTACTCTTGAAAGTCTCTATTTGCAGAAACTTGCATTTTAGGAGAATTTTCAAAACTTTCTCATTTTCCCCTTTCCCAAGTGTTTCTGCCTTCTTTGGCCTCTGATGCACGTTGCCTACTGCAGAGACTGATATGGGTTCTCAGAGAATGTTAATTTATTCTGACAGTAATTCCTGGCAGTCTAGTCCTGTCCACTTTCCTCCTTGTTTTATACACACCATGTCATATTTATCATTTTAACACTGTTGAGTTCAATAGAACTGTTAATTTTGCTTAAGTTTCGTATTGATCTGGATCTACATTTCTCCCAATTATGAATCCAAGGGTAGATTTTTTACTTTACCATTTATTTTGCTGATTAGGCAACTTACTGAAATAAGAATTTGAGACACCACTGAGCAGCTTCATGTGTTAGCAAATTAGCCAAGACAAGCACCTAAAACCCCATTGCTAAAGCTCTATTCAGACCAGATACCATGTTCCGCTGGGCCTGCATTATGAGATTCAAAGCAGAATCCTACTCAGTGAGGACTGTAGACGATTGTCAGTCAGGGGAAAGTCGAGAAAATCAAGAAAGTGAAAACCTCTGAACACGGACCTGATAAGACTTCAAAACTATGGGAGGATTTCTTGGCCTCCCTTAAGAATAATAGTAGAAATGACGATCCTAGAAATTGTGTAAGTTTGCAATAACCTGCTGACGGCGAGAGTCTCCTGGTGGTGTTATCATGCTACTCTGAGAGACGGTTTATGGAGGTGGTTTTATGATACATTCCTGAAAAGCCTCCAGATTTCAAGTATGCAATATAAACCTCCTTATGAAAATTGCAGGACTCACCCATTTTATAAATAGTACCACACCTACCTCAGATTAAATAGGATTTCCACATTTCAGCATGGCCAGTGAACCATAAGAGGCAGACGCAGGAAGCCCGCAGGCAGGTCTGTATGTCCAGATCTGTCTGGTGATTGAGGTGGTATGGCCTTGAACCTGTGGCCTCACAGTTCCTTTAGGCCCTTAAAAGTGAGTGAAGACCCGAGAGCCTTTGTTGGTGTGAGTTATACCTGTCAACATGGACCGTCTTGAACAATGAAACTGAGAAAAACTTAAATCACAATATATCTGAGATTGCGCCCCAGGTGTGTCAGACCAGAGGGCCAGCACTCACCATGCTGCCCTGGGAAAAGCCCACTTGCCTCCCGGAGGATAAGAGGGGGGCATGTAGTGCCCATTGAGGTCAAGAGCAGGATTTGACCTCCTAGAACCCCTGAGAGGGTGCCCAGACCACACTGGGGAATCTCTGCTTTAAAGGACTTGATGCTGTTATTTAACACTCATCCATATCTTGCAGGAACTTGGTTTCTGATCATGCTTTTGGGGTCAGCCAGCTTCCATGTGAGGCCCTGTTCTCTGAGTCTCCAGCTGAGGTCTTGGGTGAGTCCCTGAAGCTCTCAGAGCCCTCTCTTTCTGAGTGAAAGTGGGGCTCTCAGGGTTATTGCGAGGGCACTGGCAACCAGCCTGGTACCCGGCACGCGACAGGCACCCAGCCCACGGTGATTATGGTGGAAGAGACCAGGTCCTTGCAGCTGGGTACTGCTGCCTGCCCTCCCAAGGAGGGCTTCTCATCCCTGGGGGAGCAGAGAGCTCTCCCAGAAACACAGCTGCAGGAGAGAAGCAGAGGCTGCGGTTCAGCCCCCTGCCCTCCCCCGCAACACCCCCCCCCCCCCCCGCCCCACCTGACTCTTCCTCCATGCATTGTTTATCTTTAAGAGCTTTGATCTAAAGTGAGCAATTCCGTGCACTTCCCAAGTCCAGGCTTATTTGGTTCCTTGTATTTACACTGACTTTGTTGTTCTGTTAGAATTTTACTGCTATTAACACAGTAATGACTGCCTCTTTTTCCTTCCCTCGACCCCCTCTGTCCTTCTCAGCTTGGATTTCTCAACACTGTCCCAGCTCTGCCACGGCGGCATTCCTGCTTCACAGTCACCTTGACAGTGGAGCTGGGGTTTGATACGATTCTTTTCCACATGTGGCGGTGTGTCCTGGCCACTGTATGTGTGTCTAGGTTGGTGTCTGGGGCCCAAGGGGTAGTGGACAAGGGGCCCTTTGCCTGGGATTTCCTTTAAGGGCAGCTGAGGGGGGCTGCCAGTGTGGGGGTGGAAGCTGTCTGTGAAGAGGTGGTGGACAGGTTCCCGGCTAGGTAAGGAGACGGGCTCATGTCCCAGGGCCCCGGGCAGGGATAGGGTCCCCTCTGAGCCTTGGGTGAGGCTTGCACCACAGATGGCATGATGGTGAGTCTTCTGTAAGAGTCTGGCATGACCCTTGCTGGGCTTGTCCTAAATTAAAGGAAGGTCCCACCCTTCAGGTCCCTGAGATTATAGACTCTCATGAACACGGCTTTCCTTGTTTGCAGCAGTCAGTCGTTACTTCTTGAGCTCCTCCTGTGTGGTGGGAGTTGCGTTGGCCCTGGGTGGCTGGTGTACCACAAGCCCTGTACCAGCTCTGGTAGAGGAGAGGTGGCCCAGTCAGTCAGCCCAGATGTGGGGGTGTAGGAAGACGAACCAATCATGGGAACAGGACACTCTTTTCAGTTTGAGCATCCTTTCTGAGATGGTGATGGGGTGTCTAGGTGAGAGGCTTGTGGTGACCTTCCTGTAGGGTGTTTTCAGAGTCCCGGATAGCAGGACAGCACAGTGTCTGAGCAGCTCTGAGTTCCAGGCCTGGATATACCCCCGATCCCCCTGCTTCCCAGCTGGGTGGGAGGGGTCCACCTCTCAGTGCAGCGTCCTCTGTGAGGTCAGGCTCCGATGTGCATGTCACAGCATCACTTGTCTGCATGGGGAATGGCTCTGGCTGCCTGTGTGTCGGTTCAGCACTGCACAGCAGCCCATGTCCTGCTCACTTCCCAGACGAGCAGGGCCCCTGGCCTGAGCGCCATGGTAGGTATGCGGCGGCCGTAGGGGGTGCAGGCTGAGCACTAGTCCTGAGCTGCGGCCTGGAGGCAGGACTGAACGTGAGCCCGTTCTGGCCCTAAGGTGCATTTCAGGTTCACCCAGGCTTGGGTTTGAACCCATCTTTTTTATTGGCCTGCTGTGTGGGTTTGGCCAAGTGACTTAAACTCTCTGTGCCTCTGTCCCACCCCCCACAGATGTGTGGGTCACAGCCTCCCTTCCCTTGCAGTGGGTGTGAGCTGAGAGGAGTGGTCAGTCTCAGGCGCTTGGCAGAGGGGCTGGCGAACGTGGAGCACCCAGGAGACCACCATGGTTCCCCAGTTTGGGACATTGCCGGCCACACTTGCTCTTTGTAGCCTAGCAGCTCGCTCTGAGGGCAGACTCCAGATGCTGGCCGCAGGGGGCGATGGGTGCGCATGGGGCTGCCAGCCTCAGTGGTGCCCCGGTGACCTTGGTTTTCACAGTCATGGGGCTGCCAGCCTCTCTGGTGGCCCTGGTGACTAGGTTTTCACGATCATGGGGCTGCCAGCCTTTGCGGTACCCCAGTGACCCCAGTTTTCAGGATCACTGGGCTGCCAGCCTCTGTGGTGCCCCAGTGACCCTGATTTTCAGGATCACGGGACTGCCAGCCTCTGTGGTGCCCCAGTGACCCCAGTTTTCATGATCATTAGATGATTCTCACCTTGTGAGTCCAAGCTCCTCATTGTCCACCAGTCACCATGGCCACCCACTGCTTGCCTCTGCGGGGCATGTGGATTCTGACTGCTGCTTGAGGTAGGGGAGGGGCCGCCTCCCAGGACTGGGCATCCTGTGTCCATGCCAGAGCTGTCCACCACCGGCCTGTCTGCTTCGTCTTCTTGCCATTTGAGCCATCTCCACTGTGTTCTGCCCCTGGTAGAGTTCAGTATCTACTTGTCTGAGAAGAAATCATGTTGCTTGCCTGTGCCTGTGGAGGGGTGACTCCCGTGTGAGTGCATCCTGCTCCCTGGGGCAAGCATCCCTGTCCGAGGCCCACGGTCGCACTGTAGTGACCAGGCCACACGGGCTGCAGGCAGCAGCCTTGGAGCTGCGGTTGGCAGTGGGTGGTAGATGCCCATTCCAGAATCTGGTCAACCTGAAGCAAGCCTGAGGGGGATACTGGTCCCCAGGACCTTTATCATGGATGCAGCAGTCACTTTGGAGGTGCTTCCTTGTTGTGGAAGTCTCACCCTCGCGGTCACTCTCTGCTTCCATGAGCGTGTGGGTGTCTCTTTAACCAAAGCTATACTCTGTCGCCTGTTAGGCTCTGTGACCAGATACCCTGTGGTTGGGAGAGCCTGGGCATGTGCGGGGCCCTGTCCTGGTGCCTGGTGGACGCTCCATCAGAGTGGTCACGTGGAGGAAACCAAGGCAGCTCTGAGATGCTCAGTCCTGGACAAGGGAGCTTAATACGCAGCCTCCCGCTCCTGAGCGTGAAGTGATGTGAGTGACTGGGGATGAGATGACACCACACTCACCCCCAGGGTGAGCAGAGCCCTGTGCGGGTTCACCACCAGCGACTGCACCAGAAGGCTGGCTGGTGGTCCTGGCAGGGACGCTCCCAGCCCAGCGAGAGCCCCCTCAGTGCACAAGCCCGGGGCCCCCACGGTGGCATCCTCACGAGGGTCGCTTCTGACCGGGGCTCCCGTGCTGACCTGCATGTGCGGGGTCCTCCAGGTCGGGTGCTGTCCACCCATCCTCTGCACGACGTGTCCATTTTCTTTGAGGCGCTGTTGGCAAGGCCATCCTACTGGGCCTGCGGTGCTATTGCAGCTATCAGATGGGAAGCCTTCTGAAGACATCAGACAGAATGATGGAAGCATCTTGTCTGGAATAGCAGGACTTTACCCACATAGGGAAAGTGGAAACCAGGGGAGGTGGGAAGGGAGAAGACAGGAGGGCAGAGAGGGGTGCCTGGCTTCCCAGAAGCAGTGTGTGTGCCCCTGCAGGCCCATTGTCTGGATCTGGGCAGGCGGGCCCTGCTCTGCTGTCTCTGAGGCCTTGAACACGGAGCCAGACTTCCTGCTGGGACCAACCTGGATTTGCGTCCTGGCTTACCGAGGCTTAAGCCGGGGCCTGTGTCCAAGCCAGTCTCCTCATCCATGAAATGAAGATGGACAGAGGGCTCCCAGCCTTGCGCCTCTTTCCTTGTCTTTGTTGGACTGCCCCTGGGGCCAAGCAGGCCTGCCCAGGAGATGTTTTCTTCCTGGGCCTGCTGCCAGGCCCCATTGCTGGGGCGTGTGGGGTTGGTCCCCAGGGGGCGCAGGTCTCCTGTAGGCTGCTTGTCCGTGGCTCCATCTGGTGCAGACAGCAGTCCGTCTTCTAGAGTTGCTTCTCTTTCCCGGATGATGGAGGCACACATCTTGCTTTGATGGAAACGTGGACTGGCGTTTACCTGTCCCTGAGGTGCTGTATGGTGGTGTTTATACGACGTCAGTGCAGAGACGCCCAGGACAGAGGAGTGCGGCTTGTAGGTGCCCTTCAGCCAGAGAATAGGGCCCAGAGTGTGACGCAGACACTTCTCATATGGTCCTGTTGTAGGGTTGGAACATGATTTGTGCTTGCTCTGATTTGTTCATGGTGATATGTAAAAGCGATAGCTGTGAACACAGAGCGCAGAGATTCCGCAAGAGAACATGCCAGGGCTTCTTTTATGGGATGGAAGGGGGTCCCCTTGCCCACGTATATTAAAGTGTGCACCTGCCTTCAATAAGCCCAAGTCAGCATATGGGGCTGCACCGTGTGCCAAGTGTGCCTTGTAAACCCACAGTAAAAGAGCAGACGTGTTTCTGGGCAGAGGAAAGACTGAAGAGGTTCAGCAGAGATTTGGGAGCTGAAAATGAGCACCCGAGCCAACGAAACACTCTTATTTCGAAGAGTAACCGCTGCCTGTGTGTGAAGTAAGATCTGCCGAATGCTCAGCATCGTTAGAAGCTGTGATGTCATATGGCGTTTGCCGCTGAGGAGAAGACCTGCTCCTCCGGCCATTGCGGGAAACTGAGGCCCACGCAGCCAACGAGGCCGGCTGGTCCCATGACCCATTTTAGGCTTGATAAGAAAATGCCATGGTCAGCGGCTGATTGCCTGTTATCCATTACTTCCACCTGACTCAGAGCCGGGCTGGTGATGATGGATCCACGGCTGTGGATCATTACTCTGTGAGCAGTCAATTTGCTGGTGTGTGTGTGTGTGCGCGTGCTTGTGTGTCTGTGCATGTGCGTGTGTGTCTGTTTGCACTTACTCATTTAGACGTGAGGCCTGGAGTCAGAGGGGACCACACTCTGGGAAACAGCTTGTAGGACAGTCTGCGGTCTTTTGGGTCAGGGAGGAGAGGAAACAAAGGAGCACCGAGGGGACGGATGTTACTGCCCTTCCCGGGCTGAGTCCCCTTCAGAGGGCAAGTTGGTTTGTAAATGGAGCCCCCACAGGGTGCACAGGAGGGGAAAGTGTAGAGCATTTAGTAAGAAACTGTCTTTGGGTTCACGGTGGAGGAGACACAGTCCTAAATGCATGTGGATACACTTACCCAGAGGTGGCTGTCTTAGCGCCAGCCTGTCCAGCAAGTCCAGTGGCTGACACTCAAAGTCCACTTGAGTGTGTCCTTTGTCTGTCATGCCTGCCGGCCTTCAGGGGCTGCTCGAAGCCCTGCTGTGTGGTGACTGGTGTCGGCCACAGTTAAAGGAGGTCCTGAGAGTGGGAGGCCACTGGACATTGGTTTTGAATCAGCACAGGTTTTCTGTTTTCTGAGACTCAACGGAACAACTGCAAATGTATGGATGGATTTCCTGGAAAATTGCACACCCACCCTTACATCTTATACTTTATAAAACTCAAAGACATTGAGGATGTAGGTTCTTGCAGGCATGTTGCTCTCTGGGAAGCCATCTCTGAAACAGTCAGCATTTCTGGGCTCACTGGTCCTTGACGAGCAGCGATGTGGGTGCTGCGGTTGCCTCACTTATGCTCTTTGCCCCCTATGTCTGTGCTTGTGCGTTCACACGTGTGTATTGGTGAAACTTTACAGTGAAAGAAAGTGTGAGATTTGATAGGCAATCCAAGGCAGGATAGTTTTTATTTGAATAGCACTTAGCTCGTGATGTATCTCCGAGTCTGGATAATATGGAAACAGTGAGTACGCAGGCAAAAGAATTCTACTGGCGGACTGGGGAGCATTGGACTTGTAGGAAAGAGACCTCATAAGATTTTCCTATTTGCCTTTAAAGAAAGAATCTGTCTATAAACGTAGAAAGGTATAGCTCTCCAGATGTTGTCAAACAATTGGTTATGTATTAAAAATGTAAGCTACTGTTTTGGTCTTTGAAATGGGAAATAAAATGACTTGTGATGGTTTCTGAAGCCACAACAGCACTGACATGTGTTTCCAATGACGGTGGTCTAGCATGCATTATGTTCTGACTATAAATTATTTGTTGCAAATTGAGAATGAGTTGTCTGAAAGAGGTGGATGGAATTTGGTGCCCTGTACCATGCTCCCAAAGTTCCAGACTTGGATTCTCACACCCAGTGGTTTCGTACTAAAATTTGTAGTGTTGTCCGAAGGGCTGAAAAAGTCTGTGAATGAGGAACATGCAGTGGAAAGGGCTGGATGAAGGCAGCATCCTGGGCCACCCCGGGGTACTGGAGGAGAGGGCGCTGGACGCCAACCTCCACTTTCACACCGAGCATCCAGCCTCCCGTTCAAGATGGAAAGATGGTGAGTGGCATTTTGTTCTGCTCAGTCAGTTTGGAACCTGTGTCACTTACGGTTTGACCCAGCATGGCCAGAGGATCTAGACAGTCCAGTCCCGAAGTCACATTCATTCCTTTTTTGTTTCCATGGGGTGAGAGCTACTTCATTCTCTCTTCATGTGTTTAGAACTCATTCATTTGCTCCTAGACGTGAAGCCCTAGTTGGTAGCTGGCATGTTAAGTGGGTTCGCCTTAAGAAAAGCATTTTTCTTAGTTTTAATTTTTGGCTTTTACAACTCTCAAAATGGGTCCCTAAATTCTCTAATGTTCTAGACAAAGCAGAAAATTGTAATTATTTTTTAAATCACTACATAAATCTCCAGAGCATTTTCCAGTGTGTTTCAGATGGCCAGCTAAACAGTTTCTATTTCTTTTAATTCCTCTCTGATGGAAAAGTAAATAAGTAACCTAAATTTAAATAACAGCAATCACTGAGAACACTAATATCTGTCAATCATCTTTATTCACAAATGAAGGCTCTGTACAGGGGGCAGCTTTAAGGAAGAATGAAATAAGCGCTATCTTGGTTGATTAGCTACAAAATCCATAAAAGGCTAAGGCAAATTAGAATCAAATTTTAAAGAATTTATTTCATTTTTCCAATTACATAAAAATTCAAAACAGACCCATCTACTTGGTGGATTCGATTTTCATATGGTTGCGATGCAGTTGGTATTTTGGAGCGAAGACTGAGGAAATCTTGAAGCAATCTGATGAGATTTCCTGACCGGCACACACCCCAGGCTGCCCACCTCAAGGCACTTTGGCGTTTCCATTAGTGACACAGGCTGTCTGGAACAAATGACTTTACCGCGGGTATTTGTCTGAGCCGCGTGGCTGGGCTGGTGGCTTGGCGAGGCCAGGTCCTTGCAGGTGCCCTCAGGCTGTCTGCAAACACGCAAGTGTGACGTGAGAAGGGCCGGGCAGCAGTGGCCTTGGAAGTGGGAATGGCCAGGCATTCCCAGTACTCTGTGCAGAGGGGCTGTGGAGAAGCTCGGGGCCCAGGGGCTACTGGAGGAGGGGCAGGAAGGCCTCTGCCCCTGGACGTGGTCCCCCGAGGGGAAAGCTGTGGCTTTTTCAAGAACATGCTGGCGGTGGGTCAGGGACCCACACCAAACTCCTCACCTGTGTTTGGGATCGCATCTCAGCTCCCATGGGGGACAGACGAAGGGAAAAACCAGAGGCGGTGCTGTTCTTTCCTACAGTGTTACTGTGGACTCGGCAGGATGGCGTGTGGGTGTGGGACCCGGGGAGGCCTGTACCAGCGCAGACCCAGGCTCCCTGTCATCTGTCACATGACTGCTGCCATCCTGCTCTCTCTCCTGTTGCTCCCGGGACCCCAGAGCACCTTCTCCTGCATCTTGTTCCTCATATCCTTCTATCTTTTTACCCATCGGCCCTTCTAGGACCTCCCTGGCACACATGTCATACCAAGTCAGAGAGGGAATTTCCTCCCTTTGGTGGCCGGTCGGAGTGGCTGAGCTTTGAGGCTCTATCTGTCCGTCACAGAGGCCCTGGATACTGGATGCCGGACCTGGCGGGTGTGTGTGGCCCTGGCATGGGAGACGTCTGCCACGTGCCTCTGCAGCTCTTGGGGGCTGGTGGGAGTCCACGTGGGGTTCCCTAGACAGAGGAGGGCAAGGCGGGAGCAGTGTCTCGGGGATGCACTGTGGCTTTCCTTGGACCAGACACCAGCCAGGGGCCATTTCCCAGGTTGCTGGAGACCCACTGCTGAGGCTTGGGGCCAGTGCATGTGGAGATGAGGTTTCAGGAATGTGTGCGGCTGGGCGGGACCTGGGACCTCCAGGAGGGGTTTGGAGCAGCAGCATATAGGATCTGACAGACAACTGAGTCCTGGGGATTCCAGTCTTTGTCCTTTGCTCTCAAGGCAGCTGGGGGTTGCAGCCACAAAGGCCAGCTGTGCATGGTCGTGGCCTGCAGCAGGCTGAGTGCAGGTTGGCCGGGACAGGCAGGGAGTTACTCCGAATGTGTGTCAGTTACACTGACTGTGTGCTGATCAGGTGGCCGTGAGGGAGCCTGGGGCTTTGGGTGACCCTGAGGCTTGTGGCAGTGCTGTCCAGGGTGTCGGTGGACTTCCTGAAAAATCAAAACTTTGAGAAGTCGAAAGCGCAGATTTCAGTTTTCATCTGACTTGACGTGGGTGGTTCTGGGGCACCAGGTTAGGGAGGGCTGAGGTTTAGCGAATGGTGGAGTGCCCCCCACTAGAATACAAATCTGGAGAGCACATGGGCTTCTTTGGGCTGCAGGGCGGCTCACTGGCTCATGTTGGAGCCTGGATGTGGAAGGATCAGCCGTCTTTTCTCAAAGAGGCCGGAGAAGCAGGATGAGTAGTGCCTTTAGAGAGAACAGGCAGAGATCTGCCTCTGCTTCTCTTACTTGTGACTGTCCCCGAGGACACAGGAAACACCTTGTGCCCAAGACTGGCTGGGCAGAGAGATGTCAGGAAGGCCTTGGCATCCTTCTGAGCCGGAGCATGTGCTTTCTTCCTGATAACAAAATCTTCCAGGTAAAGGAGGGCAGAGATGTAGATACAGACGCACAGATATCCTAAGTCCACCCTCTTCACCAGAGACTGTGAAGAGGAGGAGGAAAGAGAAGCAAATGCTTCCTTATTGTGTGCTCTGCCAGGCAGGAGAGGGCAAGGAGGGCCAGTGTGCTCCCTGGGATTGATTGTGCAAGGCTTTTGAGAAGCCTGCGTCACGGGCCGGGGAAGGACTCAGTTCCAAGAAGTGATGGGCAGGAGGCTGGTGAAGGTCAGGTGGGCCCCCAGGCTGGCTCAGCTCCTGCAGTGTCCCGGCCAGTTGTTCTGGGCAGCCCCCAGCCGTCTCCACAGGATTCCCAGTGGTTTCAGCTGCCGCTGATACTGAGGTACTATGGGGGACACCGATCACAGGCGACCCCAGAACATTTGGTTTAGGCGAGCGAGTGTGCTCAGCTCTCTTTAGGAGTGCTCAGCTGCACGTCAGATATGTGGCAGCAGGTGAGTCTGGGGAGCGAACCCCGAAGCCAGGCAACACCCTCCCCACCTTGTGGGTGGGAACGATGCCTGCTTGCGTCTGTTTTGAGCTTATTTATCCCCCTCTGCCTGCCCTGTTCAATAAGCCACTATCAACAGAGTGTCAGCCCTCCTGGACTTTAACATTTTGTGATTTCAGAAGTCTCTACCCTCTAGTTAACATTGTTTAAAAAAGATATTTAAAAAATGTTTTAAAAAACTCCCACCATGCCACATTTCTCCCCAGGTCCTTATCCAAAGCAGAGAGCTGTTGGGCACTAAGTCAAACTCTGTCTTCTCTTGGGTAGGAGATGGGCCAGGTGAGGAGAGAAGATTTATGGGGGCGGCTGCCAAGGCCAAGGCAAAAGACGAGGAAAAATCAAGCATTTTTCTGTACTTATGACCACTGATTAAAATTGCAGTTAGATGTGCAGGAAGGGTAGAATGATGACATAATAGGCTTTAGTCACGTCATGAATGCTGAGTGAAACTGGAAAAAAAAAAAAACTGCATTTACTTTTGTGGCCAAAGATAGTTGGAACCCTATAGAGTTAAGGAATAAGTACATTCACATTTAAACACGGTTTACAAACTGTCTTCTTGCTTCTAGTTCTTTAGAAACCTTATGAAAATCTTCAGAAATTCAACCACCTCTTCATTTTTTAAAGATTTTCTTCTTGTCTTTGATATCCTGAAATTTCATGCCGATGTGAATGTCCTGTGGCGTCTACATGGATAGAACGCCAGTGGTGCATGTTTTGGGGCCAGCAACCCATGTTTTTGGGCCAGCAGCCCGTGTTTTGGGACCAGCAACCCGTGTTTTAAAAATTCTCCTGGTGATTCTGCTGCAGGTCAGGTGAGGCTCAGTGACTTGGATTAGTTTCCCACATTTGGCCGCAGGACAGATGCAGGCTTGGTGGCGTGGTGGGGGTGCCCGAGATGAGTTCTCCAAGCATGGTTCCAGGAGACCCAGACCCACCCAGTCAGGGGCCTGGGGGCACCAGCAGTTAGGAACTCGGGGGTGGCACCAGCAGCCTGTCCCTTCAGGTAATGTTTGAGAACTGCTCTTCTAGACTGCTGGTTCTTGGACTCCCATGAGCTCAAGGAGCCCTGGGGGCTTGTTAGGAGGAGGCTGTGGTTTGGGGTCTGGGTGGGCTCCGGTGTCTGTAGCTCTAGTGCGTTTCCAGGTGCTGCCCATGCTGCTGACTGTGATCCACCCTCAGAGCAGCCAGGTCCTGAGATGTTCTGGTCCTCAGATTTCATCTATTTAAATGCAGAAAATGACATTTGAATTAGAATGTCATTCTCCTGTCTTGACAGCGAGCCAGACCTAAGTAAATTATCTCTTCGGGTAAACCCGATGACACTGTGCGTTCCTGAGTGTAAAGGCCTGAGGATGTAACTAGGGTTGTTTGATTTCTCTCTGATGTGTAGTGGGCACTTAGTGAATGCTCCAGGGGGAACGCATGGGGACCTACCCAAGGACTGATACTTGGGCAGGAGGAGCATTGTTCTCTGGAACTCTTTTCAGCCACAAGCAGGTATTGGAGCCAAAAAGAGGCCTGTGCACATATTGGTGACCCCGGGGGCCCCAGAAAGAGCCGGAAGTTCTCAGCATTTGAGTTTCTCTGAGATGCTTATGCTGCTGTCAACACGTGGCTCATTTTTCCCTTTGGCTTAAATTCACCCTTTTAATCAACTTTCATTGTCAGATGGCTCTGTGAACTCAGCACCAGTCATTTTTGCTAAATCCCGTCTCTTCCTCCAAGGCCCCTTTTAACAGCAGCTGAGGCTGGGGCGGGGGAAGGCTTACAGGTAAGGAGGGGGTGAGGACGGCTCTTCCGCATGCCCGCTGGGGGCCTCTCCCCTGCCCCCATGCCCTGCCTGGTTCTTCCTTCGTTCTAGCACATGTCTGTCTAGCAGACACATAGCTCTTGTCCTCTGCAGGCGTCTTACCTCGCCTCATGCTTCCTTCACACCCAGTCCTGGCCCTTGAAAGACTTATAGCCCAGGGCTGCTTTCTGGTTGGGAAGATCCAGGCTGTTGGTCGTCCACCTTTTGCAAATCTCAGGAAAGAGAATATGGGCACATCTACTCACTGGCAGGTTTACAAGCGCTCGCAAGACGCCCAGCGGTTTGCAAGCATCAGGTGTGACGGGTAGTCTGGGTCCTTCCTGGCACTGCTGGAGCCCCTCCCGCTGGGTGCCAGCCTTGCTGAGCTGCTGTTGCGAGGGGCTCCTGGCGCCTCTGGGGTCCTCCTGGGACGCCAACCCCCCGCCCCCTCCCTCGCCTTCCTGCAGCTGCAGGCTGTGCAGCAGCTCAGTGAATCACAGTTGCGAGCTCTGGAGCCTGTCAGCTCAGCTTGCTTTGCGGTAACACGCAGCGTGGCCCTGTAAGTGTGCCCAGACCTTACAGACCCTGTGAAAGGAGCGCGTCAAATCCTCGTCTTGCTGTGTTGTTGGGACAACAGAAGGTCTGCTTCCACAGGAGGACCAGTGATAATACCCAGAGGGAGAAACGAGGAGCTAGGTTTTGTTCTTCCCCCACAAACAAGGTGAAGGTGGCACTACCCTCTTGGAGAAGCAAGAGAAACCAGAAGCAGACCTCTGAAGGTTTCCCTAAATGGCCTGCCCTGTGTGCATCATGGTCAGGTGTAAGTAGCATGCCCACCCCGCCGTGCAGCCTCAGCGCCATGCGCCTGGGATGGTTCTGCCAGGCATTCAGCTCGGGCAGTGGCCCCTCCCCCACCTCCTCAGCTGTTCCCGTTTTTTCTGCAATGCATCTATGAAGCTCTGACATCCGTGCTCCAGTGAGGGACAGAATTCAAGTTCACAAGTAGAAAAACATGCCGAGGAATGTCTGCCAGTCAAATTAGTCTGCTTTCAGGTTTGCAGAGTTGGTTTTGAAAATGTGATATGTGGACTTCCATGACTTTTGTAAACACGCACTATCAGATTTACAGCTAGATTCAGGCACATAATGTGGTTAAATCTTGGTCACTTTGTGGATCATGGCTTCCCTGCATGGGTGCTAGACCTTTTTCTCATGTCTGAATTTCTTGCATCTTAAGTCTGGAGTTTTCCTCCTTTTGTCCTGAATTGCTGACTTTCACAAAGTGAAAATGCTTAGGCAAGGACAGGAATGCAGGTCTTTGCAGAGAGAAGAGAATCGATCCTCCAGCCTCAGCACCCTCTGCAGTGTACACTGGCAGGGGCACCCTGCGGCGGCAGGGGTAGCCTTCCTTGATTGAGGGAGTGGGAGAAGTACCAAGGACATGCCTGGGATGCAGTCCCCCTGCCTGTCTGCACAGCTGCTACCTCGAAGCTGCCCATCTCCCGCCTTGGTCTGGGCTCAGCTCGAGGCCCTCTGAGGCTCAGGTGAAGCTGGGGCCTTCCCTCTGCACTGCCCCAGTGCCCCCTGCCCACTGCCCACTCAGGAGTCTCCTCTAGGAACCACTTCCTCTCTTATGGACTGCTCTGGGCCACACACACTAGCCCTGAATTTGAACAAAATAAAAAGACAGGGAAAAATACCCTCCCTCCCCCCACCCCCCGCCTAAACTCATAAAGGGACATGAGATCATCGTATCAGTCTCCCTCGCCACATTCCTGAGGATCCCTCACTCTCAGCACGGGCAAGGGGGCGAGAGTGACTGCATCAAAAATGGGGCTCAGGAAGGAAATGGCCTGCCCCCTGCATGGGGGCTCAACCCTCACGAGGTGCAGGTCGTCACCCTGACTGGCTGCATTTACTGTGCCCAAGTCAAGGTGAGCTCCGAGATGGTTGCGAGTGTCAGACAGGAAGAAGCCTCTCCCTCTTGGCCGGTGTCTGCTCTGAGGACCTTCGAGGTCCTTGCCTGGCTCCCACCTCCCCTACCCCACCCAGACTCTTCTTCTGTGTGGCCTGTGATTACTCCACATCTTGTTAGAAGAACACATTCAGAGGCTGGAGGTTGATTACCCCTCTTTGCTGTCTAACGCAGCAGAACTTTGAGATGGATACTGCGATGCTATGTGAGGTCTTAGCGCACTTTGGACCATATCACACAGAGGTCGTGGCTTCTGTTTCTTCTGAGGATGCTTGGATTTAAAGAGAGAACCCAGGGATATTTTTTTTTTTTTTAAAGAAATGTCTTGGAGAACAGGACATTTCTACAATTGCTTGCACCAAGGACAATTCTTTAATAATGTTTTAATGTTGATGTTTTGGCTTTGTCTGAACATAAGTGCAAGGCTGAGAAACAGACTTATATTAACCCCAGATTCAGTCCTGCTGATTCAGGCACAGAGATTCCCTTTTCAAATTCCCCGGAAGCTACAGTCTGGGGTTCCCCGCTGCTGTTCCCTGCTCTTCTCCACCTGAGGCCACGGGGTGGGGGGCGGCTCCTCATGGGAGGAGGACGGCCTTCCCCTCACGAGGTGGGGTTCCACGCCTCAAGAGGAGGTGTGCATGCTGCCTCTCGGAAGGCAGGATGTGTGGCTGTGAGATGCTCCATCGTCAAGGAGATGGAACAGGGAGGCCAGCATCCTGAGCGCAGCCTGGTTGGTCGGGGTTCAGAGCTGAGGCTGAGGCTTTGCTCAGGTTCCCATGGCTGGCAGTGTCTGTCCGTCCCCCTCTGAGGTCCTTCTCCCCCACCACGTGAGGCCCCGCTCCTCATACACAGACAGCTCTGTGTGACTGGAAAGCCGCCCTCTGTCTTCTGGGGGTTTTGTCTTCCTCAAAACACAAGGTTGGTGTTTCTTGCTTGGAGCCATCCTGGTACAGGGCACTCAGCCCCTGTGGGTGCTGGAGAATCTACATCTAAGCTTTGCTTTCACATTTCTCCTCTTCTTCAGATTTTCCATCTTGGTTGATGGATGATGATTTGTCTATGGTCACCTGAGCCAGAAGGTGAAGACTCCGTTTCAGTGTTCTTCTTTCTTGTGTTTCGTCCCCTTGTTTCCTGCTTCCTAAACTGGCCTGGGTTCTGCCCCCCACCCCCCTCCATTCCTGTGGCCTTGCAGGTGGAAGTGAAAGGAGGGAAAGTGGATCTTCTGTTTCTTATGATAGCTTTCTATAACAAATCCCAGGATACCTGTTGTTAAAGGCTTGGAGTGCGCTCTGAAAGCTGCGCCCAGTCTTCCTGTGGAGAAGGCATGCGGCCCCATCTCCTTCATTCCTGGCCTAACCGGGGGGCTTCCCTGCCTCTCTGAAGGTGTGGAACCATGACCTAAAGTAGATTATCTCGTTGCAATCCCATATTTTGAGTTTTTTTCTCCCCCATAAAAATGAATATTTATACTGATATACTTGGTATATCTTTTATTTCTGATTTCCATCTCTGTGTAAGTCCTGCTGTTTTTCTATCAGCTGTCTCTATTTCCTAAGGGCTTCCCCTTTTGTTTTCTTTTAGGCAATCCTTGAAATCTCACGATTTTAACTGTGCTTTTTTTTTTTTTTTTAAATCACTTGCAATGTGATATTCCTAGGAGTTTTCTTCTCTCAGGTCTGGCTAAAGGGCTCTGTCCATCCAAATGAGCCTTGATCTGGATGAGACGGTTTCTTACTATTCCCAATGTGTCCTCAGTAGCCCCCTGACTATTAATAAGATCACAGTAACCATTGCATCCTGAGAGTGCCTGGTCCAGGGAGGGAGCTGTTGACCCTGACCCTGACCGTGGGTCTTCCTGATGGTCAGGGTCCCTCAGATCACACCGTGGTTTGTGCTGTGAGGTGGCTGCCAGCAGGTACCTGAACACTTGGAGGATGGACACTTGGAGGATGGATGCTGGTGCCTAGAGAGCAACCTGTGATTAGGATTGGGTCTCGGAGCGGGCCCGACCTCCTGACCTCTGGGGAGGGGTGGGGCTGCAGATTGGGTTTGGCCATGGGGCCGGAGGTCCCATCCATCACCCGGTGTCAGGAGACTCAAGTGAGTTTCCTTGTTGGTGCCGTACATAGTCATGTGGGTGGAGGATACATCCGAGGGTATGTCTGGGGCCCTCTCAGACCAGCCCTGTGCGACTCCTCATTTAACTGGTCTGGACTTTCATCCTTTATGACACCGATTGTCATGAGTGTCGCTTCCTCCCAAGTTCTGTGAGGCATATCAGTGAATGACCAGGCCAGAGGTGGTAGAGTAAACTCCCAAACCCTGGTCAGAGTTTGGTTGGTCAGGGAGCAGGTGGCCTGGGAGCTGCCAGCCTTGGGAGTGAGTAGAGGGCAGTCTGGGGGGTGCTGAGTCTTTGGTATGTGCTGCCGTGAATCCTGGGTGGCTAGCATCAGAACCACAGGGCACCCAGTAGCTTCTGCATGGCCAGGGCTCACTCGAGAGCTATGCATAGAGATCTGAATTGGAGGGGACTGGCTTCTGGTCCTGGAGGCCCAGAGGCCCACCTGCTGTCATCTGCTTGCCTAGGGACCCCAAGAGCCAGGGCCTGAGAGCTGGAGGGGACGTGGCTGTGAGTCCTGGGTTCCAGAGCTGGAGATCCAGGAGGTGATGGGGGCCTTGTCGTTCTGTCCTATCCAGGCCTCAGTGGGAGGCACGGACCCCCGTGGGGGGAGGGGTTGACTTCACCTACTACTGACTCAGGTGCTCCTGCCCTCCCAGGACACCCTCGGTGACACCCACAGAAATGCGCTTTACCTGCTCCCTGAGCATTGTGGCTCCATGGAGGTGACACCTGGGGATATAAAATAGACATTAAATTAAAAAGATAAAACACAAATATTTTGCATGAATGTTCAAATTAAAACACTCAATTAAGCGCCAGTTTTTTTTTGCTTGACCTCAGCCCACAGAAGGTTCCATCCCAGACTTCTGGGGGTATTCACCAGGGTTCGTTTTTCTTAAGGGACCTGGATGGAGTACTTGAGAAGTTCTGAGTGTTAGGAGGTTCTCAAATGTCCTCAGGCAGATTTTTATCTGAGCAGTATTTGTCTCTGTGCTGTGTTGAGCTTTAAGAAGAGAAACTTGATATTTTAAAAATTCTGTAGATTTGTAAGAGCTTGTCAGATACCTATGGAACATTTGAAAATAAAGGTATCCTCACCAATGTTATACAATGATCATTGCAGTTGATTAGATGTGTCAGGAGGCCTGAGGAAAGGGTCACTTTTCCTGGAATGAAGACAGTGTTCATACGTGAATGGATTTGAGTTGGAGGACTCTGTTTCCAGAAGCCTGTTTTCTGGAAGTGACTTGGGGATGGAAGGTTTACATTTGGACTGTACAGAGGAGGAGACTGGGGTGGGGGCTTGGGGTGGGGGCACTTTCCTGAGACACTCTTCACCTCGCCCAGGAAACCAGCATCCTTGCTGAAGGGCTATGCTTTCTTGTCTAATGCCAGGCCTTGGGGAGTCCCATGGGCAGAAGCTCTGGGCCCACAGAATGGGGCCAGAGAAGGTGGAGTGCCCCGGCTCCATTTCAGGGCACTCACTCCAGGCCTGTTGAGCACTTTGCTAACACAACCTTATGCCGGTGTAAAAACCAACACTTTGCAAAGTACTTTGCTGTATGTTAAAATCAGAATTTTATTCCCTAAAGGAGTTTTGAGGATCCTCTGATATGAAGGATATTAGGAACAGGGAGGCTCCCTGAACCCTTTGCTTTGGGAATGAAGGTGGTGAGGTGCAGTTGAGGGGACCCACACCTTCCAGTCCAGTGGCCAGCCTCCCGCCCCGGAACCTCAATGTAGTCTTGCAGGTGCAGCTTGGCCTCTGGCTGGTGAACACACAGCGGGGGCCTTGCTGGCAGCATGCACGGCCCTTGCACAGCCCTTCCAGGGAGGGAGGGTGGGTCATTTCAGTAATTCGGGGCATCACAGAGAATGGGACATCCTATTCAAGCCACACAGCTATGCGGGACATGCCCAGGAGATCCTCCCACCCTGCTGCCCAGAGATGTGGCTCCCTCCCAACCCAGGCCCATGGACCCCTCGGGGAATCAGGAGCCTCTCGTGCAAGTGAGGGCAACTCTGATGCCAAACCCCAGGCCCAAGGGTTTAAGGAAGAAATTCTGCGATGGACTTGGACAGAGGAAGGAGCAGATTTTGTCAGCTGTCACCTCTGGCCCCCTTCTCGGCACCTGCTGACTCTGAGAGAAGCGTGTCTGCAGATGAGGATTAATGTAAAGGCTGATTCCATCACTCCTGTACTTTGCAGATGAAATCTGATCATTCGGCTTCACATTCCTTCTCCTCACCTGCTTTGGAAAGAAATTGAATTCTTTGAAAGAAAATGCAGTCCAGACCAGAACACACAGAGAACCAGCCTCCGCCATACTCTGAGATGTCAGGGGCTCCTCATGGCTGCAGATGCGTCTCTGCTGGTTTGTTTACACTGCGCGGTTTATTCCATTAGGGTCCAATTTCAGGTGCTCCATGGGACCCAGGTGGCTGGGGGCCGGCTGCCTGGAACATGAGCCAGTCAATGGTCCCTGGACCACCGTCCTCAGGATTCACCTCAGAGACTCCGCGGGTGCACGCTTGCTCACCCTGAAACCTGGGGCTGTTCGTCCTAGCTAGCCTGGCTGAGCCCGGGTCCGTGTGCTAATCCAGCTCTGGGGGGTGGGGATTCTGGAGGCCCACTTGCTCCCCCACTGCCTGTTCCCACACCTGACCCAGGAACTTGACACAGAAAACCTCATCCACACAGCAGCCCCCCCTCCCCACCACCTTTGTCTTTTACTTATTTATTTTTTTTAGAGTTTCATTGTTTAACATGGTAAATTAAACATCTTTTGGCATACAGGTCTAGAGAACTTCATACATGTGTAACTACTACGAAAACCAGCCCCATGACACCCACTCCCTGCGTTAGCCCCTTGTCTTCACACCCACCCCACAGTGGACTCCTAACATCCACTCATCTCTTCTGTAACCCTGTGTCTTCGAGGACATTATACAAATGTCTAAATGAAATGATACAGCAGACAGACTTTTGAGACTGGCTTTCTTATTTAGTGTAACCTTTAAGTTTCGTATGCTATGTCCTGTGGATCAAAGTCCATTTGTTTACAGATGAATAGAATTCCATTGTTTGGATGTATTGCAATTTTTAGGAAGTCCATTAGCTCATGGTAGGACATTTTAGTTGTTTCCATCTTTAGGTGACTTTTTCAATAGCTCCCCTATAAATGTTCATGCACAGGTTTCTGTAGGAACATAGTTTTCATTGATCCAGAGTAAACCCACCACCTTTTAAAAAAATAGCTTTTTGTCCAAGTTTCTTTCCTTAATGCCTTCCAATGTGCACACAATCCATAGCTAATACTCTTTGCTGTATGAACCACTAGTTACAGGATTTGGAAATGCAGGAGACGTGTCTGTTTCATTTTGTGGTTGAACAGACGAGGCCCAGGAAGGTAGAGTGACCAGTGCTTGGACCCCCGACCCCCATGCTGCAGCAAAGGGGCTCCTGGTGAGATCTGGTCCAGAGCCACCTCCTGCTCCGGCCGTGGCTCCGGCCCGGCCACATGAGCAGGGCCCAAGGCCTCTGTCCTCCCTCCAAGGACACGCTCGAGTTCCTCTCCTCCATGGCTCTAACCTGCTGGAATCTTTCCTTTTCTGAATTTCTTTGCACTCACAGTCCATGCGAATGAATTAACACTGGACAGTTCTCCCGTTGTCTAGGGGTTCTGGTCTTCCCCTCCTGGCCAGCCCAGGGGGTCCATGGGACGGGGTCTCACCTTTCGCTCCTGGGTTCAGAGTAACCAGGCTGGCATGTGCAGCAGCTACATGACGGATCAATTGCTTATTAACACGCACACCTTGGCTACCCGCCTCCCCCAGTCCTTATACCCATGTCCGTGTCGAGACTCCAGACAGAAATGGGCAGACAGGCAGCAGCAGTTTCTCTCCTGTGGTCATTTTACATTTTGGGGGTCATTCTGCAGTCACTGTGGCACCATTTTTTCATCCATTAATTGAATAGGTAATGATAATGAGATCCCAGAAGGTACTGGTAAATCCTCCACTGCTCCTTCACAGAGACAGCAGTGTATTAGGAAGGTTTCTGAGTGGAGCTGCAGAGTTCCGAGCACGCTTCCTGAACCCCCAGCCGCTGAGAGCTAGTCCATGTTTTCACTGCCCGGCATCTAGTCAGTGCACAGTGAGCATGGCACCTTTTCATAACCAGACACACACCTTTGAATTCCTTGGAGTTGGGGTCAGCACAGCTCAGAGTCTGGGCTGCCGGCAACACAGCCCTGCTGCCCCGGGGCCTCAGAGAAGGGTATGTGGTGCTGTTCTTAGGTCCGCGCGCAGGTCGGGGCGGAGCCCCAGGCTTGGAGCCACAGAAGGTGAGTGGAGACGGCAGTTGAATCAGATGGATTAGGGAGATGAGAAAGGGAGAAAGATGAGAGGCAGGGGATTAGCAGAAAAGAAGTGTCAACTCCACAGGAGAAGCTCGGGTTTTATGGAATGTGCCCCGTGTAAAAAATAACCACATTTTGATGTCTCTTCCAGGCTTTTCATAGCTAGACAGCTGCAGAAGGAAGGGAAAAATGTGGCCTAAACAGGAGCTGGGTCTTCAGAAGACATGTAGCCTGCATCCTTTCTGTGGGTCACACAGCTCGAGACCTGGCCGCTTCTGCCTTCCCTTGGCAGTATGAGGGTGGTGACCTGTTTGGAGAGGGAACCCCACACCTGCCAAGATGCACACACACAGACAGACACACAGACACACACAGGCATACAGGCACACAGACACATATGCACACAGGCACACCCAGACACACAGACGCATATGCACACAGGCACACACAGACACACAGGCACACAGACACATATGCACACAGGCACACCCAGACACACAGACACATATGCACACAGGCACACACAGACACACACAGACACACATGCACATAGACACACATGCACACAGGCACACACAGACACAGACACACATAGGCACACAGACACATATGCACACAGGCACACACAGACACACAGGTATACACACACATACATACCTGCACACAGACACACACACAGACACACATGCACACAGACACACCATAAACGTGGACACACCACACACACATTCTGGAGATGGTCTAGAGCCGTGAGCATCTGGCCTGTGACGGGTGCTGTGAAAGTGTTTAGTAGGAGGCGACGCGCACGGGCAGACGAACACACGGCCACTTTGATGGCTGCCAGGGAGGAGTGCTGTCGGCCGCCCCGGCACTCCGCTTCCGTACAGTTAATCTCCTAAGCTTCTGTGCACGTCTCGTGCGGATTCGCGCTTTGCAGAGACTTGCTTCTGCTATTTGGACAGGTGGAAGCACCCCGCACATGGTTCTGTTAAGATAATAGCTTGTCTGCGTGAGGTGAGAAGCATCTTAGTGCATATGACATACTCGTAACGGCCGTTGTGATGGCTCTTCATTTCTGGTGCATTGGTGTGTTTTTATCTGTCAGGCTGGTGGTTGTTTTGGAGGAGAGAGATTTGGGGGAGGATGAGTGGTGGGCACAACCGTGAATGGCCAGTTTACCCTAAGTCGTCTTCTCCTGACCTTGTTATTTTATTTTTCTAGCAAGAGAAATTGTTGTTCAGTCACTAAGTCGTGTCCTACTCTCTGCAACTTCATGGACTGTAGTCCATCAGGCTCCACTGTGCATGGGGTTCTCCTGGCAAGAATACAGGAGTGGGTGGCCGTTCCCTTCTCCAAGAGAAATTTACTATTTTGTAAGGTTCAAGCCAGAAATTATTCTGTAACCCTACAGGATGACTCTGCCTTCTCGCTCCTCACTCAGCCTTTAAACAGCGCTGTAAATATGTGTGCCTATGGTACTGCAGTCTCCCCTTTCTTTCATGTTTCTCTAGGTGTTTGACTTCGGGGTCTATCTAATGCATATGCCTTTTCTTAAATTCTCCTTAAAGCTCATCTCCTTGGGGGAGTCCTTCCATGGCTGACGGGGAGATTGCATTCATGCTTTTCTCCTGGCGTGTGGGCAGTTGTCGTCCTTGTTTTGATCTGGGCCAGAGGATGGGATGACAGTGGGTGTGGCTTTTGGCCACTGGGTGCTATGCTGTGCTTAGTCACTCAGTCGTGTGTGATTCTTTGCCACCCATGGACTGTAGTCCGGCAGGTTCCTCTGTCCATGGGGATTTCCCAGGTAAGAATACTGGTATAGGTTGCCATTTCCTCCTCTAGGGGATCTTCCCAACCCAAGGATCGAACCCAGGTTTCCCACATTGCAGGTGGATTCTTTACCATCTGAGCCACCAGGGAAGCCGTGAGCAATCACTGGCCCTGCAGTTACAGGAGTGACTATTCACCCTGAGGCTACAGGGGTTACTAGTTATTCGGCCCTGCAGTTACAGGGTGACTAGTTAGTTACCCTGTGGTTACGGGAGTTACTGGTTACTCACCCTGCAGCGGGGCAGATGTTTGCGGGGACGTGCCTCTGAGGAGCGAGCGGGAGGGGCCGTCAGGTGGGGAGGTGGATGGGAGTCTGTCCTGAGTGGAGCCCTGAGGGCTGCCGGTGTTCAGCATCTCCGTGGCTCTTTGTGTCACGGGACCTGGGGCGCCTCTCCAGTCTCAATGTCCATGATGCAGGTGCGTGCGGAGAAGGAGTCAGGGCCAGGCATGGACCCGCTGCACTATTACAGGGGCCATGCCTCCTGCTTGGAGATGCCCGGTAGCTTCTGCCCGGGATCCTTCTGTCCTCTGTGGTCAGTTCTCTGCCTGTGTGGCATTCGGGGCAAGTCTAGTGATTCCAGGCCCGGGGGGCAGGGCGAGTGGTCCCCAGGTCACACCCCCTGCTGTGGGGCAGTATGAGGACCCCTACGTTGCAGTCACACAGTGCAGGGCCACCAGGCTCCCTACTGCTGTTCTTGGGAAACGTCTGTGGTGTGCGTGCTAAGAGACACTGCATGGTCAGGGGTCACGTGTTGTGAAGCATCGTACGACCTGTGGGGTGGGGGTGTCGAAGTGGTCGGTGTGTCTGGCCCAGCGGCTGAGCCCTGGCCGAATCACGCTGCTGTCTCTGTCCCTGATGGAGGGGTGATGCGGGGCTGGCCTCGAGGGCCCCAGGGCTCCACCGGGAGGGTTGGTCACTCAGGCCAAGGGCACCAGCATGGGCGGAGGTGCAGGGCCTCCTTCATTCAAAACACTGAGGATGTTGTATAATTCCTCCTTGCTGTTTTGGCGCTGGATAGAGACTGGCTGGGATTTATCATTCACCGTAACAATTTTTGGGTACAGTTTTGTAACAAAACTCTTGCTTTGGTTTCTAATGGGATGCTGTGGCCTCAAGAATCTGAAGAGATTCTGTGATTTGGTTTGACTTTCATAAAAAGACCAAAAACCTCTGGAATACAAATTGCTTCTGTGTTTTGGGTTTGCTGTATAGCTTCTGACAACCACAGAACTCTCAGGCTTTCAAACTAATGTTGACTGAAGGAGGGAGGATTTCTTCAAATTCAGAGAAGCCCGTCCGTGAGCATGGCGGGGATTTCACACACATCCTGTATGCCCGTTGGGGGCCACAAGCCTCCTTTTAAGTCATAAGAGTTGGAAGGATGAGTCACCTATAATTTCATGTATTTTGAAAGTCTTCCTGAGAAGTCATCCTTAAGTATTCTGTATCATACTTTTACTGCATTGATATTTTTGGTTAAACAGGGCTCGTATGGCTTAGCCAACTGGGATGGATTCTTTACCTCAAAGGACTTCAATGTCTGATGAAAACTGCATTTTTTTCTCAGGAGACAAAGGGAAAATGAGTTTTTCCCCAAAGCTTTGTTTTGCAGCCCGAACCAACATTTGGGCATGGCATTTTTTGAGGGTTTTTCAAAGGCTTCAGTTACTGTTTGCCCGCATGGCTTCTTCCTTCCCCCTCCTGTAATTATCCTATTTGTTGGAACCAAGATGTGCTGGAACATTGCAGGAGATGTTCCTCCAGCAGGCAGACTGGAAGTGGCGTGCAGTCAAGACCTAAAAATCAAGTGTGCTGGTACCGTTTTCAGCCCAGAATTTACAGATTTGGGGATTGGTAAGCGGTATTCCAAGGAATACCCAAAGAAGTGGTTCTAAGGGGTAGTTCGGCAATCTGGAATTTTCCTGCCAGAGTAGACAACCACTGTTAAGAGTGTGGGTTCTGCGTACTCTGTGGACTCCCAGCCACTCTTTGCCACTCGCCCCCCTGCCACCCCAGGACCATGGCTGGTTTCCTGAGCCCTCACGTCCCCGCCCTCTGACAGAGGGGCAGGCACCAGCGTTTGGCTCATAGGAAGAATGAGAGGATTCCCTGAAGGCAGGGCCTCCATCAGACCCCTGACCCTGGATCTGCCCCAGAACTGAGTCTCCAGCATGTGTGGCTCAGAAACCAGTGGGGCTGACGTCCAAGTGGCCCAGGGTGCCTGGAACGCCGAGACACCCCTCTCAGGGGCTCATCCGACAGAGACACATGAAACAACAGTTTGAAAAGTTCTTAGACTATATGTGAAGGAGCATTGTCTGTGAAACTGAGAGCATTAGTGGAAGGACAGGAGACAGTGAAAATGTCCCTCAGAGACCTAGGCACTGGGCCCTTTACTGTGCCCCATCTAAGCGGCCAGCAAAAGCGGGTGAGCCGACGCAGGGGCTGAGCGAGTGGGCACTGTCCTGCCACATCTCTGAAGGGGGAAAGTGAAAGTGAAAGTGGCTCAGTCACGTCCTACTCTTTTCGACCCCCATGGACTGTAGACCCCTAGACTCCTCAGTCCATGAGACTCTCCAGGCAAGAATACTGGGATGGGTTGCCATGCCCCCCTCCAGGGGCCCATTTTGAGATGCATATAAACCACAGGACACACCTCTGAGGCTAGGATGATGCTGGGTGTCAGTTATTCTCCAATAAAAAAACAATGAGCCTCAGTGTGGTGTGTGATGTCACCTCTACACTCATTACTGGAATGAACTTTATGGCAAGAACGTGAATCACTAGGAGCGTGGGTTCGCTTCTGCTGAGAGCAGGCAGGGTGTCATCCTCCTTCCCCCTCCCCTGCCAGACTAGGTGCCCTCACCTACCTCTGAGGGTGAGGTCTCCGTTTCCAGGAAGTCCTCTGAGTCTCCAGACTTGAGAGGGTCTGACAGGTCCTTCACAGGTGGTGGTTTGGGTCAATAGTAAAAGTAAGTACTTAGTCCTTAATGAAATCAAGTGGGCTCATGGAGTGGGTGGTGTGCTTGAGACCTAGCAACTGATGGGCAGAGGGACCAGGTGCCATAGGGGCTGAGGAAGAGCCCGGGGAGGACCACGAAGGCAGTGATGAGGGTGCGTGGACCTCCTCACCTAAAGTATCTTCTAAGTGATGTCCACAGGAAATGGGACTATGTGACCGGCTCCTCTCCAGCTGGCTTCTCACAAGGCCTGCAGAGCCCTGGGGTTCAGTCAACGGGTCCTGGCTCCTGTCCTCATGAGCCACAGACCTCAGGCGGGGACTCAGCCTCTGCAGACGGTGTGCTGGGCATACTTCCAAAAGTGCAGAGACCCTGCTCAGAAGACATCTGTACCTGCGAGGTGCTAGGGAAAGGCATGCTGCTGCATCCTGAGTTTTCTGGAAAGTCACAAACAGTGGCTCTGTTCCTCGGGTGGCTGAGTCTGGTGGCGCCAGGTGGCCCTGATCTGAGGCTCTTGGGTGACACACTGTGCTCTGCTCCGACTTCCAGGCCTGAGCCTACAGTTGACCCAGTGCTTTGACAGTGTCTTCTATGGGCAGGGAGAAAATGCAGCTGGGTCAGCACAAAACCGTCCAAGCTGAAGGAGACACAGCCTGCAGGGTCCTCCACCGACGCGAAGGGCTGCACGAAGTTGACTGCTGACCGCACAGCCGAGGCCTGCGGCCCCTCCCCTGGCTCCAGCTCTGAGCGCAGGTCCGAGGTCCACGGCAGGGCTGCCCTGGCAACAGGCAGACTGCAGACCCCGGAATGCTTGGCCCACGCTGCTCTTCTGCTGAATTTGGGTCTTAAATTTAGCTGATGATGTGGGTCTCCACTGCCTATGAGCTAAACCTGGCAGTGGGGATGTTGGGGGTAGTAGAAACGATTGGAGGGATCATCGTCCAGGCTGCCCGAGCCCCACATGCAGCAGCGTTCCTGAGGGGACTGCAGAGCAGGGGGCATCTTTGAGGGGCTTCCGTCTGTCACGGGCGACTCGGAACCCACGTTGATTTTGCTGTTTCTTACATAAACGGAGCCTCTTGCTGCGGGTTGAGGGTTTGTAACGAGCAATAAAATACAAGTGGACGTTCAATTTACTTAAAGCTTATACATGTCAGCACCTAACTAAATAAAAAAGAGGAGGAAAAATAAACTGACAATGATTAATATCACTAATGATTTGTTTTGCTTATTTTCTGAAGGAGTAACTTGATCCTCTGTGTTGAAAGTAGGCAGAGAAATGACAGCAGGAAGCTCCAGGCAGCAGAGCGGCTGTCCTCACGTGTCTGCCTCATTGGGGAGAGACTGTTATCTGTGGAGTTAAATGTGCAAGTGTTGATTCAGTCATCCAGCAAAAATGTAAATGAGGTTATGACATATTAGCAAAGATAAACACGTCTGACTGAGTGGTACAGCTTGACTTGCTGTTGATGTTGTGCCTGGTGAGGTGCTGGTTTGCTGGCATCGATGGTCATGAGCTGTGAAGTCGGCCACTAGATCTGTCTCCTATGAAACAAGCACTGGGAGCATATTGAAAGCTGGGTAAGTCTGCCTCTGGTGTGGGCACAACAAGAGTGATATCAGGGCTGGAGCCTCATGGGGGTTGGGAGAGGTGACTGAGACACCTTTTACATACTTGCTTGCTTTTAGATACGGGGACTTCCCTGGTGGCTCTGATGGTAAAGAATCTGCTCGCCACTGCAGGAGACATAGGAGATGTGGGTTCAGTCTCTGGATTGGGAAGATCCCCTGGAGGAGAAAATGGCAACCCACTCCAGTATTCTTACCTAGAGAATCTCATGGACAGAGGAGCCTTGTGGGCTGCAGTCTATGGGGTCACAAAAGAGTTGGACACAACTGAGCTACTAACAGTTTCACTTTTTACTTTTAGATCAGAACCTGGAGAAACCCACCAGCATCCTTTGCCTTTAGCTTCTCAAGATTGCTGGCAGAAATATTAATAACCTCAGATATGTAGATGACACCACCTGCAGAAAGCAAAGAGGTACTAAAGAGTCTCTCTATGAAAGTGATAGAGGAGAGTGAAAAAGCTGGTTTAAAACTCAACATACAAAAAACTAAGATATGGCATCTGTGCTCATCACTTCATGGCAAATAGATGGAGAAACAATGGCAACAGTGATAGACTTTATTTTCTTGGGGTCCAAAATCACTGCAGATGGTGAAATTATCTGTAGCCATGCAGAAATGACTGTAGCCATGAAATTAAAAGACCCTTGCTTCTTGGGGGAAAAACTATGACCAACCTAGACAGCATATTAAAAAGCAGAGACATTACTTTGCCAACAAAGGTTCATCTAGTCAAAGCTATGGTTTTTCCAGTAGTCATGTATGGATGTGAGAGTTGGACTATAAAGAAAGTTGAGCACTGAAGAACTGATGCTTTTGAACTGTGGTGTTGGAGAAGACTCTTGAGAGTCCCTTGGACTGCAAGGAGATCGAACCATTCAATCCTAAAGGAAATCAGTTCCGAATATTCATTGGAAGGACTGATGCTGAAGCTAAAACTCCAGTACTTTGGCCACCTGATGCAAACAACTGACTCATTGGAAAAGACCCTAATGCTAGGAAAGATTGAAGGCAGGAGGAAAAGGGGATGACAGGATGAGACGGTTGGATGGCTTCACTAATTCAATGGACATGAACTTGGGCAAACTCCTGGAGATGGTGATGGACAGGGAAGCCTGGCGTGTTGTAGTCCATGGAGTCGTGAAGAGTTAGACACGACTTGGTGACTGAACAACCAGGGAGTAGATGCTAAGGACCTCGTTATAAATGTCACACTGTCTCCCTAACATCCATCAGGTACATTGGAACACCTTTCAAGCCCTGGATGAGGTGTCTTATTTGTGAGTTCATGGTTCTCTGGGTTACAAGGTTCACTGTTTCATCAGTCACCTGGTTTAGAAGAACAAAGTGATTACAATTTAATATTGAAGAGCTGAGGACTGAAATGAAGTTTAAACAAAAGACCAATATGTGGTGTTCAGTGTTTCTTTGGTGTTTTCAGTCATTTCACTCTAATTCCACTCTGAGAAGGGCATTAGGTTCACTGAGGTCTGGGTGGATGGAGTGGATTCTGAAGACAGAGAAGTGAGGTAAGGGTGGGAACCAGGTAGGAGAACCATAACTTTGGCCATGGGGAGGCCTCAGCTGGTGCATGCAGGTGGGGAGGTGATAGGCAGGGGTCACCTGAGGTGTTGAGAAGAGAGTCTGGGCTTGACCTGGGTCTCCCTGGGGCAACACCATGGTTAACGTTGGCGTCTTAGTTCCTTCAGCTGTGAAACTGGAAAACTGCGTACATGCTGCTTACCTTCTAAGGTGATTGTTAAAGTCAGAAAAATTAATATGGTAATGTGTTGTGAGCTAGAAATTCCAGAGAAACAGTGGTACCACAGTAGGTTGCAAGAATGGAATCAAGCCCATGGAAGGCTGATGGACTTTTGTTTCACGTCCACCTTTGGGTCCAAAGTCGGCCATCGTGTGTCCCCTATAGATGGGTTACAGTCTCACATGTGTGAATTTCTTTAAATAGTGAAGAGAAAAAGATGTAACAAGAGATAACCAATTTTAGTAAAGAAGGGTCAAGAAGATGTAACTTAAGGAAATGATTTTATTTTTAACGTCTTCAAGTCTGAGCTGCTTAGTCTGTTCCAGAAAAATGGCCGCCTCATTTCTGAACAGTGGATTCAGAGCAAGTACGCAATGCTCCCATCTGGAGCGTGGTTCTCTGGGCTCTGGGAGAGGCTGTGTGCTGTGCCCTGAAGACTCGGCTTTTATCTAATCTTGCGAGCACGCTTAGTTAGCTTTGGATGGCCCAGAGAACCTGAGTTTATTGTGAAGTCTGATTACCTATTGAACAGAGAAGGGAAGAGCATTTGGAAGTGATTGCTTGGGGAAAGCACAGAAAATACCCATTTTCTTGCCAGAGTTTTTATCTGAAAGTGGAAAAAAAACAGGGTTTAGAATGTCTATTTGTGAAAACGAGGAAGCTTTTAACTCTGGCATCTACTTAAGAAGAGATTCTGAATTTAAACATTTGTTCTGTTGGGTCTCAGAGGTCTCCTGACGTTGGAAGGATCTTGGCTATAAAAATATTTTAACAGGTCTTGTTATTTAGTCATGAGATAGTGGTGGCTATACACAACATTCATTTGGAAATACTTTTTTTCGTAGATCATGGGGAGACAACTTGATGATTTGTTTTAAGTCTGACATTTGAAATGTAGGCAGCGACTTCTTGAGGAAGGCTGTTGAAACCGTCAGGTCGTAAAGATGTGTTACAAGGTTCTCAGTGGCTGAGCGGAGCATGGAAACATGTCTGCTTGCGGGGTGGGGGAAGCTGGATGCTCAGGGTCATAGAGAGACCCTGACCGCAGCACTTACTGGGTCTGGTGCTTCTCTCCCTTCTTTTTCCTCCCTCTCAACCTTCCTCCTTCCTTTGCTGTCTTTAGGCCAGGGCAGGGTCCTTTTCTTTTTGAAGAGCCCGCATGTGTCCCCTAACACATTCTCCTCATGAGTGCCCAATTTTACCTGAGAAGAGCATCTTGGAACTGAAGGCATGTGTCACCTGTCAGAGACAGTTAATTTCTCTGATTCTTTGCACATCACTTTCCTGAATACCCTCCACATTCACTCCTGTTTTCCTGGTCTTGGGTCTCTGACACACTTCAACCCCAACAGGGTTTATGAAATAAAACTTATGCACGCACGCCCTTTGGAGATTTCTTCTTGTCTTCCGTTTTCATGGATGTAGGTTGGATGCTGGAGAGAATTTTAAATTCTCTGTTACTTATTGGCTGTGCCATTTTGCGAGTGTTACCTAGCTGCTTTGAGCCTCAGTTTTTTCCCGTTTTATTGGATACCATTGACCTGCAACATGGCACAAGTTTAAGGCAGACTGCATAAATATTTGAGATCCGTCTATGCTGCAAGATGATCGCCATGGTACATGTACTTAACATCTGTCACCTCATGTAATTATAAATTTTATTTCTTCTTGTGCTGAGTGAACCTCAGTGTTATCATTTGCAAAATTTAAGAGCCACATGTACCTCATGGGACTTCAGAAATAGGGACTGAGGTGCAGGGGCACCTGGTGAACTGGAGGACTTGGTGTGAACATGCGCACATGAACAGCTTGTAGGGGCATATGACACGTTTCCTTCAACCACTGGCTGGCTTCCCACATCATACTTTTTGGCCTTTAGTTCAGGTGTTTTCTCCTTGAAAAGGCTGCCTCTTGGGGGCTGCTCCATAGGCTCCAGCTCAGTGCTAACCCCGAGTTGTTCATCCTTGGAGCCTCACATTCCCACTGAGTGCTGAGTTGGGGGTCTTACTTGTCGTACTCTTTCTCTGGAACAAGATAAGTGCATCATCAATCATTTTGGATTTCAGTCCCGGATCTCCAGATGCTCAGTGTCAGAGGTACCACCTCAGCTTTAACAATCTATAAGAACTCTAAGGAGAGAGAGGATCACCCTCCACGACTGTCCCATCCTCCTATGGTGGCCTTGTCTTGGGCTCTGTGTGTGGACCACTCCTCATGGTTTTCAGGTGGAATGCAGCCATCAAAACAGTCATCCTCACCAACAAGCATGTTCCAGTGGCCGACAGGTTTAGACCTTGTTCTTGCTCCTGCCCACTGGGGCCGGAACGGAGATGTAGTGGCATGGAGGGTGATGACATGACCCACTCTGGCTTAACTTTCCACGGAACTGAAGCTGCTCAGTGAGTGGTCTCATCTGCATCCCACTTGCTGATGGAAGAATGACCACACAGGCTACAGGCCAGGAGGGAGTCTAGCTCTAAAAGTCTCCCTTGCAAAATTTCTCACAGACTGCGGTTAGCCCTGTGCACTGCACTTTAGAGTAGAAAGAGCGTCTGTGAATGTAGGTGCTTGTGGGGAAACTTCATGTAAAGAGCTTGCCTTTAAAGTCGTCAGAAAATAAATCATGGAAGAAGACTGTATTGATTTTACAGACATTTGTTGAGCTTCTATCATGTAGAAAGCACTGTAGTAAGTGCTGAAGATAGAAAATCAACTATACTTCAGTAAAATGTGAAGAAAAGGAAAAGAAAGAATAAAAAGGCATAAATAAAAGAATAAAAAGGAGTCTCTGCCCTCAGGGAATCTGCAGACATCTGGGAAGAGTTACATGAAATGTGATAAAGGATTCAGTGGGGAAAATGTACAGTGTCCTAGAGATTCATGGGATGGACTCCATGTGGGGAGATTGGGCTGCACGGAGCCTGGTCCAGGATCTGAGGGGGATGCCATGATGCTTAGGCACCTGTGGGAAGTGTGTGGCTGGTGGGAGCACCTTTGGGCAGCGACAATCCCTTGCTCACATCCTAGCGTCTGTGATGAAAAGATGCTCCATATGAAATGAGTGCATAAAGCCTTAGGCTGCAGCACATGCCTGGCTGAACAAAAAGCTGCAGCTAGAGAGGAGAGTGGGGAATGCAGGGCCTCCATTAGTTGTGACCTGTGTGTTCAGTCAGGAAACAGAGGGCGAGCTCCTCCATCTGCCAGCCCAGTGTCGGGACCAGGGATACCCATGTGAGCAAGACGGTGACTCGTAGTTCTGCTGGGAGGGTCAGGCAGCTGACCCATATACAGATACATAATGCAGTGTCATCTTAGACACCCACGTGCGTAACTAGGCTTTGAGCTGGTGAGTGGCTGGGAGGAGGTGAATGTGGCTGCTCTCATCGAGGACGTCAGAGAAGGCTCTTGGAGGGGGAAGTACATGATGAGAGCAGAGCAGCACATGCCAAGGTCCTGGGGTGGGCACAGGCCCCGAGTGCCCACATGACAGAAAGGACCCCAGTGTTTGCTGGAGCTGAGGATCCACGTGGGGCCGGGAGGCACGGGGGCCAGGGCGAGAGGTCGGCCTCAGCGGCCACACTGGCTCTCCCAGCTGGGGGACCCCGACCACAGTTATGGGGGAGTCACCTGTGCAGGCACATGACATACCAAGTACCAGAAGGATCATTGTTACACAAACAGAACACTGCCTTTGAGAGAGGTGGAAAGCCTCAAACATCAGTGAAACTTCTGTAACCTCAGAGAATTCAGACTGAATGAAAACACAGGGGCGGTCTCCATGGTTAAAGGGATGGAGGCCCGAGGAGCTGGGCAGGGAGGGACCAATGAGCAAGGAGGGGCGGGGCCAATGAGCAGAGAACAGAATGGGCGGGACCAATAAGCGGGTGGGCGGGGTCAATGAGCAAGGTGGGCGGGGCTTACGGTTCCTGTAAGGGAATTGAGGCATCTTCTGCTCTCTTCTGCCGCATTTCAAAGGACATGAAACCCTGCTTTCTGAACCACAAGAGGAACAGATGATCTGATAACTCTGAGAACTACTTGATACGTTGGGTTGCCCTGAAAATCTGCTGTTGTGTGGTCTGTTTGAAAGAGTGTGAGGAGTAAGCCTTTCTATTATGTTTCAGGAACAAGATTTCATCAGAGCTCTTGTAGAAAGAGTAGGGGAAAAAAAAGAGTTCAAAACAAAGAAAAGAAAGGTCTGGAATATGTTTCATTTATATAGTCAAAGACTCCCTGGCGACACAACAGTGTGACTTCTCAGAGTGCATAATGACCCTCTTTATTAGTTTTAGCAACTTGTTAGAGGATTTCAGAGGCAGGATTTTCTGTGAATAGGGAGCAGACAGGTACAGAAAAGAGGCCTCCTCGCTGACAGCATAATAATAGCCCTGCCCGGAGTTACAGAGCAGACGGCCACACAGTGCAAGTTAGTTCAAAGTCACTTTGTATTCAGAGAAATTTACTGTAATTCCTCACAAAAAGGACCTTTGAAAATGACATTGAACATATTGTTTCCCTGTAATCCTTCGTGTTTTTGGCCTTCCTATAATTTGTGCTAAAGTCATTATCTGTTAAAAGCAAATCTTAAAATACAAGATCAACGTTTATTCAAGGTATAAAAAAGGTCGGCTCATATGTTCCCTCCCTCCGTCTCTCTGACTTTTCTTCCTCATTTGCTGCTTTTTCCAGGATGCTCCTGCTTGCCCTCTTCGGGATTCCTGCCTCCCCCAACCCCCGCCAAGGATGCTTAACTCACTGCCTTCATCACGCCCACCTTTGCATCCACACGACCAGAGGGGTCTGGGGGTCTCTCAGGGGTCTGCTTCGCTCCTGTGAAGGGTGAGGGCTGGCCCCCTCCCTAGAGCAGTTCTGTCTTCATCTCTTGGTGGTTGGTGGTGGTGTCACTGTGTGATCTGAGTTGGAGACAGGGTCCCTGGCTCAAACAAAACAAAAGGAAAGGCTGAAAACCCACCATTTTGGTTAAACTGGCAAATGCGTCAGGTTGTGTATGTGTGTGTCCTTTGTCTCTTACAGCCCCGATTCTTATTGTCCTCAGAGGCCACATAGCTTTGGACAGCCACTGGCTAAAACCCCTGCCGTCACAGACTGTCCCTATCTGCTCCTGAAACTATGGAATCAGAGTTAGGCAGCATTGACTGCTAGCTGTGTCACCCAGAAGCTGTGTAGACTTTTGCTAAAATATCAAGTAATACTTTTCTTATGCTGGAAGAAACAACCCAGAAAATACACGAAATGAAGTGAGTCTGTGGATGCCTCTCACTTGGTATGGTGCTTCACTGCCCAGGAACAGGTGTGTGCAGATGTTTGCAGGTGAGTGCATGTGCATGTGTGTGGGTGTGTGCAAGTGTGTACATGTGTGTGCCTATGTGAAGGTATGTGTGTGCAAGTATGTGAAGGGGTGTATAAGCGCATATATGTGTGCCTATGTGCAGGTGTGTGCACAGGTGTGTACATGTGTGTGCGCATGTGTGTGAAGGTGTGTGCAGTTATGTACATGCATATGCCTGTGTGTGTGCAGGTGTGTAAATGAGTATGTGCAGGCATGTGCATGTGTGTGCCTGTGTGTGAATGTGTGCAGGTGTGTGTCTGTGCATGCAGGTGTATTCCTGTGTGTGCAGGTGTCTTTGAGTGTGTGCAGGTGTCCAGGTGCCTGTGTGTACATGTGTGTGAGTATGTGCAGGTATGTACATGCACGTGCCTGTGTGTGTGTTCCTGTGTGTGCAGGTGTGTAAATGAGTGAGTGCAGGTGCCTGTGTGTACATGTGTATACTTGCATGTGTGTGTGTATGGGTGTTTTCTTAGATTCCAGTTTGAGACCTGAGGATCGAAATATGGGAAGTTAAAAGCCCAGAAACTATAGTGTCTGAATAGTGTGTCTAGACTTGATAGTTAAGAAAGCTGATCAGTTTCCCATTGAATTTTTCTTTGGTTTAATTTTTCTCTGGGATTCCAAATACATGGGAGTGAGTAGATGGAGCGTGTGCCTCAGGGAGCAGTGCTCTGGGAGGACTTTGCCTCCTGACATATCAAGGGCCACATGTTGACACTTCCTAGTTTGGGACCTTTGGGGAGATTGGAGCCTCTCTACACTTGGGAGACTGAGACCTTACCTGTTGGGGTGTCGGGAGTGTGAGCTGAGAGAGTACATATGGGGAGGGTTTCAGACAGGTGCTCCATGGAGAGGGACCCAATGTCATCTCTGCTCAGCCTGTGGTGTCTAGGGTGGTCTCTGGGAAACAGAAGTGCTCAAAAATGTCTCTAAAATAAATACTTCCTGTGTATGACTAGCCAAATAGTAACAAAATCCAAGAGGAGGTGGGTTGAGCTTCCCATCCACCACCGCCCCCCCCCCCCCCCGTCCCAACCATGTGCGTGGATGTGGAGGACACAGCTCAGGAGCCACTTGAAATGGCCTCATCCCACGTAAGACAGGCAGAGATGTGGGGGCCTGGAGCCTGTTCTACTTAGCCCCTATTTCAGTCGGGCAAGAAGCTGACAGCAGCAGCAAAGAAAAGGCTCCACATCTATAAAGTAGCCACTTGGCTTGTCTTGGGGCCAAGACCCTTCCCCCCCCCCCGTTTCTTGTTTCCCCAGTGGGTGGAAACCACTGACCAGCACAAGTGAGATGTTTCTGTCCACAGGATGGACTGACCTCACCCCCAGACGGTGGCATTTCACGCTGCCTCTTCCTGCACAACATACATGTTTCTGCTGAGACGTCACCCTCTTGGAAAATACTTCCTGACTTTAGAATAGATTTCACCCTTTTTATGCTTTCTTTTCCTTCAAATTGCATGATTTATATCTTCCCAGCTCTTTCTTGGAAATTGAAGTGGTTGTTTACCTGTTTGTCTGCCTCTCTCACTAGAATTTAAGTTTCGTGGGAACAAAGACTGTGCGTGTCTTGGCCACTGCTTTAGGCTGTGTTGCAGTACCTTGATCACAATTTGCTTTCTGAAAGAAAGAATGAATGTGTGTGTGTGTGTGTGTGTGTGTGTGTGTGTGTGTGCACATGCATCTGTAGACCCGTGACCGCACAGTTCCAGGGCATGGCAGACCAGGGCACAGGGACACAGTTTTAAAAAGTCATTCATCCCTGGAGCTCAGGGACCTCTCACAGGGACTGTCTATATTAGCATCACAGGTTCCTGGTTATATTTCCTCTTAAGAGTTGAGAGTAGTGACCATGTTACAAAGGCAGCACAGGGAGAGCCTGCTGAGTGCCTGGCCCGGTCAACCTCTGTTTCATTTACTGTGGACACTGGACAAGGCAACATTTCATCTGGAGTTTAGCAAAAACTCTACTCAGACCATCTGCTTTGGGAGCAACAAATAAATAGAAAATACAAATTTAAAAATAATTAGGAAAACAGCCCATTGGGCCATCCGTCACCCTCGTGGGAAAGACAGTGATAGCCATGTGGTTCTCAGACCATCTCAGTTATTCCTAATTGATCAAAATATCCTGATGTTTATAGTAAATGAGAGCATGACTCAGAATGAAATGAAGTCAAGGGAATGCCAGAAGTTTTTACATCCAAAACAGAGACATGGCCCATATGTTCAGAAATACTTTCGTCCTTAGAAGATGTTTATGAAAAAAGAACGGATAGGCACTTCCTCAAAAAGAGACTCAACTGATATCAACACGGTTCACATGACAGGAGCGTTTTCCTGTTATGCTCACGTCCCCCTCTACTTACTGATTCTTCACTGTCAGGTTTGAGAAACCATGCTGACAGCAAAGGCAAAGAGTTGCTTTCATGGTGTATCCATTTTACGTGCAAATACTTTAAAAAGTTGAAAGTTTTCTTGAAATTTTTCATGATATCATCCATGTATTGTTTTTGATAAATAAGTATGTTAGTTGCTTACCACATCCGACTCTTGTGACCCCATGGACTGCAGCCCACCAGGCTCCTCTGTCCATGAGATTCTCCAGGCAAGAATACTGGAGTGGGTTGCCATGCTCTTCTCCAGCATTTCCAATCCATTTGATGGAAAATAGAAGCTGAGTTTGTTTCTCTGTGGATCTTCAATTTTCTGTTCTCTGACCATGGTCCCGATGAATTTAATTGAATGTAGACTTTTAAAACATGGGAAAAGAAAGAAAAATAAAGCAACCTGCATCAAGTAATCACCAGCAATCTGATTTTCCAGCTGGAACAAATTTTCATTAGCCAAGGTGTGTAGAATTTGGTTCAATATTTACGGTGAAATGGCCTCAAAATTGTTTGAAGCTAGCTCAGCAGGATAATGAATTAGGAAGAAAAGGAACAGAATCCATTTTTTTCATTTTCCCTCTCTGTTTTTCTTTCTTTTTTCTCTCTTTCTTGTGACCTCACTCTGGAGACTGTGAAACTGTTGCATGGTCGTTCCTCCCTCCACACCCCAGGAGGTGCTTCTCAGAGGTTCTGGACACACACATCAGGGTTCTATTATAAGTGGCTGCCTTTCACTATGTGGCAAGGTTGAGACTGAATTTATTTTTGTGTGCTCTGTGCCTGACGTGTTTAAAGGTGCAGAGGGCGTCCCGGGGCCCCAGGGTGAATGCATGAAATGACAACAATTAAATGAGATCCAACTGAAAAAGTAGAAGCTGAAGGAACACAAGCCAGCGCTTGGGAGGGAGCCCAGGCTGAGCCCATCAGGACGGGAGGCCTGGCCCTCCCATTCCCGCCCCTGTCCTGGTGGTCACGGTCCCAGCCATGTGCCCTGCGTAACGGATGCTCCATTGTCCCGTCCTCATTACTCGGATGAAGACCCGGGCTCTGGGGGTCATGCTGGGTACTCCGACTGGGGCTCAGATGGCTCACTGTGACTGTGTTGTGATTGCTGGGGGTGGGTCCCTGTGACCCCAGGGGAGATGCGGGCTAAGCTTCCCTCCCCCCATTAGTCAAAGGAGGGTGGGGTTTGGCCTCCCTCTCAGAGCCTGGGCTGGAGAAACTGAGGGGTTCAGGGCACCGGGCTGGCTCTCCTGACTCCATTCATCTTCCTCCTCTGACTTGAGGGTGATGGGAGGACCGTAGGCTGCCTTTATAGGACCTGAAGGGCACAGCCCCATCCTTCAGCCATGAGCAGACCTGGGGCCCTTGTGGGGTGGGCTGCGAGGCATGGGTCCTACATAGGGTCTCTTCAGGGCATGGGGCTGACGCTTCTGACTTCGTCCATCCCCCTCTTCTGACTTGAGGGTGATGGGAGGACTGAAGGGCACAGCCCCATCCTTCAGCCATGAGCAGACCTGGGGCCCAGGTGGGGCGGGCTGGGGGGCACGTGTCCTTCACAGGGTCCCCTTCAGTGACTGCAAGCAGACGGCTTCAGAGGCCACATAGATGGGCTCTGTGTCTTGGGCCTCATCTCGGCTCTCATGACTGTCTGACTGAATTTCAATGAGTTGTGGCAGTTCTGCACCCTGGAGGGGCCTAGAGGAGGAGGAGGAATCCCGTGGGAGCTGAGAGACCCTCAGCACCAGGACCAGAACTGGTGGTAGAGAGAACGTGTTCCCTGAGCAGGTGCATCCCGGTGTCCAGCCTGGCGGCCGGCGTGTCCTCAGGGCAGCCGTGCTCCTCTAGTCTGGGCTCACCCCCAGATCCTTGCTTGATCCCAGTGCAGAGCTGGAGGCAGTCATGTCTGGGGTGTGTCCTGCCACGACCAGGGGCCTGAGCCCCCTTACTTGTGCTATGTCTTGGGGGAAATGATTAGATCCAGATGCAGGTGTTGTGAAAATGAGGGGACAGTCTGGTGACAGCCAGTGTGTAGAGCGCCCCCACTCTGGTGTCCCTCTCGCACCTTTAGAGCCACCCTCGGGCTGGCCTTCACCTCTGGGCCACCCCATCCTCATGGAGGCGACTCGTGTGCGACCGAGAGCTGCCCCCTTCTGTTCCGGCTGTGCCGTCCAGCTGTGCCGTCCAGCTGGAGCACGGATGCAAGCTGGCTCCATGGTCGGCTCTCAGGTTGACTGGACGGGATCCAACTCATGGCCGTGTGTCTGCACTCAGAGGGTGATAACTGACCGGGTCAGCTCCTCAGGGTGTGAGCACCAAGCCCGAAAGGCCAAAGGATGGGTGCTTTAGCTGTTTTATACCTCTGAAAACTGAGGCTCGAGGATGCTAATTGAGGATTGAATTCAAGTCTGTTTGTTTGGATGGAAAAAAGGGGACCTGTTCTAAAATAATTTTTTTTTTTTTAGTTTTAAAATGTATTTTATTGGCATAGGGCTGATTTACAATGTTGTGCTAGATTCTGCTATACAGCAAAGTGACTCAGTCATGCATAGATTCCTTTTCCTCTTCTTCTCCTTCTGTTTAGTTACAGAAGTTTCCAGCGTGCAGTGCTATGGTGGGACATCTGCATGCACTGAGAAGAACACATATCACCGCCCGTCGAGTTACTCTCTGTCATAAAACAGTTTTTGCAGTCACTTCTGCAGCTTGTTCGGGAAGTTCTGGCCTGTGGGAATGGGCTCCCCATTGAGAGGTATGGTTGGGTTTTGTCCTCCACTGCACCCCTGCTGCAGGCCCGGGGACTCTCTACCCTCCAGCCTGGAGCCCCCCAACTCTCCTGGCAGGTAACTTGCTGTTTCCCTTTAGGTGGCGGCAGGTCCTGACTCCTCCACCCCCAGCTGTGACAGACATCTCCAGGAGCGGGACTTAACGGTGGATGGCTCTCATGATTCCAACAGCTAACTGAAAAGTCACGGGCCTTCCAAGCTCAGAAAGGCTTTCCCAAGGGTTGATGGCTCCTGCAGATGTGGGGTTTACCTTCATGATCTGCATGGGACCTTTCCTTTCCTGAGGATGTGATGTGGGCCAGTAACCTCCTTGCTGCCCCCCTTGCCCTCCCTCTTTGTCATCTGAGGGGCTGGAGGTCGTTACCTGTTAGTAAGTGGATTCAGTCATTTTCCTTCTCTTTTCAGGTGTAGCTTGTGAGGTGATAGGAAGGCCAAGGGTGTTAGGAGCTGACTTTCTCCTAACAAGTGGAACCGAGAATGTGACTTACTCCACATCGTGGGAAATGTGCCTTCTCTCCCAAAGTGATGAACACAGTGAGGCGTCACGGGGACAGGCAGGTGTGGTGTCTCCAGCACCTGATGAACTAACAGCCTCTGTGTCCCACGTTGGGGGCAGGGCTCTGCTCCCCTAGACCCCGCAGCCGCAGCGGGAGCCAGCGCCTCTAAGAGGAGCCCCTGTGGATGTGGCTGAGCACCATCAAGGACTGGGAATTCAGAGCTTTCTCTGTAACCGTCGCTCTGTTGTAGAGAGCCCCAAAGGGTGCCTTGCTGTCCCCACAGATGAGGTTAGTCCTTCTCAGACTTTGGAATTTCAAACAGAGTACAGTTTCCCAAAACGTCAGAATCCTGACATGTTTGTCAGTTTTTAATTTTGCTAAAAACTAAGAACATTTGAAATTAAAAAAAAAGTCAAAATCAACAATTGGTCCCTCTTTGATCTAAAACCGCTGAATATTTCATAAAAGGAATTTAACTTCAATACCAAAATATTTGAAAAGCTTAGATCTCTAGCCTGTAAATAAATCATCGAGTCTTTTAAACAGACTACACTTTGCATTATGAAAACCTTACTAGATTTTTCTTATTTTATTGTGGGCTCATCTGATTTTTTAAACCTCTCAGAAAGGTGGGACCAAAATATATGGTTGATTAAGTCTGCCTGAGTAAATACAGGAAAAAAAAATAAACCCACCTACTAAACAATACTTTCTCTGGTGGAAAGCCAATACTTTTGGCTGGTGGAACCAAAGAGATAATTTTTTATTTTTCTTTTTGTTTATGTGTATATGGTAAAATTTGTAACAAAACAAAACACTTAATGTTTTTGTTAATAGTAGAATTACACAGACTATGTTAGATCCTCAAAGCAGATTTTCTGGGGCAGGGTGGCTATAAAGGATGCACTGGGGGTGATGACTCAAGGGTCTGGCCCCCCACCCCTCAGGAGGCTGTGCCTTCAGCCGCCAGGGGCAGCAGGTGGGTTGCCTGGCGAGTGGTGCTGGGCACAGTTCTCTCTGTGTCTTTGCCTCCCCTTCTCCAGTTCCCAGCCCTTCCTCCTGGCTTCCTCTTGATACCCCTGGCCCTGCTGTCTCAGGCTTTGTCCACGTGGCTTCTCACCCTCTCCATCCTCTGCTGGTGGGCCTGCATCCTCCCTTTCTGTCTCCTGGTCCCAGCTTCTCAAGAAGGGAAGGTGCTGGTGGAGTCTGTCGTGGGTCATGTCCCTGTGTGAACAGCAGTCCAGTCAGGCTCCCTGGAGGCTGTCCCAGTCAACTGATTGGGTGCCTTGGGGCTGGTGCTGGGCTCTGGGTGTATGCCCTGTACCTGGAGGCAGGTGACAAGCCCTGTGCTCTGGGGATGCAGCCCATGTGGTGACAGCACCCCACACTTGGTGCTCCCAGCAGTGGCCACCCTCAAAAGACCCCCACCCCCTGGCTCTAGTGCACATCCTTTCTGGGGCAGCAGCCTGATAAAATCACCCCTTAGCTGTCTGATGTATTTTGCTTTTTTGCATAAGATTTTTTTCTCTATTTCTGTTCCTGAGTAAACCAAAACTCGCTTCAAACCACACAGACGGAATTGGCCAGGCTTTGGCTTCAAGAGTCTGTGTTAAGTAAGACCTTTGTGGTCAGTTCTGCACTGCGGGTTCAGCCAGGGTCTGCCCAGGAAGTGAGTCTGGGAGCGGTTCAGTCCTAGCTGGCCAGTCCCCACTCAGTGATCCCCACCCTGTGTTCTCTAAACTTGGGAGAACTCTGTGTAGAGGTGGCTTTCTTTCTCTCTGCAGCGTGTGTCTCTTCAGGAGCAAGCACAGGGGGCTCTCCCAGGCGCATCTATGCTGTTCCGCATTCCTAGACCGAGCGCTGCGGTCTTGGCAGGAGGCTGGAAGAGCTCAGATGTGAAAAGGGTCAGCGGGCTTGTTGCTGATGGGAGCCTGCTGGGCTGCCTGTTTGCGGCCTTGCAGAGGGCTAGCAGCTGTGACTCTGGGACACGCTAGTCTCCCTTCTATGGCCCAGAGGGAGAAAGCGGCGCCTGTCTCTCCTGCTTCTCGGGCTCCAGCCTGGACGGTTACACACAGTTTGCTTGTACACGAAAGGCTGTCCGGGGATTTGTGTATCTTGGGTAGAGCAGAGGTGTGCAGCCATGTCCCAGACCATCGGCTCTGCTGGGTGCCTGTGATGGTGTGGCTGGGACAGCCTGGCTGTTGTGGGTGGGGCCTGTCTGCTTCAGGTGCCACATCTGTGTGGCAGAAATTCTGACCCTCCAAAGGTAAAATGTCATAGGGACACATTTGGTGCTGTTCAGTCACTAAGGCATGTCTGACTCTTTGTGACCCCATGGACTGCAGCATGCCAGGCTTCCGTGTCCTTCACCATCTCCCAAAGTTCGCTAAAACTAAGGTCGATAGAATTCAACCATCTCATCCTCTGTCACCCCTTCTTCTCCTGCCTTCCAACTTTCCCAGCATCAGGGTCTTTTCCAATGTCCCCTAAATGCATTAAGTCTATTAAACCATACACAGAGAGGAAAAGATGCCTCCAGAGTTCAAGTGTATTAAAAACAAAACGAATTCCCTTCTCTTGCTTTTCCAGGGCCTCTGGCTTAGTCTTAAAAGCCAGCTCTATTCATAATACACATTTAGGAAAAAGAAAAATAATAAGCAAAGTCCTGAGAATTAAAAAAGTATTTACATCAGTGAATTCCTATTGAGAAATGGTTGCCAATGGAGCTTATACATCTTGTTCACAAAGAAAGGCCGAGTCCCTAAGTATCCACCATCCCCCACCTGCAGGCTGGCTTCCCTTCTGGGCCACGTGTCCTCATAAAGACAGGGCTCCTGGATCTCCACCATCTAGGGTCACAGCCCTGCTCGTCCTCACGGAAGGTGTGATGAGGCTGATGGCCTGCTGTCTCAATATCCTGGATCTCCACTGCCTGGGATCACAGCCCTGCTCATCCTCGTGGAAGGTATGATAGGGCCGATGGCCTGCTGTCTCAGTCTGCTCTCTGTAGTGACAGAACACCACAGACTGGGTGGCTTGTGACCAATAAAAATTTGTTCCTCAGCCTCCAGAGTCTAAGAAGATCATGGTGCCCGAGATCCAGTGTCTGGTGAGGACTTGATTCCCCATCCCTGTGTCCTCATGGGGTGAGGGAGCCCTCTGGGGCTGCCTTCATGAGGACACAAACCCCATCACGAGGGCCCCGCCCTTATGACCTCCTGAAAGCCCACTTCCCAACACCGTCATACTGGGGTTTAGGTTTCAACATGCAGATTCCTGGGGGGACACTGAGTCCACAGCACTGGACTGCCTGTGTGTTGAGTCCTTCTGTTTGTGGGGGGTAGGGGTGTAGACTTTTGGGGGGGTTGTAAGGAGAGGGTGCATGAATGCTGTCTAGAACAGCTCTGAGACACTCGGGTGCATGCTCCTCAGGGCACTGCCAGTGTTTGAGCTCCTGCTCCGACCTCTGACCACAGCTCTGTCCACTGTAGCATGTTCCTTCCCGGCGACGAGGTAGCGCCTGGCCTCTCCCCACTGCTGGGCTAGGACCTCGGTGGCTTTTCCTTCCCAGGAGAGCAGGCCCTATGCCCGCTCTTGTGGGGAGCCCTGTTGGCCATGCCTGGAGGGGGAACCGAGACCCAGGTCACTGCTGCACTTGGAGTTCTGAGCTCGGTGACCAGGGTCCTGTTCTGAGAAAGCACAGGCCCCTTTCTCCTCGGGGCCATGCCCTAGTAGTTAGGAAATAAGATGGAAGGTAAGATTTGACATGCTGAGGGCACCCTGTCTGCGTGTTGGGGCTCAGCATGCCCAGAGTCAACCTCCCTGCTAGAGCAGCGGGCCCTTCTGGAGCTCAGTGGAGACAGGCGCTGGGCCCAAGGTCAGCCTGTGCACACCCGGGCTGTGTGAGGGTGCAGAGTCAGGAGGGAGGGAGTGACTTGTCAGTGTGTGAACAAGTCTCCAAACTGACTTCAGCCCCAGCCGAGCTGTTTATCCAGCCCTGGAGAACACCCAGGAGAGCTCCGGGTGATGGGGGGACCAGCTGTGTGCTGTCAGCAGCCTTGTTCCACACGGGGACCGGCTGAGTACCGGTGCGGGCGGCCGGCCCTGGATCCTGGTGACCGGCCTCCGAGGACGCTGCGGGCTTCTCAGGCCCTTCCGGAGGCCCTGCCAGTGCTCCACCAAGAAGTCAAGTTGAACATTCTGTGCGTAACTCAAGCATGTCCTAACTCGAGGGGATGTCTCCAAGCGTCTGGGATACTTCTGGTTCAGTTGGGAAACTTGCACACAATCTTGAACTCAAGTTCATCCAGGATGGGGAAGGAAGGACAGGCCCTCCATCCTTCTGGGCCTCCAGGTTCTTGCATACTCCATCACTTTCTTAACTCTGTTGTCATGCTCACAAACAAAGCTTGTGTTGTTACTATTTTAAATTAAAAATGAGATGTTCTGTCAGCGAAAGCCCATCAGGATGAGCCCTAAGCAGTTCAGGGAGACACCTGCATTTTCCAGGAGGGGTCAGGAAAGCCCAGAGAGACCCAGTCACAAAGGTTCCCTGGGTGTCGGGGACGTGCCAGAAGCAGCCTCCAGTCAGCTGCCCTGTGAATAGCAGCAGGAGCCTCCCTGCTCCACGTGCATCAGAGTAAAGACAGAAACGTACAGATTCTGTGTGGTCTCACATGTGTGCTGCCATGCGCACCACACACACGCATGCACAGCCCCACAAAGACGCTGCCGAGCAATTCTGCAAACAGGTGGGAACAATCATTGTCCTGGAGCCTGGCTGTGAGAGTTTTCGTGTTCTGGGAGGGAGCTACTTGTGCGCCCACCTGCACGGCCTCCCCGGTAACCCCGGGAGGCGTGCCCAGGAGTGGAGGAAGCAGGTTCCACAGCTCACGTTTGCCTCTTGAAGTGTTGCTGAAATGTTTCTTCTTCAGGCATTGGTTCGGGCGATTAACGCTGCTTTCGGATCTTCGCTGCTGTCCTGTGACTAAGCCGATCCCAAGCGCCTCCGGCAAAGACCAGTCCTTCATCTCCAAAGAACATCTGTTAACCTCTCTTGATGGATATCAAGTCGGGGTGCGTGTGGTCACTGTGGTTGTCAGGCACACCCAGGATTTCCTTTATATATATATATATATTTCCTATCAGGGTGGCCGCAGTCCAGCCCAGACCCTCCCGATCGGCCTTTAGGTTCAGTCTGAGCTCTGTCTGCGCTTGGCCACTGACGTGATGCACTTTGACATTTCTGAGACTGCAGATTCCCCAGAGCAGAAGAGAAAGTTTTACAAACACCGCGACCTTGAAATAAAAAAAATCTCTTCTCTTTCCTCTTCCAGATTTTTACCACTTGCTGGCTGGAGGTCCAAGTAAGAAGAGGACTTGAGTAAGAGCAATGCACACTTACTAACAAGACATGTTCCACGCTGTGTTCGTTCCCAAGAGAACGGCACTGAGCTGTTAGGGAGGGTCTGAGAGGTTATATGTTTAAAAATGCGATGGGGAACACATGTAACCCATGGCTGATTCATATCAATGTATGGCAAAAACCAATACAATATTGTAAAGTAATTAGCCTCCAACTGAAATAAATATATTTAAAAAAAAATGATGTTCAAAAAGGAACAGAAAATTAAGAACAATTTTTTTTCAAGTTGAAAAGGCTTGTAAAAGGGAAAGACACTGCAGGAAGCTCTAATGTAAATCTGCAATAAAGTGGTTTTTTTTTAAACAGAAAAAAAAATGCTTACAATTTTCAATTTTTTTTTTTTTTTTGGTAGACTTTACGCACAGCCATGAACCTCAGAGAAACATGTCCAAGACTCAAATACAGGCAATATAACCAGCCTGCCATTGAGGCACTGAAGGAGATGAAGAAGGCTGGAGGTCTGGAAAATGGTGGAAAGCCTTGGACTGGTGGTAAGAAGGTGTTTATAAGGGCCTTTCGTGGAGGAAAATATGAGAAAACTAGGTTTCATGAGGCAGACAAGATAACTTTAGTCTAAGTCGCCAAAGTCGTGTGTGTTATAGTTGGGTGGACAGAAATGCATTAGACTGACTTAATAGTTTTATAAAGTGCTTTAGGCTTTTGAAATTGCTTTACAGAAAACTTGTACTTTTGTCATCTCTTTGACAATAATGTACCTGATTGAGGATCATAGACATTTTGATTTTAAGTGTGAAGAACTGGGACAGAATGAGTAATTACAGAGAGGCAGGCGAGCTTCACAGAAGTTACAGCCTGAGAGCTTCTCAGCAGCTGTTATTGTTGTTATTCAGTTGCTCAGTCATGTCCATCTCTTTGCGATCCCACGGACTGCAGCACTCCAGGCTTCCCTGTCCTCCTCTGTCTCCTGGAGCTTGCTCAAGTTCATGTCCATTGAGTTGATGATGCCATCCAACCATCTCATCCTCTTCTGCCTTCTGCTTTTGCCTTCAGTCTCTCCCAGTATCAGGGTCTAAATTTTACTTTTTGAAAATAATTCTCCTCTCAGTATGGTAGTAACATATATTCACTGTTGACGATTTAGAAAATGTCAAGAAATAAAATCACGTGTAATTCCACTACCTAAAAGTAGTCATTGTTTTGCTATAAATCTTTCTAGCCTTTTTTCTGTATGTAAGCACACACACAGGGAAACATTTTCTGAATTGGAAATCACATTGCACATCCTGTTTAATAAGCTGAGATAGTCACGTAAGATTGTAAATTTCTTCTGTGATAAAATATTTCCTGTAACATCATCTGTATGAGCTGTGTAGGATTTTGACAGACACTACAGTAGATTCCCTGGTAGCTCAACTGCTAAAGAATCCGCCTGCAATGTGGGAGACCCTGGTTTGATTCCTGGGTCAGGAAGACCCACTGGAGAAGGGATAGACTACCCACTCCAGTATTCTTGGGCTTCCCTGGTGGCTCAGCTGGTAAAGAATCCTCCTGCAATGTGGAAGACCCAGGTTTAATCCCTGGGTTAGGAAGATCCCCTGTAGAAGGGAAAGGCTACCCACTCCAGAATTCTGGCCTGGAGAATTCTATGGGGTTGCAAAGAGTCAGACATGACTGAGCAACTTTCACCTTCTTTCACACTGGATTTTGGTGGCTGTTTGGTTGTTTTCATGAATAGGGTTAATAGATGGATATGCTGTTTGAAAGTTGACTTGGGGAAAAGGGAACTGTTATCTTTCCTTAAATCTCAGAATTCAAAATGCCATGTTCTCCTTCCTTCAACATAATTTTAGCAGCTTATCTGACGGCAGTGTAGTTCACATGTAGTGGCATGCACACACGTGTTAGCATGTGTCAGTTGTGTGGTGTGGTGGCATTATGTGCATTCTCCCCGGTCACGACACAGGAGGGCCACATCCTTCCAGAGTCGCCCTCAACTCTGTCTGCTGCACCTACACTCCTGACTTCTGTCAACACATGCACCATTGGCCTGCCTCAGGGGCTCTCAGAACCTGAACCAGGCCCTCTTGACATCTCGGTTTCTTCTTTCAACATCATGTTTTTGAGATGCACCTGTGTTTCTTTCTGCAGGTGTTCATAGTTCATTCCTTTCTGATCACTGAGTAATATTCTATTATATGAATACGGCAAAATTTGTTTATCTGTTCTCCTGTTGATGGCTACTTGGGTGGCTTCTAATTTTGAGCTTTAATAAATAAAGTTGTTATAAGATGTCTCTATGCAGGCTTTTGTTTGTTTGCATGTTTTTTTTTTTCCCCAAACATTATTTTTTACCCTGGGTGAGTGTCTAGAAAACAGGGCTGTCGGTCCTGTGAAGGCCCATGTTTAACTTCAGAGGAAACTTCCCAGCGGTTCTCCAAACTGATGGCTCCCTTTCAGCTATAGGCCCAGCAGCAGTGGATGAGAGAGTTGGCCATCTAGGTGATGGGAATGCTGTGTTGTCATTCTTTTTAGCCTGAGCCATTCTGGGGGACACTCAGGCATCTCATGGTGCCTTTCCTGGTGACTAATTACTTTGAGTACTTTTTTCTTGGGAATGTAGGTCACTCATTTGTCTCCTTTGTGAAGTGTCTGATGGGCCTCCAGTCCTGTTTTTTTTTGTGTGTGTGTGTCTTCTATTGGCGTGTGGTTGATTTACAATGTTGTGTTAGTTTCAGGTGTACAGTGAAGTGAATCGGTTGTGTGTATACACGCATTCATTCTTTTTTAGGGGGCTTCTCAGGTGGCACTAGTGGTAAAGAACCTGCCTGCCGATGCAGGATGCTAAGAGACCCAGGTTCGATCCCTGAGTCAGGAAGATACCCTGGAGGTGGAAATGGCAACCTACTCCCATATTGCTTTCTGGAGAATCCCATGGACAGAAAAACCTGGTGAACTACAGTCCAGGGGGTCACAAAGAGTCAGACATGACTGAAGTGACTTAGCATGCTCTCTTTTTTAAATTGTTTTCCCATAGAAGTTGTTTCAGAGTGTTGAGTAGAGTTCCTTGTGCTCTACAGTAAGTCCTTATTAGTTTTCTATTTTATATATAGTAGTAATTGGGGTGTTTGTCTTTTCACTGAGCAGTCATAGTCCTGAGCATTTTAGGTAATGGTCATCTGGGAGATTTATCTGGGAGCACTCCTCTGAGCCTGTGCCCTGCCTGGCCATCTGTGTGCTGTGTTTTGGTAGCAGAGGAAGCCTCAATTTTTTCCTGAAAGGTTTGGGTTGTGCTTTCTGTGTTCTGGGCAAACTTTGCCGACTGAAGGGTGAACACACATTTTCCTGCAGGTTTTTCTGGCTTTGCTTCTGCAATTCTGCACATACTCCGTGTGCACGCTAAGGGGGGGAGGAGGGGTTACCACGTGCTCCTCACAGAGGTATCTCACTGTCCCAGCTCCAGACATCAGAATGACTTGACTTTCCTTTCCTTCCTGGACTGAATTGCTTCGGCACCTTTGTTGGAAGTTAATTACTGCATCAGTGTGAGTCTGTTTCTGGCTTCTGTTCTGTAGATGCACTTGTTTATCCTCATCTCACTGCCATATTGACTCATTACTGTTGCTCTATGGTAAGTCTTGAAATTGGAGAATGTAATTCTTCAAGCTTTTTTTTTTCCCCCTCAAGTATGTTCTGGGTATTCTAATTGTTTTTTGGCATGTCACAGACATTTAAAAAAAGAACTTGTCAATTTCTTGAGAAAAAGGATTGTTGGGGTTGATGGAGATTGTATCATATTTGTAGATCAATTTGAGGAGGATTGGCATCTTAGAAATTTTGAGTGAGTCTTCTGTCCACAAACATGGTGTATCTATTTATGTAATATTTTAATGTGATAACTAAATAATTTGATTCAATAATTAAATTAATATTTATTTCTCTAATATATATTTTATAGTTTCACTGTGTAGTCTTACATCTGTTTTATTAATTATATCCCTAATAATTTATGCTTTTGGTGTGAATTTTAATTGCTATTGTGTTTCAACTATATTTTATTTTATTTTTTTTTTAAGAGAAATTTTTTTTTTTATTAGTTTTGCCAAACAATGACATGATATCACCATGGGTTTACATATGCTCCGCCTCCAGAACCCCCCTCCCTCCTCCCTCCCCCCGGGAAATCTCATTGCACCAGTCCCAAGCATCAATCCTGGGCCGGCTATTGCTTAGACATATGATAATTAACATGTTTCAATGCCATTCTCCCATATCATCCCACCCTTTCCCTCATCCACAGAGGCCACGAGTCTATTCTATACATCTGCGTTCCTTTTGCTGTCTCGCATGCTGGGTTCTCGTTACTGTCTTTCTAAATTCCATATATATGCGTTAATATACTGTATTGTTGTTTTTGCTTCTGGCTTACTTCACTCTGGATAATGGGCTCCAGTTTCGTCCATCTGAGTAGAACTGATTCAAATGAATTTTTCCTTAATGCTGAGTAATATTCCATTGTGTATATGTACCACAGCTTTCTTATCCATTCGTCAGTTGATGGGCATCTACATTGCTTCCATGTCCTGGCTATTGTAAATAAAGCAGCGATGAACATTGGGGTACACGTGTCTCTTTCAATTCTGGTTTCCTCGGTGTATATGTCCAACAGTGGGATTGCTGGGTCATATGGCAGGACTATTTGCAGTTTTTTAAGGAACCTCCACACTGTTTTCCATAGTGGCTGTACTAGTTTGCAATCCCACCAACAGTGTAAGAGAGAGTTCCCTTTTCTCCACATCCTCTCCAGCATTTATTACTTGTGGATTTTTGGATTGCTGCCATTCTGAGTGGTGTAAAGTGATATCTCATTGTGGTTTTGATTTGCATTTCTCTGATAATGAGTGATGTTGAGCATCTTTTCATGTGTTTGTTAGCCATTTTTATGTCTTCTTTGGAGAGATGTCTGTTAAGTTCTTTGGCCCACTTTTTGATTGGGTCGTTTATTTTCCTAGAATGGAGCTGCAGGAGTTGCTTGTATATTTTTGAGATTAATTGTTTGTCCGTTGCTTCATTGGCTATTATTTTCTCCCATTCTGAAGGCTGTCTTTTCACCTTGCTTATAGTTTCCTTTGCAGTGCAGAAGCTTTTAATTTTAATTAGGTCCCATTTGTTTATTCGTGCTTTTATTTCCAGTATTCTGGGAGGTGGGTCATGTAGGATCCTGCTTTGGTTTATGTCAGAGAGTGTTTTGCCTATGTTATCCTCTAGAAGTTTTATAGTTTCTGGTCTTATGCTTAGATCTTTGATCCATTTTGAATTTATCTTTGTGTATGGTGTTAGAAAGTGTTCTAGTTTCATTCTTTTACAAGTGGCTATCCAGTTTTCCCAGCACCACTTGTTAAAGAGGTTGTCTTTTCTCCATTGTATATTCTTGCCTCCTTTGTCAAAGATAAGGTGTCCATAGATGCGTGGATTTATCTCTGGGCTATCTATTTTGTTCCATTGATCTATATTTCTGTCTTTGTGCCAGTACCATACTGTCTTAATGACTGTGGATTTGTAGTATAGCTTAAAGTCAGGTAGGTTGATTCCTCCAGTTCCAATCTTCTTTCTCAAGATTGCTTTGGCTATACGAGGCTTTTTGTATTTCCATACAAATTGTGAAATTATTTGTTCTAATTCTCTGAAAAAGACCTCTGGTAGCTTGATAGGAATTGCATTGAATCTATAGATTGCTTTGGGTAGTATACTCATTTTCACTATATTGATTCTTCCAATCCACAAACATGGCACATTTCTCCATCTGTTTGTGTCCTCTTTGATTTCTTTCATCAGTGTTTTATAGTTTTCTATATACAAGTCTTTTGTTTCTTTAGGTAGAAATACTCCTAAGTATTTTATTCTTTTTGTTTCGATGGTGAATGGAATTGTTTCCATAATTTCTTTTTCTGTTTTTTCATTGTTAGTGTATAGAAATGCCAGGGATTTCTGTGTGTTGATTTTGTATCCTGAAACTTTGCTATATTCACTGATTAGCTCTAGTAATTTTCTAGTAGAATCTTTAGGGTTTTCAATATAGAGGATCATGTCATCTGCAAACAGAGAGAGTTTTACTTCTTCTTTTCCAATCTGGATTCCTTTGATTTCTTTATCTGCTCTGATTGCTGTGGCCAAGACTTCCAAAACTATGTTGAAAAGTAGTGGTGAGAGTGGGCACCCTTGTCTTGTTCCTGACTTCAGGGGGAATGATTTCAGTTTTTCACCATTGAGGATAATGTTTGCTGTGGGTTTGTCATATATAGCTTTTATTATGTTGAGGAATGTTCCTTCTATTCCTGCTTTTTGGAGGGTTTTTATCATAAATGGATGTTGAATTTTGTCAAAGGCTTTCTCTGCATCTATTGAGATAATCATGTGATTTTTATTTTTCAATTTGTTAATGTGGTGTATTACATTGATTGACTTGCGAATATTGAAGAATCCTTGCATCCCTGGGATAAAGCCTACTTGATCATGATGTATGATCTTTTTAATGTGTTGTTGGATTCTATTTGCTAGAATTTTGTTAAGGATTTTTGCATCTAAGTTCATCAGTGATATTGGCCTGTAGTTTTCTTTTTTTGTGGCATCTTTGTTGGGTTTTGGAATTAGGGTGATGGTGGCCTCATAGAATGAGTTTGGAAGTTTACCTTCGTCTGCAATTTTCTGGAAGAGTTTGAGTAGAATAGGTGTTAGCTCTTCTCTAAATTTTTGGTAGAATTCAGCTGTGAAGCCATCTGGTCCTGGGCTTTTGTTTTTGTTTCAACTATATTTTAAATCATTCATTGCAAATATACAGAAATACCATTGACAGTTTTTATATTGACCTTGTGTCTTGTAACATTACAGTTATTCTAGTAGTTTTGCATTTTGTATTTTTTTTTTAGGATTTTCTACATGGACAGTCATGTTGCTTGTGAATAAAGGCAGTCTGTTATTATTATCATCTAATATTTACATATTTTGTTTCCTTTCTTACTTTATGCATTAAGATCTCCAGTACAATAGTGAAGAGAAGAGATGACAGAGGTCACTCTTGCCTTGTTCCCAATTTCGTAGGGATGGAGTCCAAAGTTTTTGTATAAGGTGTGATGTTAGCTGTGGTTTTTCTGTAGAGCTTTTTTTTTTTATCAGATTGAGGGAAGTCTCTTCTATTCCTAGTGTACTGAGAGTTGCTGCTTTTAAGTCATGAACAGGTGTTGAATTTTGTCAAATATGTTTTCTGCTTCTATTGGGATAGTCTTATGGCTTGTCTTTTGTAGTCTGTTGAATGTCAGGCCTACCCAATATTGCTGGCCTAAATTCACTTGATATTAATATATTACTGTCAAGCCATGACACACTCTGGTTTTTATGTATTTCTTGGACCTGGAGATGCTGACCCGGCATCCCGCTCCTAACTCAGACAGGCCTGTCCTCCCCACTATGAACCCGGCCCCTGCGCTCGTCACTCCAGGCGTGTGGGTCACCACCGCGGTGCTTTGACTTGTCTGATGTCATCAGCCTCGGGGCTTGGTGCAGAGCCCACCCAGAGCTGGCGTGGCCTCGGTGGTCAGACCCTTTATCCATCAGTAAACTCTTATCTTGGCCACTCACTGCCCCCAGCAAGTGCCTCAGACACTGTCAGGGAGACTGGAAAGATGAAAAGCGCGACTGGTGGGCAGCAGGGAGGGGTCTGGACGGACCCAGGCTGACCTCACATCTTACTTAGTTTCACCTGCCCACCCCCTTCTCAGAAAGGCCCTGTGGCCTGTCTGGTGGTATCTGTGAAGGGTCCCCCCGTTTTCTGGGCAAAACAGCCATTACACTGTTGTTTTTCCACATCTCTGTTTGACCCGGTGACCCTCACTCTAACAGAAGGTAATTTAGACAGATTAGGACCTTGGCTCCTTTCCAGGAGCCCACAGAAGCCTTGGAGCAGAGACAGTCCAGAAATACACCCGTGTCCACGTGACCAGTCTCCAGAATGCGCTATTTTTAAGATGCTTGAACTTGTTTTCTCCGAGGATAATTTCCACCCTTGGCTGGACGGGTGGTTTATCCGGGTCACTGTCTCCCTTGCCAAGGATGAAGGAGCTGTCCCCAATGTGGTAGGAATTTTGAGACAGGAAACGTGCTAAGTGTACGGATTCTGAGCCAAATGTGGTCATTAGTTTGATCCAAATTTCACTTACCGGAAGAGGAAAGATTTAAGGCCATGTGAGCAAAGTCCATCAGGCAAGTCCAAAGCAGACAGACCCAGGCAAATACATAATGTGTCAACTGCTCCCCAAGCTCTGTAGCTGATTCATCAGTTCCATAGAGTCTCTGATTGTCACCGGGGGCCACTCACTGTGCGGAGGCCGGGAGGCGATGACATCCACATACCAGGAAGACCCGTGAGTAGCTCCCGCTCAGCAGAGACCACATGAGCTCTCATCATGCAAGTCGGAGGGAGACGTCCCCGGGGGATCGGACATGAATGGGGTGCAGCCCAGGAAGGGCCATGTTGTCTTGGGTTTTGTATTCCTTGCTCTGAAAACTAAGTTGTGATTCCCGAAACGAACACCTCGGGGAGGTGGGGAAATGCACAGAGGACGACACGCCCTTGGATTAAGGGCGCAGGTCCTCACATCCTCCCGGGAGTGACCAGAGCATCTAGGGTTAGCGTTGACCTGTCCCCAGAGTGACTGGAGCCCCGTCTCAGACCCAGAGCCCAGCCCTGAGCTCGTGGGGTAGGGGACAGGGTGAGGTTCCACCCAAGAGGACCCGAGACTCTAGGAAATGCACGGCTCAGACCACCCCCTGGGACCCCCTCTGCTGCCAGCACGACTAGACCTTGGCCTGGGCTTGGCCCCATTTCGTAGTCCTCGATTTTTCTGTTTGAAATCTTCATTTCCTGTCTTGCTGTCATTAGTTTAGAAGAACCTGTCTAGAACATTCCAGCAGGTAGGAGGCGGGGGACCCACTTAGTCCTGAAGTGCCTCCTGGAAGAAGAGAAAGGTGGGCTGGAAGGGCAGGACCCTGGGAATGGGGCTTCCGTCGGGGGAGCAGGAAGGCCCCCACCCCTGGGCCCGCCGCTTCAGGTCAGGCCGCTACCTCCCCCGAGCGCCGGGTGATCTTGTGCACCTGGGGCCTGTCCCAGCCCTGCTGCCCATCCCACGCTGACACACTGAGGGCTTGCTCTGGGCCCCCTGGTCTGTCTCGTCCTGTGAGTTCTGGAAGCCCACCCCCCGAAACCCTGGATCCTGGAAGGATCCCTGCCACCAGCGGGGATGGTGGCCAGAGTTGTAGCCCTGAGGACTGAGCAGGGACAGCCAACCCCAGTGCCTCCGGGGGTCTCACGGGAACCTCCACGTCGGAGCTTATGAAGCTTGCTGAAGAGCGCATGGCTGAGACCCCGGGCCGGGCCCTCCACCCTTAGTGCTCGGGCTCCGAGGGCATCACAGAGGGGACGGTGCCAGAGACTGAAGGCTGGCCGGGCTGAAGCTGCCTGGACCCCCGGCCTTGTGAGGCTGAAAGCCCGGCCTGTCGGATGCACAGCCTCCCTCACCACCGGGCCACCTGGCCTCTGGGCTCTTTGTTCCCTGAGGCTGAGCCCACAGCTGCTGTGGCGACATCAGGGCCCAGTGAGCTTGAAGAAACAGCAGAGAGCCTGCCAGCAATTCTAATCCCGGACTTGGCCTGCACCAGCCATTTAAGGAGAAGATGGACGGTCCAGGAACGAGCCGTCGCTGGGGCGGGGTCCCTGCTGCAGCCCCGCTCCCCGGAGACACTCTCAGAACCCCCGTCCCGGGGGGGGCCTCCCCCTTCTGAGCCACCCATGGTCCTCTCTCACATGATTCTGGCCCTGTGTGATGCTGCCACCCACGGCGAACCTGGTCTGCAGATGGAGTTTCCTGAAGGGTCTGTACCCGCGTGGTCCTTCCTCTCATCTGCTCTCCGTGAATTTCCCGAGTCATCTTGCCCGACGCTTCCTTGGCTGAGCACTCCTCGTGCTGCTAGGTCCCTGACCTCTGCTCGCCAAGGTTACAGGCCCCACTGCCAGGCCGGCAGAAGGGAGTGCCATGCGTCCTTGGCCGGCCGGCTGGGCCCCCGCACAGGAGCCAGGAAGGCACAGCATCACCCTTCCTGCAGCCAAAGCCCACCTGCCTGACCTGGGGCTCCCACCTGCCTGACCTTGCCCTGGGGCTGTTGCAGTGGCCCAGTCTGGTGTGGTGTGGGCCATCAAAGGAAAACCAGGCCAGAAAATCAAAGAGAAGAAAAAGGCATCGGGAAACTAAAGGAAGCGAGACCTCCCATGTGATGAGGGAGGAAATATCAAGCGAAATGTGGTGTCCTGTGAAGCAGGAATGCTTGACCTGCTAATTGAAAGCTACAGATGAGGAACATTTGATATCTACACAGTTCACTTATCCAAATTACTGTTATTAGTGAAGAACAATGACAAGGAATTCTCCCGAATGCATACATTTGATTTTGGTGATTATTATTTACGCGTGATTTATTACCCCCAGTGCAAAGCACAGCTGGAAGGATCACAGGGATGACTCACCATTTCCTTAGGCCAGATTTTTGTTTTGTTTTGTTTTTGGCCAAATGATGGTTTTATCGACTCCCGGGATGAGAGTCTGCTCCTGGTGTGTCCCAAGCGCCAAATGTGCTGGAGGAAGTCAGAAACAGGGAATTATAACTTTGTTCCTAATGAGGGGTTCACCTTCCCTTTGTTCTGAAACACGGCACTCTGAGCAGAGATCTTGAGAAGGACGTGGGTCTAGAACTCTCTTCAAGGTAGGAGGTGCAGACCACGAAGAGGACATAGCAAGATCAGTTACGCTCAAGTTGCTGGAGATGATTTAATGACTGTGTTTCTGTCCTGGGGACGACAGCTCCTCCATGCCCCTGCAAACGCATGGAGCACATTCCTCAGCCTGCACACAAGGAATTTGCATAACTGTGATATTCCAGGAGCAGAGGGGCAGAGAGGGTCACATTCTTGTCCTGGTGTGTAATTCTGTGCCAGGCAAACCTGGGCCTTCGCTGGGGACCACCCCGCTGCTCGGCTGAGCTGGACGGCTGTGGACCACGTGCCTTGCAACACATGGATTCCAGTAAAAATTTCCTTTTCCAGAAAACATTGGAGAAGGGTGAGCCTAGTCTGTGACAAATAAGAAACCAGAGCACCAGCAGTGAAATGTACTTGCCGAGCTAAGACAAGACAGAGCAGAAGCTGGTCCCCCTAAGCATTGTGTTCTCTGATTTTCTAAGATTTTCTCTGACTGCGATTAGCCACCTCTTGGGTGTACTTGGGCCCTAGAAGGACACCCCAAGATGTATCGGAGGAGCCTTTGCTCCTGTGTCTGGTGCAGAGGCCTGAGGCCAGGCAGTTGGAGGTTAAACAGAACTGCACCCCACCCCAACCCCCACCCACAATGGAGCCACAGATAGGGAAGAGGCTTCCTTACTCATCCATCACCAGTGTCTCCATGTGCAGGCTTGTAGATTCATGAGTGACCTCGCTCTCCTTACCTCCTTGTCATTGTTGTTTAGTCACCAAGTTGTGTCTGTCTCTTTGCAACCCTATGAACTACAGCATGCCAGGCTCCCCTGTCCTTCATCATCTCCTGGAGTTTGCACAAATTCATGTCCATTGAGTCGGTGATGCCATCCAACCATCTCATCTTCTGCTGTCCCCTTCTCCTCCTGCCTTTAATCTTTCCCAGCATCAGGGTCGTTTCCAGTGAGTTGGCTCTTTGCAGCAGATGGCCAAAATATTGGAGCTTCTGCTTCAGCATCAGTCCTTCCAATGAATATTCAAGGTTGATTTCCCTTAAGATTGACTAATTTAATCTCCTTGCAGTCCAAGATACTCTCAAGAGTCTTCTCCAATACCATAACTCAAAAGAATCAATTCTTCCGTGCTCAGCCTTCTTTATGGTCCAACTCTCACATTGTATATGACTACTGGAAAAACTGTAGCTTTTACTATTTGGACCTTTGTTGGCAAAGTGCTGTCTCTGTTTTTTAAAACACTGTCTAGGTTTGTCATAGCTTTCCTTCCAAGGGGCAAGCGCCTTTTAATTCCATGGCTGCAGTCACCGTCTGCAGTGATTTGGGAGCCTAAGAAAATAAAATCTATCACTGCTTCTGCTTTTTCCCCCTCTGTTTGCCATGAAGTGATGGGACTGGGTGGCCTTAACTCCCAAAATCTCGTGATAGGAATGTGGTAAGAGGGTTTCTTCTCTACCACAGAGAACATCCTCTGTCTCCCTCTTTGTCCGTCTGTCTGTCTGCACACACCATACACACATGGACACACAAGCATCCACACAGCCCGGGCTACAGCTCAGCAGAGGCCCGCTCTCTTTCCTTCCAGCCTCGTCCTGGTACTCGTCCCCTATGGTCACTCCAGGAGGGTCCTTAGTTAACACAGTCTTACTTTATGGCACTGAAAACCTATCACAAATTGTGCTAGAGGTATAAAAATTCCATTTTCTCGTGTAATATATATATGATATATAAATGTAAGCTTCATATATGATATGAGAAAATAAAATTTGTATAATTAAAAAGTTGGAGGCTCTGCGACTTGACCTTTTCAGAACGGGCCCATCTGAATGTGTGCCGACCCTCCTGAGCTGTGTCCATGGGTGATGACTCTTGACAACCAGGGAGTAGCTTTTAGCTATGAGTTACTTTCAGATAAATGTAGTTTTTCTTTGATAAGAAAATGCCTTTTGAAAATAAAGGACTTGAGGGTGTTTTATAATTTTAAAATCTAAATTTAAATCTAAGTTTTAAAATCTAAATTTCTGTTCTCTAGAAGGGAAATACCTTCTGCAGACATATAAACAGAAAGAGGTGGGATGGGGCGGGGACCGTCAGTGGTGCTGGCAGAGTCCGCCCCCTTGGACAGAACCCTGGACAGATGTGTGAAGGTCACGTTCCAGCCCGCCAGCTTCTCAGCAGTTACTAGTTCAGGGGACCTCAGGGCTTCCTCTGGTGGAAGAAGCCGCTGGGGGGGCACAGTTCAGGCCTCTGGACACGTCCTGGAAGCGTCTATACCTGCTGTTTCTCAGGGGCAGGGTCCTCCTGTGAGCTGAGGTCCGGAGTCAGGGGAAGCCCTGGGTGTGGCCCCGAGCCGGGCTGACCGGACACCGATGTGCAGCCTCCCTGGCTGACCTCCACCCTCCCCGTCATCCTTGTTGGGCTCACTTGGCCTCAGTGCAGAGCCCCCCACAGGGCAACCATTCCCAACCCAGTGTGCTCGCGGGGGGTGGCTGGTCCAAGGGGAGGGTGTGTGTGCAGCACCCCTCCCAGCTCAGCTCACACCCCTGCATTTTGGGTGTGTTCAAGTTGCTGTTTACTTGTTCAGTCGTGTCCGACTCTGTGTGACCCCATGGACTATAGCCAGCCAGGCTCCTCTGTCTGTGGAATTCTCTAGACAAGAACATTGGAGCAAGTTGTCATTTCCTTTTCCAGGGCATCTTCCCGATCCAGGGATCAACCCTTGTCTCCTGCGCTGGCAGGCAGGTTCTTTACCACTGAGCCATCTGGGAAGCCCGTGATGTGTGTGGTGAGTCTGTTTTAGCTGCAGTTGAGTAAGCCTTTTATAACTCTCTGAAAATAAGAAGTTTAGCCAAGTGAAGTCCTGACTACATTTTTTCAGAGAAATCATGCTTGAAAAATCCTCAGCTCAACAAAATAAGTCCATTCTGTATAGTTTGGGGCAGACATATCTGAAATAAACAGTTCACTCAGGGCTACATTTTAGTTAGCTCCTTATTAGAACCTTGGACTTTCTGACTTCCAAGTGAGCTCTCCTGGAGTGCAGTGGGTGGCGGGGGGAGCCACCCAAACCCAGACAGCTGGTCAGTTACCTGTGGGATTTCTCACTTGTGCTCAGAACGGTACAGTATTCAGCACAGAGAGAGAGATCTCAGGATTTTGTGATGGGACTTGGTGACCTTGAGTTGCTGGTGGGAAGGAGGCTGTGGACTTGGAACACCGAGAGGATGGCTAGTGCTCTCTATCAGCTGCACATCTCTGTATGCTGATGGCGTGAGGTAAGTGAACAAGTGTGTGTACATTCACACGTGTGTGTGTGTGTGTACATGCGCGTGCACTGTCTGATGTATGCAGTGATTTGGGATGTGCGAGTTGGACTGTAAGGAAGGCTGAGCACCGAAGAATTGATGCTTTTGAACTGTGGTGTTGGAGAAGACTCTTGAGAGTCCCCTGGTCTGCAAGGAGATCCAACCAGTCCATCCTAAAGGAGATCAGTCCTGAATATTCATTGGAAGACTGATGCTGAGGCTGAATCTCCAATACTTTGGCCACCTGATGGGAAGAACGGACTCATTAGAAAAGACGCTGATGCTGGGAAAGATTGAAGGCAGGAGAAGGGGATGACAAAGGATGAGATGGTTGGATGGTATCACTGACTCAATGGACATGAGTTTGAGTAAACTCTGGGAGTTGGTGATGGACAGGGAGGCCTGGTGTTCTGCAGTCCATGGGGTCACAAAGAGTCGGACGTGACTGAGTGAACTGAACTGAACTGAACAGGCAGGTTGTTTGCTAAGCATGCAGCTTGTGAGATAGTTATTAAGGTTTGGATGGGTGTCGCCAAGACAGATCACAGTCTCCATAGAAATGAGTGCAGCAGGCCAGGTCTATATGACGGGGGACCAGCTAATGAGCCTCACGTGTCTGTCTCTTCCCTGAGGATGCCATGCTAGTGTGGAGCGTCCCGGCTCTGCAGACGAGACTGCCTTTGGTCAGGACAGGGACACGAACACTTCACCCGAGTGAGCAGCACCTGGGGAGACGCCCAGGGCACTGAGAAGCCTGACTCCTGCCCCTCGCCCCTCATACCTGCTTTTTATCGGATGTGGCCCTTGTCTCAGCTGGGCGCTCAGCTGCTTCCTGAGCTTTGCAGCCACTAGGGTGGCCTGGATGCTGCGCGATGGCGGCTTGTGGGATGCGGACGAGGCTGTTCTCTAGATTCTGCCTGACAGCACTTCTGAGCTCAGCCTCTGGCCACGGGCGCCGCGTGGTCGGCGGTGTGACCTGCCTGCTGTCCAGGTGAGGGCGGAGCAGCACCTGTCACTTGCATGTGTGTGTGTGCACACGTGTGCACATGTGTGTGTGTGTGCTCAGTGCAGGAAGCAGGGATGGATGAAGTGTGCTCTCCTTCTCACCTGAGACCTGTGGGGAACGTCCCTCCGGGCCTTGGGTGGTCAGCTGTCCCGCCTGGGCCCGAATCCTATGAGCAGATGGGCGCGGCCACTCCAGGACCCAGCCTTGGCCATTACATGTCAAGCGCACTTGGACCTGCTCATCTCTGTAATGAAAAAAACATGTGGCTTCTCATGGGTAATAACCTCTGACTTCCTGGATGGCTCTTTTGTTTTGTTTACTTTAGCATAAAGTATTCCACCCTTAAAAAATATAACCCTCTCTTTTATCTGTTTTATAGTATTAAAATACACAAGCATGTTTATATTTAAAAATGGGAAATGTCAAAAACATTTTTACAGCATCTTTCTTTTAATCTTTGTTTAAAGTGTGGGGTGGGTGGTAAAATAGCTTCTAGGTTATGTTCAAGTTTTTCCATTTCTGGAAGGGCTGGATTCAGAATTCCAAACCTTTTGTACTGGACAAATGTTTAGGATAAAAAAAACAGGCATATCACGACCCTCAGATCCTAGAATCACTAGGGTTGAAATTTTTGCTAATGATATTTAAATTTTTTAACAGCATTCAACTCTTTGAAAGACGCTGTGTTGTAATACATGTTTCATTTTTGATTTCTGCTTATTTGGAAAGTAACTTGTGATGCTACTACAGGACCTGTGGTGATTATGGTGGTCACGGTGATGGCTGTCGCAGGCTTGTAGGGACCTCTCTGGAGTGCTTAAGTGAGTGGGCGAAACCCCCCCATTTCCTGTGAAATGTTGAAGTGCCTACCTGTCCTGCAGCCTGGGGCAAGGACTAGGAGCGCCCTTTGCTGTTGTAACTCCAGGCTGACGTGAGCAATGCTCACAGGACATGTTTCAATGGTGACAGTATAAATGGACAAGTTCTGGAAAAGTTTCTAAAAATTCTACCTTTAAAAGTTTAAGAGTGTATTTCTTTTCATTTGCAGCTAATGAATCAAGCAAATACAGTTTGCCCAGAAATTGTGATGCTTCAGAGTTTTTTTTTTTTTTTTGGGTGGGGAAGGTATTTACGATCATTGTTCTCTCTCCATTCTAAATTTTATCTTCTCATTAAATCAGGTAAAAACCTGTGATACTGTGCTATTAATGCCAGAGTATCTAGGAGGAAGTGATAGGATGTTATTGATTTATTAGAATTCCATGTATCAAATCATTTAATCAGTTAGAATTACAGAGATACTCCTAAAAAATAGTCAAGTTAGTAATCGTCTGCTGTTAAAGTTGCCTCATTAATGTTTTTTTGCCAAGGATTTGTACATTCCTAAAAATACTGGAAGAAAACCCTCAAATTGAAATTGTCACGAACTGATGGCTCGCCCAGACTGAGCTCCCGTCCAGGGCAGAGAACAATCCTTCTGTTTCTGCATCCCTGCCTCCTTGAGGAAGAAGGGCCGACAGAGGATGAAATGGTTAGATAGCATCACCGACTCAGGGGACATAAGCCTGAGCAAACGCTAGGAGATAGTGAAGGACATGGAATCCTGGCATGCTGCAGTCCTTGGGGTCACAAAGAGGCGGACACGACTGAGCGACTGAACAGCAGCAACAACGTCCTTACCCGCAGCCAGGAACACAGCACACACAATGGTGTTTTTGAAAGATGTGTTTGAATTCCCCTTTTTTTCTTACTCCCATTGCTTTCTGCTGTAAAGGGGAGCCACCCGGTGTCCTCGCAGTACTGGAGAACGGGTGTCCAGTGTCATGTCCTGGCACACCCCTTCCTCTATGATGCAAGGCTTCTCTTCCCTGCGATCATCACTGTCCTGAGAAGGACCGAGAAGGACCCTGTGATGACCCTTCCAGGTGTGCCTGCTTCTGCGTCTGGACCTTCCGTCTCTCAATCTGGTATCTTCATAGCCGAGAGGCTGCAGCGGCTCCAGCCTGCTTGGACCAAAGTGAAGACATTGTTTGTGCTAATCAGTCGCCCGCCAGGCCCAGTGCATGTCAGGCCATGCTGTCCATCTCTGTCAGCCATCCCCAGAGCTAACTAGGGGTCGTGGTAAAGTCCAGAAACAGTTGGGTTTCTTTAGCTACACCCTTCCAGCCTCCAGCTCTCTTCTTGCTCCGCTGCCCTGACTTATGGCATCAGACCCACACTTCTAATTCCTATGTCGCACAAGGCCTTCTTCTTCATTTCTCTCTCTTCTTTCTCCAAGACTCTCTCCTCATACATCATTCATATGCCAGAAAGATTGGAAGAAAAGTGGGCAAAATAGTAAGAATAGTGGGCTTCCTAGGTAGTTCACTAGTAAAGACTCCACCTGCTAAAGCAAGAGATGAAGGGTCAGGAAGATCCCCTGGAGGAGCACATGGCAACCCACTCCAGTATTCTTGCCTGGAGAATCCCATGGACAAAGGAGCCTGGCGGGCTACAGCCCATGGGGTCGCAAAGAGTCAGAAACAACTGAGCAACTAAAACAGTAGCAACAATTAAGAATAGTACCTGAATGCTGAGATCATGGTGGTTTTTATTTTTCATATTCTAAAGAATTCTGTAAACAGCACAATCCTTTTGTTATTAGAAAATATTATCAAAATGGTTCTAGAGAAGTAGAAATCCATAAATTATAAAATAAGATATATCTATATCTAGATATTAGATACTGATATATATTTATGTATTCCGTATAGGTAAAATAAATATATAAATGTTTGTAAATACATTTTAGTCCCTCTTAGATAGGGAATTAATTGCAAGAAATAATTTTACCCCAAAGGACAGGGATTCTAATTTAACACTGGATTTTACTGACATTAAGTGGTCATCAACACTGTGACATAAGGGCAATGATGGGATGCGACTAGGAAAGTCCCGGCCCATTAAACTGTGGCGCTCCATGATCATAAGATCCATCCTAACTGTGATGATGCTGGTACACACATTACAGAATTGATAAGATATGAGGGCATTCCAGTTTCACACAAACTCAGAGAACAAAGGAGGTGCTGCCTGACTTGTTTCAGGAGTCCAGACGTGGGCTGTGCTGGAGGGGGTGCCTGGCCACAGACTTAGTCACTGCTCTTGTGCAGATGTCGCTTCTGCTCGGAGGGCTCTCGTCCTCAGCACCCCCTGCCCCCCGGTACCTTCCTGGTGAGTCCCCACTCTTCGAATCAGAGCTCACACACCCTTTCTCAGGCCCCACCTTCTCCGCGTTTCCCAGTAAAGCTGGACTCAGATATGTCTGCACTCTGAGTGTCAAGCTGGGCTCAGCTCTTTCTGCACTCTCAGAGTTTGCTCAGTGTGTAGGACACAGATCACATGGTCTCAGGAGTGTCTCTTTTGTCCCTGTTTCCGTTGAGGACTGTGTCTGCAGCTCAGGCTTGGGACATCTCTCTGCCCTGGCGCCTTGCTCACTGTTGCGGGAGTGTAACAGTCAGGAGACTGAACTGAGTTCAGGAATCTTCCACACCTGGTGTCAGCTGAGCTGCTCTGAGGTTCTCCAGTGTTACAGTAACTGGCTAATATTCCGTGTCCTGGTCCCTTTCTGGTGGTGATCTGTCCCATATGTCGACACGGGAGCCCTCAGTAACTAACAGATGCCACCACTAAGCATTTGTGTTGTCAGGACACGTCATATAATACTACATTAAGTCCCGAATTAATCACACTCCATTTTTTTCCCTTGATGAGAAATATCAAAGATATATTTTAATGTATGTTGGAGGGAAAGTAAAAATTCAAGTGACTTCTGATGGTTTTGGATACTTTGATATATTTATATTGGTAAAACCATAAGATAGTATGAGAGGTAATATTTCCTTCAGGAATTTTCTTAAAAGGTGAGCTTGACATGGACTGCACTATCCTCAATAAGGCAGAACTCCACACATCGGAGAGAAAATTTTCCAAAACGTTGGATCAGTTTAGACGTTTGCATGTCCCAAGGCAATTGGATGGTTGGGACGAAAATACAACCACCACCTGACCGTGTCTGTCCTCTATTATGACTACAGAGTCTTGGGTGCTCCCTGTGAAACGGATTCCTTATTTTGTAAAGAAGCTAGGCCTGCCAGTTTACCACCTGTCTCCTCCATGGCACCTGTGTCACTCAGGTACAGGCACAACACGTGAGTCGCCCGTGGGCCACAGGGGAGATGCCATCCCTGCCTACCAGGGGGCCGGGTGTCAGCAGCGGTGTCCTTCCATCGCCTCTGATTGTTTATCTCCACGGTCCACACGGGGATGCTGGGCGCGTGTCTGCTGCGTCGTTCTTTAAGGAGTTGAGAGCACGAGTCTCACCATCTGTCTGCTCCATCAGCAGCGTCACAGCAGGACCAGATGGCCAGGCTGGCATCCACAGCACCCTGCTCACCTGCACGAAGTACTTCCCGTGCTTTCTTCTCAATTAGCAGCTTTGCCTTGAGAGTATCCTTACAAAGCTTAAGGGTTTTTGGTTTGTTCTAGAACTGTTGGGCCATATTTACACAGATGCAGCCAAGGCATAGAACTCTTTGGAAATTTTGAACAAGGCAAGAGGACTTGGTAGAGGTTTGAGTTCCCAGACTAGCTCTTCAGGAGCAGGTGTGAGCAAGTGCGAAGAAAGGGCTGACCATGAGCCTGACCATGTCTTACATACCTGATATTTTCTTTCTTCTTACAGAAAAAAAAATTCTTGGAAAAGAGAGTTGGTTCTTAGTTCCTACTGGAAAAAAATACCCCGCCAGGCCCTGGACGGGAGCCACTCTTTCCAGTGGAAACACTGACTTGCAGCACTACAGTCTATTGTAAAATCTACAGAAACGTGGGTAAAAATATTGCATCTGGTTTGAGATTTATCTCTGCTACCAGGTCAGCCTGTCTGCATTTTTGACTCTGGATGGTTGGTCTTCCAGGGCTGGGAGCTGCCTCAAAGGATTAAAAAGAATTATTGGGAAAAACATCAAGAATGGGTTTTCTTTTGCTGTCACAGTGTCTTATTAAAAAATATTTTCTGAACAGCTGGCAGAAATGAGGTAAATGTGACATGCTCTGAGGATGTTCAAGAAGCAGCTTTTGGGGGCCACAGTGCCTTGCCCATCTCATGATGAATGTCATGAATTAGGCTTTGGTACAGCATGCGAGCCTTAAATATGGGGCTTCTCCAAGACACAACTTTGTAAAGCCCACGGCACTGCTGAGGCAGCACGTACAGGCCCTAGTTCACCATCTCCCAACATCGCTGTGTGAGCCTGAGCGAGGGAGCAACTTCAGAGCACGCACTGGGTGAAGCTCTGCTCTCTGCCAGAACCACCGGTCTTCTCTGTGGAGAAACTGTTCGACAGTCATGTCTATACCCTCGCTCGTACCCTGTTAGCTATCTCTGCAGGGGGTTATAGCCTGCGTACAGGCGGCTCACTTCCCCACCTGCTACTCCGTTCTAGTCCTGACCTTAAAAAGTTTCAACAGTAATTTTACCATCTCATGGTGTGCATATAAGTGGCTACATCTATTCTGTGGAATGAAGGTATCTGAATGTGGCATGCAAATTCGAGAAAATTCCCTTACCTTGGCAATGAAGGCTGGGATAAGTTGTGAACTGCACATATCTCTCTGATTTAAATAATAGTGGAGTATGCTTGTTAACACCTGCTCCATTGTCCTGCTGACGAGAGTCAACGTGGAATAATCTGTCTGTAGGTCAAGAAAGTGCCAAGTAATGTCACACGTGAGTCTCATTGGGGAGGTAAACTTGGTGAGGGGAGGGTTCTGTCATTGATTTAGAATTTCCAGTTTGAGAACGCTTCTTGGAAGTATCCGCTGTGGACCGAGGTGCTCAGAGGCTGATTTGGGGGCCACAGCAGCGACTCTGGCAGAATTGAGGACCCAGGGCCTCCAGGAGAGAGTCAAGGGGTGGTTGGGGAGATTTTGGGAGATGGTTCCTGTGGTCACCCTGCCTTGCATCTTCTCTGCTCCTCATCCACAATTTTCTTCCCTTTCTTTCTCTCCTTTTCTCTCTGCACCCTCCCTACTCCCCCAGCCATAGGTAACCACCCTCCACTCTCTTCTCCATGAATTTACCCATTCTCAGGACCTTAAATGGGCTTCCCAGGTGGCGCTAGTGGTAAAGAACCTGCCTGCCAATGCAGAAGACACAGGACACGCAGGGTTTGATCCCTGGGTGAGGAAGACCCCCTGGAGGAGGTTATGGCAACCTACTCCAATATTCTTGCCTGGAGAACTTCATGAACAGAGGAGCCTGACGGGCTACCGTGTATGGGGTTGCAAAAAGTCGGACATGACTGAAGCGACATAGCATGCACACAGGGACCTCATATATTGCAGGGAATCATGCAGCAGTCATCCTTTTGTGTCTGGCTTATCTCACTGAGCGTAATGATCAGGCTCATCCCTGTTGTGTCAGAACCTCATTCTGTTTTTGGCTGAAAATATCTCATGTGTGCATCACATCGTGTTTATCTGTGTATCTTTTGATGGACATGCGTAATTTCCACAACGTGCTGCTATGAACATTTGTGGACAAATATCTGTTCTGTTCATGCTCTCGACCCTCTTGGGTGTTCACCTAGGAGCAAAATGGATCCATCTCGTGCTGGTTCTGTGTCTGACTTCCTGAAGGGCCCTGACGCAGTGGTCTCCATGCTGTGCTCTACACCGTGCGCTGTGCTATCTGAAGGACGTGGGCTGTTCTTGCTGCTGTTGTCATCCCCAAGCAGGTGTTCTGATATTTTATACAAGCTCATTATGGTGGGTGGAAGTGAGCTGAGAGCTTGGGGAAATCTTTTTGCCAAAAGTCTGTACATTTTGCTTTAGGTTTTGAAAAGTGAAAGTGAAAGTCACTCAGTTGTATCTGACTCTTTGCAAACCCATGGACATAGTCCATGGAATTTTCCAGGCCAGAATACTGGAATGGGTAACCTTTCCCTTGTCCAGGGGATCTTCCCAACCCAGGGATTGAACCCAGGTCTCCCACACTGCAGGCGGATTCTTTACCAGCTGAGCCACAGGGGAAGCCCAGGTTTTGACAAGACCAGAGCAATATTCTTTAAAACATCTTAACATGACTACCTGTTTTTGGAGCGTGGGGGCAAAGAATACATGAAAGAATACATGTTCTGAATCTTAATTAATTAGTGAGGTCATTTTGAGGAAACTACATCCATTCAGTTGCCTACAAAATCTGCAGACTTCCTTTATGTTCACAGAGGTGCAAGTTTAAAGTATATTTTTAATTTCTTGTGATAATTTTTTATTTAAAAACTTTATGCATACTTGGAGAAGTAATGATCATTTTTTAAGTATTATCATTAAGAGAATATAGCCTTTGAAGTGAATTTTAAAGAAGTTTTACTGCTTAAGCAAAGGTATCTTTCTTCCAACTAACCTGAAACAATGCTCACTGCTTATCCTATATTATTATATCACGTGATGTGATGTTTGCTCTCGATGATGTTTCCCAACTGTGTTTCTGAATGATGAGGCTTTTCCAGATATTCAACCAAATAGCACTCTTGGGGGAGACTTTTAAATCAATTTCTCATCTTATGAGGGCCCTAAAGCCAGCAGAACACACAGGCATGACTTTCTTTTGTGGACAATTCTATATTTCCTTCTCTCTATTGTGTTTCTTTCAACTTCTGGTCATTTTCTATCTTTCTTTGAAAGTTATTACAACTCTGTGTGTGTGTGTGTGTATGGATATGAGAGTGTATGTGAATAAGTGTCTGTGGGAGCACACTAAACAAATGCTACATTGTTTGAAGGTTTTTTTTTTTTTTGCTGCTGAAATTTTTGCTGTATCATTATCCAATTGATCTTAATTATCTCCTGCTAAATTAAGTTTCTTTCAAGGGAGTTATCTCTAAGATAGTATTTCTTTCAACTAATCTTTGTTTCTCTCTTAGGTTCTTTTATAAAGAAAAATATTTTCCATGCCAAAAGAGATTGGTAGAGAATGGCTTTCATTTTTTTCGCTAACTTGGGAATCATTTTGGCATAAATAAACAAAGATGAAAAATAATCAGCTAAAGATTCCAGTCATTAATTAATTCACATTTTAAGGCCAGATTTGCAGAATTCCTTCTTCTGTGTCAAATAACAACAGAGTCACCCCCACCTTAATAACAAGGTAGGGGAACTTCAGTGGCAGAACACAGCCCCGTGCCCAGGGTCCCTTCTCCTTTCTCTGCCACCGACCAGCCGTGGGCTTTTGATAAAGCTCAAGCCTCAGTGTCTTATTCTGTTAAATTAAGATGATTGACCAGAAGTCCCCACCATAGACTTCAGCTCTGAAATACCACCAGTCTCTGGTTACAATAGACCTCTTGGAGATACTGGGTTTTAGCTAATCAGCCTCTTAATCAGCTCTAGGTCACTGCAAAGACACTGAATTCCTTGTTTAGAAAAATGTTTACTGTAGCACGCCAAGAGAGCATGGATGAATAAGGGAATGGCTTCAACTTCTAATAAGGATTTTCATTGTTGTAAGACATCTAAGTTTAACCTTAAATTAAGAAAATATTTTACAGAATGGAGTGTTTTGTTTTAAATGTCTAGTTTTTTTTTTTTTTTCTGAAGCAGTTTCAAACCTGATTTTAGTAAATAGAGATGTCCAGTAGAAACAGAAATTTGTGAACAATATTTATGTGGAAAGAATAGATTAAAATGTAGGGTTAGGGTTAGGGGTTAGGCTTAGGGTTAGAGGGTTAGGGTTAGGGTTAAAGGTTCAATAATGTGGCATTGTTGATCTCTCACTCTTACGTGGATCCTCAGCTTGAGTGTAGTGTGTGGATGTTGGAAACATGGTGACGATGTATATACAGATACACCCTGCGAAGGGTATGTGCTTATCTTAAAGGAGTTTTTCTAATTTGTGACATTTTAGTAATGGGAGTAAGTCGATAGAGTAGCAAAGAGCAGCAGTGCTGACCTGTCCTTGGAGTTTTCAGGGAGGAAGGGAAATTGCTGAGACAGCGACTTCAGCAGGAGGGGTAGGCAGGTGAGCTCAGGGTGACACGATGACATCTCAGCCGGACGTCTTCAGGGCATTTGAAGACTTGAAATTGACCAGGGTGCACATGCAGCAGCAGAATTAAATGGCAGGAGAAATTGCTGCCTTAAGAGATCAGCGTTTTCAAGTCCACGGGAAGGATGGTAAGTATTTGCTAGCCATCAAAACAGTTACCACTAACGTTTACTCCCTATTTGTTGTTCACTCGCTCAGTCATGTCCGACTCTCTGTGACCCCATGGGCTTGAGCACACCAGGCTTCCCTGTCCTTTACTATCTCCCAGAGCTTGCTCAAACTCATGTCCATTGAATTGGTGATGCCATCCAACCATCTCATCCTCTGTTACCCCTTTCTCTTCTTGCCCTCAATCCTTCCCAGCATCAAGGTTTTTTCCAATGAGTTGTCTCTTTGCATCAGGTGGGCAAATTATTGGAGCTTCAGCTTCAGCATCAGTCCTTCCAATGAGTAGTCAGGGTTGATTTCCTTTAGGACTGACTGGTTTGATCTCCTTGCAGTCCAGGGGACTTTCAAGAATCTTCTCCAGCACCACAGCTCGAAAGCATCAATTCTTCAGTGCTCCACCTTGTTTATGGTCCAACACCTTAATTACACATATGTTTAAAATGAGGATCATTGCTAGATTTTAAATGACACAACTCTCTGTCTCTGACCTGGAGTTGAAGGGCCCAGGTCTGGACCTCACCTGATCCTTGTGCATCAACCCCAGCAAGCTGAGGACCCTCGAGGCAGGACTGGGGGTGACCTGGTGAGGGGGTGGGGACTGGAAGCTTGTGCCCCACATCTCGACAGGTATGAGCTGATGTGGCAAGCCACTTGCAGATAAATGATTGAGGGTGATTGTTTTTGATGAGTTAAAATGAGTTAAAATGCTCAGCCTATCCTTGGGGAAAGCTACTTCATAATTGATGAATAGTATTGCATCTCTCCTCTGCCATATTCTCCCCCCTCCTCTCACTTCAATCCATTTGTGTGTGTGCGTGTGAGTCGCTTACTATTTAGGTCTCTGTCAGTCAGTTCAGTTCAGTTCAGTTGCTCAGTTGTGTCAACTCCTTGCAACTCTATGGACTGCAGCATGCCAGACCTCCCTGTCAATCGCCAACTCCTGGAGTTTACTCAAACTCATGTCCATTGAATTGGTGATGCCATCCAACCATCTCATCCTCTGTCATCCCCTTCTCCTCCTGCCTTCAATCTTTCCCAGCATCAGGGTCTTTTCTAAGGACTTAGCTCTTCACATCAGGTGGCCAAAGTATTGGGAGTTTCAGCGTCAGCATCTGTTTTTCCAATGAATATTCAGGACTGATTTCCTTTAGGATGGACTGGTTGGATCTCCTTGCAGCCCAAAGTTTTTCTCTTCCTCTGACTTGAGTAATAATGCTAGACCTTTTTTTAAAACTTAAACCGTTTAGAACTCACAATATTATTTACTCATTTACTTGGAAAAGACCCTGGTCCTGGGATAGCTTTGACTATATGGACCTTTGTTGGCAAAGTGATGTTTCTGCTTTTTAATATGCTGTCTAGGTTTGTCATAGCTTTTCTTCTAAGGAGAAAGTATCTTTTGATTTTATGGCTGCAGTCACCATCTGCAGTGATTTTGGAGCCCAAGAAAATAAAGTCTGTCACTGTTTCCTCTTTTTTCTTCTATTTGCCATGAAGTGATGGGACTGGATGCCTTGGTTTTTTGAATGTTTAGTTTTAAAGCAGCTTTTTCACTCTCCTCTTTCATCAAGATGCTCTTTAGTTTCTCTTCACTTTCTGCCAAAACAGTGGTGTCATCTGCATATCTGAGGTGATTGATATTTCTTCTGGCAATCTTGATCCCAGCTTGTAATTTATCCAGCCTTCTTTATGGTCCACCTCTCATGACTACTGGAAAAACCATAGTCATGGTTTGACCATACAGACTTCTGTTGGCAAAGGATGTCTCTGATTTTTAATATGCTGTCTAGGTTTGTCATAGCTTTCCTTCCAAGGAGCAAGTATCTTTTTAATTTCATGGCTGCAATCACCACCCACATGATAATAATATACTTTAGTAAATAATACTAAGTAGTAGTAATAGTCAAACACTGTATCTTGGTGGTATCTTCCACCAAACTTTGTCTGAAGTGTTTTACTACGTTTCCTATAGACTCTTATCCCATATTATAATTCCTACTATATTATTTAGAGAAAATATTGTCAACAGAGTTGAGGGCCCTGTGCACCCCTCCCTGACCCCACCTCTCCTTCTGTTTCCCCAGAGGAAGCAGAGTCTGAGTCTTTTGCTTGGTGTTCTCTGGTGGGGTTTTAGGTTTCTCCCTCTGTGAATGTAGTTTTACACAATACCTACTTTAGTTTGGCATATTTGTAAATATCTAAAAATGATGTGATGGTCTCTGTGTACTTTTGCAGCTTGACTCTCTTGGTGTTGGGATGTTGACGCAGTCCACGCTGGCTGGTGTTGCTGGTTCCCTCTGATTGCGAAGGGGCATCCCTTCTGTGAACAGACCTGCACAGCATTGGTCAGTGCCTCTACAGATGGGCATTTAGTATATTTGCTATTGCAAACAGTGTGGCAGTTGACATTCCTGTATCAGCTCTGTTTGCACGTGTGGAAGGGCTGGGTCAAAAGGGTGGGTGTGTCTTCAGTTCTTTTAGTGCTGGTTTATAAAAACCACATTCGATATTTTTTGTTTCTTAACTAGCAAATTAAGCTTATTTCTATGATTGTGTGTATGCTCAGTTGTGTCCGACTCTGCGACCCTATGGACTGTAGCCTGCCAGGCTCCTCTGTCCATGGAATTCTCCAGACAGGAATGCTGTAGTGGGTTGCCATTTCATACTCTGGGGAATCTTCCAACCCAGGGTTTGAACCCATGTCTCCTGCAGCTCCTGCATTGTCAGGCAGGTTCTTTACCATTAGTGCCACCTGGGAAGTCCCTTGGATTTTCCTAGATCCAGAAAAAAGATGCCAAAAATATCTTGATGTGTTTAGAGAACTAGGGATTAAATAATGGAAGAGCGCTTTCAGCAATAGTCTGTGTTTTTGAGGTCTGTGTGAAAACTGAGAGTGGCCGGGTGAACCCCCTGGGATGTCTGTCGGGGCCTCCGTGAGGAGGAGGGGTCCTGAGCCAGGGCTGCTTCTCACCTACTTCTGGCAGGACCTCTTGGGACTTCCAGGGGTAGATCCCTGTCACAGGCCTTCGCTTGTGGGGCCTCCGTGTCTGTTCAGTCTTTACTGACTTCAGAGCACCCTCATGAGCAGTGTGGGCAAGGCTGTGTTGGTGGTGGTGGGCTGTGTGCTGGGCCTGGGGAGCCATGACCCCTGGTCCACAGGGAGGTCTGGCTGTCTCTCTCTCTCTCTGGGAAGGAGAACCTCGGGGGATGTGTCGGCAGGCTTCAGGGGCTCGATGGGCAGCTGGTGGGAGGAAGCCTGCCTGGTGCTCCTTCAGGAGAGGAGAGCCCCATTTGTGCATCAGAAGTTGGCCTGGGTGCCAGGAACCCCTCCTGAGGAGAGGTCCATGTGTCTCGGAGGGGACGGATAGCACTGATATCCAAGCATCTTCAGCTGCTGGCATGACCTGTACCCAGATGCCTGAATCTAACCCTGGCTGCCCTGCTCAGTCCTTAGGACCTGGGAGATCGGCTGTCTCTCCCTCACCCACTTCTGTGAGTGTGACGCCGGTTCAAGTTAGGTGCCTGAAACAGTTTCTGGGGCTCAGGGGTCGTCAGTGTGCGTGGGCTCTGATGGCTGAGGCCCTTTCCGACTCCACTGGTCAGTGACCATGTTGGGACAGCTCACTGCCTCGGCTGGGGTTGGGTGATCCTTGTGGAGCATTCGGGAGATGTCATGATGGAAACCTAAAATCTAAAGCACCATGTGCGGTGAGCAACAGCACACTCTGGGAAGAACAGGAGATGCAGACAAGCACAGGATGTGTCTCTTGCCTTCAGGGCCCACATTCTGGCTGGAAGATGTGATGCATGAAGTGGTAACTAACTGCTGATCACAGTGTGTGACCTAGTGCCTTGTGGGTGGCCTGGCAAATCGGATGGTATGGGAACCACTTACAGGCAGACAAGGCTCATCTCAGGGGTAGGATGAGTCAGCCGATAGGCTCCAGCAAGTGACGGTCTATAGCAGACAACTCTACATCTCAGGTGTTAAACTCGAGGTGGGGCCCACGGGTGGGTTACTGCTCAGCTGGTCACAACCTCCAGGATCAGGACCCATTTGAGTAGGTCTCCTCTTAGAATCCAGGCTGAGGAAATGGCCCTCCAGAGGTGGGCAGAAGGACCGGACCAGTAGGTGATGATGCCTGAGGCTGTGGCTTGGAGTTGGACCTGCCTACCTTCTCCGCTGGCTGGTGATAAGCCACATGGGCAAATTTGCTGTGGGGTGGGGAAGCCTGCTCTGCCCACAGTGAGCCTGGGTGAGCATGGGAAAGAAGGAACAGTTGTGAACAAGCAGTACAGGCCACATGAAGTGTGAACATCAGCCATTTGGCGTTTGATTCGCTGCCAGGCGTCTTGAAGGAGAGAGTCCCAGAGATAACCCCACATGTGATGGGGGTGGTGGTGGGTGTGGGTGATTCTCTCACGACCCCCAGGTTGAAATTGGGACCTCATCAGATTCACTGTGGCCCACATAGCTCTCACCTGGTCTACCTGGAGATGGGCTGAGATGCTGGGAGAATAGTAACTGCCCCCAAACTGCTCCTGGGCCGGGAAGTGCTATGATGGGGCCAGAACCGAGGTTTCCTTCCCTCTGCTTGGCTGTGGGAAGTAGACTGCTCCCAAACGTGGCTCTGGAGACCTGCAGTCTGTTGAGCGCCATGAGTAACCCTGTGGTTCCCCAAGTCCAGGGTGCTGGCTGTGGTTGGCTTTGTGACAAGACCCCCAGGAGGGATCAAGGGATTCTCGGGTGTGGTGCCCTCCCTGGAGGCTTTTTCAGCACCCTGGTCGCAGACTGTGTTCTCACAGCCACACCTCTGAGATGAAAAATGCTAGGAGGTCACATCCTGCCTCCAGTCTGAGGGCAGGTGACACCTCCAAACAGCAGCACCCAGGTGCCATGAACTTGAGTCAAGGTCAGGAGAGTTTCCCCACTCCCTGACCTCACCTCCAACTGGTTCCCCAGGGCGTGGGATATATAAACACCGTGTAAACTAGTGTTTGTTATTCGTTCAACACTGATAGTGCCTCCACACCTTCACAGTGTTATACTTGCCTCACATCCTTTACTCCTAGGAATATCCTGTGGGAGAGGGATCCTGGTTCCCTTAAGGAGATTTGCAGAGGGTAAACGTCTCAGTCAGTTCACCTCCAGAGGTAGGGCTCCTGATCACCACTTTTTCTTCCTTTTGTTTAAATCAGTGGTTGTTAATTTTGGAGCAAGGCTAGACCTTTCTGAGAATCAGACATCAGCTTCAGACCCTCTCTCCTGAATAACGTGTAAACACACAAACAAGCCCAATTTGCAGAAGATGTCAAGGGATTCACTGATCTTTTAAAAAACGGAATTCACTTATAAACCATGTATAGATTTTTGGAAGAAAAGTTGAGAGCCTATGAGAGCGAAGTTGCCTAGCTCTTTGAGATCAAATGTGTAGGCAGTATAATTCACACACGTGCACACACCCATGTACATGCATGCATACATGTGCACATGGATACACACACACACAGCCCTGCTCTTGGACTGGCTGATGTTCAGAGTGAGTGTAGAGAGGGTTTCCCCTCACCTTGACCCCTCAAGATGCTCAGCCTGACCCCATCCCCTCATTTTACTCAAGACGATGAACCCCAAGGCCAGGCTGGTAGAAATTATTACGAGGACATTGTACTTGAGAAGACGCCAGTTCTTCCCCATTGAAGCTGAGTCATATGTGTCAAGAAAATCCCCTCTCAGGGCATTTTGGCCAAATTCAAATAGGTCAGAGTCCCAGAATGATTAATTAACTGCAGGCACTGTTTCTTGGCTGAGGCAAGCATGGAACCTATTATTCCCTTAATAAGGCAGTTTCCTTGGTGAACCATGGGAGCTTGGACAGGCTTGGGGGAGAAACAAAAGGGCATTTTTAATTGAAGTGTCATATGATCTTTCCTAATGCCTTCGCTACCCCAAAAATCATAACGTCATCTAGAAGGGACTGGCTTAAGCCTTTATGTGTCATCTATAGAAAATGAATGTTGCTTGACTTCAGTCTTGACAGTCTGGGTGAAATACATTTTATTTCCCCTTTACTGGGTCATGTTTAACTTGGCAACCCTCTGTTATAATCAGTGAACATGTTGGGATGATAAAAATGGATAATCCTTGCACCTGGTGACAATTCGATAAAGACAAGTGAGACAAATCAAGCTCTGTCAGAGAACCCCGTGCATCCTGGAAGGGGCCTTCGGGTGTTCAAAGAAGGAAATGGAAGCATCACTGGTGCGGGCATGTCAGCAAGGTGGCCTGGTCCCCAGAGTCGGTCACTAATGGTCAGGGAATCTTCCTGTGTCCACAGCCCTCCTGTCCTGTGCCGGGCTCTGTCCTGGGTCCTAGGGACACAGCCGTAGGTGAGACGAACATGACGCTGTCTGTCCTTCTTGGAGTCATGTGGAGCTCGCCTTGCTGGACCAAAACGGGCCCATGAGATACCACTGAACACGGACCAGTTTGGGCGACCACATTTTACTTCCTCAAGAAATAGCTCCTAGAGGAAACCACCTATATTCTAGTGACTGGAGAAGGACTTGAAATTCTCAGGGAGGAAGAGACGAGGGAGGGAGGATTTCTGGGCAGATGGGGTTGCCTCGACAGAGGTCCTGAGACTGCAAACACACACAACAAGGTGTGTGTGTGGTAAGTGCAGTAGGATGGACTGGCTGCCTCACCGAGAAGGAAACAGACGAGGATGGGAGCAGGGGAGGGGCCGCGGTACGGAAACCTGGAAAGGACATACCAGGTGAGGCGTTACCGCTGAGTCCCCCAGCCGCTAGAACCTGGGTTGCGATGTCTGTTGAGCACGGTGGTCTGGATAGCAAGGAGGCCGTCTGTGTATGGCCTCACACTTAGTTCTGGGACTTTGTTCTGGGCTACAAGTTGGGAGTGTCAGCATTCGGATGGAATTGAAGACGTGAGACTGGGTGAGGTCTCGGGAGAGAAGATTGGGGTGAGCTCCTGGGCTCTGGAGTTTTCCAGGCTGGGGAGGTGACAGGGGACAAGCAGAAGGGACAGGGAAAAGCCCGGAGGGGGACAGGATGGCGTGAGTCCTGGGAGTCAAGTGAAGGGCCAGGGGAGGCCAACACGGGGTGTGCAGGAGCCCGCCTGGCCCTGGGTCCTTACACATGTTTGTGTCACTGTCACGCTGCTCCAGGAGGTCTGCTCTGCAGAGGGAACACGAGACCCCGGAAGAAGGCACTGACCTGATCAGTGGCTCTCGGGTTCTGAGCTGGAATTGCCCCCAGGCCTTGGGGTTTCAGCGCTCCTGACCTTTAACTCTCTGTCCTGCTCCCTGACCGAGGGTGGCCCCGTGTCCAGTGTGTGGCTGGAGGCTCCTGGTGAGTCTGCCAGGTGGCTGCAAGTGAGGTGAGGGAGAGATAGGGGGCCTGGGGTGCCCGATGGGAAGGGGGCGGTGGACATGGACAGGACATGCGCCCAAGCAGCTTGGTGGAGGGAGCTGGGAGTGGCCGTATGTCCCCAGGGCAGTGAGGGGATATTTCCAATGGGAGAAATATGGTCTGTCTGCAGGCTGGCAGGCTGAAGGGGTACAGGGTGGTGTCCTAATGGAGGGGTCAGGCCCACCTTCAGGGCTGAATAACTCTATGCTGAGGCTTACTTTTTATTTTCTCTGCTGGAGCCCTGACCGTGGGGTTACCTGTGTGACCACCTCAGGGTCTGTGGGCTGGTGGGTCTGCCCTCAGGGGTTGTGGGGGGCATCCTGGTACTCCCAGGCCCATGGCTTTCTGGACAGAGTGAGCTGGCTCTAGGAGGCCTCTGCCCACACCCTCCCCTGAAGACCCTCCTGCCCCGGATGCTGAGGGGGTGCAGAGGGAGGACTTGGGACAGGGGACTGCTTTGAAGCCTCACATGCCTCTAGCATGGCTGCCCACAGGTTTGTGTGCAGGGTGCTCGGAGTTTTCACTGGGAGGACACTGCTGCCTGGGTTGGGTCAGGGTCTCTGGGAGAGGCAGCCCCTCCATTCTGCCCAGGCTGGGGGCATTTCTGAAACTCCAGAGTGGGAGGCCAAAGAAACTCCCCTACCAGCCAGCATGGACTTAAGGGCCTCTGTGTAAGTGTGGGGACTGGTCCCCAACCACAGGTTTGGGGGCAGAGCTTGTGCTTTTTATAAAAAATACCTCCCAAGTTTCTTAAAGCGTCACACGTGCACTGGCTCACACCACCTGCCCACCCCAGAGGCAGGCTCCTCTCTCTCTCTGTGCCTCTCTCTTTCTCACACACACACATGCACACACACACACATAGACACACATGCACATATAGACACACACATACATATGACACACATACATAGACACATAGACACACATACACACATATACACAGACACACATACAGACACACATATACATACAGAGACACACATATACACACAGACACATATGCACATGTACACACAGACACTCATATGCACACAGACAAATGCACATAGACACACAGACACACACATATACACACAGACACACACAGGCACACATATACACAAACAGACACACATATATATACAGACACATACACACATATACACACATATATACTCAGATACACATAGACATATACACACACAAACACATATACACACAGACACACACATACAGACACATATATACACACACAGACACACAGACACAGACATAGACACACATACACTATAGACACACATACATATACACACACAGACACACACGTACACACAGACATACACACACACACATACAGACCTCTCCCTCTACGACCAGAAGCACAGAGCCAGTGGTGCCCAGTGCCCAGCTGGGCCTGACCTGCCCATACCGTTTGCCTGAAATACTTGGCGTTTATCTCCAACCTGGGAAGGAACAAATTCCTGGAGCAACTGTGGGGGCTCCAGGCGCTCGCTGTTTCCTTTTGTCCATAAAGCTGTTGAACTAAATTACAGGGCTGGGCCAGTGGGAGCCCAGCTGTGCAAGGCCCGGCTGTGAGAGGTGAGAAGTGTGGGCACCAACAGGTCATTAGCTGTGCGGCTGACACAGCCTGAGGGATGTGGCAGGTCCATTGGGAGGAGCGGGGCCTCGGGGGGCGCGGGTCCAGCCGGGTTGGAGCCTGGGCTTGGCTGAGGCGGGGCTGACGCGCAGGCCTGACTCACAGCCTCCTGGTCTGGGTGCTTCATTACATCGTTTGGGACAAGTCTTATTTTTGTTGAAATCTTTCTTAAAATTGACAGGGCTTTTTTCTGTCTCCGTTTTGGTTTTGTTTTCAACGTTTCCCCACGGTTTCCTGCTGTGCGGCCTTTCTGGCTAAGTTCAGCTCTGCTGTTGATTGTCATCACCGGGAGGCTGGTGACGAGAGCTGACAAATCTAAGCTGACGTTCAAGGTGCCCTCGATGAGCCCAGAGGTGGACCATCGCACATGGGGCTGGAGGCACCCTGTGTCAGGGTCTTGATTAACGACTCATGACGGCTCGGGTTGGGTTTGTGTGGATAACTGCCAGGCGATCGCTGGGGCCTGTAAACACCACTTGTAAATAGTGGCTGGAGCGTGAAGTTGGGTAGATGTGACCTCAGTGATCCATGAAGAACTGGACAGCCGGGAACCAAGCTGCTCTGAAAGAAGACCTTCCTTCCGTAAGGGAGGCCGGCAGAGAAGCACCTGGGCTCCAGGAAGTGGCCATTCACCCTGGACTGTGGGGCCATCTGCCCGTGCCCACAGACAGCTGACAGCAGCTCCCCGAGCCTCTGTCTCCCTCTCATTGTCTCCAAATGGGCACAGATCCTACCTGCTGCTGCTCTGAGCACTCAGGACTCATTCCATGTCGAGAGAAGGGCCAGCAGCGTGCTTCCTCTGTGCTGTCACACGGAGGTGGTGTCTTGACCTCAAAAACGCCTGTAGCCCTCCAGTTCAAGTTCAGCATCTTTGTGCAAATGGGCCTCTTGGGCCCTGGGGTGGGGGAAAAGTGCCCTTTCTTGAGGCCTCAGCAGTCTGTGTGGATCAGCGTGGCCATCAGTTCAGTTCAGTTCAGTCGCTCAGTTGTGTCTGACTCTTTGTGACCCCGTGAACCACAACACACCAGGCCTCCCTGTCCATCACCAACTCCCAGAGTTTACCCAAACTCATGTCCATTGAGAGCGTGGCCATCAGGACCCCCTTGTCCCTGTGAGGAGTGTGGGGGCTCGGCCATGGCAGAGAGCAGGGAGGAGATGTTGGCGTAGAAGGATGCATGAAAGATTCCAAAGATTAATTTAAACTTCAGTTCAGTTCAGTCGCTCAGTTGTGTCTGACTCTTTGTGACCCCGTGAACCACAACACGCCAGGCCTCCCTGTCCATCACCTACTCCCAGAGTCTACCCAAACCCATGTCCATCGAGTAGGTGATGCCATCCAGCCATCTCATCCTCTGTCGTCCCCTTCTCCTCTGCCCCCAATCCTTCCCAGCATCGAGGTCTTTTCCAATGAGTCAACTCTGCATGAGGTGGCCAAAGTATTGGAGTTTCAGTTTCAACATCAGTCCTTCCAATGAATACCCAGGACTGATCTTCTTTAGAATGGACTGGTTGGATCTCCTTGCACCATAGTTCAAAAGCATCAATTCTTCGGCACTCAGCTTTCTTACATAGAAGCAAATATGTTAATCACAGGGCTTTGTTTTTTCCTTGGAATCATCTTCTTTCGGCACCTTTTAAAATGTTGAATAGAGAACATTATGCGGGGCTCCTAGGGACAAAGTAGGGGACCTTGCTGACTGCCATGACAGTCATACCATTTCTCAAGACTCCTTGTGCCTGGATTCTGAGTAACACAGTTTACACGCAGGATCTTCTCTGCTCCCCGTCACATGTCTTTATTGAGTACCTTAATCATCACCGTTTTATATTCAAGAAAAGCAGCATTTTAAAGAGGTGAACTTATTGTCCAAAGTCACATACCTGGCCATGTGACCACCATTTTATTTATTTATTTATTTTAGTATAGCTTTATTTTGTGTTTTGGCCATACTGTGAGGCACGTGGAATCTTAGTTCCCTGAGAGAAGATTGAACCTGTGCTCCCTACAGTGGAAGAACAGAGTCTTAACCGCTGGACACCAGGGAAGTCCTGTGACCAGTGTTTAACTGGGAGCCCTCGCTTGGGAATGGTTGGTTCTTGCCTTGGGCGCCAGCTCAGTGCTTCTGCTGGTGATGCTTTCATATCCTTGTCCTGCCTGGCTTGTGTTCTCAGAATTAGAGATACTAAGGAAACATTTCATGCAAAGATGAAATAAAAAACAGAAATGATATGGACCTAACATAAGCACAAGATATTAAGAAGAGGTGGCAAGAATACATAGAAGAACTATACAGAAAAGATCTTAATGACCCAAATAACCGCATTGGTGTGATCATTCACTTAGAGCCAGACATCCTGGAAAGCGAAGTCAAGTGGGCCTTAGGAAGCATCACTACAAACAAAACTAGTGGGGATGATGGCATTCCAGTTGAGCTATTTCAAATCCTAAAAGATGATGTTGTGAAAGTGCTGTACTCAATATGCCAGCAAATTTGGAAAACTCAGCATTGGCCACAGGACTGGAAAAGGTCAGTTTTCATTCCAATCCCAAAGAAAGGCAATGCCAAAGAATGTTCAAACTATTGCACAATTGCACTCATCTCACACACTAGCAAAGTAATGCTCAAAATTCTCCAAGCTATGCTTTGACAGAATGTGAACTGAGAACTTCCAGATGTTTAAGCTGAATTCAGAAAAGGCAGAGGAACCAGAGATCAAATGACAACATCCACTGGATGACTGAAAAACCAAGAGAATTCCAGAAAAACATCTATTTCTGCTTTATTGACTATGCCAAAACCTTTGACTATGTGGATTACAACAAACTGTGGAAAATTCTTCAAGAGATGGGAATACCAGACCACCTGACCTGCCTCCTGAGAAATCTGTGTGCAGATCAAGAAGCAACAGTTAGAACTGGACATGGAACAATGAAAGTGAAGTCACTCAGTTGTATCCAACTCTTTGTAACCCCATGGACTGTAACCTACTAGGCTCCTCCGTCCATGGGATTTTCTGGGCAAGAGTACTGGAGTGGGTTGCCATTTCCTTCTCCAGGGATCTTTCGGACCCAGAGATCGAACCCCAGTCCTCCCGCACTGCAGGCAGACACTTTGCCATCTGAGCCACCAGGAAAGACCCTATGAAACAATGGACTGGTTCCAAATTGGGTAAGGAGTATGTCAAGACTGTATATTGTCACCCTGCTTATTTAACTTGTATGCAGAATACATCATGTAAAATGCCAGACTGAGTGATGCACCAGCTAGAATCAAGATTGCCAGGAGAAACATAACCTCATATATGCAGATGACACCACCCTTATGGCAGAAAGTGAAGAAGAACTAAAGAATGTTGGCTTAAAGCTCAACATTCAGAAAACTAAGATCATGGCATTTGTTTCCATCTCTTCATGGCAAATAGATGGGGAAACAATGGAAACAGTGACATACTTTAATTTTCTTGGGCTCCAAAATCACTGCAGATGGTGACTGCAGCCATGAAATTAAAAGAAGTTTGTTCCTTGGAAGAAAAACTATGACCAACTGAGACAGCATATTAAAAAACAGAGACATTACTTTGCCAATAAAGGTCTGTCTAGTCAAAGCTATGGTTTTTCCAGTAGTCATGTATGGAAGTGAGAATTGGACTATAAAGAAAGCTGAGTGCCAAAGACTTGATGCTTTTGAATTGTGGTGTTGGAGAAGACTCTTGAGAGTCCCTTGGACTGCAAGGAGATCCAACCAGTCAATCCTAAAGGATATCAGTCCTGAATATTCATTGGAAGGACTGATGCTGAAGCTGAAACTCCAGTATATTGGCCATCTGATGCAAAGAGCCGAGTCCTTAGAAAAGACCTGAAGCTGGGAAAGATTGAAGGCAGGAGAAGGGGATGACAGAGGATGAGATGGTTGGATGGCATCACCAACTCAATGAGCATGAGTTTGAGCAAGCTCCGGGAGTAGGTGATGGACAGGAAGGCCTGATGTGCTGCAGTCCATGGAGTCTCAAAGACTTGGATATGACTGAGCGACTGAACTGAACTGAACATGGCCCAGCAGTGACCTGCTCACCCAGAACCTGGGCTCCACGTTCAGACACGCTGGGTCAGCTGTGTGGCTTCCATGGGTTAACTGATATTGTGGAATACACCTGCCTTTATCACCTGCATTTCCTGGATCATGGATGTGAAATATTCCATGGGGAGCTGGGATGCAGAGTAAATGTGAGACTTGTGAGTCAGTCACGGGGCGCTGACATGGAGATACCCCAGAATTTTGTTGTTGTTATTGTTTTTAATCACTAAGTTGTGTCTGAATCTTTTTGACTCTGTTGACTGTAGCCTGCCAGGCTCCTCTGTCTGTGGAATTCTACAGGCAAGAATACTGGAGTGGGTTGCCATGCCCTTCTCCAGGGGATCTTCCCGACCCAGAGACTGAACTTGGACCTCCTGTTTGGCAGGTGGATTCTTCACTGCTGAGCCACTTGGGAAGCCCATCCCAGAATGGTATATTTAATGAGTATATTTAAACAGATTGAGGTGCCAGAACTTCCAAGGAATCACCAGGCGCCCAGATGGCATCCACAGGGCACATGCTTCTTGAGAACAGAAGCCATTTGTCACACTAAGACTAGATACCCTCAGTAGCTGTTCCTGCAGTTTACAATACTGATATGCATATGTGTGTATAAATATAAATCCATGTATTATCCATAGCAGCACTAAAACCAAATGCATTTATTATATACGTTTTGGGTACATTGGTCTGACAAGTGGAATTCAGATGTGAAGTGTCTAACATGTAGGATTTATACTCCACCTGCTGTTTTTACGCCCTCTCCTCCCCAGCCAGTTGATGCCTTTAGGGCTAGGTTTTGTCATTAGAAACGAGGAGTTAGATCCTTGGGGGACTCGAGAGAGAACCTGGGCTCCTGGCTGGGGGTCGGGCGGTGAGCATGGTGACACCCCCGCACCTCTCCTGTGGCACCCAGCCTGCCTGTCAGAGAAGGCTCAGGACCTGACCTCCCACGACCACAGGAAACAATCCTCATTTGTTCATTGAGAAACCAGGCGGTGGGGCTGGGCAGCCACGGGCCCTGGGGGAGCAGCCGGTGAGAGTGGGGGGTGGGTCTGAGTGGAATCGAGGAGGGTGCTGAGGCCCAACCAGGAAATGGCTCAGGGCTCACACCTCCCAGCCTCAGGCATTTTGGCAGGCCTTCTTCTCTGCCTTTTGTTCTGGAGGGCAGATTACATGGGCCGCAGGCACCAAACATTATTTAAAGGGAAATTAAAGGGAAATTGCACCAGCTGCCCTTTCTATGTCAGTGAGATGGAATCTGGGGGCCTCCCCTGTCCCCCCTCCCCCGGGCTCTGGAGCAGACAGAGATAACAGCCCGCTGGGATGCCATGCACCGTGGAGGCGTCACCATTAAGTCCCAGGAATGTGCCCCCTTCTCCTCCTCTTCCCGCTGCTGGCCTTTGTTTTCTCAAATGAGCAGGATCCTGGGTGGGCAAGGGACCTTGGAGTCGGGGGAGGGAATCTCCTGGCAGCCCTGCCCTCCAAGCCCTGGGTTACTGCCTTCTTATCCGTGGTGCCCAGCACTGAAAACACATGAAAAGTAAAGCTTTTAGATGGAGGCTGAAGGAGAACACCAGCAAGGGAGTTTGTGAACAGTGTAATACAGCCTTTCCCACTGCCAGTTCACAAGCAGATTTCAGGGTTGTGCGGGGCCGTTAGAAGCAAAATGCAGACCGTGATTGCCCTTCTGTTCCTTCTGCATGTGCAAGTCCCCCTTGAAGGGAGGTTTTGGGGGAAGACCGGAGGAGAAGAGGCACGAAGCTCTGGCCTGAGCCTGATTTGATTTTCCTCCTTTGAAGACGCCGAAAGAGTGGGGTCAGTGCGCACTCCTGGGGAGGTGGGTGATGGCTCTCTGGGGCCTGACCTCCTCCACGAAACTGCTGGCCCCTCTGCATCCACAATCCCCTTTTGTAGAGGAGAAATGTTTCTTTCGGGTTTTGGCTCAGAAATTGAGAAGATGATCATGCCTACATGTGTGCTTTCACTTAACTTTCCATAAAAAAACAACCAGCTCTGCTTAAATTACAGTGAAATTACGTGTGCACCTAAGGGGTTAGGGTTGGGAGTAGCAACTGGTGGGGGAGGAGAAGGGCCAATTTAACGTGTTGTAGACCCAGGAAAAGTATTCTTCTGGTAATTCACGGTTCTCGTCCTCTGTCCCTCTAAGATCACTAGTAATCCTTGGCAACGTTAACCTTTTTAAAAAATGTGAGACAACGGTATATGGGGTCTGGATTTTTAATGAAACAAATTTCTTATTTTCTAGATAATAAAAAGTAACAGCATATGACCCCAGTCTACACAGACAAGATCGTGACATGTTTATGTTCTGATAGGCCTGGATTTCATGATCCCAATTGAGAATACTGTGGATAGTGTACAGCTGTGCTTGTCTCTAGTGTAATACAGTAAGTGCCTCACATGGGGTCTGATATCCTATAATCTGCACTGGTCCTGCCTTAGGCAAACATTTTGCAGTAGAGTGTATGTGCTCAGTCACTCAGTCATGTCCAACTCTTTGCGACCCCATGGACTGTAACCCTCCAGGCTCCTCTGTCTATGGGGTTCTCCAGGCAAGAAACTGGAGTGGGTTGCCATTTCCCTCTCCAAGGGATCTTCCTGACTCAGGGATTGAACCCGTGTCTCCTACATCTCCTGCATTGGCAGGCAGAGTCTTTACTGCTGAGCCACCTGGGAAGCTCTTTGTGATGGAGGGACTGACCATAATCCATCAAAGTCTTATTTCTATCCATGGATTAGGTTGAGATTATCGGGTTGATCAGGTGGATAAGACTCCAGAAATTCTCCTCCGAATCCATCTCTCGCTTCTCATCCACTTCTCACGTCTTACATTTTTCCCAGGTGAAACTCACTTATTCTCCCTATGTTTCTTCTAACCACAGCCTCATTTTTAGACCATCATCTTTGAACATATGGGCTTCCCTGGTGGCTCAGATGGTGAAGAATCCACCTGCAGTGTAGGAGATCCAGGTTCGATCCCTTTGTCAGAAAGATCCCTTGGAGAAGGAAATGGCAACCCACTCCCCCTTTGGACTCAGAAATCACGGATAAAGAGGAGAAGTGGATACTCCAGCCATTTCTGGTGATTGAAAGTGAAAGTGAAAGTGACGTTGCTCAGTCGTGTCCAACTCATTTCGACCCCTTGGATTGTAGCCCACCAGGCTCCTCCATCCATGGGATTTTCCAGGCAAAAGTACTGGAGTGGGGTGCCATTTCCTTCTCTAGGAGATCTTCCCAACCCAGGGATCGGACCCGGGTCGCCCGCATTGTAGGCAGACGCTTTACCATCTGAGCCACCAGGGAAGTCTGCAGGTGATTGAGGAAGAATAGAATAGTTGTCTGATCAGTTGGTTTAGGACCAGTCAGCTTGCGCCCATTTCCTCAGACCCTGTGTCTGGTTTGAAGTCTTGGCTTTTTCTTGGCTGGCCTCCTTCTCTTTGATGGGTGAGCACTGGGTGACGACTCTGCTTCTGGATTCTCTACCGCCCCGTGGTCCTGCTCTTTGCCCCTTGCCCGGTGGTCATGGATAGGCCAGAGGGAGTCTAACTTCTGTGCTCATGTCACTTTGATCAGTTAAACTTTAAAGCGTGATTTCTTCAAAAGATGTTGAAAGCTTCTTTAAGGTGAGTGACCTCATTACAAGTACTAAGCTGCTACGTCTCATCAACTCTCCTCTTTGAGAAGCATCTGTAACCCTTCAAAACGTATTCGGATTGTCACGCTGAACTGGAAGATCAACTGTTAGAAAAACAGCCCACCACAACGTCTGTCTCTTTTGTAAAGTCAAAACTTGTGTCCAGGTTGTGACTTGGTGAGAAACGATCATTCTCTGTGTCAGAGTCTGTGACTTAAACCATTGCATTGGTCTTTTAGGAACTCCAGGCAGGAAGGGAATGAGAACTCCTTAAACTCCACTGAGAGTAGCTTGACACGTTCATAGTTTTCTTAGTTGGGGAATGAGCTAGTTTCTTCTTGGTTGATTTATGCAAAATAATGGAAATATTTGCAAAATACTCTTTGATGAAAAAGAAAAGCTTTGCTTTGTCATGAGTATTGAATTTATAGAAAATGAGTTTAGGTAGAGCTAACATAAGATAAAATAATAAGAAAATGGGGGCAAATATTTATCTGAACTCTAAGGGAAAAGACTTGCTAAAGTATCAATAATAAGCAATGAGAGGAATCACAAAGGGAAAGACTGGCAAATTTGCTTGTATGAGACTTTAAAAATCTTTATGTATCATGATGCATTAAAAGCTCCACTGACGAAGGTTTTAAAAAACTATCTACAATAAATCTAATGATGAAAAATTACTCTTCTTAATATATAAAGGACTCATGCAAATCAATGATTGGAACCTATAGTCAATCAGACTACCTATTGATATATAAATAAGAAAAGAAGAAATTAAAATGTCTGATAAACAATAACAGTCAACCACGTTGGTAATCAAAATACTACAAAAATTTGAAAATGAAACTAATATCAATTACTAGTAAGTAGGCATTTGTATGTATCACTGGTAGAGCTGTGACTGATACAGCCGTTTTGAAGGAAAGGATAGCCTCATGCAACAGGACCTTTCTAACTGGTTCTACTTTATTTCATTGTGGTCTTTTCATGCTTGCAGAAAATTAGAAATAAGCAAGTATATTATTATGGGTAATAAGGTATATCATGATACAGTCATTAGATGATGCTCATGGACAATTAAAAATAAACTATTTATTTTTGGCTGCATTGAGTCTTCATTGCTGTTCACAGGCTTGTCTGAAGTTGTGGTGAGCGGGGGCTACTCTGTCGTGGTGGGCGAGCTTCTCCTTGCAGTGGCTTCTCGTTGTGGAGCAGGGGCTCCAGGTGCATGGTCTCAGTAGTCGTGGTGCTCGGGCTTAGTTGCTTTGCAGCATATGGGATCTTCCCAGACCAGGAGTTGAAAGGACCAGGGAAGTCCTCACTGACAACTTTAACATTAAAGGAAAACACTGGTGTTAATTGCAAGAAAGAAGAATACAAAATGATACATTCATTAGGCCCAAATTGAAAAATTCTGTCCAGGTTCAAAAATTGTGTAAAGGTACATCAAAACATGGGTGGATTGTTTCTGGATCTTATTCTTTGTACTTTTTTGTATCTCCACTTTTGTAAGTATTTCAAGTACTATTTCTAGTAGCCAAACAGAGATCCCAAGTTACTTTTTTACCTGTCAGTTCAAACGTTTATAGTTGAGCTTCAATTGCCCCATTTTCATCACAGAAATTAGTGCATATGTATGTATATAAAATTACTCTATATTAATAATATATATCGCATATGTATAATAGTATTTATATGTTATAACTTGTGAACACATTAATATATTATGTTACTATATTAATGCTTACTGACTTGCATATTATATTAGTAATTATGTATCATAGGTTGATACCATGTCATACAAACATATACATCTAGGTATGTATTTTAGTTTATGTAAAATAAATGAGTCCTGCCTACAGCACAGACTGATTCTGGTTGACCTTGAACCTGAGTTGTCTCTGTGGGTCCCACCTTCTCCCCTTATAGTAACAGGCCATGAGCACAGTTTCCTTCCTTGGTGTTCAGGCCCAGGGTTTCTGAGACCACTTAGGGGTCCCTGTATTTTAAGTAGCCAACTGCATCTCCAGTGCAGGGGGGTCTTTTGGAGCATATCCTGGCGTCCTCTGTGACATGGTACCACTTTTATAAGATGTTAACCTTGCTGTGTGAACAGACATTGTCACCTGTAACTTCAGGGCTCAGATTAGCTAAACATGTTGCCTTTGTTAAAAAAAGAAAAAAAGAGTTGATCTCCCAGAAAGGACAAACACATGGGAGAATCAAAGTGTCCTTTCAGATGTGTAAACCTAATATCAGAGAATTTAGAGTCTCACCCAGTTCACAGGTGTCCTCGCTTTGATCACTAATTAAAATGTGACTTCTATCCGCAATGTCACTGTCAGAGGACTTGACAAAACAAAGTGCATCAGGTACCTGACAATTTCTGATAATGCCCTGAAAGACAGGTGTTCATTCCTGCAGAAGCTTTGAAGCTAAAAATAAAATAAGACGAAATTTAAATTAAAGGATGTTCCCAAGCACATAGTAATCACCCTAAGACAAACACTTGAGGGTCTCTTTTGCTCCCAGATGATGGTGGAGGTGGTGGGGAGGGGATGGAAAGGAATGCAGAAAATGGGGTAAAGTAAAGCCTTGTAAGTCATTTGAGATCAATCGTCAGAGACTGTGTCTCAACGGTGTCATTATCAGATTAATATTTGAGTTCCAATTTAAGCTGGAATTATTAGGATAACAGAAATCAAAAGGAACGTTTTTACAAACGATTTTGCCTCAGAGCTAGAGAAAGGTATCAGGGATAGGATTTTTGTGATTTTTCACCACACCTCCCAAATTCCTGTGAGCTTTAAGAATCACAGACATCCTCACCTTCACAGCTATGCTTTATCTTCAGCTGAGGCTGGAAAAAACCAAATTCCTCCTGATTTCACATGAGTTTTTGGTGGACTATAAGCTTTTTGGCAAAATAATCTGCAGTGTATTTCTAATCATTGTGAAAGCCTGATTTATTTGACAGGTCATTCCTCATTGAAAAATGAAGAGCTGCCTCCCTGGGGATAAAAGCAAACTTTTAACTGATTGCTTCTTTTTATTTCCATGTCAGCATTTACCAGAGCCAGGGATCTCTACTGTAAGCTGGTTAATAAAGAGTCTGAACTTCTGATAGCCAACAAAGTAGGATAATTGGCAGCAAGTAGCAAATGAAAACATTTAGTGAACCTCTGGTTCCATCGATACTGCTGCAAGTGGCATTATTCCATTTTTTTTTTATGGCTAAGTCATATTCCATTATATATATTGGAATATATATGCTCTCCTGTTGATCTTTCTTAATAAAGCCAACTATTCTGAATATCAGTAATCAATTGCAGTGATACTATGGTTTGTTGTTGTTTTAGTTGCTAAATTGTGTCCGACTCTTCTGTGATACCATGGACTCTAGCCTGCCAGTCTCCTCTGTCCATGGCATTTTCCAGGCAAGAATACTGTAGTGAATTTCCATTTCCTTCTCCAAGGGATCTTCCTGATCCAGGGATTGAACCAGGGTTCTCTTGCAAGGACAGGTGGATTCTTTACCATCTGAGCCACTTGGGAAGCCCAGTACTATAAAGGTGGGAGGAGAGAGTCATTGGTGATATGTGGGAACCGAGTTCACTGGTGGGTCCAGCTTTCGGGAAATTCAGTCCAACGTTGTTGGTTTCAGGATTCCAGTTTCTGGCAGCAGCTGTGTTGGAAAGTTTAGGGTCATGAAGTCTTGATAAAGCATTATGAATTGTGGAGATCGACCTCACAGGATGGACCTTCTCATCACACAGGGGAAGGAACCTGGTTCTGTACAGCAGGAGACCCACATGGCCACGTGACCGGACGGTTCTGGGGTCAGTGTGATTTGCTCAGTGTTTTCTCTTTGCTTCTTTTCCTTTTGTCTTCCCTATTTTCCTGTTTTGTTTCTTGTAGGAAAGGCAACTCAGCCTGCTGGGATCGTCCACCTGGCAGCTTCTGTCTCTCTGCCTGAGGTGTTCCTTGTGGCAGGATGTGCTGCTGTTCCCACTAACACCAGGAGCTCAAGATTTGAATGGCTGGAGAGGTGGTGATGGGATGGTTAGATAGCATCACCAACTTAGTGGACGTGAGTTTGAGCAAACTCCAGGAGATGGTGAAGGACAGGGAAGCCTGGCGTGCTGCAGTCCATAGGGTAGCGAAGAGTCGGAAATGACTGAGTGACTGAACAACGAGCTTGAATGCTTCTGCGTTAATCATAAGAAAATGGTCCTGAAATCTATTTCAGTTTGGAGATAAAAATATACAACGATACACTTATTTTTTGGAGGCTAACCAAATTCAAATTAGATTTTTTTTATAAGTTTGGATTTAGTTTTTTAAAAAAGAAAGCCTTCAATTTTGATCACGGAAAATACAGCAAACCCATAGCAATGGCTGATCAAACTCTTTATGTTATAACTGATTTATTTTGGGGAGGTGCTTTTGAAGAAAAGAGATGAGTAGGGCTGAAGAGGGTTTGCTCTTTGAGAAATCATTTTATATCATGGGCATTTGGTTTAAAACCACAGAGATTTTTTTAAAGGGACAAAACATAGCTCTTTACTTGATTATTTGTCTCCGTGTCATGTTATAAATTAGAAATATTAGGTTGGCCAAAAAGCTTGTTCCCGTTATCCTATAAGATGTTATGGAAAACCCAAACAAACTTTTTGGCCAACACAATAAATGCCCTTGTTACTAATTCAATAAATATTTATGAAACACTATGTGTTGGAGGTTCTCTGGGAAGTGCTGACATGACAGGACAGAGTCCCCACTTGAGTAGAAGGCTGCCAGGCCGCGACGGTCAGCCAGCCTCTATTTTCGGGGCCAGGCTCCAGAGTCGCTCAGAGTAGAGGAGTCATCACTAAACCCATGTCCAGGGCTGCAGGGCACTGGGCAGAGCCAGGACACGGCCCTGCAGGCTTGGTAACAGGGAACCTTGCCTCATCTGGGGGTCAAGAAAGAATCCTTTGAGCTGATTTTGGAAGCGAGTGTCATAGTCAGAGGGAGGGAGTTCCAGACAGAGGGAAGGCTTGTGCCAGGCTGTGGGGGAGGGAGAGGGGACCCCGGAAACACGAGGAGACTGGTCTGCCAGGCCAAGCAAGGGGGGAGTTGCTGGGTGACCTTGGGGCCAGCGCAAAGCCCCCAGGAGCACCTGCAGCCTCAATGTCAGCTGGTTCAGCAAGCACCTCCGGGGCGGACACTGCCCCAGGCCCAAATGCAAATCCAAACCTGTGACTGCCGGGGACCTGGGGTCAGACCCCCATGCCATAAGGTCTCCGCCGATCTACCCAAGTCACACCTGTGCTAAGCCAACACGTCAGCTCTGGCTCAGGCTCCCAGGGTTTTCAAGCTCTTTAAGATGGTCTACATTTCAGTCATCCTCTGACCCCACCTCGGCTCTTTCAGCACCAGGCATTTTTAAATTGCTTAGGCTTTTATATTCGGGATGGGAGAGAGTCCAGGAAACAGCCCCATCTCCTTTCAGGAAGTGGAAAAAATAATAGACCAACCTGGACATTGGTGTGCGACAGCAGACTTGTGAAAAAACTGAAAACACAGCTCAGAACGGCAGGCTCATTTTGGGGATGCTTTTGCATAGTTGAGCAATAGGTCCTGCAGCAGAGCTGAGTTTAGTAACCATCTGCATTGGGCCAGTTGTTTGAAATGAAAGTTTGAGTTTATTTACAGAGACGATAACAATTTGGGGGAGAATCAGTGTGACAAGATTTTCAGATGGAAACAGCACAGCAGACCTCAGCATCTTGGGGAGATAGCATCTTGCTTTACCAGCCTCCCGTCCTGAGAAGAACAAATAAACAGCGCACATTCTCTGGGTCTTTGGGATTACATGCCGGGTATAATTAATATGTCTGTTGGATTTCCTGTGTGGGTGGCACCGTATTAGAGGTCAGAAAATGTTTCTTCCCACACTTTGAGAATCATCAGTCTTTGGATCCAAAGCTCTTGCACGCATCAGCCTTTGGTCCACAGTCTTGTTTTTTTCACGGTCATTCAGTTATGAACTATATACATGAATATATATAAATGAGTTATGAATAGACATATCCCTTTTCAGATTATTTTCCCTTATAGGTCATTACAAAATATTGAGTATAGTTCCTTACATTGTCTTTTAAACTTTGTGCTTTCATGGAAATTTCTTTGATTCAAATCAAAGTACCCTTAAACCTCAGCTGAAGTCTGGTAGCACATTTATTCTGCTTGCCATTCTTTGTAAAGGTTGGTTAGAAGTCATCAATTCTCGGGGAGTCTGGGCTACAGCACAGTGTGGTTGTCACAAATGGGAAAAAATGTGATTGCAAACCATTAAATGGGGCAAAGTTACAGCTTAAATGGACAGATGAAGGAGGTAACCTGGAGGGTGAAAGCAAAGAGCAGGCACGTAGGATCAGACTTACCTCCAATCCTGACTGTACTGTTACTACCACTGTACTGTTTTGAATCTCAGTTATTTAACTAGAAAATGGATAATATACATAGGAAACGGCAACCCACTCCAGTATTCTTGCCTGGAGAATCCCATGGACAGAGGAGCCTAGCGGACTACATTTCATGGGATTGCAAAGAGTCAGACAACGACCAAGCAACTAAGTATGCACCCATGCTGGGCCCTAGGGCAATACTTCACTACTTTATATTAATCCACTCTCTGAAGGTGACTGCTCTGAGAATGGGGATACCTAGGCATGCGTGATGTCTGTTGTTATCATTAGTAAGCATAACAGTAACTGCCATTTGTTAAGTGCCTAGTGCTAAACAGACAGGAATCAGGTAAGTCATTTGCATATTTATCGCTAATCCTCACAACTGTTGTATGCTCAGTCACTTAGTCACGTATGACTCTTTGCGACCCCATGGGCGGTAGCCTGCCAGGCTCTTCTGTCCATTGAATTCTCTAGGTAAGAGAGTGGAACGGGAGTGGGTTGCCATGTCCTCCTCCAGGGGATCTTCCTGACCCAGAGATCGAACCCACGTCTGCTGTGTCTGCTGCCCTGGCAGGTGGGTTCTTTACCTGAGCCACCTGGGAAGCCCTTGGGGCCCAGACTGGACTTCGCATTAAATGAGAATTAGGGCTGGAGAGCTACTGCACTGAAAGCAGGCAAACTGTGGGCCCAGTAGATAAACCCCACAGGAGGAGGTGCTTTGGATGGACTCTCGCCCTCATCTCCAGAGTGGTGGACATGGGGAGAGGGCAGGGGGTGCATGGGATGGGTCAGTACTAGGTCATGTCACTTCTGGAGTCACACATGGTGAGGTGGGGCACTGAATGACTGTGGATGTTCTAGAGAGGTGGCCCATGGTGGGCAAGCAATGTGGGACCCAGGACCCCCCTCCTGCCCCCCCTTCTGAGATGAACCCGTCTCTTCTCCCCATTATGTGTGCGGAGTCCCTCCTCACCTCTTGGGGGCCGGGATGGGGGGGTCAGGTCAATTAAGACTACACAATCATCTCGAGATCTCTGAGTTTTAAGCCAGTGAAGTCACTTCTTTCCTGTAGGGAGGGAATTAGATAAATAAGTGGATAGTTTTCATCTTCCTGGAATCATTCAAAATAGAGGCTTGAGGCTCAACCGCCCCTTCTATGGCATCCCACACGCCGATCAGTTGAGTGCATGACTGCTGGCCACATTTGTCATGCCGGTCAGTCTGGATCGTCAATGAAGCCCTATAATTTGAGTCCCTGTGAACTCTAGCAGGGTCAATGTTTTACACGTCTCTGACTCTTAAATGTGTCAGAGGTTTAGATCATTAGAACTCACTTTGGCATGCTTCTCTCTTTCCCTGCAGATAAGTACAAGACTATCTTCCATCTGCTCCCACATCTGGTCGTCACTGAGCATGTGGACAGGGCTCACCCACCAGGACAGGCATCTCAACAAGACAGAGGTTGTGGGTTCTGTTTTCATACATGATGGTGATTGTCTCCACTCCAGGAGCAGGCTCTGTAGCTGGAACCTGTCCCCCGCCCCCACCATTCCATGCAGCTGTCCTGTTTGTAGGTGAATCCTCTGCTAATGTCAGGAGAAAGAGGGCCCCTTGAATGCAGTTATTCTTTCATCAAATTGGCATTGAGCTCTATTAGTGTAGTGTTCGAGATCTCTCTTCTTCTTTGGCTTGGAGATCAAGTCATCAATGTAGGTATCATTTTCAAATTAAAAACCCACATATTATTTTTATTTTTACCATAATAATCTCATGATTATTATTCATGAGACATGGCTTTGTTTCTAGCTTCTCATCACTCTGAGAGGGTCACTGCAAAGAGGAAGATTTTGGAGCTGTTAGGGAAATCGAACAGTGAGACGCCATGGAGCTCATTGTAATGGTTGCTCAAACTTTCTCTTATTTAAGAAACTCTGCTGTAGCTAGGTGGGCTTCCCAGGTGGCTCAGTGGTGAACAATCCGCCTGCCAGTGCAGGAGATGTGAGTTCGATTCCTGGGTCAGGACGATCCTCTGGAGAAGGGACTGGCAACCCACTCCAGTATTCTTGCCTGGAGAATCCCATGGACAGAAGAGCCTGGTGGGCTATAGTCCGTGGGGTGAAAAGAGTTGGACACGACTGAAGCAACCTAGCACGCACGCTGTAGCTGGGTGCTATTTTATTTTCATCATCTTCGGCCCTGGTTGGCTGTGTTGAAACGACGCCAGACCGAACATTGATACCAGGTGCCCGTCCTCCCAGAATTCAATATCACACCTGCAGGCAGAGTGTAAGATTACATCATGTGTCGTCCTGAGCCCCACAAATGACTCTAGACTTCATCTCAAATAACATTATAATTTACACTATGGAGACTTCAGGCTACGGAGCCCTGGCCAAATGAAAGTTTTTGCAGCCAAACACATCAAACCCAGTGTATTTTACTGTGCCGATGGGATTGTTTTTTCGAGAGAGTGGAACATAATTCAATCTATCAATGGCATTTCCAATCAGAAGTGCCTGTCCCTGAAAGGTGGGTGTATAAACATTTGGCTGTCAATTAAGAAGATGCCACAGAGGTTTGTACTAGAAACCCAAGAAAAATGAAAGGACCCCAGTGCACTGTGTGGATTTCATAAGAGCTCACAGAGGGAAGGAGGAACAATGAGAGGGTTTGTTTCTCCCAGAATGTTATAGCAATGAACCTGTGGACTTCAAGTTGGAGAATCCCTTCAGGCAGAAATGAAAAGCCGCCTGATGCAGATGTGTTCCCAGCCCTGAGGCACAACCTGCAGTCATGTCCTCTTAGCGTTTGGGTATGTTGTGTGGCTGTTTCAACACCTAGTCACCTCCCATACTGTTCTTGTTTCCCACTTTGCACTTGGGTGCCTGCTGGGCTCTTCCTGGGGAGTGGATGTTGTCACCTGCTCATGCTTTGATCCGCTGGCCAGAAAGCGGCTGCTCTGCCTGGTCCAGATACTACCGCAGATGGTTATATGAACAGAGGGAGGGACGTCTTCGTTCCTTGTCTCCCCCACCGATGCCTTCAAAGGCTGGGAGGAGCGTTCCACCTGGCTATTGGGTTTCTGTGACTCTTGGATTCATGCTACAATCCTCTTATTTTCTGTGGAATTGCCCCAGTGTTTTGAGTCTTTCAGAGATGTTGATTTTATGCTTAAAACTAGTGGGCCATAATTTGTGGTCTGGGTATGAGGGTAGGAGTGTCCGAGAGATCTTTACCTCTCCCCTCCCCCAGACAACTCCCTCTTCACCTGTCCTGATTTGCCAGCATTTCCACAATTCTTCAGGAACTCAGAGTTCTTGAAGTCCTGAAGTTTCCTGTGCGTGTCACTTGCATCCTAAGGATGTTGCGGGGAGGCGGGGGAGTGGGGGGTGGAGGAAGGGAGCTGTTTTTGGAGTCTATAGAGTTTTGTGACGAGGATCTGGGACAACTGGCATGTCCTGGATTCTCTGGGAGAAGGTTGTAGGAGAAGATCGGAAAACAGCTATGGGAGATGTGAGGAACCACCAGACGAACTTGATTCACATCATAAATCTTTGTCCCAGGACAGGGCCACAAGCCACTGGTTTCATCATTCAGCGACCAATAAATCAGATGGATGTGGAAGTAGAGAGGAGGAGGGCTTTCCATCTCCAGCTGAGGAAAGAGTGTCACCTGCCTTGCCTTCTCATCTGGTCCTCATGGACAGTTTTGATTTGAATGATGTTCTGTGACATGGCTTTATGGACCCCTCACTGGGGAGGAATATGTATAAGGCAGCCTTGCTGTGGTCACAAATAGTCTCTAAGCCTCCAGGTATATGGTGATGGTTTAGTTGCTAAGTCATGTCCAACTCTTTGCGACCTCATGGACTGTAGTCTGCCAGCCCCTCTGTCCATGGGATTTCCCAGGCACAAACACTGAAGTCGGTTACCATTTCCTTCTCCAGGGGATCTTCCTGACCCAGGAATCAAGCCCAGTCTTGCAGACAGTCTCTTTTGCATTGCAGGTGGATTCCTTACTGACTGAGACACCAGGGAAGCCCCCTGGTTTCCAGGAACATTGATTTCCTCTCAACACCTCCTGCTGGTGACCACGGTTAGCTTTGACTGCCATGGTTTGACTTGGGTCAGCTTGGCTCTGCATCAGATGTCTGGTTCTTGGACTTAGGCTGAAGGAACAGTATCCACCAGGACAAGCCATTCTTGTAGAGAAGGAAAACACACGGAGGTTGGTGGAAAGCCTACACCTCTGCACCCAGTCGTATTTGCACGCATGTTCTGAGTCTCATAAAGCCACAAGGCCGAGCTGTCCCATGGGGTAGGGAGAGGTGTCCTGTCTCCTCGGAGGCAACACAAGCCACGGAACAGTGGCATGGAGCCCATCTTTCAGGCAAGGGGATGAACATGTGGAAACAGTCACGTGGTCATCCGAGTGCGTCTGTGCTCATGAGACTTCTTGCTCAGTTTTATAGAAATCCTGGGTAAATTGAGCTTTAGTGATTCAAAAGCATTGGTGCATCTAAAGCCGATGCACTGGGTTTTTATCCACAGCCATTTCTCATCTGCACACTGAGTGATATTCAGTGTTTTCCAGTGCATCATTTGTCTTTCAGACTGATGTTTTCAAAGGTGAGTTTAACTGAGAGCTAAGCTGGACTGAAACAAAAAGGTTTTGCTTATATTTGGGTGTTCTTCTCTGGAAAAAAAAAATTTTTTTTTCTTTCTATATTTAGGTGTTCTCCTCTTGAGTTTAAATTTTACTTCATTATTAAATACATGATGATAAAATGTTCATATTTTCCTCCAAGAGGACTCCATACACACAGCTAATGAATTAAATATCAACATTATTCACAAGTATTGACAGTAATATACATGGATTTTTTTTATCCCAAAGGCAAGTCTAGGGGACTTCAGCCTCCCTGTTCATCAGTCCCCTAACATCCTCTGTGGTTAGGTCATTAAAGAGTTTTTGGCACTTTACCTAAAGGCTTTGGGGTGTTAATCCTGGTTTCCTGGTCAGGTTCCAATGAGGGTCACAACATTCTGACTTCTTAAATCACTCCTGTAATCTTGGTCCCACGGGGTGCTCGCTGCACTTTCAGTCCCACGTGTTTTTGCCCAGCGGCTTGCTGGTAGAGAGACATGCCGTTTTCTTTTGGGAACGAGATGTTGATCATTTACGAGCACTTCTAAGAACCTCTGAGCTGCAGTGGTGCTAGTGAGCTCTCATGAGTCCTCAGAAGTCTGGATGAGGGCTCGCCCTGACACAGACCCCAGACGGGACTCAGACAGGGCACAGTCCTTCCTCCCCATGCTCTGCTTGGTGCTTCGTCCCTGGGGGAGCTCACCCCATGGAGGAGCCCCAACGAGAATCTCCCACCCGGACCGTCCTCTGGAGAGGGGATGGGCAGGCTCTCAGGAGCCTTCCTGGGGTCCTCGCCGTGGGCTATTCCGAGAAGACTCAAACAATCTCTCTTGGAAAAACTGGAGATCTTGGAGAAGCAATTTTGGAGATTCACCAAGAACTAGTAATGAACATTTGTTTCTTAATGTTTAAGGATGTATTTGATTATTTATATATTAATATATGTCTCCCTAATATAGCCTATTTGGAAAGATGTATTCATGTGCACATATCCTTAATGGTACAAACTTGAATCCTATTTTTATTCTTTGTAATAAAGTGTGAGAGGACTTGCACAAAAATTTAAGCTTCTAATAGCCAAATGGATACTTCATGCCTGTGTGCACATTTGATCTCCAAGGAGTCACACTAGTTTTCAATGTTTTCACCAATAAAACCCTTATTAATTAGCTTTTGCCCTGTTGATTCCAGATTTGAAAGATTTTTGCCTCCTAAATGGAGTGTTGTCTTTGTTGTTCAGTCGTTCAGTCAAGTCCAACTCTTTGAGACCCCCTGGACATTAGCATGCCAAGCTCCCTTGTCCTTCACTATGTCCTAGAGTTTGCTCAAACTCAAGATCCATTGAGTCGATGATGCCATGCAACCATCTCATTTTTTGTTGTCCCCTTCTCCTCTTGCCTTCAGTCTTTCCCAGCATCAGGGTCTTTTGCGATGAGTTGGCTCTTTGCATCAGGTGGCCAAAATATTGGAGCTTCAGTTTCAGCATCAGTCCTTCCAATGAATATTCAGGATTGTTTTCCTTTCAGATTGACTGGTTTGATCTCCTTAATGCTTTTGAATTGTGGTGCTAGAGAAGACTCTTGAGAGTCCTTTGGACTGCAAGGAGATCAAACCCTTGGATAGCAAGGAATATAGTAGGTAATAATTAATTCACTCTCCTGTTTTCTGTTTTTACCAGGCACACATGTAGCCAATAATCACAATTATTATCATGGATCACCCAGAACTCACTACTGGACAGTGGCCTCTTCAGCCCAGGGGTTCTGCAGAGGAGGGGAAGGCATCTCAGGTGGCTTCTCTGAGCTGAAGCAGTGGGCACAGCTGTTGACCCATCTGTGACCCTAGAATCCGAGGTTCCAGCTGGACACCTGGCTTCCCAGATAAGAGCCATACTTTCCACCTCCCTTCCCTCTTCCTGGCCCTGGCTCTGGATCCCAGCAGGTAAGCATGAGCAGACGGGATGCAGGCAGCTCCCAGATGGAAGAAGCATGGCTTCTCCTCCTTTCTTTGCTCTTGCCAGGGTGGGAGGCTGGTGGGGAGCCCCCGTTGTGGAGGATACACTGAATGACCTGATAGGGACAGTCTGGGTCCCGGGGCTCCTATGCAACAATCTGGTGAGGAAAAGCAGATGCAGACATGAGTTTGGGCGGAAGTGATGACACCGAGGTTCCAGGTTCTTCCTGCCAGCCTTGGTGCTGCTGGCCTGGGCCAGTTCCCTGAGGGCTCCTGCCTTCCAGGGTAAGCCCTTCACTTTAGGGTCCTGTCACTGTCACCGCAGCCAGTCTGGACCTCACGGCATCTGAGGGCTCAGGTATTAGTGAGCACTATCACTAAGCGTTTGTATCACATGCATGTGTCTGAGTGAAAGTGGTCAGCTGACTTTGCTGCAGAAGGACGAAGCCTCTAAACCCCATGGCTTCAGCCCCTTTCTCCCACCACTCGCCTTCCCTCCAGGAGGTGGGTCACAAGACTTGGGTCTGCCCTTGACCATCATAGTCCAGGCGTCTCTATGTATCAATACGTCCTCTCATTACCTCCTGAGCAGCTCAGACCAGTTCGTAGCATTCGACAGATGTTGCTAAGCTTGCAGAGTATTAAGAATGATTTCTGCAGTGAATAATGTACACCCAGCTCTCTGGTGGTTCTCTTCCCACCCTTGGACATCCCCTGCTCTCTCCAGTTCCCTGCGGGCAGAACCCTAGACTCCCTTCTCCTTTTCCAAGGCAGTGCATGCCCTCACCCACTGGAGCACCCCAGGCCACGTCAAGGCCAAGAGGCCCCAGGGGAGTTTGGGGTGTCATCCCATCTAAAGCTTCAGGGAAGAGCCCAGTTGTGTGCTCAGCATCCTCTCTTTCCAGGTGGATGGATACATGGGGGTCTGACTCCCCCATAGAGAGAAGTGGTGCTGTCTTCTTAGACCCACCCCGGGGACAGTGAGGAGAATTGGACCATCTGCTCACCATTCTCGGATTTAACTTTTCCAGTTACCCTGGTGGCTCAGACAGTAAAGAATCTGCCTGCAGTGTAGGAGACCCAGATTCAATCCCTGGGTTGGGAAGATTCCCTGGAGATGGGAATGGCAACCCACTCCAGTGTTCTTGCCTGGAGAATTCCATGGAGAGAGGAGCCTGGAAGGCTACAGTCCATGGGGTCAGACATGGCTGAGCAACTGACATTTCACAGATGAGTAAAAGAGGAGCCAGAATGTTTAAACAACTTATCCAAGATCACATGGCTTTCAGGTTTCAGAACCAGAATTTGAACCCACGAAGGGTCTCCAAATGCCGATCCAGACCTGCCCTGAACCAGCTGTCAGAACATTCTGGGAGCTTGTTAAAACAGAGGTCAGTTCCTGATCCCACAAGTGGGCTTTTAGGTAGTTTGGGGGTGAGTTTGCATTTTATTTTTCATCATCTCCCCAGGCAGTTCCAGTGCATGGCCACATTTGGGAACTACTGTTTGGTGTCTCCCAGGCCACGATAGTCTAGAACTTTTTTACAATCTTTTCCCTTTTGCCCACATCCTCCCCCCCCCACCCCCCCCAACCTCCCCAACCTCCTTGACAAGCAAATGATTCCAAATGAGAGCGCTGTGTCACAGAGAAAAGTGACACTCAACACCTGTCCAGGCAGGGCTGGGAGCTTAGTTAGATGAGATCTCTTAGAAGAGATCTCTCTTCTAAGAGATCTTAGAAGTGATACTCTGTGACCAGGCATTATAGGGAGGGACTGCCACAGAGCATAATAACTTACACCCCATTTTGCCTGAGATGTCCATTTGGAGGCCACATCACACACTGGAGATGATTCAAGGGTAACAAAACATGGGGATAGATTCCAAGTTACAGCAACTGATGCTCCGGGAACTAGAACTAGTGAGAAGTGAAAGGTTACAGGGAAACAGGAGAAGCAAGGGCGGTCTCCTGAAGGAGATAATGCTTGGATTAAGTCAGGAAGGAGTGGGTTTAGGAAAGGCAGACATAGGTCTGAAACCTCTGTGCGGTGGGAAGAGATGAGCAAAAGAACTTATGTGCTGAACCATGAGAGTGATGAGGATGCTGTTTGTAATAGGTTCTTGTGGTGTTGGTTTAGTTGCTCAGCTGTGTCTGACTCTTTGCCCCCATGGACTGTAGCCCCTCAAGCTCCTCTGTCCATGGGATTTCCTATGCAAGAATACTGGAGTGGGTTGCCATTTTCTTCTCCAGGAGATCTTCCCAACCCAGGTGTTGAACCTGGGTCTCCTGCATTGGCAGGTGAATTCTTTGTCACTGAGCCACCAAGGAAGCCCAAATTCGGTACTTATTTCCTGAATTTGAGTAAACTCCAGGAGATAGTGGAGGGCAGTTAAGCCTGGAGTGCTGCAGTCCAGTGGGTCACAAAAAGTCAGACACGACTTAGCGACTGAACAACTTGTTTCCTGAGTTATCAAGGATGTCAGTTGGAATATCTCGTAGATAATGATCTGAAAGTGTGCCTGAGAGGGAGAATGGAGCAAGTTGAGGCCAGGGAGGGGTGAGGAGCATCTTTGGAGGATGCAGGTCTGGGGGGTGGGTGTTGGCCACTGGGACGTGCTGGGGAGAGGGTGGGATTGGCAAGTAGGGGGAAGGTCTCTCCTGGGGTACCCTGGCCACAGGAGGACCATTCGTCATGTCCTGCCCTTCCTACACTCAGAGCCTGAGGGCACATCCCTCTCCTGCCTCACGGGTCAGGCTGGTTTGGGAAGCGAAACATTTATTCTCCCTTGAAAACAAATTTTACATCATTGATCTGCCGCTAAAAAATGTTTGTGCTGAATTCCTGCTTCTGAGCCAGTATGACTCAGATGGTGCACATTTCAAAATTCTCTCAACATCATTTCACATAAAAAAGAAACGTCTTACATTGGGCCAACTCTGTTAAAAAGCAACAATCTCATATCACTAATACATTGCTGGATTGATTCATGGCATTCATCTTCAAAGACCTGGATAATCAACTCTGTTTGCAAATCCTTATTAACGCAGAGATAAATGCTATCATAAATTGAACTTTCCTATGATGAGCTAAAGTTTTTGGTCTTTAGAGTTCATTTCCAGAATATTCGATAGCATGACTGCGAGGGCTGCATGGCAGTTTCCCAATTGGACGCAGTCAGAGGGTTTTTTTTTTTTTGCCTCATTTTCCTTTAAGCGAGATGATAAACACTTAATAAGAAGATGGAACTTGTGGAAAGTGGCCAGAAGAGAATAGCATTCTGCCGACTGAATTCCACTTCAGATGCTGGGCTGGAGAGAAACCCTCCTCTCCGCTCCTTCGCCTTCAGAGGATGGCTTTAAAAACTGTGAAAACAGAGAAAGCCCAGTGTGTGGTCTTTGGCAATTTCGTAACAGTCTGTGCAGGAGACGGAGGGGGGAGGTTTGCTGGAAAAAATGATTAGCTTTTTCTTTACGATGACAGAAAACAGTTGCAATTCAAGGATGCCAAAGGTTCTGCAGCCCTCCCCTTTGGCAAATTGTTAGGTAATCGCTGCTCCCAGGTGGTGCTTTCAATAAAGGCCCTGGAAAGTCACATCCAAGAGATGCTCTGGGGCAGAGCCCCCGTCAGCCAGCCAGCCGGGGGAGATAGTGGAGGTAGTCAGCAGGCAAGCTGCACCTGGCTTCCTGGAGAGCCTCTACCGGCCTCTGTCCTGGACTAACAAGGCTGAAGACTGCTCCAGGATGTCTTTTGGATCCCAGGGTGATTGTCTTTGTTGTATGACCTAAGATATCCCAGGAAGCACGAGGCCCATGTTCCCTGGGCTCCCCCTCTGTACTCAGCCTCTCAGAACAAACATGGGCTAATTAACTCACTGTGGTTCAGTCTCTCAGTCGTGTCTGACTCTGTGCGACCCCATGGATTGTAGCCAGCCAGACTCCTCTGTCCATCATATTCTCCGAATCCTAGAGAGGGCTGCCATGCCCTCCTCCAGGGGAACTTCCCGACCCAGGGATGAAATCTAGGACTCACAAGGGCACATTTGAACAGTTGCTTATCAAGGAGGAACAAGAAGGGAGCAGGCTCCCCCTCAAGGGACACACAGGACAATGTCTTTAAGCTCTTTTGCAGAACTGAAACCCCCACCGATTATAAGATGTCGGTGTGTTTCATTCTAGAGAAGGTCATGGTGTGATAACTGCGAAGCTCATCAGGGACCACCTGAGACCAGATTAAAGGTCTGCAGGCCCTGGTCTTATCAGCACCTGGGCCCTTGAGCCTCGCTATAAAACTCACCAAATCCTCTGGGATTGGGAAACATGGTTTTTCGAGGCAGGAGTCCACTGTGGCCCCCTTTGCTGTTGTTGAGTCACTCAGTATTGTGAGACTCTGCGACCCCATGGACTGCAGCACACCAGGCTTTCCTGTCCTTCACCATCTCCCAGAGCTTGCTCAAACTCTTGTCTATTGAGCTGGTGATGCCATCCAATCATCTCATCCTCTGTCGTCCCCTTCTCCTCAATCTTTCCCAGCATCGGAGTCTTTTCCAGAGAGTCAGTTCTTCACATCAGGTGGCCAAAGTATTGGAGCTTTAGCTTCAGCATCCTTTCCTACCTCACCTGGAACTCTGTCTCTGAGATTTGCTTTGGCGCTGGTGCACAGAGGCCGAGCATTCAGCATCACCAGCAAGGCTGTGATGGTTTTTGTTCTTTGATGCTGTGAGTTTTCTTACCAGCCCTGACTTACTCTGGCCGGTGTTCCAGTGATGGACAAGTTCCTTAAGCCTCAGCCTCAAATTGCCAGGCTTCTCAATGCAGGACCTGTAAGACGTGACCCATAAGTGCGGCTGGGCAGGCCCCTCGCCACCCCAGTGCTCAGGATCCAGGCCAGACAGGGATTCGGTGAATTCGACAGATCGTACCAGCTTCCTCACCCACCGTGTTTTCTTGGGATAAAAATGCATTGAAAATAAGCATCAAAGGCAACTTGAAAAGTGACAACTAGTAACAAAAGGCTAAACGTGCCCTGAAGCATGTGTCTGGAATCAGAAGGGGCCCCAGTCTGTGTGCTTTTGGGAGGTTGGGAGGGAGAGGCTGGTTTATAGATTGACTGCTGGGCCTGGGCTCACACACCACAGCTTTTAAAAAGAATCACCAGTTTTTAAAATAACATTCTTGACTATTTCTCCCTGTTGGCATCACTGTTCCTCCAGGCACCGCCAGGGCTCTGAGGACCCCTCTTGCAAAGCCAGAGATCAGTATACACGACACAGTGAGGGGCGATCCTGCCAGAGAGGGGAGGGCAGCAGGTGGGGACAGCCGTGAGGGATGCAGCAGAGCCTGAGGTTGGACGTGCGTGCGCTCTGCCGTGTGCCCCGCTGTGCTCCCTGTATCGTGGCTGCAGTCTGACACCTCACTGTTTAATGATATCATTTTAAATGTCTCATTACACAGAATGTCCAAGCATCACCCCACTAGAGGGAGTGGCCAACAGATGCCTGTGCACTATCGCCCAGCTTTTTTTGGTCACAAGTGAACTGGTGGCCGATCTCATTATTTTACGTATTCCCAGACAAATACTTCTAACACTGGTGTTCTTAAAGCTGATTCTATTCAGCAGTGGTATGCTGGAGTGAATCCATCACAGCGAGAATTCTCAAAGAGCTTCTGCCTTTAAGCAAGGTTGTTGCAGATGGAGGCAGAGGAGCACAGAAAGAACAAATATCGGTAAATCAGGATTTTAATTAATTGCCTCATGAGAAGGACTTCCAAGCAATGTCATGGGGTTGAGTCAGAACTCGATGGAAAAATAAGATGGAGGAATACAGCTGACTCTGCAAAAATGGAACGTGATCTGAAAAAGAAGAGAGAAAACATGACGGGGAGCACAAACTGGAAAAGGACAGAGGGACCAAGGTATGCATGGTCACATATCACGTTGTTCTTGTTCAGTTGCTCGGTTGTGTCTGACTCTCTGTGACCCCATGGACTGTAGCAAGCCAGGCCTCCCTGTCCATCACCAACTCCCAGAGTTTACTCAAACTCATGTTCATTGAGTCAGTGATGCCATCCAATCAACTCATCCTCTGTTGTCCCCTTCTCCTTCCACCTTCAATCTTTCCCAGCATCAGAGTCTTTTCCAGATCACATGTTTGTGAGTAAATTAGTACTCACAATAGTGGGTCATAATGAATCCTCTGGGACAATGGGTTTTATGTCTCTGGGGCTGACATCTGTAAACACTGAACATGTCTGTTTTCTGGAGGCAGGTGACAGCCCCTGATGTCAGCTCCAGGGGTAGGTGTTCCCTAAACCTGGGAGTCTCCGTTCATGCAAGAGGGGATCCAGTTTGAATGAATATTCCATTTCCAACTCCTTGATTGTAGAATTATTTTTCAATTTCGTTTGAGCAGTGTTAACATTTTCAGAAAATCACATACATATGAAGCATGTATGTATTCTCTTGGGCACTTTTACTCAATAATCAGGATGTATCTTTTTACCCAAGAGGGGATGTCCCTAGTTAAATGGACACTGGCATCTGCCTGGTGCCCATCTATTCTGTGCAGGATGCTGGCAGGGCCAGGTGTGCCGGCTCTGTCATCTGTTGCAGAGGGCAGGGGGCTGGGCAGCTTGGCCCGGCCCCCAGCTCCTGGAGGAGGGGCGGCCCCGCGGCTGCGGCCTGTGTGCTCAGGGCGCTGAAGGCTCTGAGCTGAGGGGCTACTGGGGATGCGATGGATGGCAGCAGCCACCTCTGTGCCGGGTCTCCTGATGCCAGAGTCCAGCTGTCACTGGTCACAAGGATCCTGGGCTATCTCTCTCCCATCTGGGTGCTCACAGCTACTCTAGCTGCCCCCGGGGCGGGTGGGTTAATCTGTGTTTGTTCTGCTTGGCTCAGGGTGACCCATGGCCGAGCTGGACAGTGGGAAACCCGGGACCAGAGTAACCTTGATGGGGGTGCAGGGTTCAGGACCTTGCTCAGGCTGATGGCTGAGATGGGACAGGATTTTATCCCCTCAGAAGAAATGACCTATTGAAGTGTAGTATATGATTAAGCATTGCATAGCCTTTGATTTCTATTCATATGCCAGGTTTAGGCCTTTCTGCGGGGCGGCTTTCTGAAAGATATAATCCAGTGTTCACAATCTCTGGGGCTCACCAGTGCATGGTGACCACAACAGCTACTTTCCCCCCAAAACATAAGTCCTTCCCTTGTGCTGGCTTTCATTGTTCTTGGCGACTGAATTTGTACGTGATTGTTCAGCTCTGCTCTCTCTCTCTCTCTCTTTTTTTCAGTCCTGTCCCATCAGATACGCATTCCAAGAAATTACCTTAAGATCTGTTTGACCGTGAAAGTGGCATTCCCAGCTGTGCTCCAATCGCCCGGATGAAAGACGCGAGAACATCCTGGGTGCTGATCACCTTTCAAAGCGGGCATGTGGGGAGTGAGCCCGCACCGTCAGCCCTCACCACTGCCAACCATTGTTGGAAACAAGTCATGATGTTGTAGGGGATCCTGTTCACGCCAGAGAGCTCCAAAAGTTTTCCCAACTGCACACATAAACAGGAATTAATTCCCTCGCCTTGAAATGTGGCCACCACACGGAGGAGATGGGGCTTTTGTTTAATAATGCAGAGCAACTGAAAAAAAATAAATAGTGATGTACGGAAGTGTTCCAACGGGTGTATGGGAGGGCGCAAGTGAGGGGTAAGCTTGCGTCCGACTGACATTACCTGGGCTGGGCCGGGCAGGGCTCTGAGTGCCTTGGTTTTGTGTCTCCCAGGAAAACCAGCCCCCTTCTGTTCAGCACTGGCTCCTGGTCAGCTGCTAAGTCGGCTGATTGCAGGGCCACCAACTCATGGGCCATCCTCAGAAGCGGGATTGGCCCTCCACGCTGGCTGAAGGAGGATGCTGGACCCAGGAAGAGGTGGCCTCACACAAGGAGTGGTGACCTGACCCTGCAAGGACTTTTGCAGCTGGGTGCGGGCCGCGGTGGATGGGCAGAGAACGCAGTTCAGAGCTTCCTGGTCCCTGTACAGTGTGTTCTCCAACCTCAGAGACACGGACAGAAGTCCATCAGCTTGGCGTCTACACTGTTCTTATATTGATCTTCTCACAAGGGCCACAGTATCTCCAACAAGACCCAGAAAAGTGTCTCTTTCTTTTGGACCACAATTTCATTGGCAAAGATAGCTTCTGCCTAGGCCAAAGAAGGACTCGGTTTAAAAGCAGAGCCATCTTCTTTGGGTAGATTTCAGTTTAGGGAAAAAGTAAAGCTGATGACTGTTCTCTCTCAAGCTTCTGTTTCCCAGGGCAGTTGACTATTTTCACTGTTAAAAGAGAGGCGTCCACACAACACACAACCCGCCAGAAGCCTCAGGGTGGGGGCAGGGGGCAGTGCCTTCAGGAAGCTACTGCTGTAAACACAGGCCTCAGAGAAGAGGAAAGAGCTCAATAATCCAGGTGTACAAGTTAAGGAGGGTTTCCCTGATGGCTCAGATGGTACTGAGTCTTCAGGAGACTTGGGTTTGATCCCTGGGTTGGGAAGATCTCCTGGAGAAGGAATGGCAAACACTCCAGTATTCCTGCCTAGAAAATCCCATGGACAGAGGAGCCTGGTGGGCTATAATCCATGAGATCACAAGAGTTGGACATGACTTGGCAAATAAACCACCACCACAACTTAAGGAACTAAAGAAGAGAAAATTAGACCCAGAGCGGGCAGGTGGAAGGAAGGAAGATTAGAGTAGAGATGAATCCAGTAGAGACGAGAAAAACAACAGGGAAAAAACAAAAGTGGATTCTCTGGAAAGATCAGCACAATTCACAGATCTTTAGCCAGATTGACAGAGGGAGGGGGCTCAGAGGTGTCTGGGGGACTCAGGGGTCTCTTGGGGGCTCAGCAGTGCCTGGGGGGTGGCTCTCTGGGTGTCCATGGCACTTGTTCTTCTGTGTTAGGGGGTGGATGGTGCTGGCTGGTCTCTGCCCCACCTGGACCCCGAGCTTTTGCAGGGCTGTCCTAGTAAATATGGGGTCATGGAGGGTCTGAGGCCACCCCTAGGAGGGTTATAATGCAGGTCAAATAAAACAGGGCATTTTCCACATCCCAGTCTTTCTTCTAGGAACAAAAATCGGGAACCACAGTCATCCAAGGAAACCCTGAAGCTGGGCTGAACGGGGAGGGAAGAGGCGGGCTGTGCATGGTTGGGCTGGGAGGGGCAGGTGGGGGGTGCCCGTCTAAACGCGGCTGCTCCCTGCGTTGGCTGGTGACTCTGAGGCCCTTTCTGCCCTGGTCACTCCCTGAGCCCGGTATTCCATCTCCTCCAAGGGCTGCTGATGTAGTTCTCCTTGGAGACAGCTCTGATTCTCCACGGAAGGTTCCACTTTCCCAACTGGGTCCAGATCAAATATTGACTTTGCAAATTTTAAGTCATTTTGCCGTAGACAGTGGTTCTTTACGAAAACATGAAGACATGCTTGGGTGGTGACCACCAGAGGACGCCTGGAATCCAGAAGCACAGTCCCTGGAGGGACCCTGGAGGTGTGCTGGTCTTCCAAGGGCCTGGCCCTCGGCTCAGGCCATGTGAAAATGACCCTCACACCCCATGAGCACCTCTGAGCTTGGAGTCAGGTCACGCTGAGCTGCTGATGAAATCAGTGTTCTTGCTCAGCCCAGAGTTGGGGTACAGGATGCAGGTTTGGAGCCCGTGGAACTGGCAGGCTGGGCAGAAAGGCCTGGGCTGGCCCTCTGTCTTCCTCATCCCAACCCCTACAGTCCTGACTCCATAGCGGGCAGGCGGCGATGGCCACGCGTGCGCACCGTAACTCTTAGCAGACATTCTGGGACACATCGCCCAAGACACACCGCTGTCCCGTAGAACTAGTCTAGACCTCACAGGCAGCTTGTATGACCAGTGCTTTTATTCTTTTATGTGCCACATGCTTTCATGACTTTAGCTCCTAGGAAGTCATCGTGGCTAGCCCGGCATCCTGTTAGACAGGAGGGTGGGGGGCATCCTGGGAGGAAGTGAGAACAGATCGGGGTCTGCAGAAGGAGTGTGAACTTGAGTGTTTCACGGTTCATATTGCTCAGCATGTCCCCATAAGGAGCACACCCGCCAGGCTGCCAGGCCCGTTGAGTTTCCCCTGCCCTTGGCTATCGGCAGGCTCTGTGCAAGGGTCATGGGCCCCTCTCCTCCCCTGCTCACCTGCCGAGGGCCAGGCTTCTGCCCTGCTTCCTTGAACCTGGGGTTGCACGAAGGTGGTGTTGCTATAAACAGGAAGAAAGGACTTGGCCTCTTTCTCATGCTTTTTTAGCAGCCCTGTCTCTCCCCTGTAATTTCCCTTCTCCATTTAGACAGTGCTGCAGCCACAGAAAGCTGTGCTGGCCAGGCCAGCTGACCCGGACCCCGGCCAGGCAGAAGCCTGCTGGCGTTTTGCAAAGATGTCACCTCACCCTACAAATGTCACCTTCTGTGAAGGGCCAGGCTGTCTGACACACAAGATGGGCCGAGCGGGACTGGCATGTGGGTGTGAAGACTGGAGCTGGTCCACCACCTGCTGGTCCTCAGACGATGTGGGACTGCGGGTGGGACGAGGCGGCCAGGCTCTAACTTTACCCCCGCCTGCCAGAGTGACCCTGGGAGCCCAAGGGCACGCTGATCTGAGAAGGAGGCGGCTTCTTGCCTTGGTGGTTTGCCTTTCAGTGTCAGACCAGGTAGAGTCAGCTTTTAGTCCGTCACAGACCACGTTGGGTTGGGTTGGGCTTTGTCCTCCTGCCAGGCTCTCGGGGTCCAGCACCACACTGTCCCCAGGAAAGAGGACAGCTATCGTACCACGTGCTCTCTGGGTCAACTTCCCAGTCTTTAAGGAGGTGATGGCTGTGATAGAGGGCGTCTTTGTCTGGTGGCCAGCAGTGGGGACAGAGTTCTCTCTTATTTTCCTGAATTCCAAGTTATCCTGCTCAGAACTAAAAAGGCACATGGACCCCAAAGGGCCCAAATGGTGGTGCAGTTTGCCCGACTCTCTGGGGGCTGGAAGGGCCCACAGAAGAGACAGATAAGAACAGTGAAAATCCATTCGGCTGTCCCAGGGGTGGGTTCTGTGGGCTGTCACATGTACAGACCCTCCCCAAGGGTGACACCGAGCATGAAAACCAGCCTGATGGCCTCGCCGACAAGGTGGAGTCTGGCTCCCTGAGAGCTGACGCTGCTGTGCACGCCAAGGACGGTGACACAGTGATGTCAGTCACCAGACTCAGTTCCAAAGTGCCCCTGAGGCCCTGCAACTGCCTTGGGATGGACTAGGAATTCTGTGTTCAGACGGTCACTTTCAGGCCAACACTGATCAAGTCCTCAGCATTAATGAAGTAGGACCACGGTATGTGCCTCACATGTTTATTGTGGAGATAAAGTCTGACACTGGGCACTTCACAAATAGAGGTTGCTGCTATGTCATTCCACATTCTTCAGATCAGAATGCAGTGACTAAATGGTTCGTTTCTCAGTTAGTTTTTATATTTTTGTGTTGATAAGACCTCACGGTTTGAGACGCACCTGTCTTGTTTCCATCACTGATAGGATAACAAACAATTGCAGGTGTAAGGTTGAGGGTCACTGGGTCAAATACAGGATATCCAATAAATCTGATTTTCAGATAAAGAACAGAATACTGTATAGTATAAGTCTGTCCCAAAGATTGCACGGGATATACTTATACTGAGGAGATATCCATCGTGTATCTGAAGTTCAACTAGATTGTTTTTGCTGAAGATGGCAACCCCAGCAAGGTTAGAAGAGCGAAGGTCAGTTTTGGAGGGACTGACAGAGCTTAGGTATGCATGCTGCTCAACACAGGGACCATTCCAGCTCCAGAGCTTGGGTACAGCCCTGGGGGGGTGAGCCCGAGGAGGATCCTGCAAGCTCGACCTGGGAGCTTCTACTCCACTGGACTACCTCCAGGACTGTCTGGGCCAGTGTTGTTCAGTTGCTCTGTCGTGTCCCACTCTTTGTGACCCCATGGACTGCAGCGCGCCAGGCTTCCCTGTCCTTCACTATTTCCTGGAGTTTGCTCCAACTCAGTGGCACCCCACTCCAGTACTCTTGTCTGGAAAATCCCATGGACAGAGGAGCCTGGTAGGCTGCAGTCCATGGGGTCGCTAAGAGTAGGACACGACTGAGCGACTTCACTTTCACTTTTCACCTTCATGCACTGGAGAAGGCATGGCAACCCACTCTAGTGTTCTTGCCTGGAGAATCCCAGGGACGGGGGAGCCTGGTGGGCTGCCATCTATGGGGTCGCACAGAGTCAGACATGACTGAAGTGACTTAGCAGCAGCAGCAGCATGTCCATTGAGTCAGTGATGCCATCCAACCATCTCATCCTCTGTCGCCCCCCTCTCCTCTTGCCTTCAATCTTTCCCAGGTAATCTGATTTTATTTGTAACTAAACAGTCTGAACCAGGCAGGAGCTGCAGAGGCTGTACATGACTGGCTTCCATGAGGTCTGGATAAATACACCCAAACCTCATGGGCTTGCTGAGGATAGCAAGTCAATTGGCAGAGTTAGGGTCATGATGTGTCTGACTCTTTGTGACCCTGTGGACTGTAGTCTGCCACACTCCTCTGTCCGTGGAGTTTTCCAGGCAAGAATATTGGAAAATTCTTACTCCAGGGGATCTGCTCGAGGGGATCTTCCTTATCCAGGGATTGAACCTGCGTCTCTTGCATCTCTTCCTTTGGCAGGCAGGTTCTTTACCACTGCACCACCTGGGAAGCCCTCTCAAGTCATGGGCTTATTTTAAAACATACAGGACTATAATTTGTAGTTTCTTGTACACAGTGAATGGACATTAAAAAATCTTCAGATAGTGTCCTTCCAATGAACTCAGAACAATGTTCCTTTTCTCTCCTCATGTGGGGTCCACAGAGCAAATACCGCTTTTATTTCACAGTTGGGGAAACTTGCCTGAAGCCGGTGGCTTCCTCTGCCCTGTGTTGGTGGCTCCATGTCAGGATCAGGGTTTCTATCCCGGTGGTCAGTCCCAGCAGGGTCTGCGGTTTCCCTGAGAGTTAAGTTATGTTTTATTTGGGGAGAGGTTCAAGTTCCCCAATTTCATGTGATTTCAGAAATTTAGGCCAAAGAGCTTACCCGGCCATTCACTGTTTTCATCTCTCAAATTCTACGCCTCTTGTTTTTGACCGTCACTGCCTCCAGCTGTTTCGAGGCTGGAGTCCAACCGAGGCTTCTGGTCCCAGCACCAAGATCTTCTGGAAGCTGTGCTGAATGTCTTCGTGGGTAGAGGATTGAGCGTGACTGGTGGAATTCTTCCTTGGGAAACTTTTGCTTTTCCACTCTGTGAAGTCTTGCCTCAGCATCAACCCATCCTCTGGAAACTGTGTCCGGCTCATGACAAGCTGGTTTTCTCTTTCCCCCCGAATAAGTGATTCATCATTTATTTTGGTCTTGCGAAGACACATTCTCCAATCTTGATGACATTCCCAAACCATTTGACTGAATGAAGTAAAAATGAAGGAAAAGAACCTCTGAATAGCAAAAAGGACAGTTGAATCCTCAAGCACTGATGTATGTGGACAAGTTCACAGATGCTGCTCTGTATATCCCTTCCAGACTACAGACCAATGACTGAAAGATTGAAGTGGGCCCCATGTCCCCACTTCTTTGCCCTATAAAACGTGTTTGTCATGAAAAAGAACTTAATTTTTTTTTTTTTACCATGATTGAATTACCAGATGCTTGAATTAAACATTTTCATGATGGTTTATCTCCTACCAAAAAATGTTCTGTTTCCTTGACACGGGGGTGAGTGTTTCATTAAGGATTATAAAGAGTTTGCTTTACAATTTAAAAAGAAAAAGCTGTAAGTTACAGCTTGGAAGGGCTTCGGAAGGGCTTTGTACTGTGTCTCGTCATGGCCTTGGGTCGCTGGTGTAGAAAGTTAGAACCTGGCAGATACTGGTGGTGAAGCTTTGGGCCTCTGCCTCCTGCTAGTTGGTAAAGAATCCACCTGGGTTGAGACCTGGGTTGACCCCTGGGTCAGGAAGTTCCCCTGGAGGAGGAAATGGCAGCCCACTCCAGTGTTCTTGCCTGGAGAATTCTGTGGACAGAGGAGTCTGGAGGGCTACAGTCAAGGGGGTCAGGAAGAGTCAGACATGATGAAGCAACTGAGCACACACATGCATTCACCGGGTTTGTGAATGAGACCAGGTGGGAAGGAAGGAGGGGATGGGTGGTGACCTGCAAGTGGCCGGCTGCTCTGCCCAGACACTGCTGTCCCTCACTTTTTACGGAGGCTTCCCAGAGTGCACACTTTGACTTTAGGGTAAGGGGATTTTGGTCACTGGCACAGAGGGAAGACACCACACGCTGTACCCTGACCTCGAAGCCATGATGCTGGCAGCTGTGTGGGCAGGCCTCACCTTTTCTGGGGAGAAGGTTGTTGTTTGTGACACGTGGCTGTGCAGTGTGTGAAAGAAGGAAATAAAACAGGCTGATAATGTCTCCGTGCCATCGGGCACAGCTGGAAGCTTCCTTTGCAGAGGGGATGGGCTTGGGCTTTGAGGACTCTCTCCCGGGAGGGAGGGTGTGGGGCTACAGGGGGTGGGGTAGGTGAGGGGGTCTGTTCTAGTCTGTGCTGTCTCTCTCCTTGAGTTCCTTTCATACTCAGGGCATCTTCCTTTGTGGCGTGGACAATGAGCCCCTTCTCCGACCAGAGGCCACCCTCCAGCTCCAGGTGACTGCAGGGCCTTCAGCCTCAGCTCAAGGGCAGCAGAATCCAACACTTGCTGGAGAGAAACAAACCACTGAACTTGAAATTGGTTATCAGAAATGCCTCTTCCTGATAAACAGAAGAAAGGGCCTGCCTACCCCTTCATTAAATAACCATGGAAAACTGCAGAGAAGGTGTCAACTTGCCTTTCTCTCTCCCAGGTTTATGGCTCAAGCTCAGATCTTGATGAAGGTCCACTACATGAAATTTCATTTCCCTGAACTTCCTGAAAATTTAAACAAATGACTATTTTCCAGAATGTTCTGAAGTTTTTATTTTTATTTATTTTTTTTAAAAAAATCAGCTCCATAATTTATACAGAGGGACAACTCTGGCAGCATAGTATTTCTGTGATTGCATACCTCAAAGTGACTTTAAGAATGAAACCGTGAAATCTGCTGCTCTGCTGAGCCCTGACCTGACCCAATATCAACTCTGGGGGCATCAGCTTCTGTCTCGATTCAGGGTCAGCGTCTGCTCACCCACCGCCATCCTCTGCTTCCTCCTTCACTCTCCTTGGGGCTCTGAGGACTTCTCCCTGAACCAGGGCCCACAGGGCTAACTCATAAGGACACAGCTGGCAGGTCCAAGGATCCTGTTACATCTGTCTTTGCAGCTGTTTTGAACTTGAATTTTAAGGCTACTAACAATGCTAAAGGAGATCAACCCCAAATATTCATTGGAAGGACTGATGCTGAAGCTGAAGCTCCAATCCTTTGGCCACCTGATGTGAAGAACTGACTCATTGGAAAAGACCCTGATGCTGGGAAAGATTGAAGGCAGGAGGAGAAGGGGGTGAGAGAAAATGAGATGGTTGGATGGCATCACTGACTCAATGGAGATGAGTTTGAGGAAGCTCTGGGAGACAATGAAGGACAGGGAAGCCTGGTGTGCTGCAGCCCATGGGCTTGTAAAGAGTCAGACATAACTTAGCAACTGAACAACAACCACAAATAAAGTACTTTAAAAATAAGACAAATGATTGTGGCAACAGTTTGGGTAGTTCCTGCCAACTGTGTCTGATGATTTGGGGTTCTGCGTTGAACTGGAGCTGAGTCTCAGAGGACGTGGAAAGGTCTGGAAAGGTCAGCCCAGAGAAGGGACCTCCAGGTGGAGTTCTGAAGAGATGCAGTGAGTTCACCTGGCAAGGATCTGGCAGAGCAGGGGAAGGGAGGGGTGAAGGGAAGCCCTGGGGACGGGTGGGAGGGTGCTGAGGGGCAGGGAGGAGTCATCTTGAGGAGCCCTGCAGGCCACAGGAAGGATCCTGAACTTCGATGGTAGCGTGAAGCTACCCGAGCCTGGTCTTCTGAGCTCCCAACTGGGAGACCCAGTTTACGGGATAAAGGATGTTTGATGAACATCCTTCCTGGGCAAAGTCTGCCAGGGGCAGAACCACAGGAAGGGGAAGTGTCCCCCTTTGAAGTTTCCCCAGCTGGGTGGGTGGTGGGTGGGGGAGAGCTTGGTGTCCTGAGGACTGGAGCACACTGTGCATCAACCTCCAAACCCCAGCTTAGCTGGGTGCAAAGACAAACAGGTGGATGCACAGGGCTGTCTGGGTCCAAGGGCCTCTGCCCTGGTTCCCCATCTGGTTCCCCAAGGCAGCTTGGGCTCTGGGCTGGGGTCTCCCAGGAGGTCCTTCCTGCTCTAGGTTGAGATGTCTTAGCGACGACAGATGTCTGTCTTCTGTCCCCTTCATCTCCCCTGACTTCCCCATCCTCCTGCTCATTTCTTTTTGTCATGGACCCAAAACCCTTACAAGCTTTTTAACTGAACAAACATTTGTTGACTGTTAAGTACATTTAACTATGTAAAAAGGTGGGAGGCTAAAACAACATCATGAACTCAAGTGTAAGAGCTAAAATGATACTAGCCTTTCTAGAAGAAAGTGAAGGAGAAGATGGTTGTGACCACAGGTTCTGCAAAGATTTCTGGAATGAGACACAGAAGGCAGAAAACAGAAGTATCTGTAAATCAAACATCATCAAAATAAAAAAAAATAAAAACTTTTGCTCTTCAAGACATTGTAAGAAAATGAAGCTAAGGACTTGGGGAAAATGTTGCAAGACCTACCCGACGATAGACTTGCTCTGAAAAACAGGTCACTCAATAATGAGACTGAGAAAAGTGTAGACTAAGACTTCCCTGGTGATCCAGGGGTTAAGATTCTGTGTTTCTGATACAGATGGCACGAGTTTGATCTGTGGTTGGGGAACTAAGATCCAAGTGATGTGTGGCAGGGGACACCAAATGAAGAGCCTAGTAAAAATGAGCAAAGAACTTGAACACTTTACCAAAGAAGTGAAATGCTGCCTCATGAGTCATGAAGGAAATGCAGATTAAAACCACAATGACACACACTGCACACCCACCAGAAGGATTAAAATTGGAGAGATCTGCGAAACCAATTCTTAGAGAGGATGTGGACCAACCAGGACTCTCAAAAATTGCTGGGAGGAATGGAAAACTGTGCAGCCACTTTGGAAAACAATTTGTTGAAAAAGTTAAAAATATACCTACCAGGTGACCCAGGGCGTCCCAGCCACCCTACCATGGGGATTTCTTCAAGAGACGTGAAGGAAGACCCCTGCATATGTGAATGTTCCTAGGACCCAGCCAGGGCAGCCACTCTTGCAGGGCTGGAGTTGGACCTGACTTCAAGAATCTTCTGTTCCGATGGGTCTGAGCAGATCGGGTTTCACCAAGGTGATTTAGGAGAAGCTGAGGTCTTTGGAATTATTTTAGCTTCTTGGAGAATTTCTGGGAATCTCTGACATGATGGTTCTGTTTCTGGGACCATTCCAAGCTACAGAATAATCTTTAGAGACTCCGCAGGTTTGCTGTGCTTTGGCAACTTTTGTTGTTGTTGTTTAGTTACTAAGTCATGACTGACTCTTTGTGACCCCATGGACTATAGCCCACCAGGTTCCTCTGTCCATGGTATTTCCCAGGTGAGAATACTGAAGGGGGTTGCCATTTCCTCCTCCAGGGGATCTTCCCAACCCAGGGATCGAACCTGAGTCTCCTGCATTAGCAGGTGGATTCCTTACTGCTGAGCTACCAGGGAAGCCCTTTGGCAACATTTAGGGATAAATAAAACTTCAGTGAGCCTTTGGGGAGAAATGGCTTACCAAAAATGATAGCTTACCAAAAATGATAGCAATCTGATACAGGAATGCCAGGAAAGTTTGGGTAGATGGCAACTTTTTTTTTCCTAAGAAATCTTAGAACCTAGGTAGAAGACGTTCTGTCAAAGGCCACTGGGTTTAAAAGCAAGGAGATGGAGAATATTCTTTGTGTGGACACAGATTAAAGACATATAAACAGTGCATGTAACCTGCATAAGGTGAGGCTTTAACGTATGTAAAGAAAACATTTTTAAAACACTTTGGAACAAAAATTTCTGAACATTGTACATTCTTGCATTTCTGCACCCAGAAGACGTGTCATTTTTTCTTAACCAATATTATATTACAATCTTACTTTTGACAAATAAGTGCAGTGTAAGACATTTTTGACCTGAAGTGTAAAGCAAGCTGCTAAAGATAAATCTGTTTACAAATAGATATTGTAGAAATAACACAAAAGGATGAGGAAGACCCAAAACACGCCCAGTTGTACAAAGCTTTTTTCATTTCCAGGAACAAGAACAAAGCTGAAGATCTAGTTTAATTTTGATGCTGAGAAATGTACAAAATAAAAGAAAAACCAATCAAGGTCCAATGTGGTTTGACCCAATATTGAGCCTCCATTGTTGGAAACAAGATTCTTTTTTTTCGATTTCAGATCAGAATGCAAGCCACACAGGGGGGAGTCCAGGATCTGTAGGTGTTAAGCTGACTAGCTCTCATTATGGGAGGGGACAGAGATGGAATGAGGACCATGAGGGAAAGGGGCCACAAAGACCCGCCCTTCCAAACAGGAAGAAAAGCCACAGGACCAACAGAAAAGGCAATGATAAAACATTAACATCTTTCTACTGGTAGATTCTAGATCCAAGTCTATCTGTGAAAAGTCAAAGGCAGGGTTGACCATGCTGAAATGTTTTTGGATGTCAAATCAGTACCCATCTTTGTCTGAAATCATCAACCTCAGTTCCCTGGGTAGTTTCCTCAATTGTCTGCCCCTATTCTTCAGGATAGGTCTGTCTTAGGAGCTCAGGTAGGGTTCACACTACTCCACCATCCTCTGAAACTGTGTTGAAAAGAGTTCACTAAGCCAGTAAGAAATGGTTTGACACCATCCCTCTCCATTGAGGTTTGGAATCCAAACTTGATAGTGTGAGTGGTAGAAAATACATGTGAAGTGGTATGATAAAAACTGAATAATCAAGAGCATGTGGGTTAAATACTTAAAGTATGCCCAGGCCAAGGGAAAGTAGGTTCAGTTGCAAGATCTCTGGGTTTAGTTAGTATGTTAAAGAAATTTGGCGTCTTTTGAACAGCCTGGGGAGGAAGCCAGATGGCCCACATTCTGCTTCCTCCCCATTCTGCTAGGGGCTCAGTCGCCTCTCATCCTCTAAGTCTCTCCTCCAGTGGCCTCCCAGCCAGTGTGTCAGGATCCAGTTGAGTTCCTTACCTGGTGGCTAAATTCTAAGGTTGCTGAGTGGAACCTGCCAGATCTTCCGAGCGCACAGGCCCAGAACAGGAGTGCCATCACGTCTGCCCATGCTTTTGGTGGTGAGAAGTCCTGGAAAGGCCAAAGTCAAGGAGCTGGGCAGTGGCTTCCCCTCTACCTGGGCAGCTGCAGAGAATGCAGCCAGCTTTGGTCATTGCAACAGCTCAGCCAGACTTATTCTACTTTTCTTTGCTGTTCATTAATATTTGGAAGTTTGGTGGGATCCATTTGTCAGACAGAGGGAGGGACTGAATGCTTATTTAGAAGTGAAGGAATATTTATAACCCTACAAACCTACTAAGTAAGTAAAGGAAAAGGCAGAAAATTCTCAGATAAGGATGAATGTCAGGAAATCATTGGGAGGCAACATTTCTGGTCATATGGAAGTTACATCCCCTTTTGTTCCCATCTCCTGTCCAAGGTCATCTTGTATATCCAAGGCGTGTTTCCTGCTATCAGACAGAAACCGGATCTATAAATCAGGAGTGCTTCTCTACTTCAAGTAACAGAAAACCAAATTAGAGTGACTTAAGCAAACAGGGTCTTCTCCCGTGAAATGAGCAGCCCAGAGGTCACTGCTGCTGGCGTTTGTTCAGCAGCTTAGTGACATCAGGGCCGATGATGATTTAATTTTCCTGGCCTTTTTGCTCCTGGCTGCCATATGGCTGTGGCAGACTCAGCAGCCATGTGTCCATATCCCCACAGAAGGAAAGGAGGGAAAGGGGCCATGGGCCAGGGGCTCACCCAGCCAGCAGAAGCCCCTCATTCTCCCTGGGGATGAACAGAAGACCAGGCTCTGCCTCACCTGCCAGGCTGCCAGGTATTAGCACCTATGATATTCCCTACACCTTATAACAACCTCTGTCAAAGGCATTATTCTCTCCACTTTACAGAGGAAGATGAGGTGTATGAAGATTAAATCTTGTCCTTTAAGTCACCATGATGGAGCAAAGTTTGGAACTCAGGTGGTCTGAATTCCAAATCCTTGCTCTTTCCTCAAAACCACACTTCCTGTCTTCAGAGAAGGAAATGGTGCTAGCACCTTCCTCCCAACAAACCAGCACTGAGAATTAATTACCTCCGTCCTTCCCTTTTAATCCTTGAGCAAATCCTTCTCACTTAGGATCAAAAGTAGTTTCCTCGATTCTCCTGTTGGACTTCTGCCTCGGTTAGTTTAAGATCCTTTCATTACTGACTTCAGAGGCTCTCCTTGGATTCATCTTGGGCATGTTTAATTTCTAGTTTTAGTTTGGTATTTTGGACTTTGGGGGTTTTGAAGTTTATACTTAGCTTTTTTTTTTTTTCCCCTTTAAAAAAACCCTGACATCCATTTTCTTAATTGAATCTTTAAACGAATGCATCATTCTCTCATTGGTGAACTTCCTGCCCACATCTATTTGGCAGGGTTTAGGAAATCTAATAATACTGAATATATTAAGAAGACAATTATATTAATGCTCAAAAAAAGCTATATTGTGAGAGAATCGGGTTTAAGTTGTGTGGCTCTGAATTTTGTTAACAACTTTTGTGCCTGACTTTCTTACTGCAGAGTGAATCGCTGAGTTGTAAACAGGGCAACCAGTTTTGTCAAAATGTGTCTTTGTGCCCAGCTGGCTTCCCAGGTGGCTCAGTGGTAAAGAACCCACCAGCGAATGCAGGAGACACTGGTCTGATTACAATTGTCAAAATAATCATAAGAACATAACCAAAGTTATACCTGGGATACTTCTTCAGACAGTGTCAATATAGCTGGGTGAGTGGGAGGACTGAGTTGGGATGAGGGGCTTGGTGGAGGAGCCACAGGAGGTGGGAGCGACTGAGCCATCCTCAGGTCCAGGGATCCAGGGATGGGGCAGTGGGTGGAGTCTCAGATACACAGAAGCCTAAAGACTTGATGGGGGAAATGAATAAATATGACAAATATGAAATAAGAACTGAGATGGCCAGGGACCAAAAGATAAGCACAGACAGGTTAGACAAAAAACAAAATTTAATACTTACACAAATACATTCAATAGGGCAAAGGGGCTAGAAAAAAGTTTATCAGACAAATATAAACTAAAAGAAATATAATATTATATATTAATAGGAAACAATAGTTTTCAAGGAAGCCTAATGAACACAAATATTCAGAAATTATCTTAGAAAAATAAAAACTGAAAGAACTATGGGGATTAGTACATAAATCAGCAATTAAGATCTGATATTTAAACCAGAAAAAGTAGTTATCAGAGTTGAATAACTAATAGCCATAAATTACTTTCTTCAATTAGAGAACAGACTTTCTTTCTTTTTTTTTTTATTAATTTTGCCATACAATGACATGATATAGCCATGGATTTACATATGCTCCCCCTCCAGAACCCCCCTCCCTCCTCCCTCCCTCCTCCCTCCCCCCGGGAAATCTCGGTGCACCAGCCCTGAGCATCAGTCCTGGGCTGGCGATTGATTACACATATGATAATTAACATGTTTCAATGCCATTCTCCCATATCATCCCGCCCTTGCCCTCATCCACAGAGTCCACGAGTCTATTCTATACATCTGCGTTCCTTTTGCTGTCTTGCATGCTGGGTTCTCATTACCGTCTTTCTAAATTCCATATATATGTGTTAGTATACTGTATTGTTGTTTTTCCTTCTGGCTCACTTCACTCTGGATAATAGGCTCCAGTTCTGTCCACCTGAGTAGAACTGATTCAAATGAATTTTTTTTTTAATGCTGAGTAATATTCCATTGTGTATATGTACCACAACTTTCTTATCCATTCGTCAGTTGATGGGCATCTACATTGCTTTCATGTCCTGGCTATTGTAAACAATGCGGCGATGAACACTGGGGTACACGTGGCTCTTTCAATTCTGGTTTCTTTGGTGTATATGCCCAGCAGTGGGATTGCTGGGTCATATGGTAGATCTATTTGCAGTTTTTTAAGGAACCTCCACACTGTTTTCCATAGTGGCTGTACTAGTTTGCATTCCCACCAACAGTGTAAGAGGGTTCCCTTTTCTCCACATCCTCTCCAGCATTTATTGCTTGTAGATTTTTGGATGGCAGCCATTCTGACTGGTGTAAAGTGATATCTCATTGTGGTTTTGATTTGCATTTCTCTGATAATGAGTGATGTTGAGCATCTTTTCATGTGTTTGTTAGCCATTTTTATGTCTTCTTTGGAGAAGTGTCTGTTAAGTTCTTTGGCCCACTTTTTGATTGGGTCGTTTATTTTTCTAGAATGGAGCTGCAGAAGTTGCTTGTATATTTTTGAGATTAATTGTCCGTTGCTTCATTGGCTATTATTTTCTCCCATTCTGAAGGCTGTCTTTTCACCTTGCTTATAGTTTCCTTTGTTGTGCAGAAGCTTTTAATTTTAATTAGGTCCCATTTGTTTATTCGTGCTTTTATTTCCAATATTCTGGGAGGTGGGTCATGGAGGATCCCGCTTTGGTTTATATCAGAGAGTGTTTTGCCTATGTTATCCTCTAGGAGTTTTATAGTTTCTGGTCTTATGCTTAGATCTTTGATCTATTTTGAATTTATCTTTGTGTATGGTGTTAGAAAGTGTTCTTGTTTCATTCTTGTACAAGTGGCTGTCCAGTTTTCCCAGCTCCACTTGTTAAAGAGGTTGTCTTTTCTCCATTGTATATTCTTGCCTCCTTTGTCAAAGATAAGGTGTCCATAGATGTGTGGATTTATCTCTGGGCTTTCTATTTTGTTCCATTGATCTATATTTCTGTCTTTGTGCCAGTACCATACTGTCTTAATGACTGTGGATTTGTAGTATAGCCTAAAGTCAGGTAGGGTGAATCCTCCAGTTCCATTCTTCTTTCTCAAGATTGCTTTGGCTATACGAGGTTTTTTGTATTTCCATACAAATTGTGAAATTACTTGTTCTAATTCTCTGAAAAAGACCTCTGGTAGCTTGATAGGAATTGCATTGAATCTATAGATTGCTTTGGGTAGTATACTCGTTTTCACTATATTGATTCTTCCAATCCACGAACACTGCACATTTCTCCATCTATTTGTGTCCTCTTTGATTTCTTTAGAGAACAGACTTTCTTAAACTTCAACAACTGTTAGAATACCAAGTCATACATAGTATATTCTCTTACTGTAAGTGTATAGAAATAAGAAATCCATAACAAAAAAAGAACTGAGAAATCACATATGTTTGGAAACTAAAAAAGAAAATCTGAATACGTAAAGAAACTGTAAGCGAAATTTCAAAATGGAATAAATGATACAGCTGAGACACAGCTAGTGCATAGTACCTTTTGTTTTTCTTTTTTTCCAGAAAAGAGGGAAGATTGAAAGTAAGTTTGCAATTGTGTTTTCACTCAAACCATTGGCAAGACTGTTGAAGTGGACCAACCGAAGAATGAGGGCATTTGTAGACAGGTAAACTCATATTTTACAGAACGGCTAGTTGGCCTCAGCAAGACCCTATGCAAGAAGTTAACAAAAGACAAAATGGGAATAGGCCCCAGGAGGGCTAAAAGCTGTGGAGGCTGATTGGTGACAAATGCCCCAGGGGGTAGGGACCCTGGCAGAGGCTGTGCTGTCTTTCTGTGTCCACATCACGAACCAGAGCCATGATCCCTCCCACGTAGTTCAGACCACTGGTCTTCAGACCTAAGCAGCGTTTTTGATGTTTGTATGTATTTGATAAGTAAATGGGTCCCAAAAGATGTTGACAGACCCACAGGGTTGTGATCATTTCATTCCACTAGTTTCCAATGAGATGGTTGGATCACATCACTGACTCATCATCTACTCAATGGACATAAGTTTGAGCAAACTCCAGGAGATGGTGAAGGACAGGGAAGCCTGGAATGCTGCAGTCCATGGAGTCACGAAGAGTTGGACATGACTGAATGACTGAACAATAACAGCTACCCTCACGTCATTTGTTCAAGGCGCTTGCCATGTACTGAGCACTTTTGGGAGCTGATGCTGGAAAAAACATTTGAATGTCCAAAAGCAATATCTACTAGATGAAGCAGCGGGATGCCTGGAGATTGTCTCTGGGGCCATGAACATCCTGCCTCCCGCCAAACATTTTTGTCTGGTAGAGAATGAGCCAGGGCTTGCTCTGTGTCCTAGAAATGCTCCCTGGCTAAGCAGATTTGGTCTTATCACCCTTGTCTCTCATGTGGTGAATGTGATTCTGCCACTCACATGTGTTTCTCTCTGTGTGTGTGTGTATAAAATGAGGAGTTGGCCCGAAATGGAGTGGGCTAGTATAGGTGGGCCACCTCTGTTAGTGTGAATGTTTGTTCATCTGTCTGGCCTCACCCTGGGTTACCGAGACGTGATGTGAAGACAGACAACATCTCAGGTTTACTGTAACCTGAGGGAGGTCAGGTTACAGTGAATGCTCCAGAAGATGATGACTTTCCAGGCTTACATTCTGTGACAACACAGAATCAGCCAAGGTCATTTGACTACATTTGTGATTAACTATGGTGGCTCACATGAATCTGCCTGCAATGCAGGAGAACTGGGTTCAATCCCTGGTTTGGGAAGATCCCCTGGAGTAGGAAATGGCCACCCACTCCAGTATCTTGTCTGGAGAATTCCATGGATAGAGGAGCCTACAGTCCATGGGTTCACAAAGAGTCGGACACAACTGAAGCAACTTGGCACACGTACACTCAGAAAAAGGAAAGGATTAGAATATATACATTATGATAGAATTTCATGCAGTCAAGTAGAAGCCCAAGTAACGTTTCCATTTTCCCAACATAAAATGGCCCTGAAGAGTAATTTCATTGGGTCATACAGCTTTTCTTTCTTTCTAAGCAAACATGGTTTCTTTCCCAGTAGATGAGAGAGGACTTTCATCAGCTTCAGGTTATGTGAGGTGAGGAAGCAGGGGAGGTGAGCCCATTAGAAGGCTAAGGATGTGCCCAGTGAACGGAGCTTAGAGCCCAGGTCCCACTGGCACTGTGCTTATCTGGTGAGTGATAGCAGAGGGCAGAGGGGATCGTCTCCTTCAGGACTGAACAACTGCATTCTCATTGCTCCTCGGATCACTGGGGTTCAGTTTACTTTCTGCCTCCTCCACTTGATACTTGTTTCTAGTTTTCAAGGAAGTTTTCCCTACCCCACCAAGATGGTAGTCAGTGTACCAAGAACTCCCTGTCTGGCAAATGTGACTATTTTTCAAATGGTCATTGCCATAGTAGCTGTCAGTTACCACGCTAACGGTACTCCTGTTCAGATACTTGGAATATCATGACAGGGGCCCTCATCATTACTAAACCCAGGACTTTGGATTCTTATTCCAAATGAAATGTTAGGTCAAGTGACTCAAAGTAAGAGCTCCAACTGGAGTCTTTAGTGACTACTAGGGAAATAAAACATAGCAAAAAGAAAAAAGTACTCCAAAAACCCACAACCATGGAAGAAAACTCCAACTCCCATCCTACATTGGTGTTTCAATGTAGTATGAAATGTTTATACATACTTGCAAAAACCCAGTTTCACCTCTAAGACTGGCTGATACCCACTTGTCTGTGAGGTTGGAGGGGAAGGAGTTTGGCTCTAATGGCATTTAATTACTGTAATGTTCAATCATTGGGTCATTGTTTATTTTGTAAATACACACACATACACACATGTCATAATCATCACTATCATCATTTCTCTGGTTACTTGTTTACTGGTGGCATGAGAATAATAAATTGAAGCTTTTTTGTATTATCTAATACTTTATCTGGGATCTGAAAACATTTCTAGCTAGTTTTTCTCCATGAAAGCTTTATTTTATTTTATTTATTATTATTATTTTTATTATTAGTTTTGCCATATAATGCCATGATATCACCATGGGTTTACATATGCTCCCCCTCCAGAACCCCCCTCCCTCCTCCCTCCCCCCGGGAAATCTCGATGCACCAGCCCCGAGCATCAATCCTGGGCTGGCGATTGATTAGACATATGATAATTAACATGTTTCAATGCCATTCTCCCATATCATCCCATCCCATCCCATACCATCCCATCCCTTACCCTCATCCACAGAGTCCATGAGTCTATTCTATACATCTGCATTCCTTTTGCTGTCTTGCATGTTGGGTTCTCGTTACCGTCTTTCTAAATTCCATATATATGCGTTAATATACTGTATTGTTGTTTTTGCTTCTGGCTTACTTCACTCTGGATAATGGGCTCCAGTTTTGTCCATCTGAGTAGAACTGATTCAAATGAATTTTTTTTTATTTCGATATTTTTTTCTCACGTAATTTATGGTGTGGCACCAACTTGACCACTCTGAGTGGAGGAATAAGACCTGCCATCCTGTCACGTGACTTGTCGGTCTATGGTACCTGCTTCTGAGTGTTCTGGGGACCACACTCTCTGGGGCCCGAGCTCACGAACACAGAGGCCGAATTTGTCATTTTTGTCACTAACATGACTTAGTATCGTGACCTCTGTAAAGGTGTGGCCTTGCTAGACAGTAAACATGTAAAAAGAATACAGCTTCCTCCTGGCAGTAAAAGAGATTAGTGGAAGGAAGTTAGCTGTGGCTAGATGGGGCCAGAGCCTGAAATCGAAGGGCTTGTTTAGAAGGGTCTACTAATAATCTCCTGTCTTCATTATAAAGAGGGCTCAGCGTGTGGGGTTTCAGTCCTGGTAAAATCATTTGTGAAAATGTATGATTCCTGGTTCCGTGTACAAGACCTCCTCTGTGGAAGACTCCCCCGGGAAGTGATCGGATTCCCGACTCCTGGAGAACTGTAATTAAACAACTGAATAAATAAATTTGCCTTTGGAAATTCATGGCTTGAGCGTAGGGTCAACTTGTTATCATTGAGGTAATCTATGTGTTTTTGGTGTTCAAAGTATGTGCACTACTTAAGAGAACTTGATAATTAGGATAATCTGGGAGCTTATATTATGATAAAAATGTCCACATTTCGTGATTTTAGACCTGAGGTATTGAAATACAGAAGAGAATTTGACTCAGCTCTCAAGAACAAGTTGTAAATACAAGGTTTGAAAGTTGATTTGAAAGCTTATGGAAAGTTGATTTTTTGCAGTCTGATTTTAATTATTTGACTCTTAGCTTAAGTTCTGTGACAACCTAGAGGGGTGGGATGGAGTGGGAGGTGGGAGGGAGGTTCAAGAGGGAGGGGACGTATGTATACCTATGGCTGATTCATATTGATGTATGGCAGAGACCAACACAGTGTTGTGAAGAAATAGTCCTCCAATTAAAAATAAATAAAAAAATCTGGTAACTGTAGACCATGTTCTCAGGATGCTCACAGGGACACTTTCAATGCAGAGACAGACATCCTGCCCAGAGAGGTGCCATTTCCCTCTCCTGCCCTGCTGTCCCCGCACCAGGCAGGGCACAGCCCATCTGATCTCCCCCTCCCCTGCCTCCCTGAAGTTGCCTCTCCTAGGCCAGCTCTGTGCTGGGTCCCCATCCTCTATGTCTCTTTCCATCTCTTGTGTGACCCAGGAGTCTCCTAGATATTCATTCCTATTTCTACCCCCACCACCTCCCAAGGCTGATGTGCTGCTCGTGTCCTTTCCACGAGGCTCTCTGAGTCTAACAGCCTCTGCAGTGTTCTAGAGCCTCCTCCTAGAACCCAGGGGGCTTGACCGTTGCACTCAGGAGCAGAGACTACCCCTCGTGAAACCGCAATGAGCAGGTGGTCCTGTAGTTCCTGGAGGAGCTGATCTCCGGGCTCCGTGTGGGCCTCCAGAGTCAGGATGTTTAGGAAAGTTCTGGAGGATTCCCACATGCCAAGTGCTGGGCTGCAGGGAGGTGATTAGAATCCGGAAATGGTTTAAAAGCACTAGACTTTGTAAATGAGTACTCAGAAGCCTGGTTAATCTGTGGGTAATGAGAAGAGAGAGAATGACGGCAGACCCTTCCCAGTGATGGTGCAGACCCTGCCCCTCCACCCCCTCCCCTCATTCAGCTCTGGGGCCTGAGAGTACCGACTGGGAGCGATGGAGGCCCTGGTTTCTGGGGCCTCAGTGGAGGGAACAATCCTTGTTTGGTCCCTGAGCTGGGAAAGTGTCTGGAGAATTGACAAGGAGCCCAAGTTAAGGGCTGGAAACAGGGCATCCAGGACAGAGCGTGGCCCAGAGAGATCTGGGCACCTGTGTGTCACCAGGGCTCCCCGAGGTGGCGTGGACGCCAGGGGCCTCCGTGAAACTGGGAGAAACTTAGCCGGGGGTGGGTCCTCACTCTCAGGAGGCATGCGGGGTTGGTGGTGGGACCAGCAGATCCTCTGCGTGAACGTGTCACCTAGAGGGAGGGACCACTGTGGGTCCATCACTGCGAGGACACTGCCTGGGCCCCTGGGCTAAGTTGGAGTGCAGTCTTTGCCAAATGGAAGTTCACTAACCTTGAAAAGAGAGGGAGGGTCATCAGATTCCTGGAGGGAAACGTAAAACCTGGGAAAGAGATACTTAAGAACACTTCACTGTCTAAGCCTGAAAACATGATTTCCTAAAAAAAGAGTTGATGGATCAGATAAAAATGAGGTGGTCACTGGGGAGACTCAACTTTAAGGATCACAATTTGAAATAATATTTAGTAATTCTTAGATAAGATAGGCCAACAACAAAGGAACTAAGAAAAGATAAAATCAGAAAATCACTTGAAGGAATTAGAAACAAAATAAACTCAAGCAACCAGGAAGTGAGGTGAAGTTGCTTAGTCATGTCCAACTCTTTGAGACTGTGGACTGTAGCCCCCCAGACTCCTCCGTCCATGGGATTCTCCAGGTGAAAGTACTCATGTGGGTTGCCATTTCCTCCTCCAGGGCACCTTCCCGACCAGAGAGAATGACTAATGATCAAAGCTGAATTTAATGCAATAAAAATTCACATACAAAAAAAATTCAGAAAGGATAATTTTTTTTTCATTTTTTTAAATTTATTTTTTTTACTTGTTTTAGCCATACAATGTCATGATATCACCATGGGTTTACATATGCTTCCCCTCCGGAACTCCCCTCCCTCCTCCCTCCCCCCCGGGAAATCTCGCTGCACCAGTCCCGAGCATCAATCCTGGGCTGGCGATTGATTAGACACATGACAATTAACATGCTTCAATGCCCTTCTCCCATAACATCCCACCCTTACCCTCATCCACAAAGTCCACGAGTCTATTCTATACATCTGCGTTCCTTTTGTTGTCTCCCATGTTGGGTTCTCGTTACTGTCTTTCTAAATTCCATATATATGCGTTAATATACTGTATTGTTGTTTTTGCTTCTGGCTTACTTCACTCTGGATAATGGGCTCCAGTTTCGTCCATCTGAGTAGAATTGCTTCAAATGAATTTTTTTTTAATGCTGAGTAATATTCCATTGTGTATATGTACCACAGCTTTCTTATCCATTCATCAGTTGATGGGCATCTAGGTTGTTTCCATGTCTTAGCTATTGTAAACAATGCAGCGATGAACATTGGGGTACACGTGGCTCTTTCAATTCTGGTTTCCTCGGTGTATATGCCCAGCAGTGGGATTGCCGGGTCATATGTCAGAAAGGATAATTTAAACCAAAATCTGTTTTTAAAAAATTGCTAAAATAGAAATCATGAGAGTTCTGATTCATGAAAAATAAAAATATATAAGTGGACACACTTTGACAGACCATTCATTACATGGACTCAGCTTGAAAAAGCAAATTATAAAGAGAGAAATAAAATTGATTGTACTTCCTACCAGGTAGAAGGTTGCTGGCCAAGGAGGTTATTTAAAATGGGAGAGACAAGAATTTTGCTACTGATGAGCAGATCTCTTAAAGACTCTTCTAGCTTATAATATGATGATTTGCTGGCAAGAACTAAACTTTAAAAGTATCTTTAAACTTGAAATACGAGAGAGTCCATCTGTTTGTTTACCATGGTGATGTTCAGTATAATGGTTATTGGTGAGCTGCACATTCAAGGTGCCAACTATAGCCTGGGCAATCAGTAACCTAAGGTCATTAATGTCACCACAATCCACAGTTTAATATTGAATAATTTCCTTCCAGTGTGTGTTTACATTTGAAAATATTGCTCAGCTGGCAGAGAAGACTAATACCAGTCAAGACAGAGCTAGAAAGCAGAAAACTGTTTAGCAATATGCCAGGGGATTAAAGAAAGACTCTCTGATTTTAAACAACAGTAACAGCAACATAACCTGGAACTAGATAAACTGTATTATGTCAGAGGTCAAAAAAGCAATAGTTGCTGTTACTATATATGATGCTTTTTCTATATTTGATACTATTCTGTATGTGATACTTTTTCATCTACAAGGAAATGTGACCTTTGAAAATACTTGGAGGAAAATAACAACAACTTTGTGTAAAAACTGGAAAATGGAACTTAAGAAAAGAGCAAAAAGTCTTGATTCAACTCCTTTCCATACCTTTAACACCTCTTTCATAAGACACTTGATGAAATCACCATATAAAAGAGAACAAAAAAGGGAACAGTACAAAACATGTTTTAAAGAAACAGGAGGACTTCTCTGCTGGTGCAGTGGATAAGAACTCACCTGCCAATGCAGGGGATGTAGGTTCAATCCCTGGTCCAGGAAGATTCCACGTGCTGTGGAGCAACTAGGGGGTCAAACCACTGAGCCTGCAAGCGGCGACTAGTGGAGCCCGCACACCCTAGGGCCTGTGCTTTGCAACAGAGACACCACCTTGATGAGATGCCCACACGCTGCAATGAAGAGTAGCCCCACATGTCACAAGCAGAGAAAGCCCTAGCAAAGCATCGAAGTCCAGTGCAGCCAAAAACAATTAATTAATTAATTAAAAAATAAAAGAAAGAAACATGAGATACAAATAGTAGTAAAGTAGTTCACCCAGGTAAGTATTTTGATGTTCTCTGTCTCATATGATCTTAAAAACCCTGAAAAGCATTGTTATACACATGGGTTAATTATAAAGTATATCATACCCCACGTGTTTTTTAAATTTAAATTTATTTTGAATTGGAGGATAATTGGTTTACAATATTGTGTTGATTTCTGCCATATCTCAACATGAATCAGCCATAGATATATATACCTATGGGCTTCCCAGGTAGCACAGTGGTATAAAATTTGCCTACAATGCAGAAGATGCAGGATTGATCTTGGGCTGGGAAGATCCCCTGGAGGAGGAAACGGCAGCCCACTTTAGTGTTCCTGCCTGGAGAATCCCACGGACAGAGGAGCCTGGTGGGCTACATGGGGTTACAGTCCGACATGGTTTATCGACCGAGCATATAGACATATGTCCCTTCTCTCTTGAACCTCCCTCCCACCCCAGCCCACTCCTCTAGATTGTCACAGAGCACCTGATTTGAGCTCCCTGAATCATACAGCAAATTCTCATTGGCTATCTAATTTTACATATAGTAATGTATATGTTTCTAAGCTGCTTTCTCAATTTATACATGTCGATATGTCAAAATCCAAAGTGTTATGCACAGAATTCCTATAAATCTGAAATCACTCCTGAATTTTCTTAACTTCCTTCTGGAGTTAAGGAAGAGAGAGTGAGTGAGTGAAGTTCGCTTAGCTGTGTCCGACTCTTTGTGACCCCATAGACTATACAGTCCATGGAATTCTCCAGCTCAGAATACTGGAGTGGGTAGCCTTTCCCTTCTCCAGGGGATCTTCCCAACCCAGGGATCGAACCCAGGTCTCCTGCATTACAGGCAGATTCTTTACCAGCTGAGCCACAAGAGAAGCCCAGAGGGAGGGATTTTTAAATGGGAGATGATTTTCAGCTTAGACACTAATTTTCCAGCTATTGCAACTGTATTTCATTCTCACTTTAAACACACAGGGCAAGAAAGCCTCAGCACCGACAGACATGTGGAGCTAAGGGAGCTGGTTCTCTGAGCGCCTCCATGTCTGTTTCTCTTTAGAGAGGTGAATGTGGTTTCTTGAGGACTCCTGGGTGCTGTGGGCTTTTGACTTGGGTTGCTGTCATCTTTGAAACCTCCCCTTCCCTCTCTGATTCTCTGTTCTCACCACGTCTCTGTCTCCCCCTTTCCACACGTGACATCCAGGCTGGCGGCCCCGCCAGCTTGCAGCCCCAGCAAGACTCAGCCCAGGAATGTGTGCAGCTGCGGCTGGTGGGCAGGGATTCTGCAGTTGTGCCGCCTGTGATCCGATGAACACAGGAAACATTCCAGTGGGAAACTAATACTGCTTCAGGGAGAACTCACCGGGGAGGCAAAACAGGTGAGACCAGGGGACCCTTCTGCCTTATCTTCAGACATTTGCTTCTAAATACACTGTGGTGGACTTTCCTCCTTCTCCAATGTGACTAGGGGTATCTTTTCAACTCACTTGCACCCTGAGGTGCCAAAAGGTCACTGAGGGCATTTGTGATGTGCTTGCTTCCACTTTCTGGGCTCAGCACAGAATGCCTCAGCTTGGGGAGAGTTGGAGGTCACTCCATCCCTGACCCCCTAAAGAATGAGATGATGCCAATCGCTGCAACAGGGATGGACCTAGAGATTATCCTGCTAAGTGAAGCACGAGAGACAGAGGAAAATGGCATCTGACATTGCTTATATGTAGAATCTAAAAAAAATGCTATATGAAACAAATGAGCTTAGATACAAAACAGAAATAGACTCAGACATAGAAAGCAAACTCATGGTTACCAAAGGGAAAGGGGAAGGGAGGGATAAATTAGGAGCGGGGTTAATAGATGCGTGTGTGCTAAGTCGTGTCCAACTCTTTGCCACCCTATGGAGCGTAGCCTGCCAGGCTCCTCTGTGCATGGGATTCTCCAGGCAAGAATACTGGAGTGGGCTGCAATTTCCTCCTCCAAGGAGTCCTCCTGACCCAGGGATCAAACACATGTCTGCTGCATTGCAGGTAGATTCTTTACCATCTGAACCACCAGGGAAGCCCTGCTCCCAACATATGTGCCCCCAACTGAATCATTTTGCTGTACACCTGAAACTAACACAACACTGTAAACCAGTTACACTCCAATAAATAAAATGAGCTCAATGCCTCCTCCCAGAACCTCTGTAAAGCAGAAGTGGGTTTCAGTGGGTCTCAGGGTGGGTGGGGAGGGGAAGCATCTGTGTTCTCCTGCGAACCCCCCTCTCTGTCCCGAGTCTGAGTGTTCTCATCTTTGTTTCCTTCTCTTTGCCCTCTTTCTCAGACTCTCACAGGTTAGAGTGTAGCCCCTCTTTGGGCCCCCGGGCTCCTTCCCCAAATCACATGTGCTACATTTGTGTATGTATTAGTTTTAGAAATCAGCAAAAGGGTCTGATGCATGTTGAACGTGACTGAAAAGAAGATATGAAAACTGTGCTTCAAGAAGAACAAGGCTTTTTACTTGGTCAGAGAATCTGTGGTTTTCCTGAGCCAGATAAGAGCAGTGCTTAGGGAATAGTTTCACAGAGGCAGGTCACACAGAGCTGGGATTCGAAGCTAAGGGGAGCAGGTGTTGGGGGCACTGAACCATCCCATCCACTCTGCCCTGGACCCCGGAGAGATGCCGACTTGATGTTCTAAGGCTACTCAGAGCAGTGAGGCTGGGCTGGGGGACTTCCCAGTGGAGAGGTCCACACAGGTGGAAAGCTGGCTGGGACTGGACTCACAGGTGTCCTGCTAGCTCTGGAGTTGTTGGGTACAGAGAGGCAAGGGTCTCAGCGGATCCTCACAAACAGCCACCAGTCTTGATGACTAAGCGATTTTACTCGGCTCCTGTCTTGCTTTCCTGTTACAGATGACTTTGTTGTTTGGCTTATTGTCAGTGTTATTTGTCACAGGGACACGAAGGTATTTCAGATTTATTTCTGAACCTATATCACTTTGCCATGAGGGTATCTCCTAATGGTGTATCATGGCTATCACACTTACGTTACATGGCTTTTTCAGAGATCATGAAAACATAAAGCTGCTGCTGCTAAGTTGCCTCAGCCGTGTCCGACTCTGTTTGACCCCATGGACGGCAGCCCACCAGGCTCCCCTGTCCCCGGGATTCTCCAGGCAAGAACGCTGGAGTGGGTTGCCATTTCCTTTTCCAATGCAGGAAAGTGAAAAGTGAAAGTAAAATCACTCAGTTGTGTCCAACTGTTAGCGACCCCATGGACTGCAGCCTACCAGGCTCCTCCATCCATGGGATTTTCCAGGCAAGAGTACTGGAGTGGGTTGCCATTACTTTCTCCAGAAAACATAATAGCACATTATTTTTTTAAAAATCGTGATAAACATGTTGCTTCATAGCAATTTCCTGACAGATTTTAAAGTGAAATGGACAATGGATTGATAAGACAAAGTAATCTCATTATCTTCTTCCCCAGAACCCCCCCACTAGCTTCATGGAAAAACTCCGTCCCAGGGATCAAACTCATATCTCTTATGTCTCCCGCATAGGCAGATAGGTTCTTTATCACTAGTGCTATCTGGGAAGCCCTCTCTGATCACAGAATTACACAGATGACCAACAACCTTGTCACTTGGGGTTGATTCTGGCTGGAGGGACTGGTAGGAATTAGTAGTGGGAATAAACTGTGTGATGGAAGCGAGCGGACCACACTGACCTTTTGTGTGAGGCTGCTGTTTGCCCTGTGGCAGTCCACCTGGGGAGGACAGGACTAACTTCTGCTGGCCTCAGAGGTCTGTGGTACATTCACTCTAGTTTGTGGGGAAAAATAGGTGTGTGTCATTGCATAGATCCTTTCAGATTTTGTGAATTCTGCTAAACCACATCATTTACTCAGGAAGAAAAAAAAGACCATTAAATTAATTAATGACATTTAACAAAGCCTTTTTTTTTTTTTTTTTTTTGCAGAATACATTACCAAGTACTTCAAGAGTCCCTAAAATTACAGAGACAATTTGTGGTTCCTGAAAGCCAGGCAAGCTACGTTTAATATTTAAGGCAAAGACACTAGAGCTGGTTATTAACATAACCCAGTTTATGTATTTAGATGTGTTTTCAAAAACAAATATGATTTATTTTCTCTTGACAAACTAAGGCCATCCTGAGAGACAACAATCGGGTAATGACAGTGGGATGGTGCAATACACGGAGTTGGGAGAGTTAGGCATTTTTTAGCCCGAGGAAGAGAGTACATAATGGTGACGAGATAGCTGTCTTTAAAAATCTGAGAAGCTGTCAGGTGGGAAAACTCCAGAGGGCACAAACATGGTGGAAGTTTCAAGGAGGCAGATTTGGGTTGAAATCTAACAGTTTGAGTTACACATAAACAAATGATGATCTCTAAAACACCGTAGGGTGGGTTCAGGGAGGAATTTTTGCACCAATTCATCCATGGATTCTTGGATTAGGCATTTCTTAAGGTACCATTCAACTCAACATTCTATGGGTCTTAGATGTAAAAACTCTACTTTACATAAAGAGCTGTTTTTGCTGCCCACAGGTAGTGTCAACAGCAAACCCACAGCTGTGCCTATGTCCACAAATTAGCAGGGCTTAGAGGACCCGGAGACCAGTCTCTGTTGACTGCTAACTTGTCCTTGGAGCTCTCCTCTCCAGCCTCTAACTGAGGGTCTTCCTGGTAGGTCTAGGCTTCTCTTCTTGGCCCCAGAGCATCACTCTTGTTGGTCCTTCTGCCTGGAATGTCTCCCTCCTGCTTTCCTGTATTAACTCCATAATCTCAGTGCCAAGGTCTCTCTTTCCTGGGGAAGCTGTTCCTGGTCTGCATCCTCCCTGCCCACTTTGAAAAGACCGCACAGCACCAGGTCCTGCCCATTCAGGATTTTTCAGTCCATTTGGAGTCCTTTGCTCACGCCTGTCTGTCTTCTTGGACTTGAGCTTTGTGAGCACAGAGACAGGTCTCTGGCAGCCTCTCAGCACAGCTCCAAGCACAAAGTTTCTCACTAGAAATATTTGTTAGATGAAGGTTTTCCTCATGCATTTTAAGATGCTCATGTATTTGAGTAGCAGGCTTATTTTTAAAATGTGAAGAACTCGGGCACTGTGTGTGGTACCAGATTGTGTCTATGAGGGAGCTGTGGACATTTGGGAATTAGAAAGCTTTGGAAGGTTTGAAGAGTTCCATAGCCTACCATATCTTTACTGGCAGGATTTCTTTCCCACGTAGATGGCTTTGGGCCCACGGGTCACCTCAGCTCTCCACCAACAGGATCGCAAAACATGATTGGAGTTGCCTGATTTGAGAGCGGAGTGAGGTTTCAGGGAAAGAAGTGCCCACCGGGAGAAAAGAAAGAATTTTAAGTGATTTTCCCTGAGATCTTGGGAGTTTGGGGACTGGGCAAAGAAGAGGAAATCCTGGTTCCTAGGAGCTGTGTGGCTCCGTGAAGCCTCCTTTCTCTTCCCTCTTGGTCCATCCTGTCCCAGGCAAGTGCAGGTCCAGGGTGGGAATGGCAAGGTGAACCCTGGCCCTGGGTGGGCATGGCACAGGTGGAACCCTGGCCCTGGGTGGGCGTGGCACAGGTGGAACTGTGGCCCAGTCTCTGGAAGGATGCTCCCCAGGCTGCCCATTGAGAGCACTGAGACCTTACTTTATCCAGGGAAGAGGGGGTGATGATGTAAAACCCCTTTGTAGCAACTGCCCTATCAACCCAAATCGTGGCTTTTGTCATGAAAATGAGAGATGGGTCGGGTGAGGAGCCACTGTGTGTGCGTGTGTGTGTGTGAGGTGCGAGTGCAGCCGCTCATGGTGGAGGGTGGGCAGGGGTGTGTTTCCAGGACTGAGGACATGTCTGTGGTGAGTCAGCCCCATGCTCCACTGGTCTGGGTTGAGTCAACACCTGTTTCCTGAGAAGCTGAGAAGGATATTGTGATGAGTAAGAACCAACCCTAGGGATTTTCTGGGGATTAAAGGTACAAGTAGCCTGGGTGCATGCACCTTGGGGTCTTAGTTTGGGGTACGTGGACTGGACGTGTGATCAGTTCCATCAGCGAGATTCTCAGGTCACTGAAGGTGCAGGTGTGCGTATCTGAGTCACGTAGGGAGTGACACACTCGTGTTTTACCGTAAAACAACAACCAGAGTATGACGGGGAAGGGAGGAGCTTCCCAGAGCAGCAGTGGCAGGATCAGTGGGGGCTCACGGGCACTGGAGAACCATCAAGGGCATGGATGCCCTGTGGCCAGGTGGGAGCTCGGCAAAGAGCCTCTTGGATCCTACAGTTTGAGGACCAGGGCAGTCAGGTCAGAGAAGAGGAAAGCATGGAAACTGACCAGTGAGAAGACTGTCAAAATAATCATCCTTGGAGGAACAAGAAAGGAACCTGTGCCTGGAAGGGCCAAGGTCCTCCTGGCATCAGTGTATGGAGATGTCCATACCCGGAGTGACCTGGCTGGGCACTGAGTGGAACCTCTAGTCCCCAAGGGCTCCTTCTAGGCGGCTGCCTGTGTTTGTGTGTATTTTTGTGTGTGTGCATATGTGTATTTCTGGATATGTGTGTTTATTTGTGTGTGTGCACGTGTATTTGTATGTGAGTGTGTATGTGTGCGTGCGAGTATATTTTTGTGTGTGTGAGTGCGTGTGTATTTGTGTGAGTGTGTGTGTATTTGTGTGCGTGTGCATTTGTATGTGCATGCTAGTGTGGGTGCATGTGTATTTGTGTGTGTGCGCGAGTGTGTGTGTGTGTACTTGTGTGTGTGCGCGAGTGTGTGTGTGTGTACTTGTGTGTGTGTGTTTCTGCAGGAATCCACAGCCCATGTGAACACAGGACCCTCATCTCCAGGACTGCCAAGCTGTCACATTGGATAGTGCTAGATTTGAAAAGGAAAAAGAAAAGAAGCAAAATGTTCATATCCGACCAGCACACAACCTGCAGGCTGAGAAGGAAAACAGGCTACACAACTGGCTCCCCCTACTCTCTCTCACTGCAGAAAAAGCAAACGTCAGCTGCACTCAAGAGCTGACAGGGACGGCAAGCCCTGTCCCTCCACCAAGCCCGGGACGGCAGAGGCGCTGCCGCGTTGTCGTTCTGGCAAAGACAGAGGGAGGTGACTCAGTTCGACTGCAGCAGTGCAGGGAAACCTGGTGCTAAATTTAGCCAGAATCCCTGAGATGCAGCGCTGGCTGCGACTGTGGCTGGGCACAGCCCGCCCGCATGGGCCCTTTTGGGCCTTCAAGGACACGGGCAGGGAGCCAGGCGGTGCTGCAAAGGATCCAATCTCTTGTCTCATCTTCTAAAACTCAGGCATGTTTTAGTGTTATGAGACGCCAAAAGGATGCCCTTGCTCTTGGCTTTCCATTACCTGATTCAAACAGGAATGGCATGTGAGAGAACCGTCACGGCTGGAGGAGACTCTTGAGAGTCCCCTGGACTGCAAGGAGACCAAACCAGTCCATCGTGAAGGAAAGTAGCCCTGAATATTCATTGGAAGGACTGATGCTGAAACTGAAACTCCAGTACTTTGACCACCTGATGTGAAGAACTGACTCACTGGAAAAGGCCCTGATGCTGGGAAAGATTGAAGGCAAGAGGAGAAGGGGACGACAGAGGATAAGATGGTTGGGTGGCATCACCGACTCAATGGACAAGAGTTTGAGCAAGCTCTGGGAGTTGCAAAGAGTCAGACATGACTGAGCAACTGAACAAAAAAGAGGACAGTCCCTCTCCTCTTGGGTGTCTTGGGCATCCAGGCCGGGGACCTCCTGTTCCCCTGAAGGATGACTCATACTCACCCCACCCCTCTGTGACCCTTCGCCAGCCCTTCAGAGAGAGGAAACTTTGGTGAAAAGAAGGGGGGAAATTTCCACAAAAGTGCGGCTTTCTCCCAGACAGCACACTTGAGTGAAAAATGGCTTAAAGTTTGAGAGACTCAAAGAGGCAGGAAGGCCTGTGGAGGCAAAGGCTGGTGAGGCCAGTATGTGTTTTGGGACGTGCCAGAAGTCTGTAGGGTGGTTTCACTGAAGCAAACCTGTTAAAGCAGACTTTTCCGACATGACACCCAGGGTGTCCTTCGCCTTTCAGGAAAGGGGGAAGGGGTTGGGGAAGTAGGGAGTAAATTAGGAATTTGGAATTAGCAGATGCAAACCACTTTATATAAAATAAGTGACTAAGTCCTACTGTATAGCACAGGGAACTCTACTCAGTATTTTGTAATAACCTATATGGGAAAAGAATCTGAATAACAAGAGATATATGTATATGTATAAGTGAATCATTTTATTGCACATCTACTTGAAACTAACATAACATTGTAAATCAACTATACTCTCATATAAAATAAAAATTAAATTAAAAAGAAAGCGGGCAAAAAACTAGAATTCTGACCTTTCCTGTGACCCTGAGTGTATGACCTCCCTCTCTTATATTTCATTTTCTCAGTGTTTATGTAAGTAGCAGCATGAATTTCCCACCTCCCTGATGGGTGCCCTGACAACCAGGAAGGTGAGAGCCTGGTTCTATGCCCTTTGGCGTGGGGTGTGGATGGTGGCCACACCCAAGGGGTATGAGGGGGGTTCTGAGGACACTGGGTGTCCCGACTCAGGTGCTCAGACCCAGATGTAACCTGGGCCAAGGACTGAGCAGGGCTGAGCCCCGGGACTGCTCCCCTGTTCTCACAGACGTGGGCTGGGCTCCACCTCGCTCCTCAACCCAGCCTACCCCCACTACTGCTTGCCTGCTCCAGCTCCCCCTCTGCCTATTTCCATGCCCCCTCCCCTCCTAGCACCCCCATCCCCCAGCATCTGCCTTCACCCTGGATTCCTGGTGACCCACTCCCACCACAGCCTCAGCTCTGAGTTGTGAGGGTCAGTCCTCCGCCCTGGGCTGACATTGTCTGCTAGAGCCCTGAGACCTCACGTACACCATGTCACCCCAAAGTGTTTCCAAAGTCAAACCTACTATTGATCTCTTGTCAACAAGCTGCTCCATGTGCTGAGAAAGAAAAGGTGAGCCCGGGGCTAAGGCACCTGCAGCTGCATCGTCCTTTCGAGAAGCAGGGCTGGGCAGAAGCTGAGGTGTCACTTCTAAGCTGGGTGAACTTAGACCAACAGCAGAGCTAACTTCTCAACATGTCAGTTTATTCACGACAGAAGGGGGGGCCTGACACTGCAGTCTTGAAGTGCTGCGGCAAGAATTAAATGGGAGATGTGAGAGGCACCCAAACAAAGCTGGTGTAGAACTGAGCTCAGTGAATACTGGATATGGAAGACAGCGGAAGTGCCTCACTGACAGCCAAGGGCTTTGGGGTTAGTGAGGGGAGCGAGGCAGGACTCAGGCAGCATCTCACGAAGCATCTCATGTGTTAAGCCAAAGGATCTCCACTTTATCCTGGAAGCTAAGGGAGCCATGGAAGGAATGTAGGCAGGAAAAGGACATGATTGGATCTGCATTTTAGAAAGAACATGTCGGTGACCGTGAAGCTGGAGTTGGAGTGGTGCCAAACTGGAGGCCGGCCACAAGACCAGCCCGGGGGGCAGTGCAGGAGAGCCAGGTGAGTGGCGATGAGACCGGGATTAGGGTAATAGCTTTGGGGTAGGGAGGACAGCTCGGGTGTGTGCCGGTGTTAAGGACAGAGAATCCGCAGGTAACTTGACATGAGGCTAAATGAGAAAGCGGGTCTGGGACGCTGGCCAAGTTTCTGCTGTAGGTGAGGGTATGGAGGATAGCACCTTGAGATGAGATCTGGAAGACTGAAGGAGGAAGACATTTTAATGGTGAGTCCAGGTCGAAATCTAGTGAAGTTTCTATTTGATTAATTTAATGGAAGTTGGGCTTTTCTTCCAGGGGTAAGACTCCAAGTCCAGAAGAGGCCGGGGTGGTGGGGGTGGGGGGAGGTGGGGGGCAGTCTGTGCAGGGGAAGAGTCAGTGTCAGGTGCGAAGAACCCAAGGCAGAGACCTCGGGATACGGCCGTTTAGGGAAGGAAGGCGGCAAAATGCTGCCATGGTCTGGAGGCAGAGGCCACGGGGCTCAGACGAGAGCTGGGAACAGCCGGTGTCACAGAGGGTGGACGAAGGGGTGACTCGGGGTGTCACAGACAGAGACACTGTCAGAGAAGAGGAAAGGGATCTTTGGGCTGGGAAGGATAGAGGCCGCTAGGGACCCTGGTGGGAGCAATGGCCTCGAAGCCAACGGAGGAACACAGATGTAATTGTGCAGAACACGGGGCGGGGTGGGTCTCCAAAATATCCTACTGTGTTAAGAAGCCTTACTGTGAAAAAGAGAGAGGAAGAGAGAATGGAATTTAGAAAGGATTTTAATTCGAAGAAAATAGTTTTGTCATTTTGGAGCAAATGTTTGAGAACACTGTGTGTGTGTGTGTGAGAGATGCTCTAGAAAGAAACCCAGTGGATGTGGAAAGGTGGAAGACGAAGGAGGATGAACCATGGGGTATGGGAGGTGCCGAGGTTGGTGACAGCAGGGGCCCTGAAGGGAGGCGGAGGAGGGGCCAGGGCATGTGTGTGGCTTCACACTAATGCAAGGAAGGATGGGCTCTTCCTTGATGTACGGTACTATGGTTCCTCTGGCAAGTTCTTCCACTCAGAATATGGAGGAGGTGGGCTTGAGGATCACATAGCATTTTAAACAGCTTTTGAGAGGAACGAGAAGAGGAAATGGCTAGTTTTTATGGGGTATTTACCCCGTCCTCAGCCAGACTTTTAATTGCTTTAAATTTATTAACTCTCTTTTTGTTTTAAAACAAAATTATTTATAACCTTTGGCTGCGCTGGATCTTGGTTGCTGCACACCGGACTTGCTTTGGCTGCAGGAGCTGGGGGCTACTCTTTGTTGCGGTGTGTGGGCTCCTCATGGCGGTGGCCTCTCTAGTCATGGAGCATGGGCTTCAGGTGGGTGGGCTTCAGTAGCTGCAGGGTGCGGGCTCAGTCGTTGTGGCTAGTGGGCTTGCCCGCCTTGCGATATGAGGGATCTTTTCAGACCAGGGATCGAACCCATGTTCCCTGCACTAGCAGGTGGATTCTTTACCAATGAACACCAGGGGTGTCCAGTTTGTTAACTTTCTTAATCCTCACAGTTACTCTCCAAGGCAGATACAGTAATTGCCTACTCTTCTCTAACAGAAGAGGGAAGAGGTGCAGAGCACTTTGCACACCTGGACAGATACATTATAGAGACTTGAACTGGACGCCTGGACTCAGCAGACCATCCTTCGGTGGAATCATGTATAGACAGAGCACTAGTATTTACTTCATTCATTCAGGAAATGCTCATCACCTTAGGAAGCACCACTATGAACAAAGCTAGCGGAGGTGACGGAATTCCAGTTGAGCTATTTAAAACCCTAAAGGATGATGCTGGGAAAGTGCTGCACTCAATATGCCAGCTGATCTGGAAAACTCAGCAGTGGTGACAGGATTGGAAAAGGTCAGTTTTCATTCCATTCCCAAAGTAAGGCAATGCCAAAGAATGTTCAAACTACCACACAATTGCACTCATCTAACATGCTAGCAAAGTAATGCTCAAAATTCCCCAAGCCAGGCTTCAACAGTATGTGAACTGTGAAATGCCAGATGTTCAAGCTGGATTTAGAAAAAGAAGAGGAACCAGATGTCAGATTGCCAAAATCCACTGGATAATTGAAAAAGCAAGAGAGTTCCAGAAAAATATCTACTTCTGCTTTATTGACTATGCCAAAGTCTTTGACTGTGTGGATCACAACAAACTGTGGAAAACTCTTCAACAGATGGGAATGCCAGACCACATGACCTGCCCCCTGAGAAATCTGTATGCAAGTCAAGAAGCAACAAGTTAGAACTAGATATGGAACAACAGACTGGTTCCAAATTGGGAAAGGAATATGTGAAGGCTGTATATTGTCACCCTGCTTGTTTAACTTATATGCAGAGTACATCATGAGAAATGCTGGGCTGGAGGAAGCACAAGCTGGAATCAGGATTGCCAGGAGAAATATCAATAATCTCAGATACACAGATGACAGCACCCTTATGGCAGAAAGTGAAGAAGAACTAAAGAGCCTCTTGATGAAAGTGGAGGAGAGAGAAAAGGTTGGTTTAAAACTCAACATTCAGAAAACTAAGATTATGGCATCTGGTCTCATCACTTCATGGCAAATAGATGGCGGAACAGTGGAAACAGTGAGAGATTTTATTTTTGGGGGCTCCAAGATCACTGCAGATGGTGACTGCAGGCATGAAATTAAAAGCAGCTTTCTCCTTGGAAGAAAAGCTATGACCAACCTAGACAGCATACTAAAAAGCAGAGAGATTACTTTGCCAACAAAGGTCCATCTAGTCAAAGCTATGGTCATGTATGGATGTGAGAGTTGGACTATAAAGAAAGCTGAGTGCTGAAGAATTGATGCTTTTGAAGTGTGGTGTTGGAGAAGACTCTTGAGAGTCCCTTGGACTGCAAGGAGATCCAACCAGTTCATCTGAAAGGAGATCAGTCTTGGGTATTCATTGGAAGGACTGATGCTGAAGCTGAAACTCCAATACTTTGTCCACCTGATGGGATGATCTAACTCAATGGAAAAGACCCTGAAGCTGGAAAGATTTAAGGCAGGAGTAGAAGGGGACAACAGAGGATGAGATGGTTAGATGGCATCACCGACTTAATGGACATGAGTTTGAGCAAGCTCTGGGAGATAGTCTAGGACAGGGAAGCCTGGCGTGCTGCAGTCCATGGGGTTACAGACTTGGACATGACTGAGTGACTGAACTGAACTGACTGAAATGCTCATTGAATACTCTGTATGTACCAAGCACTTGTTTGAGTCATGAAGGATGTGCTGACAAAACAGTAAAGATACTTATGTTCAGGTTTTAATGATGGGAGATTGACAAGAAACAAAACAGAAAATTCACTGTATAGTTTGTAGATGGCAATGGGTGGTACAGAAAAAAGGAAAACATAGAAGAGGTGAAGGGGCTGGAAGTGGGCTATGAATACAAGTAGAGGAGAACTCACTTGGGATGGGAATGGGTTAGCCTTGTAGGCATCCAAGTGTCTCAGGCATGACTGTCACCACAAGTATGAAAGTGTTAGCTGTTCAGTCATGTCTGACTCTTTTGCCACCCCATGGACTGTAATCCACCAGGCTTCTCTGTCCATGGAATTCTCCAGGCAAGAATATTGGAGTGGATTGTCATTTCCTTTTCCAGGGGATCTTCCCAACGCAGGGATGGAATCCAGGTTCTCCTACATTGCAGGCAGATTGTGTATTGTCTGAGCCATCAGGGAAGCCACCATTATATCCTTCTTATAAGTCACAGTATCATAATAGTTCCTTTTCTGTCTGAGAATGAGTGCAGGCACAGGTCACAGCTGGTGTCCACTCCTGCCTGAGCCCCAGGGAGTCAGTTGCTTCCCACTCTGCAATCCACACTCTGCTTGTCTTCCTGACTTGCTGTTTTGTGGGTTTTAAGTTCTGTGACCAATGCTGTGGGCCTCTGAGAACAGCTTTTAAAAACCCTCTTCTCTGTCATAGCCCACAAGCATCACCATTTAACCACAACCATCCTCGTTTTCTCTCCCTCTCTAACGGGCAGTGCTCTGCTTGCCACACGTGAGTTTTCAAAAAAGCTTGTTGAAAGCAAGCATCCAAGTTCCAGACAGAGCATCTTCCAAGCCCATCAGTAAAACGCTGGAATATGTCAACGATATGACCCAACACTGATGGTGACAGGAAGGAATTCCATTTATTTCTGGTGACATTTTAAATTAATATGCTGGGGGCTTTTATCTGTGAGGCAGCCACAGATTTCTGACCTTTGGACTCCTTGGGGCTGGGAGGGGCCTGGAGGTGGTCCTGGGACTTTATCAGGTGCCTGGGTCACCAGAGATATGGACGAGATGAGGGTGTCACCTGGTAAATATGCTGACACTGCACAAGGCTCTCCGGCTGCCTCGGGGACCTGTCTTGGCTTGGATGCCAGCATTTCTCTGTTTTTTAAAACTTTCATTGGAGTGTAGTTGCTTTACAACGTTGTGTTAGTTTCTGCTGTACAGCAACGTGACTCAGCTCTACGTATACATATATCCCCTCTTTTGTATATTTCCTTCGTTCAGGTCACCACAGAGTGCTGAGTGGGGTTCCCTGTGCTGCACAGCAGGTTCTCATCAGTAACCTGTCTTAGAGGTTTATCTGCTCCCACCTGTCCTCGACGCTCTCAGGGCGGAGGAGGGAGACAGGGAGAAGGTGCCATGTCAGCTGCTCTGTGAGGCCTCGGACAAGCAGCCCCACCTCAAGTCTGTGGACGAATCCAGGGAGAAAGAGCAGAAAATGAATTTTTTTTTTTTAAGTTCCCACGTGAAAGTGTCAGTAGCTCAGTTGTGTCTGACTCTTTGCAAACCTATGTTCTGTAGCCCGCCAGGCTCCTCTGTCCATGGGATTCTCCAGGCAAGAAGAATATGGGAGTGGGTTGCCATGTCCGTCTCCAGGGGATCTTCCCGACCCAGGGATTAAACCCGAGTCTCCTGTATCTCCTGCATTGGCAGGCAGTTTCTTTACCATTTAGCTACCTATTCTGCTTAGTCACTCAGTCGTGTCCGACTCTTGAGACCCCATGGACTGTATTCCACCAGGCTCCTCTGTCCATGGGATTCTCCAGGCAAGAGTGCTGGAGTGGGTAGCTGTTCCCTTCTCCAGGGGATCTTCCTGACCTAGGGACTGAGGCTGTGTTTCTGTCATCTCGGGCACATTCTTTACTGTCTGAGCCACCAGGGAAGCCCATAAAGTTCCTATGAAATCTTGACAAGAAAGAAGGGACAATATAGGCCTCTTTCCTTAGCCTTGATGGACACTTTGGGGGGAGGCCCCTGACCATTTGGGTCCTGAACGAAGATGCCTGGTGTAGGATGCTGAGCCCACGAGGCTCCTGGCCATGCATCTGGAGTATTCCTTAAGGACTGTGTGCATGTTCCTTTCAGCTCTGAGGGTTGTCACCAGGGACCATTTCCAGCAGCTGTGAAAGACACTGTAAAAGCCCTTGCAAAGTGGGCATAGACCATCCCCTGGACCATCATCTGCTCTCCTTGGCTGGTTTGCTGGGAGCTTTGTCTGAGGTGTGGCAGGGGGCTACCTGATCATGGTTGGTTTTTTTTTTTTGTTACCCTTTTCTTGGGAAATCATCTGAGCCTCGTTCAACCTGGATATTCCCTCCTGGAAAATTCCCATTGCCTTTTCACCCTGGTTGAAAAGGCTGAGTCACCCCGTTTTCTAATCCTGTTTGCTGCTGTTCTCACATCGAAGCCTCCAAGAGACAGAATTATTTTCAAAAATAACACAGTGACATAGGATTTTTTTTTTTTTTTTGGCTAATATTTTCACTGATGACTATTTCAGTATTCCCATGAGGTAAAGGTAAAGGGATTGGTGTGACAGGGTGATCTTTCAGGACATACGTTTGTCGGGGCTACAGCTGAAGACAGAACTTCTCTGCTCCTAGCCCCCCGATCATGATCCCCAGGAGAGACCACAGAGGAGCCACACGCTTGTGCAGCCGTGGCACCACAGCCTCTGTGTTTAGCGGCTCCTGATGTGTCCTGTCCGTGTCAGCTTGGAGGGGATGGAGGCCTAGAGGTGAGGTGGTGCTGTCCAGGCGGTCCCGTGGTGAGGTGCAGATTTGTGCCATCCACACCAGTGTCTCCTGGCAGAGCTGTTTTCCTGTGACCAGCTGTTTCCTTTAGCTATTCAAGTAACGCCCTTGCAGAAGGGCCTGACTTTGGGGTCAGCTGGAGGTTGGTCAGCGTCCTGCACTCATCAGCTCTGGGCCAGGACACGATGTAGTGTCCTGGCAAGGTGGAGCAGTGCACACTAGACTAAGGGGCGCTTTCTCTAATTGGTTTGTTGGTGGGCTGTCTTGTGTGCCCCATCCACAGACCCCTCCATGCGCTGCAGTTGCTCGCACACCTTGGGGCCAGCGCTCTGGCTGTCCTACCTGCCCCACCTGTAACATGGGGCTAGAACAGGGCCAGAGTGTGGAGGAAGCATCCCTCCAAACTTTATAACACTGCAGTCACTGTGGGGAGGGGGAGGCTATTTTCTCTCAAAATACTGTTGTATTCTTACTTCAGTGGGTAGAATTCAGTATGCAAACCTCAGATCGTGTCCTTTTATAAAGAGGCTTCAGAACTCATTGAAAATGTTATCAGTTACCACCTCAGGGCTGACAAAAAGGCTGTAATATTTACTGAGGAGTTCAAGTATCAGGCAGCATGCCATGAACTTTTCCTAGTCCTGGTATCGGCTGTTTCCAGCGAAACTCAATTCGGGGCCATCGATGATACCTGAAAAGTCCATGAAACTGCAGAGATCTATAAAACAGTCAGCTTCACTACTTCAGATCTCCCAACTTGCCGTGTGCATGTCAACTTCTCTGTGTTTATTGAGAAATAAAACTCAACCAGCAGGCAGGAGTGTGAACTCTGTGGGCTTGTGGAGTTCTGAGCTTCCCATGGGATGTGGATTCTCTGGTTCCTGGAGTCCCCGGGAGAGGTCTCCATGTACACTGGTCCTTCCTCTCAATCCAGGAGAGACACACTGTTGAGCCCTTTGGTTGAGAGAGACATAGGAGTAAGAAGCGAGGGACTGATTTCATATCAAGAAAAGCCGGGGGCTCAGTGGTGCAGTTGGCATGTACCTGCATGAGACTGTAAACCCAAGAAAGTGAAAGTCGCTTAGTCGTGTCAGACTTTGTGACTCCGTTGACTGGACAGTCCACAGCATTCTCCAGGCCAGAATACTGGAGTGGATAGTCTTTCCCTCCTCCAGGGGATCTTCTCGATCTAGGAATCGAATCCAGGTCTCCCACATTGGGGGTGGATTCTTTACCATCTGAACCACCAGGGAAGCTCAAGAATACTGGAGGGGGTAGCCTATCCCTTCTCCAGTGGATCTTCCCAACCCAGGAATTGAACTGGGGTCTCCTGCATCGCAGGCAGATTCTCTACTAATTGGGCTATCAGGGAAGCCCTAATAAACCCAAGGCCCTAATGGAAACACGGGGACACAGGGTCATGGGGGCTGTGCAAACCTTTATTGCCTTTATTGCCTCGGTGGGGCTAAGGTTCCACTTTCATGTCAGCGTGTTTCATGAAGGTATCAGAGTAACACCCATGTCTCTTTTTAGATCAAGACCAATTCCACTACAACTTTCTTCTTTTCTTAACAGCTCCTCTGGAGCCTGTAGAAATGCTGGGTCAGCCATCTTCTGCCAAAATACGTCAGTGCGAGGTCCAACTCACAGAGCTTAGACCTCAAAGGAGACACAAATTCCTGGTGAGGCCACCCCCTCCCGCCTGAACAGTACCTGGTAGACGGCAGAGACCTCGGGTTCTGCCCAGCTGACGAGGGGAGGGGAAGAGACGGCATGCAGCCAGGAGGGGTGGTCCATGGGGACCCTGAGCCTGAACACGGAGACACAAGAGGTGTGTGAGGATTGTAATTGCCTCCATGCAGTAGAAGGAAACAGTCTTTGTGTGTGTGTGGAGAGGACAGGGAACTAGGGAAAGTTGTGCCGAGAAAAAGAAAAGGCGTGCTCATTTCCTTTCAGGTATTCGCTCAAAAACAGTGTTGGAACAGCCAAGAACACAGCTGCTTGCCTTCTGTTTCCAGGAGCCAAAGCCAGGGTTCCAGGAGCAGATAGAGCAGGGTGGGGGCGGGGTGGGGCTCTGCCAGCACAGCGGGGCCAGGGGCCTGGGTGTGAGTGTGTGTCCGCGAGTTCTAGCGGCCTCTCAACTCGCCACTTCCTCCTCTGTGTTCGCAGCCAGCAGCTTGACTGCTGACCTTTGCGGGAGCAGGCCTGCCGAAGTGGGGAATTTTTAGCAGCTCCCAGGCAGCTCTGGGCTGGGCAGCTGCTCTGTTTCCCCTGATGGCCTGGTTGGTTCTTTGGACTGTGGACATGTCCAGAAACCTCCAAGCTTCAGATTTGTTTTCCAGGAGGGTTCTTTTGAGAATATGGAGACCATATCGGCATGTTTATTTTATTTTATGTTTTCATTTTTCTAAAGAGCAATTTGATACATCTGTGTTTCTCTCTGGATAAAATCACATGAAATTAGGTTATATTGCTTGACAGGGCATGTTGTTACCTCATAGCGTGGAGCGTGTGTCAAGGAATGCTTACACACAGCACACAATCACAGAACATGCTGTAGTCTCTTAAAATATGGGTAAAAGCTGCCATAAGCATCTAAGTCTCTGTTCTCTCGAGAGCAGGAGATATTGGGTTACTGCCTGCTAGTTTGATAGGTATCATTTAAACACTTACTTTAAATAAAAATACACATAAAACAGAGCCCGTTCTTGATCACCTTTGATCTCTAAGTGATACCAAAAGGCCTACATTTTACTGGGAACTCACTTAGCCTCTTGCAAATTGCTTGGCTGTTCATGTATTTTTAAAAAAGATAAACATTTTGTTCCTCCCTTGAGATCAAAAGAAAATTCCATAAAGGTGTTTCAATGTCAGCTTTTTTCTTTAAAAAAAGTTTTTTTCTGGTTTGCTGAAATCTTCCATACCTGTGGAATTTCCCTCCAGCCTGTTTCAGCTGAATACCTAATCAACACTGAGGCCCATGGGACGCTATTGGTGAACCCACAAGTCAGAGTTCTGCAGGTACTTCATTAAGGTGAAGTCTTTGTTGGTTTACATTAGATCATATACTTGACCAGAGTCACTATATGGAAGGGTTGACTCCATCTGTATTTCTAATTTTTCTTTGCTGAGAACTCCCATGAAAATTCATATCTTTGAAGATGGAAAGAATAGTAATTTTCAGGTCTGGATTGCATTCTGGATATGTTTCTGAGGGAGTAAGCATTTCTCTACCCATCACTGTTGGGGAGAATTAGGTTGATTGTGGCTTGTTAAAATTTTTAATATTACATACATAGTTAAAATTATATGAATCTAAAATTTACATATACATCACTTAAGTTACATGTATAATACTAAAAGCATTTATATATTCACACTTATATATGTGTAAGTCTGAAGGAAGTGATCTTTTGTTAACACATTATTGACTGGAGACATAATGCCACTGGCATTAGCCTCTGCAAAAATCCCCTGGACAGTGATGTGCTAAAAATATCTTGATTGATCATTTTGGGAGCCAAGTCAAGCTCCAGCACTATCTACAGAGAGAGGGCATGAGAGCCTGGTGGAAAGCTGGACCAAGAATTAAAGGAGTAAGCACACTTCTACCAGGTGGCCCAGGGGTAAAGAACCTGCCTGCAATGCAGGAGATGTATCAGATGCAGGTTCAATCCCTGGGTACACACAGATATACACACGTCCACAGAGACATAAACACAAACACATGTGTGTACAGACACACACACACATAAACACATACACACAGACACACATGCACACACAGACACATGCACACACAGACACAGACACACACGTCCACACACGGACACAGACACATACACATGTATACACACACACACACACACACACAGACGCATACATACATGGACACACACAGGCACATATACACATGTCCACACACAGACACAGACACATGTACATACACACATAAACACATACATAGGCACATATACACACGTACACGGACACCTACACACATATACACACACAGACAAATACAGACACATGCACACACAGACACATACGCAGGTCCACACACAGACACATGTACATACACACATACATATATGTACACACAGACATACATATACACACATAGAGACATACTCACAGATGCATATACACACAGACACATATGTACACATCCACACACAGACACATACACATGTACATACACATACAAACACACACACAGATACACACGGACACAGACACACATAGGCACATATACCTGTACACACACACATATACACACAGATATCCATCACTGTTGGGGAGCATGTACACACATACACACACGGACACATACACACACAGACTCATACACATGTACATACACATACAAACACACACACAGATACATACACACAGATACACACGGACACAGACACACATAGGCACATACACATGTACACACACACACGGACACAGATACCCATCACTGTTGGGGAGCACGTACACACACACACACACGGACACATACACACACCGACTCATACACACACAGATGTGTGCATACACAGGCACATATACACACAGGCACACAAGCACAGGGGGAGGTGAGAGGGAGAACTAAGTGAACAGAGTTGCTGGCAGTCCCTCTGAAGAGCTGCCCCTGCGTCTCTGCTCCTGGGCCCCTGGACCCGGCCCGCCCCATCTGCGCGGGCAGGCAGCAGTATCTGAGGTGGAAGGAGGGCTCATCCCTGGAGATACCCGAAGAGAGGGACCCGCCTCCCCTCTGCTCCCTTTGCAGCTCCCACCCCTGCTATAACTGCCTGTGCTTCTCCCTCAGTTCTGCGAGGCCTCGGGGCCCATCCAAGACGATGGTTTAGATACAGAGAGTACGTTGCAGAGAACGGCGGGGCATCCATCACTTTGAAGTGACGTCTACCCTCGGATCCCTGGGGGCGCGGGGTCTCGGGTGAGAGTCAGTGCTCAGTCAGGGTCCCTGTGGGGAAGAGATGGCGTGTTCGAGCCCAAGCTGAGACCACCTAAGGATCGCCTGATGGGAAACAGCCCAGAACGTGGGCGGGGGTGCAAGGCGCCGCACGAGTCTGAACCATGTGGCTCCAGAAAGTACAGAGCCCCAAGGGAGGCAGGGAGGGGGCGATGCCTCAGTCACGGGGGCCTGCATGCTGGACCGCTGCCCTCCTGACCCCCAGCCCGGGGTCCCAAAGATGCTGTGCACGGAGCTGAATTTTAACAAAACGTAAATTAATTTGGGGTGCAGCAATTCTCCTGTCAGTGTCAGAGACACCCCCATGTCCTTCCCCCGGCCCTTGTCCTGTGTCCTGTCTTCTCTTAATTGTGAGCATTGCCCAAGGGAGCCATGGGGCAGGTGAGTTACTCACACGGCTTACCATGTTCATTCACTGTCACTCAGTCTTTATTTTTGATGGCCAATATTTAAAAATACTTTAAACCATAGTAGAATTAGTCATTGAGTCCCCCCTCTTATGCTAGAATAGGTTTTCTTTTGTGATTGATTTAAAACCAAGACTCATGACAGTTTTCTCAGGAAGTCTCACTACTTGCAGCTTGGCTGGCCAAGGATATCATCTTGCTGTGCTGAAGGAGAAAATCCTGACAAGTTTTGTCTTGAGAAACAGTTAAATTCACCGAATTCTTCGGGAACAGCAGTCTGGACCTTGACCATGGAGGCAGAGTACTTGGGAGCTATTTGAATAGTCATTTGTTCCCATGGCTTGTATTGTCATTCTACAAATTACACAAAACTATTTAAAAAGAAAAAAAGGAGAGTGATTACGATCGACCCACAGAGATCCACAGGGAACGCAGACTCAGTGTTCCGTGGCGGGTTTCCTTCTGCGGTAATAGAGGGTGGGGAGGGTCTGCCCTGGGGGCTGGGCTGCGGGGGGGGGGGGCGGGGGGACAGTCCAACAGGAGGCGGGGCGGGGGGACGGTCACAGGTGTGAAGACCTGAAACTGGTGCCTCGGCTGTGGGGAGAGGGTCTGAGGGCGACGTCCATCCAGGAGCCCCGAGAATCCTCTCCTGGGTGTTCCCCTCGTCCCCCCAGCTGCCGTCTGGCTGTCTGGCTGTGTGTCACCATGTGTCATAATGTTCTCTTTTAAAGTACAAGTTCAAGTTCAAGAAGTTTTGCTTCCTCAAAGAGTCAGCTTGGTGCCTGTGTATGAAACCCTGAACTCCTTTCCACAGGGGTTTTTGCTTTGTTTTGAAGTACAAAGCAGTTCTCCAAAACCGACCTCCCAAACCAAGGGTGGGATGTAAGTTCTGTCCTAGACCCCAAATGCCACCGCCAGTGTCCCTGTCCTTGTTTTCCTTCCATGGAAAACCTGACGCGGTCCGTGACTTGATGACTGGAAGATGGGGCTCTTGGCAGAACGTCTCCTTAGGTTTTCCTTTTTTTTCAAGCAGTGACACTCTGCAGGTTTTTTCCCCAGCCCGAATTCTCAGAGGGCACACAGAGCTGCAAAGGGAGAAACAACTGAATATTTCTGTGAGTGTTTCTACCAGACCAGCCCTAAGGTGCTCATCTATTTATGCGAGGGAGATGGGTGTGTTTATTCACACGGGGGAGATGGGTGTGTGCACGGCTATGGCAGGGCAGTCCAGCCCACTAGCTCCTCCTGTAACATCTGTGTGAACTCAGAGAGGCTGCCAGGTGCCCATCTGTTGGCAACACAACCCCAGCCACGAATGCATCTGTTCTGACAACCATGCCGAGTCAGTCTTTCACATAAAACTTGTTAAAAGCTACTGTCCTTCCATTCCTGCCCATTGCAGTTAACTGCCTCAAGTCACCCTCAGACTAGCATTTATTTTCTTGCTGGTGCAGTTGTGGTGTGCCGGCCTTTGATTTTGAGTAACTTCACCAGCATGAGTGATTACCATCCCCCCAAGGTCAGGACTTGCTGCATGTCCCACCTGAACCTGCTCAGGCTGCAGGGCTGGTACCCAGGGCCCCTTGATTTCCCTTCTGCTACACGGCAGAAGGGAATCTGGGAGCTGGTGGATGGGATGATTTCTTCCCGATGAAGACCAAACATACAGACACACTTCGAGAAGAGCTCTGGGCCAAGGGGTGGAGATCCTTGCCCTCAGGACAGTGCCCTCCCTGGCACCCTGGGATCCCCACCTTGATGACCTTGAGTGGCAGAGGCAACTTCATCCCCCTGTGAAATCTGAGTGGAGTCACAGGGTGTCCAGGACATTTTCTTTTATGTATTTGAAATTGTGAGAGATCAAATGGATGAGTGACCCCTTGGGACTGACTCTTTTACTGAAAAGTAATTTAATGTTCTTAACTTTGGCCATTTGATATGCAGAGCCAACTCATTGGAAAAGACCCTGATGCTGGGAAAGATTGAAAGCAGAAGCAGAAGGGGATGACAGAGAATGAGATGGCATCACTGACTCAATGAACATGAATTTGAGCAAGCTCCAGGAGTTGGTGATGGACAGGGAGGCCTGGCATGCTGCAGTCCTTGGGGCCTCAGAGAATTGAACATGACTGAGCAACTGAACAACAACAACAAATCTGTTCTCTGGAGTGGGTCCTTTTAGAAAATCTGCCCCAGATTTTCTAAGCAGACAAGCAGCTTCAGTGCAGCCTACAGAAGTGGGTACTCTGACAACAACGACAACAATAACAACAAGGCTAAGGTGGGAGAGGTGAAGTGATGATATATCTGTGTGTTTCAGAATGCTTTGTACCTTTTGGGAATGAAATCCAGAAGAGCTGTTCCTGATTGCAGGAGGATGCCCAGGGGCCAAGCCTTGATCTGAACCATGCAGTGGCTCCCAGCTTTTAGGAGAACAATTGTGCCTACAGCTCTAGGGAGTGCATGGTGCCTCTTCACACAGCATCCCACCCTCTACACTGCCGCTGAGGAGCTCACACAGGGCCGGAGGAGGGTCACTCTGATCACTTGGCAGTGTTTGGTGAAGAAACGCTCAGATGAAAAGCGATGACGGTGACAACAGTGTTCAAGGATAAACTTTTGAAGAGGATCAGATCAAGGCTCTCACACAGATATAATTTATACCAGCTCCAAAACTTATTGAATGTCTTAATTAATGAAGAAAGCAGTCAGAGAGCAAGACTACTGGTTTAGAAGAGAACTTGAGGGACCGCACATGGAGAGCAGAGAAGGAATGCTGAGATGAGCTTACAGATGGTGTCACCTGGCCCATTGCATCCACAACCACAGGGCAACGACTGATGCCATCTGAGGGACACCGTGGGCCTGCCTGTGGGCGGAACTCTTGGCACAGCTAACACTTTCTACAAGTTAACTCATCTCTACAGAGCTGTAAAGTGTCCTTGGTGAGGAAAAACGAAGGTACATGTCCGACGGGGTCACACGAGCCCAGGGTCCTGGATCCGCTGAGGGCTGCCCAGCACTTTTGCTTGTCCCCGAGGTCGGCCACTTGGTCACTCTGCCTCACAGATGAGGAGCAGAAAGACCAAGCCCCAGGCCCGAGGTGACACAGCAAGAATGGGGGGCCTGGCCATCCAGCCCTATAATGCCCCGGGCACTGCCTGACCACAGATCCGTCCTGGGGTCATGGACCCAAAGGGCAGCTGTCTCTGTGGGTCTCCAGGGCCCAGGAGGGGTGCCTGGGGAAAGTCGGGCCTTTGGGGCCCCCCTGATTCCCCGAGGCCCATGGGAGCAGAAATGGGCGCCATTGTTCCTCCTGCCTGCAGTTCCTCACTTTGTAGATCTCACCCGCACCTGTACAGCCTGGTTTTCTCACCTTGATCACCGCGTCCGCAGGCCAGGGCTGTGGCTGAACAGCTGCTCGAGTGGTACTCACTCATCCCGCTGGACGTCCATCCACCCCGATCCAGGCAGCCAGCAACCTCGGGCCACACTGGCCGGTACGTTTACTTGGGTCTGTCTGTTAGAAAAGCCACCTGAGCCAGAGGGGCCCCCGGGCCTGACCCTACCTCCTTGAAGGACCAGGCCTGTGTCATAAGTGAAATGTGGTCACATGGAGAGCCGCAGATCCCCAGACTGGCAGAAAGTCTGTCCTATTTATTTTCTTCCCTGTTTTCACTGCTTCTTATTAAAACAGACAGTCCAGGAAACATTTAGTGCCACCAGGGAGCTGTGCCTGGGAGCTATAAACCTTCACCAGGCGGAGGGTTGTCCTTACCCTCTCTGGACCCTGGGAACCTCTTCCAGGAGAAGTGTGGCCCTTGCACTGGGTTAACTGCACAGGCTCCCAGGAAAGAAAAGGGACCAGGGGCATCTGGGACAGCTCATCCATAGGCCAGCTGCACCCAGACCAGGACCCCAGGCAGGGTGTCCCTCCACCAGGCTGGGGGTCCCTCTGCTTCAGAAAGACCAGAGGAGGGAGAGTGAGCCACCCTCAGTGTAGGAGTACTGTCGCTTTCTTCCCTCTCTTTTTTGCTGGGTTTTTGTTTCTGTATTTAAATGAGTATTGTTCCTTCTTGTCTAAGGAAGGTTTGGGCAGGAGCTGACACTGATGTCTCCTGGAGAAAAACAACAGCAAGCAATGCCTCAAACCCACGTCTCCTGTTTCTCCTGCATTGGCAGGCAGATTCTCTACCACTGGGCCACCCGGGAAGCCAATGATAACACTAGCAATAACCTAAACTCTCCTTTATGTGAAACTGCTTTGTCCCTGAAAACTTCTTTTAGAGAGATTTGGTGGGGGAGGTGTGTTGGGTCCCCTTTGTCTGCAAGCAGAAAGGGAAAGGAGGCTTCTGCGGGTGGATGGGATGGGATGGGATGTTGTTGTTGTTGTTTTTAATCGATTTACCTGTTTCTCTGCTGGAATCAGAGCCCTCTCTGGGTATCACTTTCTAGCCTTTCCTGTCGTTGGTGGTTTAAAGTTGGTCACTGGGGGACGTGCACACCATGGTCACTGGTGTGTATGTGTGCTAAGTTGATTCAGTTGTGTCTGACTCTATGAGACCCCATGAACTGTGTAGCTCAGCAGACACTCTCTCCATGGGATTCTCCAGAAGAGAATACTGGAGTGAGTTGCCAGTCACTGGCAAACACCACAAATCTGGGCTCTTCCACCCCTACTGGAGGGCCAGATAATTACACACGCCACTTCACACACCCCAAGTACCAAGAGCCTTGCTTGGCACATAGCTGGCGCCCAATAAGTACTTGTTGAAGGAATGAATGAGTGAACCTTGTTGACAGCATATAGGAAATGTAAAGAAAAGTTCGCCCTGTTAAAAACTATCCTAAGGCACCGAAGTTTAGAATTTGATCTTGAATTTCCTTATCTGTATGATGGAGCTTCTGATCTGGTAGGTGACATTGGCACTGCTTGGCATACTCTCCTTCTCTGAGTTACCACACTGTCATTTGCAAAGTGGGTTTCTTTCCTCTGATTACAGAGAGGACAGAAGTTTCAGACTAGCAGAAGGTCAGTCACAGTGCTCTGAAGGGGCAAGGCTCACCTTCAAACCCAAGGTTGGTTGACTTTGAAGCCACTGCTCGGCCACGAGACAGCAAAGCCTCATTGAGACGTGAAGGAGGCCATGCCATCCAGTGTCCTCCCTAGCATTTCCAGCCCTGGGAGATGTGAGAGCAGACGGATACTCATTTTGGACTCCAGGCAGTAAACTGAGCCCCTGGGTGATGAGTCTGCCAGATGGACGCCTGCCCTGCTTGCTCTCCGGCCTGAAGATGTCATCTCTGGATGGAGGTTCTCGCTTGGTACCAGGATGTCAGCACAGCCAGAACCGCCCTGCTATTGGGTTTTCGGATGCCTGACGCGTCACTTGGTTGAGGGTTGGCAGGAGGAAGGATGAGAGAAGCTGGTCTCTGCTCTTAGAATACATGAGAGGAAAATGCAGGGATAACAAGGTATCTAAGCTCACCCATCACCCCCTGCCCCCCACCCTCGTTCCTGGGCCTGCTCCTGGGAGGGATACAGATGGCTGCCTGCCCACCCAACCTCTCTCCTCCACTGGGTCCCCACTTCTGGGGCCTCCACCTGCCCACTCCCTGGGGCAAAGTGCAGCCTGGAGGTGGAGAGCGAACGGTGGGGAGACCACGGCTGGTTCTACGCGGCCTGAATTCTACATGAAAGAGACCTGAGTGCATCGCTGTGTGAACAGAAACGTTCCAGTAATGAGAACGGGGCCTATTCATCTGCCGCTGAATGCGTCGGAGCTAAAATTAGGCTTGGAGGCACCGGTCCTCACGTGTTGTCGCCGTCTGCTTTGAATAAAGCTCACAGAAGTTCAGAAGGGAGCCCTGTCGTGCCACTCGTCTGAAATTGCAGTGTTCTCATCAAAAGGGGTGTCTGCCTTTTCCTATCTCGGATTGATGGTGATTTCTAACATCCAGCCACTGGTTTCAGGACTTCTCCTGTAGCCTTGACCATTCACCGATGCATGGTCCAGCCAGATGGGCACTCCAGGAGTGATGTCTCACCCAGGAGCCCAAGGCATCAGGAATAATTCTGGGGAGTTACCTGTGGGCTCCTAGCAGGGTGGTGCTGTGAAAAGGGCTCTTTCAGTTTCCAAAGCCAGAATCTAGGGAATATTTGCAACATATGAGAAGGAAACAACACTGTTAGTCCATAAAATCAGTACAACGTAAGTAAAACTGAGAGTGAAATAAAGTTGTGTGTGTCCTGGGCCCAGAGTGCCCAAGGCTGGCAGGATGGGAAGGATGGCTCGTGTCCTGTTTATGTGGCATTTCGTGGGACAAGTGTAGGGCTGTGGATGGGGTTCTAAGTGCAGTGAGGAAGGAAGGAGGCATTCTGGGGGGACTGGGGGAGAAGCTGGGGGACTGGGGTGTGATCATAGCTGCTTTTCTAGAATCTCTTCTTGACTGCAGAACAGGAAGAGGCCAGGCTAACTTCCTGTGTTGGTGATGTTGGCAGGCACCAGGACAAAGACACCGGCAGCCGCAGAAAGCCTGGGGAGGTGCCCTTGAAAGAAAGTTAGGGGAGTTAACAGCTTTTTAGGAAGAAATTGTTTGGACCTGGTGATGGTTTGGATGTGGGAGCGAGGGGGAGCTGAGGCAGGCTCCTGGGTCCCCACCTGGGTGACTGAGGGGCTGGAGATGTTGGACCACGGGGGGCCACTAGCAGTGGGGTGGGGAGGAGCAGGTTTCTGCGGGGGGGCGGGGTCATGGGTTCAGGGTGGCTCATGTGGAATCTGAAAGGGCCAGTTTCTCCCGAGGCCTCTCTCCCTGCCGTGTCCTACATGGTATTTGTTTGCCCTGCAAACCTATCCCTGGGTCTCTTCCTGTTATAAAGGTACCAGGCCTACTGGATTAGGGCCCTGCCCTTATACCTCACTTAACCTCGCTAATGACCTCTGGAGACACCAGGTCTCCAAATGCAGCCTGGCCAGGGGTCAGAGCTCCCACTGTGGACTGTGGGAGACACAGTTGGTCCCTAGCAGGTAGATAAAGATGATTTTGCTTTTGTTTTTAGAAAATGACTACACCTTACTTGCTACCTTCAAAGGTTTCTTTAAAGCTTCCAGGTAAGGGCTGGCTTTAAAAAAATGTATTTTACAGCTTTCATCCCTAAAGTCTGATGTATACTTTGCACTTTATTCACAAGTTTATTTCTTTCTTATCTATTATAAGATCAAACACTTCATAGAAATTTTTCATACTTTGTCTTAGTCCAAAAAGAATTTTGTGGGAAAAGAAGGCAAGTTAAATTCACCCAATTTTTTTTCAAGTAGATTCAGAAAAATGACATGGTTGTTCCTGCTTCCCTAAGAACTGCCTTGAGCAAATTTGCTCTAAAATACATTTTAAAGGGGCTGAATTAAATTTTTTTTTTACAATAACCAGTCTTGTAGTAAAGGTTGTTTAAACAAATAAAGTGAATATTGATCTTTTTCTAAAAAATGTAAAAGTGAAATTTGTTTACTATTTTCTTCTGAGGAGATTTTTGAAATATCTACTTCATTTTGAAAGATTCTGACAAAGTAGAGTGAACTTTTCTAAAGGTTAGATTTGGTCATTTCCCCATTTCTTCCCACTTTACACTTACTGATGTTATTTTGAGATTCTTTATGAGCACATATCCACCTGACTCTTCCATAGCTGTTTCTACTCACAGGCAAAACCAAAAACAGCTTACTATGGTATCCGTATCATTTGAGATTAGAGTTAGCTATTAGTTGCAAATACCTGAAAAGGTCAGTTAGATAGGATATAAAATTTTTCTTTTATCCTCCTTTAAATCAGGCCAGAGAAAGGGAGTCCTGGACTGTGATGTGCTGCCATAGCCTTGGGGAACCCAGACTTTTTCTAAACCTCTGTCTTGATTAAAAAATCTCCTCATTGCCTAAGATGACTGCAAGAGTGCTAGCCATCTTATCTGTGCTCTGATCAGAAGTGGGAATGAGATAATGAGGAATAGCTTTTCCCTTTAAAGAGCATCTCTGAAAGTTTCAACTCATTCCTCCTTCTTTTTCACTGGCCAGAGTTCACAGCTAGCTTCCTGGAAGCCTGTTCTTTATGGCACAGTGGTGGTGACCAGAAGCAAGCCAGGGTTCTGTTGCTAAGAGAGATGGGGAGAGCAAATGCTGAGTTTACAAGGACTGGCTCCCTATTTGTGCAGCACCGCAGGCCACTCTTTTCTGGAGGACCCCAGGCTGGGGCTGTGGATGCCCTTGCTCTGGGCAGACAGAAGCAGAGACTTCGCAAGAGCAGCAATGGTAGCAATACATTCAGGAAAGACACGAGCGTCACTTTGCAGATTTGTGAAGTCTATGGCTGTTGTCTCACATGGTCCTCATGATGATGCTCTGAAGTAGAAACATTTTCCCCATGACCTGGATACTCACATTGTTTTGTAAAGTGTCTAACAGCATAATCCCTAAGAGGCAGGGCTCATATTCCAGGAACAGGTTTAACAATCTGTGCTGCCTGTCTGGCCAGACTGCTTGGATGTCCCCAACTGTCCTCGAGTGCTCTGCCTGCTCTGACTCACGCGGGGACCTGGGGCATCCTTCATCTGTCCCTCCACCCTACTTCCCACACCCCTCCTCCACCCTCTGACTACCCTCTGTCCATGTTGCTGGAATCTGCCATCTCTCCTTCAGCCCAGGGACCATCCCCTCGCCCTGGAGTATGTGACAGCTTTGAGTTTTTTCAGGCTTGTCTGGGATTCTCAGCTCCCTTCTAAACACTGATAGCAGGGCTGGACACATCACACTCCTTCTTCTACCCTCCTTAGGGTCCTGCTGCCTTCAGGGTCGAGGTGACTCTGGGGAGACCCAGTCCTCGTGGTTTGAGCTCACCGTCCTATGGAGTTCTTCTCACATCCCAGGGTTTCCTTTACCTGATTGTCCTCCCAGACATCTCGGGTCTTTCCCAGTTGCTCTGAGTGTAAAGAAAGAGTCTGCCTGCAATGCAGGAGACCTGGGTTCAATCCCTGGGTTGGGAAGATCCCCTGGAGAAGGAAACGGCAACCCACTCCAGTATTCTTGCTTGGAGAATCCCATGGATAGGAGTGCCTGGCGGGCAATAGTCCATGAGGTCACAAAGAGTCAGACATGACTGAGTGACTAACGCCCTCACTTTTCACCCCACATCCCTGTCCTGCGTGCTTCCTCCACCCACATGCACAGTCCTGGTTCCCTGACCGACTCCTGCTCATTCCTCAAAGCCCGATCCCAACCTTTGCTCCACCAAGGACCCCAGACCCCCCAAAATACAGGCTAGGCACCCGGCTCAGGGCAGCTTTTGTTTCTCGTCCCCTCGACAGCTAAGTGTGGGGAAGGTGCATTCATTCATATCTTTTTATTCTGCTGCTTGGACACCTTGGCCTTGCTGACCCTGCAGGGACGCCCCTCTCAGGCTGGTGAGTCCCTGGAGCTGGCAGAGGAGGGGCCTTTCATAGGCTACAGCCCATGGCTCACACTCTGACCGCTAGTCCCCCGCCCTGATTACCCCATCTGCCCGGGATCAGACCACTCAAGACAGTTCCTGCGCCCCAGAACCCACTGAGATTATTCAGAACAGCCTGTCCTGAGCCGCTCACCCTGCCTCCATGTCCCCCCACAATGAAGGCTCTTGGCCACATTCTTCCACACCCTTAGCATTCCACGACCCTGGTATTCTCTCTTAGGGCCCCATGTGCCATGTCCTCTCCTCCTGGGGACGGTGAGGAACAGCTGTTTTTCCAGTAGCCGTTGTCTCTGGATCTGTTGGGCTCCCCATTTCTGGATGATAATAAACCCATACTTAAATCAGGAGAAGACCTTGTGCTGTTCACCCCCGTCACCTGGGGCCAGGCAGAACCTGACACATAGCAAGTGCTCAGGATAAGCTTGTTAGTGGCTGGATGGAATTGCGGGGGGAGAGTGACTAGCCTGGTTTGGGTGAGTCCAGGACGGATCCTCAGGAGGAGCAGGGGGTCCCCAGGGCGCCGAGGGGCAGGGTGTCCTGCTGGGTCAGGGGCAGCTCCCTTGGCCGGTGGTGTTGTCGGCCCTGCTCACCTGTTCTTCCTCATGTCCTCACTCCCGTAGCTCACTCTCAACCCAGGTGAGGCTGCCTGAATCCACGAGCCCTTTTTCCATCCCAAGAACAGTCTGTGACTTTATGTTCACTTGTGAAATCTGATAACCATTTGACTCCCTTCGCTGGCCACTGGCCCAATGAGTGAGAGCAAGGCTCTGCTCATGACAGCATCTCTATCCCCCCAAAATGCTTCTTCTAGTAAAGACTCAATAAGTATCTCTTGGGAGAAGAATGCATGGATAAGTTAGGGAATAACGGGCTTGTGGAGTGGCTGAAATGCTCTGGACCTGGGTGGGGAATTCAGGGTTTCCAGTCCTGCAACTGCTGCTCCAGAGCCAAGAATTTTATAGATGCAAGATCAGAGAGTCCAAGAAAGAGACAAACCAGAGGAAGGCAAGCATCTCAGGACCAGAGAGGGCCTCCAGGGTGCGTCTCCACAGCTTGGATTACCAGGGGGCTGTGGGCGGATCCCCACCGACATCCATCTCCCTCATCTTTTCCAGCACTGACTCCCCTGCCAAGACTGAGCCAAAGGCACCCGGGCTTTCTCAGGCCGATGAAGGGCAATCTGCCTTCAGTATTCAGCATCTGCCCCCTTTTCTGTGCATAGCAGTTTTTTCACAAGTCTTCTTGTTTTTGTTTTCCTCTTTAGCCAGAGAAGATCCACAAAAGAAAAACGTAGTGCTTCCCAAGAAAAGTGCAGCACAGTCAAGAAAAACACGTACAAGCAAAGTGGAGGTGCATTTTTCACGATGCTCTTTTGCAAGGCTGAAGTGTCAGATTCTTTTAATAGAATCCGTCACGTGCCCATGTATCGCTATAGAAAGCTCTTAGGTTGTAGGGTTTCAGTGTGGACAGAGAAAAGGAAAAAATAGGAGGCTGATTTTTCTATTTGTAATTTTAAAAGAGTAATGACAAAGAAAACAAATGGCAGAGTCTTGAAATCCTAATTACTTAGTTATATACGCATGCACACACACACGTGTGCACGCGCGTGTGCATGTCTGTCCACCTCCCTTAGATGAAGAAGGCCCTCCTGTCATTGCTCCTCTCTGCAAACAGTCCTGTTGTTATCTCCTCACTGGGGCAGATTTAATACCCAGGAGACTGAGGGCCACTGGGTGTGATGACCCATCTGCCAGCTCAAGTTACAGGACAAGTAGCAGCCAGGAAATACCCATGTGGACCTCACCTAGGTGATTTCCGTAAACCACTCCATGGTAAATTGCGAGGTTGTGCGGCCTCCTACAATTACTGGTGTTCTAATTTCCTGGGGCTAACTTCAGGGAGTGGGAGATTTTAATTATGGGGAGGGGTTGTTTCCATTGTTTGGACAAATGTCAGAAGCCCAGTTGAAAGCAGGGCCCTGGGTGAGCCCCTGGAAAATTTCCCCCGTAGGGGTGGTTTCTGGGGGTGGGCCGTCCAAGCCAAAAAGAGAACCTCCAGGGCTGGGACTCTGACTCCCTCTGGACTTTGTCTCTCATCTGACTTTCTTGGTGCCAAAAGGATGCTGTGAGTCTGCGTGTTGGTGGAGACTCAGATGAGGCTCTGTGCCTGATTCTTCCTCGGGGTATCTCCAAGGGCTGCAAGGCCCTGGTACCTGAGTCCAGCCTCACCATGCTGACCTTCGCTTCCCGTCCATCCCCCTCTGGAGGGCCCTGGGTGGGGTGGCTGCGGGCAGAGGTGTTGAGGCTTCCCCCCTCTCTCTGCACACTACTGCTCTGGGCCAGGTGGGAGGAGGTGTTGCAGGACAGAGCAGGGCAGGGCCTTCTCCAGACACACCTGGGACGCCCTGCCCAGGCCTCCCACATGGCCTCCTCGAAGGTAGCCCTCCTCTCCTGTTGATGTAACCCCCCTCATCCCTCACCCGCAGACCCACCCCAAGTCTAAGGGTTTGGATTCCTGGGAAGACAGCTGCCCGGTTACTGACTGTCACCTGCTAAAGGCGGAGGGCGCGCCAGGTGCTGGGGGAGAGGCCGGGGTCTTCCCTCTTGACGAGGCCCGCACAGCCATGCACACACAGCCTCGGTCAGAAGAACTCTGACCCCTCTTGGGCTGAGGGCCTCCCTGCTGCCTTCTCCGGGAGCCCCTGTGTTGGAGGAGCACACGTGCATGTAGACACAAGCAGGTTCAGAAGAGACTTGTGAGGCTCAGAAGTCACCAGGAATGATTCGCGGTAAGCGAGCTGTGAGGAAAGTCACCTACAAGGTTTATTCTGTTTTTTGTTTTTTTAAAAAAGTCTTTTGACTGCTCTGTAGCATGTGGGATTTTAGCTCCTGGCCCGAGGATCAAACCCGTACCCCCTGCTTTGGAAGGCAAAGTCTTAACCACTCAATGGCCGGGGAAGCCCCCACAGTGTCAGTCAGTACTGATCCGGCCTCCTCTTCTGCTTTCTCTAGTTTTTTAGTGAGGAGAGTGGGCCATTTGAGAAGGTTGTCGCTGGGAGCATTGGCTCTGCTTGAGGACAGGTGAGAAACTTTCCTGCCCGATCCCACCTGAATTGAGTGGGCATTCTCGCAGCAACCAGTTCTGAAAGCAGCTCACCCTGCCTGTGGGACCCCCACTGCTCAGGGGAGACCCCCATCTTCCCAAGCCTGGACTCCCCTCAGGGCAGCTTCCTTGTCAGAGAGGAGACAACAGAAGAAGCAGGACGTGTGGGGCGGAAGAGATGCACGGGGGGCGGGACCAGCTTCTGGGGATCTCTGGGAGCCAGACCTGGTTCCCGACGACCGGCAGCTTCTCCACCAGCTGCCCCTTCCTGGTCGTCTTCCTTGGCAAACAGCTCCCGTCCCTCAGTCACTCACCAGACGGCGTTGCTTTGAGCCCCTCACCATTAGAACTACTTCTCCTGGACTGACTGCAGTCGGTCAGACTTTCTGCTGATTACAGATGGTGCCGTAAGGTGGGCGCAGATGGACACCTGCCCTCCCTTCATCTGGACCCCAGGCACACAGGTTTTCTCCTAAGAGGCCTGAGCCTTTTTGGTGGTTATGGGTACTGTTAACTCATCAGAGTCTGTGGTCACCTCAAGCTGCTGCTCGAACATCTCCATCCAAGCAGGGCTGGGGACTGAGACATGAACGTGGGCCGTCTGTGTGGACTTGCAGGTGTGCAGCACAGTCAGCTAAAAACATGAGCACGAGGCCTGGACCCCGGGAGACCCCCAGCGGTCGAGTCAAGTGCCGAGGGGAGTGGGTCCACAGCTGTGGGTCGCGAGGCCCTTTTCCGGTGTCTGCATGTTTGCACACTCCGGGGAGGACGGGTTGTGCTCAACCAGGGGCTAGACCCCAGGACTTGGCACAGTCACAGCAGGACGAGCACGTGAGGATGGAGACCGCTGGGCAGAGGCCTGCCCTGCAGGGCTGGGTGGGGGTCTGCCAGGCTGGGTGCCCCAGGTACCAAGGACACAGGGGTGCCCAGAGGCAGGTGAGGGTGGCAGGGGGCAGCTGTCTTAGGGCACAAAGTTGCTGAGGGGGGACTGCCTGTGGGCAGGGCCCGCAAAGACCAGGGGTCTGGCATGGCCTCTGGGCAGGTGGGTGAACGCTGATCCTCAGGGCCTGGGACATGATGGTGCTGGAGGAGGAGGTGACCCACCCCGATGAGAGAGGCCTGTGTCTGCCAGGAGGACACCGGAGGGTGACAGGACCCCGGACCAAAGATTGGGCCCTGCAAACCACAGAGGAGAGACGGGGTGCTAGCACCCCATATGCCAGGCCCAGGGCCGACACAGAAATGTCCTGAACTAACCAATCGGGTGTTGGTATTAATGGAAGATTTGTGTGAGAAATGATGGTAGAATAGCCATGAAATTCTGACTTCCCAAGCCCAGGGTGTCCAAGACCACCCAGAGCCACACCTGTCCGCCTCAAGGCCCTGGCCTGGCCCGGCCCCTCGGCTCCTGCAAGAAGCATTCTTTCCAAGACTTGGGGCTCAGAAGCTTGTGAGGCCAGGTCAGACCTCTGAGGGACACCCTACACGGGAGGGTCAGAGGGGCTTTTCTTGACTTAAGTCTTAGTAACCTGAGAATCAGGCCAGTTTTACAAGTTTAATTTAAGACCTCTTATATCACTTAATTTAGCTTTCATAAGCATATCAGTTAGGAGGAATTCTCAGTTGAGACTGTTCTAGTTCACTTTGATATTCCAATCCGTGAAATTAGACAACAGGGCTTCCCTGGTGGCTCAGAAGGTAAAGAATCTGCCTGCAAGGCAAGAGACCTGGGTTCAATCCCTGAGTCAGGAAGAGCCCCTGGAGAAGGGAATGGCAACCCTCTCCAGTATTCTTGCCTGGGAAATCCCATGGACAGAGGCGCCTGGTGGGCTATAGTCCGTGGGGTTGCAAAGAGTCGGACAAGACTGAATGATTAACACACACACATACAAGCTGGTGACTCACTCTGTTTCTTAATTTGCCTGTTAATTCGCCCTCTACTTAGTACCTATTTTGCCTGTTATTTTTGCACTTATTGGACTGCAACCGCCTTAATGAGATCGGAACGACAAGTCTGAAGTACTCAGACCTGGCGTCATATTGAGCCCACATGGCCCGTGGACTAGGTACCCCACCCAGGGGAACGCCAGCTTGTCAAGGGCCGTGACAGGCTCCTAATTGCTTGTGACATGGGGCCGCCTTTTGATGTTGACCATGTTCTCCTAATTATTTAATCTTTGACAACATGAAAACATGTTTAACCACATACCAGGAATAAAGATCCAACAAGACTTTTCTCCCGAGGCCGGGTTTAGACGGTGTGTTCTGAATGCTGAGAACAGCTAAGGTGAAAAAACGCTGACTTCCTGTGCTCTGTGTGGAGGGGGGCTGGGGTGGGATAGGAGGGGAGGAGTGGGGAGGAGACGGGAAGGATGGGGGGCAGTGGGGAGGGGAGAGGGGAGGGAGCATTCTGGCTCCTCCCTGTCCCCCACTTCCTGTGAGCTCTGACCCCCTCCCACCCAAGTCCTCTGTTCTCAGCCTGACATGACTGTTTTACTGTGAAAAAACAAGATGTGGATTCCGGTGGTTTAAAGGTGGTCATCTTTTCTACTTGGGAATGTCTGCATTTAAATATATTCAGTTCTCATGTCTGTTTCTTATACTTGACTCTAAGCTTCTTGTTGGCAGGGTCCTTACGTGTCATCTATTTATACCCGTGCTTCGATAGTATTTCCGGGGTGAATGACTAAATGAATGAATGAGAAAATGAGCAATCTCGTGACTGAGTGAATAGTAAATTGTTTGCCTTGGAGGACTGAGCTAATGGAATACATCGAGATACCAAGGCCTCCCTGTGGGAGATTCAGAAGATGATCTGCCAGTTTTCCTAACTGCGGCAAAGATCTGTTCACATGAAGATTCACAACCTGAATCTGAGCGGTTTTGTTCTGTATCTGACCCAGATGCTGACAGCTGGTTTTGCTGTGAATGCACTGTTTTCTCTAGGACCCCCACTTTCCTTGGTGATTTATTACATTGATTTGCCTGCACAGTATTTATCTCAGCTCCTGAGTGACTGCAGTTTCCGGACAGGAATGTTTCTAGGGGTGACAAGCGGCCCCTGTGTTTCATTGACTACCTGTGTCCTCGGCGCTGAGCACCTCCACTGAGGTCTGCCTGCTCCAGGGTGGCCCTGCCCTGCGTTTCGTGATGGAGGCTGTGCTGGAATCCATGCCCTTGGATGGGCAACTGCATACGTGTGGGGTTGCCAAACGTTTTCTGTCAAGGGCCAGGTAATAAATATTTAAGGCTTTGTGGGCTTTGCGGGTCTCTATCACAACGACTCACTCCACTCTCGGAACACAAAAGCAGATGCAGACAATACATAAACATGTGGGCATGCCGTATTCCAATAAACCTGAAATTTGAATTTCTTGTGATCTTCCATGTCACATGATATTAGCCTTCTTTTGATTGCTTTCCAACCCTTTAAAAGTGTAAAGACTGTTCTTAGCTTATGGGCTGTGGTTTGCTGACCTGGTAATGCATGGAAAATGTGTCCTTTTTGTACTATGGGAAGCAGCGTGAAGCCTGCAGGAGACCAGGACAAAGACAGCAGGGCACAGTGGAGGACACCATCGTAGGGACAGGATGGTGTCCTAGTTTACCGTGGACTTGCTTTCACTTGGCTTCAAATGAGTTCCTGGTGGCTCTCAAGGCCGCCCCTGGTCTCCATGCTCTGTATCTGTTTCTGTTGCCCACGTCTGAATCCCACATATATTTTCCAGGCTGGAGCCGTGGCCATGAGGTCCAGCGAGCTCTCTGCAGAGGTGTGTCTGCCAGCGCCCTTGTCTTCTATGTAAGAAAACAAAGGGATGTCCTGCCTGTTGGATTGGCTGCATAAGGAGATGGCTCTGGACTGGAGGTCAGTGTCCCGTGGCATCCACACCCCTGAGAGGGGGCACTAGAACCCTGGGGGTTGGGATGGCCAGGGCTGGCCACCAGTCCCGGCAGGATTTTCACTGCTCCCTGCACTTCTGTGGTCCCCGTGTTCACCCGCACATGGTGGATCTTCTCTGGGTTTCTGATGCCCTGTTTTTGGTCATAAGAGCCTTCGCCTTATGGGGAAATTGAGGTTACTTTTTTTCCTCCTTTAACAGCACTTTCTCGGCTTCTCTGGTGGCTCAGATGGTAAAGAATCTGCCTGCATTGTGGGAGACCTGGGTTTGATCCCTGGATCGGGAAGATCCTCTGGAGAAGGAAATGGCAACCCACTTCAGTATTCTTGACTGGGAAATCCCATGGACAGAGGAGCCTGGCGGGGTACACTCCATGGGGTCACAAAGAGTCTGACATGACTGAGTCAGACCCGCAATAGTGCTTTATAGCTACAAATGAGGGGATCAACCAATTCACACAGTCTGAGAACTTTTCCATTAGTCTAGCTCAAGTCTAGATGTTGTTATTGCTTGTATTTTCTGAAAGACTGATTCTTGGGATTTTAGCCCCTAAGTTTATATATATATTTAAGAACAGTTTTAGATACACAGCAAAATGGAAGATAGGTCCAGAGATTTCCCGTATATCCCCACCAGCTTGCCCTGCCTCCCCCATTATCGACATTCCCCATGAGATAGTCCATTTGTTACGATTGATGTACCTCATTATTACCCACAGTGCCCAGTTTACACTGGGCTTCTCTCCTAGTATTGTCTGTGCTGTGGGTTTAGATATGTGTGTAACGACAAGGATCCAACAATATAGCATCATACAGCGCAGTTCACTGCCCTAAGAATCCCCTGTGCTCTCTGTGTTCCTCTCATCCCTCCCTCCCTGTTCACTGCTGGCAACCCTGAGCTCTTTACTGTCTCCATAGTTTTGCTTTTTCGTAATGTCATAGAGTCAGAATCGTAAAATACGTAGCGTTTCCACATTGGCTTCTTTCACGTAGAAATATGCATTCAAGTTTCCTCTATATATTTTCATGACTGATAGCTCTTTTCTTATTAGTGCTGAATGATATTCCATCATCCAAATGGACCTCATTTTATTTATTCATCACCCTCTGAAGGAGGCGTTGTTTGCTCCCAAGTTTTGGCAGTTATGACAAAATCTCCTATAAACATCCATGCATGCTTTTATGTAGATGGATGTTTTCAACTCTTTGGGGTAAATACCAAGGAGATTGATGGCTGAATCTTGTGATAAAAATGTTTAGTTGAACTTTTGAGTTTACCTGAACTGTTGGCCCATTTTTTAGTTAGGCTGCCTATTTTCTTATGAAGTTTTAAGAGTTGTTTGTCTGTTTTGGATAACAGTCCTTTATCAGATGTCTTTGGCAATTTTTTTCTCCCAGTTTGTGGCTTTTCTTCTCCTTTTCTTGACACAGTTTTTCATGGAGCAGAAGTTCTTAATTTTAGTGAAGTCCAGCTTATCACTTACATCTTCTATAGGTTGTCTAGGTTTTCTTCTATATTATCTTTCAGGAAGTTTATCATTTTGCATTTTACATTTAGGTCTCTGGTTCACTTTGAGTTAGTTTTGGTGAAGGTATAAGGCCTATATCTAGATTCACTTTTTTTGCATGTGAACGTCCAGTTGTTTGAGCACATTTGTTGAAAAGACAATCTTAGCTCCGCTGAATAGCCTTCGTTTCTTTGTCAAAGATCAGCTGACTTTATTTGCGTGGGTCTGTTTCTGGGCTCTCTATTCTCTTCTGTTGATCTATTTGTCTTTTCTTTCACTAACACCATCCGTCTTGATTATTGTTGCTTTATGGTGAGTCTCAAGTTTGGGTTGTATCTATTCTCTAGTGATATCATGTCCCCTGATTTTTCTTCCACACTTACTTTTGAGATGAAATGAAATGCAATATAGAGAAATACAATTTTGAATCATCAGAAATCAGCTTCATTCCAGGACATTTTTAAATTCAGGAGGATTTTTTCTGGACTTCATTCCAGAAATAGACAAAGAAAGGGGGATAAGGCTAAGGAAAGATTTCTGTGCCTTTTCTCCTTCTTTGGTAAGTCCTGTGTTCCAGTATCCATCTGACACACTGAGTCACATTACCTGATACTTACAGTTAAAAATCAAGAATAATACATTCACGCATACATGGAAAGCTATTTTCTTAGAAATTCAAGAAGCAAAGTCAGCTGTCAATAAGCTTTTAGAAGAGAACTAAAGGCTTGCCAGGAATGCGAGTGTGCTAGAACATTTCTAGTAATATCTGAGACTCTATTTGCAACACCTGTTCTAAACTAAATAAAAGATCCTGTGAAGCATCTGGACCAAGTTCTTTCTGCCCACAACTTTTGTGTTATCACAGAAATACAGAACGCACACATATTCATATCATTATGGACACATGTGTCAAATTGATCATACTCCAAAATCTCTATGATCAAACAGTTCTCAAGTAATTTTAGTCCTTGACATAATCCACTTCTCAGTTTCAAGACCTTTCTAAACCGCTTCCATGAATGCCAACTTAATTCGCCCATGTGCACGGTGTGAAGGCTGGAATGAGAAACACCACAAGGCATCAGAACCAAGATGGGGCTCTCGTTTCAAAACAAAGCCAGTATTTGGGTTTGCCTCACCCTCACGGCTGTACTTCTGTACCCATGTCTTGGTTTCAGACACATGGTTCTTTTATTCAAAGGTTAAGAGTAGGGGCCAGGGTCTGAGCTCATTTTATGGTTCAATTTTCCAAAATTTGTAAGGAAGAGATCATTTGGACTCCTTGAAACAGTTCAAACATGTTTCTCCATCTCATCACTTTAGAAGAACGTACTTCTTGGGGATCATTTTTCTGGGTGGGCACAGTGTAGAATTGGATGTGTGGGTCCAGGCCTACCCTGTCCCAGCACCCCCCTCCATCTGAATAAGATGGATGGAGACATAGGGAGACCCTGGGTCTGTGGGCACTCTCTGGAACCCCTTCTTTCATGCTTCTGCCTCAAATGTCCTTCTCTGGAGAGTCAGAAACCATGTCCAAGCAACCCTTCAGAGACGGGGGTTTTGAGGCATGCTCTAAAGCAGCTCCAGGGACCTCCAGAAGAAGCATTTCTGGGAATTGCTACAAGGAGGAGTTAGGGTGATGTCATTGCATAAAGTCTGAAGGTGACAGAGGTATAGAGCCTGTGAGTAGAAGCAGGAATGAGCGCTCAGTGTCCTCTGGCTGCAGTAAGTAAACCAGGAATGTGAAGTGACTGGACCCAGTGAAAAGGTTCTGTATGTCTCACAACCACCCAGAAAGCACTCATGGAAACAGGCATGGGCTGCCATGGCAGACATGCCAGGTGGGTCTGCAGCCTGCTCGGAGCAGGGAGTGTGTTGGTGAGGGAGCCACACGCTTAGACAGAGAGCTGGAACTCAGGGCAGGAGCAAGGGCCATAAATGGAGCTGAGCTCTGGAGTCCCTGCTGGATCTCTTGAGAGCACTTAAGGTCTGGACCAGAGGGTAGGGCGGGCCCATCAGCAAGGGGCAGGGGAGGGGACTAGTGACAGTTCAGACACTGCTGGCAGGTGAACCATCACTTACTCCTTTCTTTTTTTTTTTTAAATAGGAGGTGTTTCTAAAAGCATGCTTGCTTTTATTATTGATGTTCTTGAAAATCAGGTGGGCTTTTGTCTAGTATGCTGTCAAAATAGAATAAAAATGGAAGGAATGAGCTGTGGTTATAATCCGTGCTTTTGTGTGTGGGGTCACCCCTTGCTCTCCTGAACACTTTAGAAGAAAATGCTCTTTCTTGCCATGGAGACTTTGCATATCTGGGGTCGTGGGACCCTGGGGGTGCAGTATGGACATGGCCACCACGGGAGAGAGGAGGAGACCACGTCCTGCTCACGGAGGTGGACACACAGTGAGCATCTGAGGCCCTGACGTCCAATGGTCTGAGGTCATGTCTCTGAAGGTGGCAAAAGTGGTGGAGGCCGCATGGGGGTGCTTCACCCTCGAAGGAGCGTGGACCACACACGGCAGAAAGAAAGCATGTTCCTTTTACAATAAAGAAATAGAAACTTGAGTGCAGGGCTGTGAGCAAACCTGAGTGGTGCTCGGCCCTGGTAAACAGGCCCCAGGTGGCCAGTGCCGTGTGGGGTGCCCAGCAGCCCGAGTGCCAGCCTCAGAGCGTCATCTTGGAGGCCACAGGTCTTCATGTGAAGATGCTATTCGGATGCGGACAGACGTGGTCTTATGGCTTCAGGACCACAGGGCTCCCCAGGGGATGGAGATGAGGCTCTGGGCTCCATTGCATCTGCTCCTTTGTCACACGGGTTCCCTCTACGTCCGCTGGTTCCCAGGAGCCTTGGGAAATAGACACAGAGCCTCAGCCAGTGGCTGGTTTCCCACCCCATCCTGCAGGTTTTCTCAGCCCTGGTCAGTCTGGAGACCACCTCGAGGGGAGACAGGGAAATTCCGTTTCCAGTCCCACCCCACTCCCGGCCTCAGGGCTGCGGCTGCCCACAAGGCGCCAATTAGGGGAAGCAAGGCCAGAGGGAAGCAGAAGCTGCTACTGTATTGCATGTGTGTGTTTTGACATCTCGCTTGAACTTCAACCTGGCCTGTGCTCCTGGGGGAGGTTTCAAAAAGAAATAAACTTGGTCTCATTACCATCAGATACAATGATGGGGGAAATGGGCTGGAAAAACCCTGAATCTTTTCTGAGCCTGAGTTTGTGTTCACAAAGGGGAGGGCAAATTCTTCACTGCTGTGCCATTCGGCTATTATGTTTAACAATCTAATTAGAAAGGCTGGGGAGCCCATGCCCATTGTAAACGCCGAGACAGGACACACGAGCAAATCCAATTAGACAGCTGTCCTCCACAGGTCTGAGCCGCCCTCCGGCCAGGTTCTAATGAACAACCAGGCCCCTCCCACCATCCCGGGAGATGGGTTTTGTCCATAAACTGGGCCAGATGACAGTGCGGTGGGTTCAGGGCACCCGCCTGCACCCCTACCCCGCGATGGGCTGAGCGGGTACCTGCTCCCTCCGGCTCTGCTCCGTCCCTGTCCCTTGAGGGGGCAGCCCTCCCTTCTGGCTGGTCTGGCCGCCCCATCGAGCAGGTCAGGCTCACGTTAACAGGTGGTGATAAATCAGAACCGCGACTTTCACTTTTATGAATGTTGCTTTCTGCACACTGGGGCCTTGTATAACTTGAAACAGACCCCTACTTGGCCCTGCGGCTGGCCCCCCATGCCTTTGTTTCATGGCCCGTGTGGCTTGCATTAAGGCGCTTGTGTTGGCGGATTGCTCCCTGCCAGCCGGTCATCTGTTTAGCGTTTGGCCTGTCCCGCGAGGCCGCTGTGGTCACTCGGAAGTCTATTAATTAAAAGGAGAACGAGTCAGAGAACGTGGGCCGAGGCCCACCTCAAACAGGAGGACAAATGAGAAGTAGGCGACCAAGATCAGTAGCCATCGTTGGCCCTCAGGTGTGAAAAGATGCTGTTGTCATCGCCAGCCCAGGAGGAGAAGGTCTGTGTCGAAACAGGGAGTGACATTGCTGGGGTGTACAGGGCTGAGACTGTGTCGAGGTTTCCATTTTTAAAGCTCTATTTTTGTCATTAATGACTCATTGGAAAACATCCACCTGGTGCTGAAGCCCGGCCTTATCAGAGCAGGAAACACAAAGGCTGTTTAAACGCTGGGCGAGGCGAGAACATGCTGTGTCTGCAGGCACTTCCTTCATCCCCCTCAGGGTTTCAGGGACCACAGCTTGTCTCACGCCCTGATTTATTCCCAAAGCCTTGTCCTGAGAACCCAGGGCCAATCTGCTTTCACTGGACAGGCTAAGTGGTTCAATAGTTGTGCAAACAGCCCCAACAGGCTACCGCCTCCAGCCAAAGCAGTAGCAGGCATTATTAAATAATTATCATTTGCTTGCTTAGGAATGATCAATCGCCTGAGGACTTCTGATCAGGAAGAATGAGACCTTGAAACCATCTTGTAAAGCGAGTGTTGTCAAATTCAGATTTGATTAACATTTTGTGGAAATGGCGGTTTGCTTAGGCAAAGATGTCTTGTGTTGGAGTGTGTCCGGAAAGACCAGGTGAAGGAGGGGTTGCGTGTTAGACAACACGGATGTGAGATGGGGACTCTGGCCAGACAGGCTGCGATGACACTGGCAGGAGCCAGTGACTTTTCCTGTGGTTTGTGGGTCCGGGTGCTCAGAACCGTTGTAAACAGCATCTTTACAGAAAAACAGGCGCGAGAAGGAAAGATCCTGTGGGAACTAGGTCTGGTGTTACTGGGAAACCGAGACCTCAGAGTCAAAATCTGTTGGCAAAATATACACTCAGTTCTGTAAAAATTGGCTCCTCATTTAGTCCGTGAAACCAAAGAATGTTCACAGACTTATCTGCGGCTTCCAGGAGCTTATACTAGTCTCTTCAATAAGAAAGTATAACCAAATATTTAGAACAGCCAGCTGTGTATTCGTTGGTGATGCAGAGTACGTGGTGTGCTGTTAGATGCGGTGATGGGCGATGTATTTTCAAGGTTTTAGGATGATTTTTCAAATTGGTGAAGCCATGAACAGCATACTTACCAGATTGGGATGGCACAACGTTGAAGAGTAGTTTTATGCCGGATGAAAGAACCAGGATCAGAGAGGATGTGGTACATGGGGAAGATGATTCTAATGGAGCAAGATTTCATGGCAACAAGAATAAAGACTAAACTTGGACGCTAAAGCACAAACCCTGAATCACTGGATGAGAACACCTCTCAGCACAGCCTCCCTGAAGACAGGCTGTAGCGTAAACGGGTCAAGAGGGGAGGGGACAAGGGCTGACATTTAGGGAGCAGCCCTGGTGGCTCTGCTCCAGTGTTCTCTTGGGTTCTTGCTGCTGCCACTCTGGGCATCTTGTGAGCGCCTCTGTCCAGTTTTCAAGCCTGTCTTGCAGGGTGAGTGTCCTCTTCACCTTGCAGACGAGAGAGCTGGGGCTCAGAGAGGTCAAGTCGCTCGGCCAAGGGTCCATAGCAGCCAAGAAAAACAGGAAATGGGATTTGCCTTGGCGTCTTCGGTTTGCTCTGGTTTCCCTCCGCCGGGCACTCACTGGCTGGTTGGCTCACTGTAGCCTGCAGGCGCCTCCAAGGAACAGTCTTCAGGAGCGGAGGTCTAGCCTTTGCCTTTCGAGGTCGTGATTTCATTTTTCCCTCCTCCCGTGCTTGGGAGTGTCCCCTACCCCCATAGGATCGGAGACAGAGGCCCAGCGAGCTTGTCTCTCCTGGTTCACCCTCCTGTCGGCCTCCAAACAAATACTTGGCCAAATCAGGCACGTTTACTTACTTTCTTAAATAGCGGGATTCCTTTTCATCAATCCCAGGACTCATTTTCACTCTAGCCGCCTTGCGGTGATGTAGTGTCCCATTTTATTTAATTAAAAAATTTTTATTTTATATTTATGGTTGACTAACAATACCATGATAGTTTCAGGCACACAGCAAAGTGATTCAGTTATAGATATACAAATAAATCTATTCTTTTTCAAATTATTTTCCTATTTAGGTTGTTATAGAGTACTGAGTAGAGGTCCCTGTGTGCTACAGTAGGTCCTTGTTTAGTTTTGTACTTTCTTAGGGAATCTCCATATGGTTCTCCACAGTGGCTGTAACAATTTACATTCCCAGCAGAAGCATAGGAGGGTTCCTTTTTCCTCCACACCCTCTCCAGCGTTTGTTTGTAGACTTTTTGATGGTGGCCATTCTGACTGGTGTGAGGTGATATACCTCATTGTGGTTTTAATTTGCGTTTCTCTGATAATTAGTGATGTTGAGCATCTTCTCATGTAACTCTTGGGGCCAGCTGTATTTCTTCTTTGAAGAAATATCCATTTAATGAGGCATTTTAAAATAAACTGATTCACACATGTGGACACAGCTCTGAAACCCACAGGTCATGTGAGGACACATATATCTGCCCATGTCTATAAGCAGCACCGTCTGGGAATTGCCCCATCTGGTCTCCACTCCAACATGATCCACTCACATCACAGGAGACTGGAAACGTCTTCTAATCCCTGTCCCATGGTCTTGACTGACCCTGCAGACAGCTGCCCAGACCCATTGTTTAAAGGTTGGCTCCTGTCGTACAGATTGTTTGCATAAAAAACAATCACAAAAATCACTTATAGGGAAGGGGAAAATACCTTTACTTTGGAAAGTCTTAATAGAATCAAAATGAATTATTGGGTCTCATAGCCTAAATAAGAACTTTCCATTTTAGATATTCTTATAGGAACGATTTTAGGACATCCAAGTAGGTGCAACCAACCCAAACATGGATGATCTGAAAGCTAGATAATTTCCATACTGCAGTTTGGAAAAGAAGTACAAACACATGGCTCACGGGATTGGAGGAATCCCATGATGAAGTGGTCTCTGACCATCGGGACCTGTGAGACACACAGAGCAAAACTGAGCTCCTCCATGTGGCCGGTGGGCCCCCGGCACCTGCACGGGACTGTGGGTGAGTCCCCCACCAGCACTGGTTGGCCTGGAGACCCACTCTCACTAACGTGAGATGAAATGCCACTGAGGAACAGAAAGGGGAAGAGCGGCAGCAGTGAAGTCCCTGGGAAAAGGCTGAGAAGCTTATCTCGGGGACCACCGCTGGCTTTATCTCTGTACTTGGCAGCTGGGCGTTGGACCTGGGATTAAGGACTAAAAAGAATTCATTCTGATAATGAGAGAGAGTGCCAGGGAATTTTTCTTGCCTTGTAAAATAAGCTAATACCCTGAATTGAGAAATAATGAGTGGTAGAGAAGCTGGTGGGCTGAAGAGGGACTGCTCGGGTGCCTCTGTTACAGGAGCCTGGAGAGCTGAGGGGTGGAGGTGAGAGGGAGTGCCTGTGAATGGCCCTTCCTGGCGATGGCCTGGACCAGCCAGCTTCACAGGTTGGGGAGTCTGGAGTGGGATGCTGGCAGACAGATGGCAGTTGGTGGAGATGGGGGTTCCCAGAGCCTTCTGGGCAGGGGCTGGGAGAGCCATTCAGGATGTGTTAGCCCCTCAAGGTGCACACTCTAAATACCCTGTCCTGTTGGGTCCACTGCCCCACGGGGATTCTGACCCAGGAGGAAATGTCCTGTGGCAGCAGATGACCCCGAGTACCTCAATTCCCCGTTGGGATACTGACTCCAGCCTCAGAGATGGGCCTTGACTACAGCTCCTGAGTCACAGTCCAGTGTGGAGTTGGCTCTAGGGGACCACTGGTGAGTGAGCGAGTGCTAAGTCATGTTCAGGGGCATCAAACTTCTTCCGACCTGGGCCCCTCCCAGAACCTGAACCCTTGTCTTGTCACACATCTCAGCAGGCTCCCTTATCCTGCCCTCGTCCCTCCTTTTTCTTTAAATCTTCCCTGTATGTGGGGTTGGCCAGAGGAAAACCCTCTGGGAGCCTCTTGTCTTGTGGCACTCTACTGCAGCCGAAGTCACCAGGACATTTAGGGGGCCTGGGGGATGTGCTGTGGAACCAGGGCTAGCCCAGGGGGATGTGCCACAGACTAAAGGCTTGCGGTCCCCCCTAATGCATGTGCTGCTCAACCCCAGAACATTGGGAGGGGACTTCGGGAGAGAATCATGGTTTGATCAGGCCATGACAGAATAAATGCCTTTGTCAGAGGAAGGAGAGATGCGAGCTCCATTTCTGTCACGGGGGACACAGCATAGGGCAGCCGAGGGCCCTCCACAGATACCAGATCTGCTGGTGCCTTGTGTCCAGAGGCCCCTTGACTTGACCGAGGCCAGAGCTCCGTGCTTGCAGGTGGGACCCCCAGGCACCGGGTGGGCCTGGCTTGTGGAAGAACAGCAGCCACTTCCGAACAGTCCAGCAACTTACACGGCTGTTAAGCACTTGCCAGTGTGCGTACATGCTAAGTCACTTCGGCCATGTCCAACTCTGCTTGACCCCATGGACTGTAGCCCACCAGGATCCGCTGTCCATGGGATTTCCTGGGTATGAATACTGGAGTGAGTTGCCATTTCCTTCTCCAGGGGATCTGCCCCATGCAGGGATCTAACTCAAGTCTCTTATGTCTACTCGTCAATGTGACACATGAGTATCCAGTTTACTTTAGAAAATTACAAGTAGTATCTTTGTTTCATTAAATTTTGGATTGATTCCATTATTTTGGTTATATTATTCCTGAGAAAGGCTTTAGATGAAAAGAAGAAAAGAAAAGCAAGTTAACAATGAAACAGAGAAAAACCTGGTGGGTTCCCCTCACTGTGGTCAGTGTTTTCAGGAGTGAGCTCCTTGCAGGCCTTGAGGGGCAGGTGTACTCTGACCTGATGTTGGAGGGACCTGTCTCCAGGCTGGGAAATCCCCGTGGGTCCTGTCTATGGATGTGAAAGTGCTAGAATTCTATGGATTCTCTGGACAGAGCCCATTCCTGCCTGGCCAGAATCCTTTGCCTCCTTCTGACCACCCTGTCCAGGTCTGGCTACCTCCCCTAGCCTCTCATCACCCACTGGCCTCCCAGTCTCCTGCCCCAGGTCGGGACTAATTTCAGCAACCATCTCAAGTGAATTTCAAGATGTTGCCTGAGCCCCCGAGGTGCACAAAAGCCAGAAAATAATATGTCTTGGGCTCTCACATAGTGCAGGGCCTGTGGTGTGAGAACAGGCAGATCTGGCCTGATGTCAGGAGGCAGGGAAGAGACAAGAGGTTCCAGGGGCTCCTGAACACCCCAGCATTCAATCCCCCTGCCCCCAGAAGGAGCCTCCAGTGAGCAGCAGAGGCTGAGTCAACCTACAGTGTTGCCCCTGCTAAGTACAGGCTCTCACACAGACCTGCTTTGCTTTCAAGTATCATGACAGTGCACCATCACTTGAAAACCTCCATGCTTTTGACAAAATTGGAACAAGGGAGATAAAAATAAAAGGTCAGGAAAGCCCTGTATAGCAGAGCTTCGCTGGCCTGGTGTGGACGCCTTCAAAGGCCCGCTTTGCTTACCACCAGAGCCAGGCCCACGCATCCGAGCTGTTTAAGACGGGATCCACGTGAACGAATGCAATCTCCACTTTCTGAGGTGTTCAGGTCTGGGAACACTTAAAGGACATCTGTTATTATTTTGGTTCTGCTGAATTTCTTATTTTATACGGTTTCATTTCAAGAGGCACTATTTGAGTGAATACAGAGGTAAGCTCTTCTCACGGTTTTCTGGTTGAATTTTTTAGAATTATGTATTTCTATAGTTCTTACCATCTGAAATTTTGTTTCTGTAAAGTTGCCTTCAAGTGGTAATTTTACATTGAAATTTTACCTTATGATTTACATCCCTGCCCTCTGTGATAAAATCTAGTGCCAAATTGTCTCTGAGTGGCTTACTTAGTTTTAGGTTTACTATGCTATGAAGCCCCACATTTAAAAAAGTCTGCTATTTACATGTGCTTTTGTGCTACTTCCTTTATGAGAAAATTGATAAAGACTTGATCCTGCCACTTGGGTACTTATAGTTTAAAACTGATGGGAAGGGAACAGAATCAAGCAACTATTTCTAAACAAAAAACGAAGACTAAATCAAGCTTTGAAAGTTCAGGCAAAATAGTACTTGTCTCCTTTGCCTTTCTCTAATCTCTTTCTAGCACTCATCCATCCACCTATGTAGCTATCATTCACACAGTCATTCATTTACCCATGCATCTATACAGCTATCTATCCATCCACCCATGCATCTGCATGAAGAGGTACAAAGAAAAGAAAAGAGTTAGGTTTTGCAATCTAGAATAAGCCCCTAGCCTCAGGTGTTATAGATTTAGTTTTTCCAGATCATGATTGAAATAGTCTTAATATCTACTTGTAATTATAACTGGACAGGTACCTTTACTAAGGGCCTGTATGACAAATCCATGTTAGCTAACTGAAAGATTAGCCAGGAAAATAAAACAGTGCAACTATACTATCAACTTGGGTATAATTGGGGGGTGAGGGGGTTGATATTTATATTGTTCTTTTCAGCTCACCAAACAAATTGTGAAAACCCTGACCCAGATTCGGTTAAGGAATTAGAGGTCCTTTTAATTCCTTCAAGGCTTTGCTTCTTGGGTGGTCAAATTTCTGCTCAAATTGTTTTTCTCCCACTGGGGTGTTACTTTCTTGTTCAAAGCTCCCTCACTCTTGGTGGGTGAGATTTAATTTCTCCAGGTCTACTTGGATTCTAGATCTTTATCTGGTTTGAAATGGGTCTTCTTTCTGTGAATACCCGATGCTGGCTGCTGACTGCCAGCCATAGTCTCAGCGGCGCTGCAGCTCCGCGTCGAGTGGATGCAGCCGTGACTCACTGCGTCCTGATTTCTGTGCCTTCGCTGTTCTGAGAAGCAGAGTGAGTAAATGCCTCCTTCTCTCATCCGCTTTTGGATCTGAAAAGTTACTTCCTGAATGAGCTCTAATCCTCTTTGGGCACACACTCTGATGGAAAGGCACCCATGTAACGCCTCAGTAACAATGAGAGCTCGAAGGTCATTACTCCTGACCTCCCTCCCTGGGCTGTGAGGTTCGAATGTCATTCAGCCTGAGAATGACTTGCTCTATCCCAGGGCCTGCTGGCAGGTGTCTCTGCCCGCCCAGCCCTGCAGGTCCTGCTGTGCTGGCCTGGGTCCACTGCTCCATGTACCTCTGCTTGGTCTCTACTTTCAGGCCAGGTTGTGCCACCCATGGAAAATTATTGGTACACCCTTTGGTCCCTGTCTACAGATCCTTTTCTGTTGTCTTTCTCTTGCCTGGAGATTGTTTCCTGTGAACCCAAGTCCTCTGGAAATTCGAAGAGGCAGGAGGTAAACCTAAGTTTTTCATAGCCTATGAGTCTGTTTCTGTTTTGTAAATAAGTTCATCTGTCATATTTTAGATACCCTTGTAAGTGATGTTATATGATATTTGTCTTTGTCTGACTTACTTCACTTAGTATGATCATCTCTAGGTCTATACATGTTGCTGCAAGTGGCATTATTTCATTCTTATTTATAGCTGAGTGGTATTCCAAAGGGAAATTTGCCAAAGGGAAAAAGTGGTGGGGTGAGGGATAAATTAGAGTTTGGGATTAACATATATACACCACTATATATAAAATAGTCAATCAGGACCTACTGTGTAGCACAGGGAACTGTATTCTGTATTCTGTAATAACCTATATGGGAAAGACTCTGAAAAAGAATAGATATATGTATAACTGAACCACTTTCTTGTAGCGTCTGAAACTAACACATCATCATAAATCAACTGTACTTCAAAATAAAATAAAAATTAAAAAATTTTAAAGCCTGCTGCATCCTAAAAAATAATAAATACATCTAGATTGTTTATATTTATACTCTTAAGAAAAGTAAGGCAAGGGTGACTCTACCATTAGCCTGATGGAGAGGTGTGTGTTTAAGTGTTTGTAATGTGAACTGACCCCAGTTTCTCCAGGTGTTTTGTGTATGAGACTTTCATTTTGATTTGAGATACTTCTCAAATGCTCCCTTACTGACCTACGTGGGAAAATTCAGAATGCATAATCATGTCTGAAGGTATCAAATTCCTCATTTCCTTCAAGTTGAAAATTGATAGCTGAAAAGGCAACACAAGTCAGAAAAAAAACTCTGGACTCAAAAGCTCCACTAACTGACTCAGGACAAACCCCTCAAGCTTGCCCAAACTTTGCTTCCCACGGGATCAATGGAATGACACCCCTCTCTGCTTTTGAAAGAGGCATTCTTGGGCAAAAATACACTTTTGAATAAGTTTTAAAAATGAACCCAATTTTAATATTATTATTTGTTAGAGCATGCAATGACATTTTTTCTCTGGGATTGCTCATAACCTGCATGCTAAATTTTGAAAGTTTTTGTTGTCTGTTTTACAAAGTGTGTGTTATTTGGATTAATTCTTCATTTAAAAGCATACATATGCCATTTAAAAAGTTAGTTTAAACTAGTTTATTCAGACTGAAATGGTCAATTATACTATACTATCCTAAGTATAGTATAGTATAATATACTATAATATAATACACTATAATATAATATAGTTTCTAAATTTCCTCCTTCTAAAATTTTCTGAGACAGTGTGACTGTATTCAGGTTCAAACATGTGAAAAGAGCAACAATGAACAAACAAATGTCCTCAATCAAGCTGTCACTTCCCAAGGCACATGTTTGGTGCCTACACATAATTGTTGTTTGAATATCTATATTGGAAAATTCAGTGTTTAGTATAACTTTAAGATAGGCCCCCCAAATTTAGGCCTGAGAAAACTTCCTGATTCAAAATTCAAAAATTATATTTCTCTTTATTTTCCATATGATTAAGCTAGAAAATGCAGCTTTCTGTAGCAAAATAATTCAAAAACGTCTTTACAAACCCAAGTTCCCTATAAACATAAGCCCTTGGCATGTATACCATGTTTTTAGTTAACAATGTCAATTTCCCTTCATCTTTGGGATGGCCCTGAGAGGAAGCTAAGCTATTTTTTATGCCCCATTTTATAGGTGAGGATATTGAGGTTTATAGAAACTCATTTATGATCACATAGCTAAGTGGTAAGGGGCATCAGAACTAGAGCTCAAAGATCTACCCTTGGTTCTAATAGTCACTTTATTAAAGCCCCCAAAAGAAGCAACTTATGAAATTTCTCTATAGCCCATCACCTAGAATTTGTCAACTCTGGCCTATTTCTGGGCATATGTTAAGTTATTCTAAATCATACAGAAACCAATCTGTTACAGCTTAGTCTTTGTAAGGTCTGTATCAGATTCAGGAATAATTCTGTCTAAGTGCTTCTACTAAAGCTTTAGCTTTGGCCACTCTTTATAGAAGTGTCTTTATAGAAGGCTCTGAATTACATATTTTAGTGTTACAGGAAAAGGTTAGTTCCGGAGGATCTGTTCGATTTAACAACCAAGGATTAGAGCGTGGTAATTCATGCTTTGGTGCTTAGAAAGTTTATTTTCTGTCCTGACTTACTCTCTGTCCTGGCCAGTCCCTGAGCATTTGGGAGAGATGTGTAGGTGTCTTGGCTTAGAGGGCAGGCCCCTCCTGGTACAGACATTGGGTGAATTGAAGCAAGCATGGCATCCATAGGAGATTCAGTGCTGTTATCCCTAGACTGCAAATAGCTGAAGGCTTTTGGACACTTGGTGATTTTTATTACAGGACTTCAGAATCCTCTCCAGGCATCCTTATGGCTCCTACCAACAGGTGCTTTTATTAAACCCTCATCCACAGGTGTTTTGGGAAGAGGCTATCTGTCAGGGCCTGTGACGTCCTTGAAGACGTTTCTGTGTCTTTAATGCTTGTGTTTCCTCGCACCACAGAACATCCCAAATTGCTACTGCTCTTCTGTTCTGAGTGCCTGGTCCCTGTGGAAAGAGGATGTGCTGACAGCGGGCTGTAATTACCGCTCTCCTGGGTTGCCTAAAATGTGGCCAGCCCGCCTTCTTCAGGTTTCCAGTGCGCATGCCTCAGGCTGCGGTGTTTTATTTCCGAGTGGGCCACCTGTGTTTTTGTTTTGTTTCTCATCACACCTTCAGACGTGCCCCTTCTTCGGCAGCCCACTGTCTTCACTCACATTCGTTTCCAACTCCCTCCCAAATCTGACCTTGATTTCCCCCCTTTTTCCCTCTCACTGAAAGCAGCCCATGTGAACCAGGTGGGAATTTTGCAAACCCAAGACATCCTCCTCACCCCTGAGTGGGAGGTGGCAAACCTGCCGACCGTCAAGGATGGCTTTAAAGGGTGGGCTTGGGCGGGAAGGGGGTTGCTGAGGGGGCGCTTTTCAATTACTGCTTCTCATCCACCTGGTCACCCCGAGACATGAAGCTACTGTAATAGTTCTGCTAATTTGGTTTCCTGCACATAAACAACCTGGGTGCTCTTTGAAGTTCTCAAGAAAGGTATGAGGAGTTTCAGATTGCAATAATTCAGCTCCCAGCACAAGGCGAATTCATCTTTCTTTCTTTCTTTTTTTTTTTTTTCTGTAACAAATAAATCAGTAAAACAGAAGTTAATTAAAATGTGAACAATGGGCAGCATTGTGGCCGCGGCAGGAAGGAGCCTGTGGAATTCTGTGTGCGATGGGCTTTACCTGATTACGCACGGCGGGCGCAGTTCAGGAAGGATCCTGTTACCAGGCCTTTCTCTTCTTCCCTGAACATTAAAAAAAAGACAGAAAACCAACAACAACAGACGCTTTTATTTCCCTCCCTGAGCCTGGTGATCACTTCCTAAGCACGCCCTTTCCCAGGCGGTCCTGGCGGGTGGGCTTGCTGGGGGCCTTGGCAGGGCAGCCCCAACCTGGGGGGCAGCACCCTTGGAGTCTCTGCGGAGCAGTTGTCACTGCAGAGTGGCTGACACCAGGCCGGGTTGTTCAGAGGACATGGGTACGGGCTGCCCTGGGTGATCATGCCATCCTGCCCTGCTTGGCACAGGCCGAGAGAGACCCACCTCCCCACCTCACAAAACACAGGCTTGGCTGAGGCAGGCGCAGGGCAGGGGATGTGACCAAAACGGCCCGAATGCCAGAGTGTTTCAGGACAGGTGCTTAGAAAAACGACTACCACTTGGATGAGCTCCCAACAAGAAGTTAACGTCAGAAAAAGAGCCTATTATCCAGAGTGAAGTAAGCCAGAAGGAAAAACAATACAATATACTAACGCATATATATGGAATTTAGAAAGATGGTAACGAGAACCCAGCATGCGAGACAGCAAAAGGAACGCAGACGTATAGAGCAGACTCGTGGACTCTGTGGATGAGGGCAAGGGTGGGATGATATGGGAGAATGGCATTGAAACATGTTAAGTATCATATGTGAAATCAATCGCCAGCCCAGGGTTGATGCTCGGGGCTGGTGCACCGAGATTTCCCGGGGCGGTGGGGGCGGTGGGGGGGAGTCGGGAGGGAGGGGGGAGGGGGGTTCTGGAGGGGGAGCATATGCATACCCATGGCGATATCGTGTCATTGTATGGCAAAACCAATAATAAAAAAAAAACACTGAGAAAAAAAAAAAAGAAGTAAAACACTAGGAAAGACAAAAGAACAAATAGAAATGAACACCGCCCCCCCCAAACTTGAGATAATAGAATAATCTTAAAGGGATGATTAACAGTATTTAAAAGATTAAAGGACACACTTTAGGAGAAGGGTTTCAGCTTTCTTTCCCCCCTAGTTGACACTTTGTGTGCGTGTGAGTCTCTCAGTTGTGTCCGACTCTCTGAGACCTCATGGACTGTAGCCCACAGGCTCCTCTGTTCATAGACTTCCCTAGGGGAGAATCCTAGAGTGGGTTGCCATGCCCTCCTCCAGGGGACCTTTCTGACCCAGGGATCGAACCCAAGTCTCTTGCATCTAACCCGCATTGGCAGGTGGGTTCTTTACCATGAGCACCCAGCTGGAAAAGAATATTTACTGGATGTAAATCCAACAGACTGACTCAGCTGAGTCAGTCACCATTTAACGGCTTCGAACAAGAAGTTGCCGTAAAGTTTCTGATTTTACAAATCGTGGAGGTGCCACAGGTCCAGGGCTTCAGAGGAGTAAGGGGATTTTACTTAGATGTGAGAGCCCAGTGTTGGCCACCCTGAGGTGCATTGCCGAGGGGCTTCCTCTCACGGCGTCAGCCCTCTAAACACTCACGTGCGTCCACCAAATATGTCCAAAAGACGCAGAGCAGCTTCCCGTATCGGGAGTCCTGAGTCACCCCAGGTCACGGATGGCGTGCTGAGAAAGTGCCTCTGTCTCGCCACCCTGGGCCTCACCTGCTGACAGTTTAAAGGGGATGGACAACTCAGCGTTCACTTATCTCAATTAATGAGTGTTATAACGGGGAAGATAAATCTGTGATGGCAGAGATCAAACATGCCAACCTCCACTGAACACACAATGCCCTTGCTTAATAAATCTCGGCCCTTGACGTGCCCTCCTGGGAACACAGTGCTGCCTGCCTGGCCGGGGCCGCCAGCTCAGGGTGCTACTGTTGGGGGTGTGCTGGGGACCCTTGCATTCAGGGATTTCCTGACCCACCTGCTGACCTAGTAGGAGAGCTGACAGGGGGCGGTCTGAATTCCCCGCCTCCCTTCCTGCCTTGGGAGAAAGGTGGGGTGTGGCCTACAGGTGACCCTGGCCAGGAGGCAGGGAGGAGTAGATGGCCATCTGCTTAGCTAGGTGGCTCTGTCTACCTCTCACACCTTCAGAGGCAGCCTTGCATCCCCCGAGGGCAAGTTTGGTGTGGAGTTGGAAACAGTCTCCAGGAGAGGATGTGAAACTGCCGTGAAAGTTCAAAGTGTTGCTCGCTCAGTCGTGTGTGACTCTTTGTGACCCCATGGACTGTAGCCCACCAAGCTCTTCTGCCCGTGGGATTTGCCAGGCAAGAATGCTGGAGTGGGTTGCCATGCCCTCCTCCAGGAGATCTTCCTGACCCAGGGGTTGAACCCGTGTCTCCCACATTGCAGGTAGACTCTTTACCATCTGAACCATCAGGGAAGCTCCCCAAACTGTTGCCGCCCACTGAGACACAGGGCAGGCCATGTGGGAGCACGCCTGGTTGTCCCACTGGAAAGTCAGCCCTCCCAGCGCTGTGTCTGGTGACCTGGGGTCCGCTGTGCAGATGTGTTCATGAGGGCCTGTTGAAAGACTCAAGGTATAGAAAGGAGCTAGGAGGTCCCTGCTTAAAGACTTCAGTGCCCAGGGATCCCTGTGTCTTCTAAAATTCTGTGTAGTGAGCACAGAATAGTGGGGCTGTCAGTTGGGAGTAGGAACTCAGAGGTGGCCTCTGTGGGGCCCTTGAGCCAGGATGCCAGGAGGTGCCCTTGGTGAGAACATTGTTGAACGAACATGACCTAGAAGGCTACACAACTCTGGAAATCAGGATAAAGAGCCCCATTACTGATGCCATCCTACTCACTTTCTCCAATATCAGCTTTTTTTTTTGTTATGAGGGTAATCTCACCTCCACGTGTCGTTGTTGTTCAGTTGCTCAGCTCTGTCTGACTCTTTGCAGCCCCATGGACTGCATCACGCCAGGCTTCCCTGTCTTTCAGTAACTCCCAGAGTTTGTTCATCGACTGGTTTTATCTTCTTGCAGTACAAGGGACTCTCCACGTCCAACTACCTCCTGTTCTACATTTCTTGTTAACTTATTCCCTACTCAGGTGTGGGGGACACATGTATTTTATTGAACTTCTTCAAACCCCACTTAATGGTTAACACTTTTGTTGTTGTCATTATTACTAATTATAGTAACATCTGGATATATGGATATAATTTTGTTATTATCAGTTTCCTTATTTTTGCTTCTTGAATCCTAATACCTTCTTCTAGGGTCAATTTTGTAACTGAAGTGTGCCCTTTAATCTTTTAAATATTGTTAATCATCTCTTTTAAGATTATTCTATTATCTCAAGTTCTGGGGGATGTTCATTGCTACTTTTTCTTTTGTCTTTCCTAATGTTTTACTTCTTTTTCTGACGTTAACTTTTTGTTGGGAGCTCATCCAAGTGGGAGTTGTTTTTCTAAGCATTCTTTTTGTATAATGCATGTTGAATGTGTCTCTATAGAGGAATTTTGCAGTTATTTTTACCTGGGTCCTGGTGTTTCTTGACTAAGTAGTAAAGAACGTGCCTGCAATGTAGGAGACACGGGTTTGATCCCTGGGTTTGAAATATCCCCTGGAGAAGGAAATGGCAACCCACTCCAGTATTCTTGCCTGGAGAATCCCATGAACAGAGGGGCCTGGTGGGCTCCAGTCCGTAGGGTGGCAAAGAGCTGGACACAACTGAGTGACAGTGATGACAAGAGTTTCTGAACATGTTATTTTCTCATATTTTAGCTCTTGGCATGTAGAGATGTAGCAAAAATATTGTTGCCCCAACACACACATCGTAAAGAGGAGGAATCGCTAGAATGTTTTAGGGTGAACTTAAATTTCAGAGAAGTCACTCAAACACAGACCATCTTGGTGGAGGAGGAGACAGCATTTGAGAACCACTGTTGGGCTGGGGAACCCATCCTAACTGCCTAAAACTAGGACAGCAGGATGGAAGTAGAAAGAAGGAAGAGGGCAGAGGCTACAAGTCGAGGGGCTTGATGGTGCCATCAATTCAGCATATGAAGCTCAGTGGATCAGTAGGATAACTGGAATTCTGAAATTATTCAGGCACAGCTAATGTTGTTACATCATATATGTTGTTTTTAATACATTAGCAGCCTGAGTTGGAGCTGAAGTTATCTGAGATTTATGTCTAGAATACATTGGTCTCTGTCCACACAGCTGTTTATATTGCTTGGGTAATTTCTTATACTTTAGGAAGCAGAAATGCAGGACACACTTTTTTCTTGGCACTCTATGTCAAAGTGCAATCATCTTAATGGCAACCCTTGATCTTCACGCTTTTCATAGTATAAACCAAGAAATGTAACCAAAGACTTCATGATCTGGGGATTTCATTTCAAAATAGCAACCCACTCCAGTACTGTTGCCTGGAAAATCCCATGGACAGAGGCACCTGGTAGGCTACAGTCTATGGGATCGCAAAGAGTCAGACACAACTGAGTGACTTCACTTTCTTTCCTTTCTTATTATGTCAAGTTAGAACCTATAATCACAAAATACCTTTTAAAGTACTAACTTCTGAATTAAGCATTTACTGTGAAGTTGAAATTTAAGTTCCACTCACCTAAAACCTATTAAAAAGCAGAGACATTGCTTTACCAATAAAGGTCCATATAGTCAAAGCTATGATTTTTCCAGTAGTCATGTATGGATGTGAGAGTTGGACCATAAAGAAGGCTGAACACCAAAGAACTGATGCTTTCAAACTGCGGTGTTAGAGAAGACTCAAGAGTCCCTTGGACTGCAAAAAGATCAAACCAGTCAATCCTAAAGAAAATCAGTCCTGAATATATGTTGGAAGGACTGACGCTGAAGCTGAAGCTCCAATACTTCGCCACCTGATGCAAAGAACTGACTCATTGGAAAAGACCCTGATGCTGGGAAAGATTGAAGGCAAGAGGAGAAGGGAAGGACAGAGGACAAGATGGTTGGATGGCATCATCTACTCAATGGACATGAGTTTGATCAAGCTCTGGGAGATGGTGAAAGACAGGGAAGCCTGGCATGCTATAGTCCATGGGGTCGCAAAGAGTTGGACATGACTGAGCAACTGAATAAAAACACCTAAAGTGAACATTCTTGTGAATAACACTTCAGTTTTATTTTCTTATATTTCCTTCTAGCCTTTAAATTATAGACTTGGGGTTCCTAAATAAAATGCATACATAAATATATAATAAATTAATATGGGCTTCAGTTTCTCAAAAGGACTTCAGGACATGGGCAGCTATGGATAGTGCCATGAGCTCTCCAGGCTTCGCCTTCCAAGAAGTCTGTAGGTCTTCATCTTCTTTGTCATTATTCAGGCTGGAGATTCAGACTTGAGCTTCCCTTGTCACAAGCGTGTGTGTAATTTCTCATCACTTTAAGTGTGATATGATACATGGGAAGATTTTGTAGTCATTTTATCAGTCTCCATGGAGAGAGACCATGCATTCTCAGACCACTTCCTATTTTTTCTGTATGTTCAGTGTTGATCCGTCTCTGCTGTTTCAAGGGTGTGAAGAAGCCAAAGAAACCTATACACAAGGCGGCCTTGTCACCTTCAGATACTCCTCAAAACTTAATCTTCACCCTTAGAGCAAATCAATTATAGTAGAAATTCTTGATTTTCCCAAGCATTAGTGATTTTTTTTAAAATTTTTTATTGCAGTATAGTTACTTTACAATGTTGTGTTAGTTTCTGCTGTACAGCAAATTGAATCCACTATATGTATACATATATCCCCTCTTTTGGGGATTTTCTTCCCATTTGGGTCACCACAGAGCACTGAGTAGAGTTTCCTGTGCTATATAGCAGGTTTTCATTTTATCTATTTTTTACATAGTATCAGTGTATGTATGTCAATTCCAGTCTCCCCATTCACCCAACCCCTCTTTCCCATCTTGATGTTCATAACTTTTCCTGCCTTGATGTCCATAACTTTGCTCTCTACATCTGAGTCTATTTCTGCTTTGCAAATATGTTTCTCTCTACCATTTTTCCAGATTCCACATGTAAGTGCTATTATATCATATTTATTTTTTTCTGTTTGTCTCACTTCAATTTGTGTAACAGTCTCTAAAAGCAATTTTTGAGTTACTCTTCCCACATTGAGAAGTGAACTTTAAATCTCAGTCATCTAAGTGTGAGCGGAACCCCAGGATACTTCTGACCAGGAAGTGAGAGGGGACAGTATCCCAGTCCAATCTGAATGGTTGGATCTGGGCCCTCCCCAGTCTGCAAGCTCACAGGGTCACCTGCCAGGCTTCCACAGGTCTCCAGAACACGGGGGACGCCCGAGGCAGAGACAGAAATGTTTCTCCTCACAGCAAAAGCAGTAGCTCAGGTGTCAGCATCGTTACCTTGTTACCTAAGCATGAGGCCCCACAAGAGCACGGAGAGACCAATGACACCTACTCCTCCTAGGGGCTCCCCTGCAAGAGAGAAATCCTAAGTTTGAGGGGGTCGCTGATCAAAGGGAGGGTTTGTCAAAGGATGCTCTTCCGTCAACATGATCAGAAATGTCTAGTGCCTTAATGCCTTGGCTTGCGGCTTTGCGGATGCAAATTGGAAAGGAACAGAATTCCAGGAAAAACAAGGCCTATGTGGCAGTAAGGCAGTTTGGTAAATTTTGCAGCATGAAGCACACCCCAGCGGCTTCCAGCCTCACCGCTCTACTCTGGCTGCCAAATTCTCTCTCGTTAGCACACTCCTTCTGATGATGACAGCAAAGAGAATAACAGAGCGCCCTTACTTGGATTTTGCTGCGTCAGCATCATTTAAATATTAGGTTCACTATTCAGCTGCAGTATCCCATTCTCCGAATTGCTCCACAGCTAATAAAAGTAAAGATAGTGCCACGTAGGCCACTGGCAGGAAAGGGAACTTTGAGTGTCTAAGTGAGCCGGGGTTTACACATTTCCATTATAACATAGAGGATTCTTGTTGATGTCTGACAGAAAAAACAACAAAATTCTCTAAAGCAATTATCCTTCAATTAAAAAATAAATTGATTTAAAAAATCTAATTTGACACTAGCACGTTACAAGACTTTGGACATGCCAACTTTTAAAAAATTTAATTTAATTTTTAATTGGAAGACAATTACAATACAATATTGTGACGATTTCTGCCACACATCAGCATGAATCAGCCATAGGTATACACATGTCCCCTCCCTCTTGAGCCTCCTTCCCACCTCCCTCTCCATTCCACCCCTCTAGGTCATCACAGAGCACCAGCTTTGGGTTCCCTGCTAGGCAGGCCAACATTCAATACCACATAAAATTGTGTCATTTAATTAAAGTTAAACTTATTAGACACATGATAAGCACACATAAAGTCGTAATCACAAATACAGAAGTAAAATCAACTTTCATTTCTAGATGTCATGGTGGTTGAGGTTGGAAGTTTTTAAGGTTTATATGATACACAACTCTATTGGAAATATACATAACAACTTGCAAAAATACGTCCAAAAGTGTAAAAAGGACTCAGCCTTCAGAGTCTACAGATCTGGGTGTAACCTCAGCTCAGACACTACTAACTTTTCCTGTGGTGTTTGGAAAGTTACATAAATTCTCTAAACCACGGTTTTTCCCATTTGTTAAAAAATAATAACATACTCTCTCTGCTAAGTGAATTAATTTCAATATTCTCACAAGAACCCTCCAAATGAGTCATCCACACTCTTCCCAAGAAATAGAACCAAGAGTAGGGAGTTGTTTGGTAACTTGTGTGTGGTCACGTGTGTAATGAGGACAGGCACAGAGTTGGCGCTCAGGTTGTCTGATCCCACATCCTTTTCTTGAACCACCTGCTCTACTGTTTTCCTGACACCTGGTTTTATCTCTAGGATCAAATGCGATACATTTGTAAAATCCTTTACAAGTACTTGGCATGTAGGAGCTACCCACTATACATTTTATCCATATGACTATCACTACCAACCTTATTAGTATATTTAACATCTCAACGGTGTTCTGAAAGGAGCCAACATCTACCTTTATTATCAAATAATAGCAGTTTCTACAGCCCTTCTCTGATAGAGTTTAAGATGTCACGACACACATATAAATCACAACTTACCTTGACATGATTTGTACTTTATCCTTTCAATGCTCATCCTAACTTTTATTTTCACCTCCATTTTTCTCCTACACCTTTTGAGTCTGTCTCATGCTCCAATTAATTAGAAAGCTTCTCTCCATCAGACAGTATGATTCTTAAAGGCAGGAACAATTGTTTTCATTCTGATTTCAAAGCTGTATACAATACTGCCCCAGAGTTAACACAGAGAATGTGTAAAAAATGAATGAATGCTTGATTCCTAAGAATTTCCACTTTTTCATTTTGAAGGGATCAGAAGTCTAATAACATCTGATTTACATGTGTTGAGGTAGCGTTTGCTTTCATTTGGTTTAAACTTGTGTTTTGCCTCTGAAGCCTGAACTTTCTAGATATTCTTCTAAGATGACAGCTTGTCACCTGCCTGCAACACAGCCCTCACTGGGTTCACGGGAGGTTGCAGCTGCATCCTTCTTCTTTAACGGTAAACACCAGACACAAAGCAATAACAAGACAGGAGGGCGTAGCCTGTCTTTGAACCACGATGCCATACAAGCACTTAGCTGATACTTTGTGAAGAACAATGAGTAATAGCAGCCTTGAAGCTGATAGAGGGGTTTATTGTCTGCGGAGAGGCAACCGAAAGAAATGTGAGCAGAAATAATCTAATGACGGGCTGGAGTGAGATTAGGAAGATGTTGGGAAATGTCAGCAAATCAGCAACAACTATTCCTTTCCTGTTGCTGTGTCTTCCAGCACCACACCGACACACACACACACACACACACACACACACACACACACACACACACA